>CM044442.1:11964450-11998636 GCA_024363595.1 Xenopus borealis
CTGTTTAGAGCAAATTTACAGAAAGAAAAAGAAAAACATTTACTTTTCCTTTAAACTTCCATTGCGAAGAATTGAAAACTTAAAAATGTATAAATAAATAAAATGGAAAACAGTTGGGAAAAGCCTTTGTTTCTGGTGAACAGTCTGAAAACAACTGAACTGAAAAACAGATTTAGAAAGTGAATGATTAATTTTTAATGTTTAAAATGCTCTGAATTACAGAAATTCCCCTTATCCAGCCCCATATGCTAGAAATTCTGAATAATAGATCCTATACCTGTACTATGTACCTTCTTCTGGGTGGTCTGCTCTCTCTCTCTCCGTCTTATTAATTTCACCTATCTCTCATAATCAGAGTGCTGACCTATATATTCCATGTTCTTATGCAAGCTTCGCTTCTCTCTCCAATGGGTTCATCAGTGAGTTATTTACTGTACTACTTACAGACATTCCCACCTTATATATTGACCAACAAACTCTCCTCCTGTTGATGTACAGCCCAAAGTCCCTGCAAACAATCTCTTACTCCCTTAGGCTATATGGGCAGCAGGAACAATGAAGTTAACCCATTTGGTTCAGTGCTGGGGGGGTCCAGTGTCCGTATGGATGAAGTTGTATCATCTTGGTTACACCAGCCTGGCCCCAAGGGAACCACAACACAACCATCTACAGAAGCTATTTTTAGCATCCACATGCCCCTCATTATACAGAACTAGTACAGTTGGGAACACAACCTGAACAGAATAGAGAAGATTTGCATTAGTGATGCTCAGGTTGGACAGAAACCGATGGTACCTATGGGTTGGCAGTTTTGGCATGACCATTTGCAGGGTAGGGTAGGGTTGGACTGGGCTGGCAGGATTCCGGGGAAAAACCCGGTGGGCCACAGACCTCACGGTCCCCCGCCGGCCTAGACCTGCTCCCCCAGCCTCCCCAATGCATGGCATGTCATGCATGCAATGAAGATGGGAATTGGGATGTCTGGAGGGGGACCATGGGACTGCCAGGTGGGCCCTTCATACTGCCCCTTTTTGTTCCCGTCCCCCACCAGCCAGTAAATATTTAATAAAAAGGTGGCAACCCTAAGTCCAACCCTGGGGCAGTATGCAGATCAGTGGGGGTCTGTGCAGATCCCTGACCACTCTGTACCATTCCAGCCCCCAGGGGAACATTAATGCACCGGCTACAGTAGACTATAGCCTAGGGGCCAGTGAGTTTAGGGCCCATCTAGCTTTCTTTCAAAGCAGGCACATACATGGAGGGATACCTGCAGATCCAGAAATATCATGCTTAACCCAGCCCAGTGTAGAGAGCTCAGGTGCATGTGCCTGGATCTGAATGCAGCTAGCCCATCAGTAGCCCGGGGGGGCAGTGTGGATGTAGCCTCAAGCATCAAAACTGCTGTGGTTTGTGTTTACTCATCTAATAGGACATTCCAGTCTAAATGTCACTTCTCATTTCATTCTATGATTATATTTAAAAAGAAAAATCAGAGATTTATGTTTATCTGTCTGTCCCCTGTCTGTCTATTTTCTCCAAAGACAGCACTCCAGAAATTCTTAAATAAAATCACCTTTACTTATTCCATATTGGGCAGCATAAGCATGTCCCCTGTCTGTCTATTGATATCCCTCTATATCTATCTGTCTGCTATGCCTGGCAGAATGGGACAAATCCGTATCAAATTGGGTGCAAAGCTGGTACTGATCCCAAACAGTCACTCTAATATTAACGTGTGCATTTTTATTTATTTTGTAGCAGTTTTTTCTGATTTAACAAATATTTGCACCTTGTCTTCCCCTCTGCTTGAAACTTTTGCACTGGAGATTGGATATGAGATCTGACAGTGAGCTCTCTTTTTCTTTCTTTCTCTTTCTTTCTTTCTTTTTCTTTCTTTCTTTCTTTCTCTTTCTTTCTTTCTGTCTTTCTTTTTCTTTCTTTCTCTTTTTCTTTCTTTCTTTCTTTCTCTTTCTTTCTTTCTTTCTTTCTTTTTCTCTTTCTTACTTACTTTCTTTCTCTTTTTTACTTTCTTTCTTTTTTCTTTCTTTCTTTCTCTTTCTTTCTTTCTTTCTTTCTTTCTTTCTTTCTTTTTCTTTCTTTCCTTCTTTCTTTCTGTCTTTCTTTTTCTTTCTTTCTCTTTTTCTTTCTTTCTTTTTCTCTTTCTTTCTTTTTCTTTCTTTCTTTCTCTTTCTTACTTTCTTTCTTTCTTTTTCTTTCTTTCTTTCTCTTTCTTACTTTCTTTCTTTTTTCTTTCTTTCTTTTTCTTTCTTCCTTCCTTTCTTTTTTTCTTTCTTTCTTTCTTTCTTTTTTCTTTCTTTCTTTCTTTCTTTCTCTCTCTCTCTCTTTCTTTCTCTCTCTCTGTCTTTCTTTCTTTCTTTTTCTTTCTTTCTTTCTTTTTCTATTTCTTTCTTTCTCTTTCTTTCTTTCTCTTTCTTTCTTTCTTTCTTTCTTTCTTTCTTTCTTTCTTTCTTTCTTTCGAAATGGTGATCTGTGGGCAGCATGCCACCCCTGTGGACTACCTCCATGAACATTTCCCTAGACAGGAGGCAAGGTGAATGGCAAATACACAGTGAGTACATTACACTACACCAGTGATCCCCAACCAGTAGCTCATAACCACATGTTATTCACCAAACCCTTGGATGTTGCTCTCAGTGGCCACAAAGCAGGTCTTTATTTTTGAATTCCAGGCTTGGAGGCAAGTTTTAATTGCATAAAACTAAGTATAGTGCCATGTAGAGTCTCCTGTAAGCTGCCTGTCCACATAAGGGCTACCAAATAGCCAATCACAGCCCTCATTTGGCACCCCAAGGGACTTTTTCATGCTTGTGTTGCTCGCTAATTCTTTTTACATTTGAATGTGGCTCATGGGTAAAAAGAGGTTGGGGACCCCTGCTCTACACAATGAGTAAGCAATGGCATGACAATATCCATCCCTGACACAGTTATAGATACGATTAGTTATCATTACTGTAAACACAGGGTTAAGATATCCTAGTTTCTGGAAAGCAGACAGATTTCATGTGGAAACTACAATAGCTATACAACTGAAAGGTCAGTATATGTGAGGTCTTCATTCCCATGAAACAGAGATATCTGATCAGCCAACCTCCTCTGTATCATTCAATCTCACACCTTCAATCTCACCTCCTCTAAGGATTCTGCTAGAAACCGCATGAAACAGGTCATACTGGATATTTAACATTTTATTCTCTAGGAGCAAAAACACAGAAACATTCTGCACTTTCTCTAATATGAGCCCCATTAATCATAAGAGCTGATCTGAAGCTGGGGAGATGCTGCAACTATGGGGTATAATGAAAATGCTATAGACAAGAATCTTAATGAATACAACAGGAATTCATTTTTCAACCAATCATCGCTTTTTTAATATATTTGTTTAATTATTTGTATTTTTTTTTTTTTGCTTCTCTTCAAAATGCATTATAACATAATAAGACTTCCTTGAGCATTATGAACATGGTTTTATAATATCCATGGCAAGTTTCACTGCTACCTTATCCAGATCACTATGTCCACTGAATGTAACATCTTTCAGCCAATTTACTGTGTGCTGTGGGGGATATTTTTCTGCACAGTACAATGCTGTGTCAATAGGGTAATAGGTAAAAGGGTTGGCACCTGTCCCATATTGTACATCCCCCGTTGAGTTAAATAAATCCTGTGCTTCCCCTCAACACTCAACATCCACCCACAAAGGGTTTACAAAACAAAGGGGATGGTTTTATAAACGTTCTTTGCATTCCACCAGGAGGAAGGTGGATCTGCATCCAGAACTTGAAGTAGGTAGCCAAACTGAAGTCCAAGCTGGTGTAGAGCTTAAAACAAGTAAGTAATAAGTAAGGTTCTGTAGAAGCAACATGTAGATGGCGTTTGGTCGCTGAACTGCCATATTCTCAACTTAACCTTTACCGTAGAGTTAACAGGGAGAGGAGATCCAACAGACTGGAGACATATAGGAATATGGGTTGAGATTGATTGATCAATCTTATTTCATGAGTCACGACAAGTTGGGATTGCCTTATGAACATATTACTACTGACCTGCACTGCTTTATGTCCAGTCCCATGGCTGTTCAATAAAACATTACTGTTCATTTAAAAGTCTGAGAAGATGCTGAGGTACCAGAACACATTGCTGGTCTACAGCCAGTGCAAGTCACCACTATAACTTTGAGTTTTCCCCTGTATCCTCCTGAGATTCCCATTCCAGTGCTCCTACCCCCTACTAGGGTTGCCATCTTTTCTTGAATAAAATACGGCCAGGTGGCAACCCTACCCCCTACCCATTCTGAGTAGACAGGTGCTGTGCTCATTGAAACTAGTTGCTAGCTACATCATCTGGACCTGCATCAGTGTCTTGGCTTAAACATACCGCTAAACATGGCAGTGAAGTTGCAGAGGTCTACAGAAAAGACCCTCGCCTATACTCACCATGCAGAAGGTCAGACAGAATGAAAATAATGCATCTAATGAATCGATGAGTCATTCAACATGTTTAGATCTTACTCACAAAGGTTTTTGATCATGAACTTTACCAAAATGTCATGACATTGATCATTGGGCATATTATGTCATCTTACAGTGCTTTCGACCATCTCTCAGATCCATTTATTGGCAGAAGAACTTGCAGCAATTGTACTAAAAATGGATGTTATGGCTTTTAACTGAATGATTGTAAAATCGTGATGAATATGTCTTGATTATATATTAAATTAAATAACCAAGAGGCTTTGCTCAGTCTGTCACCTGGGACATGAGAGTGATAACCTTATCTGCTGCTTTATTCCTGTCTCCTCGCATTGAAGTTCAACTGGTGGAATAGTAGTCACCATATAAAGTCTTTGGATATAAGGGGCAGAGGGTGCATCATTTCTTCTGGCTGCAGCCTACACCCGACTAACTGGCCTTCTCGGAAAAGTACATAGACTTGATTTTGTATATTTTGTAAAAGGAAGCATATTATAAGATTATATTTTCATGTTTGAGAAGCTTGTTGTTTTTAGCAGGTATAAAGATAAACACGTGCAGTGTCGGACTGGGACACCAGGGGCCCACCCAAAAACCTTAGACCAGGGGCCCACTCTAAGTACTAATATTCTTCATCTCCTCAATCAACTCTATTCTCCTAGTTTGTTTTCTTTACATACTATAATCAATTATTCCATCTATTTAACCTTTTTGTTCTCATAGAAATAGGGAATGGCCATGAAATAGGCCAAAAGTTTAGCAGCATGAGGGCCCACTGACACCTTGGCCCACCTGGAGTTCTCCTGGTATTCTGGTGGGCCAGTCCGACACTGTACACGTGCTTGGATCTGCCTCTTAGGTCCATTGACCAAACTAGAAGATGGCTAGCCAAACCAACAACATGTGGCAGTTCAAACAAGCCAATAAAAAACCAAGATCTGCTTTTTGTTTTAAATTATCTTTTGGTGGGAAAGCTTAAGCCAAGAATCTCCAATCTTTTTTTTTTTTTTTTTACAGTACCTGTGAGCCAAATTAAAATGTATCAAAAAGTTGGAGAGCAACATATTCATGCAAAAAGTTGCTATGGGTGCCAATTAAGCACTGTTATTGACTATTGGGATCCCCTATATGGACTGGCAGCCTACAAGAGGCTCTTTTTGGCAATAAATCACATTGGGAAGACAGCATGTTTGAGGCCAACAAACAAGCAGATATTGGACCAGTTTGTTTGAAGCTGGTAGCATTAGCAGGTGTTATCTGCCATTGTGTAACCAGTGAAAGGTTTCTCTTGATGGGGCACTTGAAAGTTGGGAAACTGGGAAGTCTTCATTATCATGGAGTTGCAGTAGAAGGATGGATCTATCAGACATCTGTTGATTACAATAGAAGTGATGGCCTCTGGAAAAAGGGGATGTGGATGTGTAGTGTGGATTTGTAGTCTATTGCATCTGTATAACTGTTATATAGTAGTAAACCACCTCCCAAAAGCCTGACTAGCTAAACCCCATACACCGTCCTCAAGGACTGGCCCACTCCAGCTGTGCAATTTTAAAAAATCCCACTAAATGATGGCCATCTGGGATGTAGGGTTATACTGCTACTGCTCTATTAAATTGCATTTCTGCATTGTGAGAGGTACAGGAGAATGCATATGTTGTGAATGTGTGGTTTTGTGTATTATGGTTACAGTAAGCTCATAACTTGATACAACTGTGTTTGCTATTCTGCTTTTCACCACTTTGTGCAGGAACGTGGGTCACAAAAGCACAGATGAATTTCTAACAGGCAAAATGTATGAATATGAACACGGAGAAGGGAAAATAGAGGTAAATTGTTCAGCTGCTCAATCAGTTTTTCCATTTTTAAGGTCCTGACTATTTCTGAACCTGTTCCATTTAATGGGAAGGGAGCTGCTATTAGGTGCAAGTTGGCCTTTGGTGACCCAGATACTCAGAGCACAGTCTGTACTGTGTTTGCTACAGGATGACTAAGGGGCAGCGTTTATAACTGGAGCTATCATTTTATCCTTTCACCATTACTCGCGTCATCCATTGTTTCTTTTTTTTTTTCATGAAATATACAGAAATGTGCAGTTTCATTGTGATTAGTTCAGGGCTTTATATTTGCTTGTGTATGTGCATGTATGTATGTGTGAGTGCGTCAGTGATGTATATAGCATTATATAACATTATTCATGCGTCACTGTGAGTTATGAATGGCGTTTATCTTCCAGTTACCTTACTTTACAATTTATGAGAGCCCAGTTTGTGTGGGTGTCAGCACCCTGATTTCTCATGACTCTCTGCCTAGTGCAGTGACCTACAACCAGTAGCTTGTGAGTAACATGTTGCTCACGAACCCCTTGGGTGTTGCTCCCAGTGGATTCAAAACAGGTGCTTATTTTTTAATTCTTGGCTTGGAGGCAAGTTTTGGTTGCATAAAAACATGCCAAACAGAGTCTCCTGTAGGCTGCCTATCTACACAGAAGCTACCTAATAGCCAATCACAGCCATATTTGGCAACTCCCCAACTCTTTTTACATCTGAATGAGACTTATGGGTAGAAAAAGGTTGGGGAACCCTGATCTAGTGTACGATGTGTGACAGGGGCAGTAAATATGTCCAGTTTCCACTTTACAGCTAAGGGTCTTGGAAGGATGTTGCCCTAGGAGTCAGGCTACGGAGGTGGGATTCTTTCATACAGTCATGAAATACCCCTTTGAATTGTAACATACTACCCCAGCCTCCTCCATGTGCCATCAACCTTACAACCCAAGCTTCTTTATGAAGTTGTCCTTTTTATAAACTTTGTGCAAATTGTGTGTGTTCCTTAGACTGAAAGATCAATGTTATTAGCTGTACTAGGTTTCCTGATTTGTCAGCTTGAGTTAATGTTGTGGCAAAAAGCACTTTTTCCAAATTAGCTATTGACCTGTCGGTGTACATGACTGACAATGCGAGTATATATTTATATATATGCATGCTTATTTGTCTATTCAACTTGTGCAAGAAATACAACACTGTACATATTCTGGATGTTCAGTTGAGCGTTGAAAGGGACTTAGAGTCTTCCATCAATGCTTGGACCCATACACATAAGCTTGGTTAGAGTGGACCATGCTGAACTTGACTTGTCCTGTTTAACCCAGAAATAAAATAGACTCTATACCTTAAAATCATTCTTAAAGGAAAACTAAATTAGGTATAAATGTTGTACATGATGTTTTGTTCTTGTGTACCAGCCCAAGGCAACCACAGCCCTTTAGCAGTAAAGATCTGTGTCTCCCCAGTAGATGCCCCAGTAGCTCCCCATCTTCTTTTCTGATTCACTGATTCACATGCTCTGTGCTGCTGTCACTTACTGAGCTTAGGGACCCACTCACAATATACACCTGATAGTGTCATAGAAATATAGTCACAATATTAGGTTGATTAGTCATTAATACAGATAATTAGAAACCAGTGCAATTAGCTGCATCACAATTTAATAATCAGCAAACCTGTAGCATCAGCTTATATTACAGCCAGGGAAGCTCATTTTCCGCTGCTGCTGCTGGATAATTAGTGACGACCCCTAAGCTTAGCTTCTCAACAGCTGCTCAGAGCCCACTGAGCATGTTTTAGCATTTTAGCAACTGTGTTCCAAAAAAAACGGGGTAGACTTTTTGTTGTATACCCTTGTAAAGCATTGTGCCTTACCAAAAAAGGGGGCTGATGGTTTAATTATAGTGTCACCCTCTACAGGGGAAGGAAGAACTGTTTTGTTATGATGAAGAAAACAGAACAGGGCAGTGGTACTCAGGGGTAGAAGAATTATTACCTTTGTGGTAGGGTGAAAAGGGTTGGATCATGAGATCCTTTATGTTTTGATGAAGAAAACAGAATGGAGCTGTGGCCTGATGCTTAGGGGTAGAGGAATTGTTATCTTCACAACTTTGTCCTTTATGTTATGAGGATAAAGACAGAGCAGGACTGTGGCCTGATATTCAGGGGTAGAGGAATTATTATCTTCAGGGTAGGGGGGAATGTTTTGGCCATGAGTTGAACTTAACTCCCTGGATGTTCTTATCACATTTACAGAGATACAGTATATATTTCATACAATTATAAAGGGAAACTGGAAGGTGTATTGTTCCTTTAAATCTATAATGCTATACTAAATATAACCAGGTTAGGACAATCCCAAATGCCTTTAATATACAGAAAAGCAAATGCAAAAAGGCATCTGTTTTAGATTGAAAGAAGCCCCTTTAGAATTAATATCATTTTTACACATGTCAGGAAGACAAGGCTGCTGATAAATGTAAAAGAAACCAAATTCAGATGAGCCGTTTGATGTTCCAATTTGGGAAAATCCAAATAATATAGAAGGTCCTTTTGTGTGATTCAACAAACGGCCTCCAGATGTTCTATTGTAATACGGCGTGTAGAGCGGAGCGTAAATTTCTAGCGCACCACATCAATGAATGTTAGTGACTTATCGAATGAAGATGATAATATCTGGGCCTGGAAATGAAGATGAGAGGCTGGAATGTAAAAAAAAAATTATCCTAAAATTAAGATTAAAAAAATATATATATATATACATTTTATCCAGACGTAAATACATACGGTCTGGTTGTTTGAGCACTTGCTAGACTGAATGATCCTGGGCCTGATCTTGCCTGATCTCTTCAAAGCCAGGATGTTTTAGGACTATGCTACATATCTGCAAAGCTTCTCAAGTAAATGGTAGGTCTAAAAGCAGTTCTACAACAGTGAATGTTAAAAAAGGCCATCAGATGTTGTTGCATTACTGTCAGCTCCTCACTGACTGCACTACATTGTTTATAGTCCCTCCATGTGGAATTTGGTCTCTCCTACTTGTAATTGTTGTAAATTGGTGTAACCCTTCCCAGCGGTCAGCCTTGCTCCTCCTACGCTGACTGGCGTCAAAATAGACGTCCGTGTTAAAATAGGTGCGGGCATCAAATTGCAGGCCGCGTCGCAATGGACGCTCGCACCACAAATGTTAGGCGCAATGATGTCAATCCGGTTTTCTATTTGTTTCCAAATCTGTCCATCATGGCTCAAGCTCGTCCTGATTGGTTCCTGGTCCTTTAAATACCCTTCCCATTATTCCCTCATTGCCCAAACTGGCTTCTGTTCCTACAGTTCCTGCTTTAGACCTGTTTGACTTTGTATCCTGGTTTTTGACTTCCTTGGCCTGTTTATCGACCCCTGTGTTTGACTTTGCCTTTGCCTGATCCTGATCCTCGTCTGTACTTCGCTTCCGGTAATATGCCTTGCTCCTTTACAACCTCCGCCGCAGAAAGCCCAGGGCCCCAAAACATTGTCAGTGAAGTCTCTTGTTGGGAATCACTGCCTAAAGGGGCTGCTGTGACTTCAGGAGTCAGGTTACTAGCCCAGGCAACAGATACATGTCTCTTGCCTCAACCCCAAGATAGGAACATAAGCACCAAAGTAGGGATTACTCATGGGTTGAGAGGAAATGTGATTCAAGCTTATCTCATGTAGAAAGTAGTAAAAGTCAGTTACTGTATATGCAGTTATTCCTGCCTGCCTAGTCATGGTCATGGTTTCAAAGTGTAATTTGTGGTCAGGTAATGGATAGGATGATCATTAACCATTGACATGGTTGCATGGATCCATGAGCATATAAGTCAAGCTATAGTAAAAAGAAGTCTTTAACTCTAATTCTTCTTTAGGTTGGACATATCGAAGTATCTAAAAGAGTAAACATCCCTTCATTCCAAGTAGACTTGTGGATGAGATTCTCCAGCAAACTCTTTGCACCCTTTTGGATGGTGGAGCTGTAAGGAGCATGGCTATCTAGTCTTGACTCCCCTGGGGGGGGGGGCAGGAGTAGTGGTGATAGTGTTGCCACCTGTCCACTTTTCAACCAGTCAACTTGTTTTTGGAAGGTCTCTCCGAGTGGAATCTCCCTGTCTAGACTTCCAAATTAGAAAATCTAGATAAGACTCTGAAGTCAATGACGTGACATTTAGACAACCTCTGTCCAGTCTTCCTTGGAACAAAATGTGGCAAGACTGAAGTGTCATTTTGGTGACATTTGGAGAGAATGCCTCCTCTTCTAGATATACCCTAAAGCAGGGATCCCCAACCTTTTGAACCCGTGAGTACCATTCAGAAGTAAAAGGAGTGGGGGAGCAACACTAACATGAAAAATGTTCTTGGGATGCCAGATAAGTGATATGATTGGCCATTTGGTAGCCCCTTTGGGGATTGTCAACCTACACTGAGGCTTTGTTTGGCAGTGCACCTGGTTTTAATGCAACCAAAACTTGCCTTCAGGCTTGGAATTCAAAAATAAGCACCTGCTTTGAGGCCAATGAGAGAAACATCAAAGGGGTTGGAGGGCAACATGTTGCTCACGAGCTACTGGTTAGGGATCACTGCCCTAAAGCCTACAGTAAAGGTCTGCTGGGTTGAGTTTAGGAAAAACTGTGACTATCCTTGATATTCTTTAGAACAATAGCTGAATATCTAATGTACCAATGATTGGCTATGTGTGTAACCTTGCTGTTAACTAAAGGGGTCCTTACTTTTTAGGCATATTGAACTAAAAAAATCCAATACAGCTGATTCAGGGGGTCACATGGTCACATCCTTTCAGAACATGAAAGACTATTAAACCACTGGGGGGCTTGTGCCAAGTTCTCCAACTCACCTATAGACTCTCTTGTCTGCTAGGGAGGCTGCAGTTTACTTTATCCCATATACACTTACAAATCCCAATACTGACACAAAACTGCAGGCAGTTTGTAGGAGCTTTATACACTCTTAGAAGTATTTAAGTATAGGAACCGGGCTGGTCTTTACCATTGTCCATATGATTTATACAATAAAATTCACATTCTTTCATGGTTCTAAGTCTCATAAATGTTGTTTCAATTCCATTTTGAGAAATATTGTCCAAAAATGAAAACTTTTCATGTATTCAGTGAAAACCTATTTCCCTCGGCTTATCTTGAAACACTTGTTATTTCCCTATAAATGCAAAATGATATAATCACTTGTTTTCATGTAGACCTTGGCAGAGGGCCATTCTGGCAGAAGAAGAAGAAGGATGTGAAGAATTTGACTTGAAATAAAATTAAAAGATACTGTTAAATGGAAGCAGTGGACATTTTCATGTAACCCTTTATGTGATATAGTTGGTAGATTAGAAGGTGTTGGCTCTCAAGTTTCTGCTCTCACTTTGAGCTCATAATTTGCCAGGAATACAAAGAAAGCTCTGAAGTTTAGAGTGGTGGGATAAGTGGTATCGGTCAGGCCAATGATTCACAATTAAAGCATTTTACACCTGCAATCCATCCTGCACCCTCCATTTGTTCGCTATTAAAAATCAAAGCCTGCCATTGGCTTATCTCCTGGTCAATACCTGTCAAACTTTGTCAGTTCAAGCCTCACTTCAATGTCCATCCTTTGGCCAGTCCCCACTTCATGGTTCAGCTTTTGGCTATAAACCCCCTTATCTCATTAAAATAAATTATCAGTCACTCAGCTATAGTTTCAGGAATACCTAAGACTTATTCACCCCAGTTTTAATCCTAACAGACCTTCAAGATAGGCTTTCAGAGAAGGCATCCTGGAATTTCTTCAGACAATTACAGCTTTAATCGTAGTACTACCATACATGGGTTTTTGGAAAATTAAACCAACAAAAAATGGGCAAATCAGAAAATGTCACTAATATCAATATACAGGAAAAGATACATGCAAGTGCCTACAAATTGCATGTAAAGTACAAGGGAGGAGAATATAGTTCCAGGACAGGGAGTCTAATGCTTTTTTTATTTTTATGTCTAGCTTGATACGCCCACTATTTAAATATCTGTACTTCATAATGAAATTGGACTAAAGTTACGCAATCATGTAGATCTAAGTTGGGCTTCTGGTTGGTAGATATTTCAGCTTGTAAAGACTCAGGATATAAGGTTTCTCCTCGTTTAAAGGTGGACATACATGTTTCAGTTAAGATCTTCCCTGCGATGATTGGTTCGTTTTCACTACAAGCCTTGAAGGGATTCTGTCATGATTTTATTTTTATTTCTAAATGACACTGTTTACACTGCAAATAATTTACTATGCAATATACCATTTCATTCCTAACCCAACAAGTGTATGTTTTTTAGTTGTAATATTAGTGTGTAGGTGCATCTCAGGTCATTTTGCCTGGTCATGTGCTTTCAGAAAGAGCCAGCACTTTAGGAGGGAACTGCTTTCTGGCAGTTTGTTGTTTCTCCTAATCATTGAAACTGAATGTGTCTCAGTGGGACCTGGATTTTACTATTGAGTGCTGTTTTTATACCTTCCAGGGAGCTGTTATTTGGTTACTTTCCTGTTGTTCTGATGATGGGCAGCGGTGGAGGGGGGAAAGGACAGGAAGTGATATCACTCCAACTTGCAGTAAAGAGTGACTGAAGTTTATCAGAGCACAAGTCACATGACTGGGGGCACCTGAGTACTTGACAATATCTCTAGCCTCATGTCAGATTTCAAAATTAAATGTTAAAAAATCTGTTTGCTCTTTTCAAAAATAAATGTCAGTGCAGTTGGAGCAACACTATTAACTGAAGCAATATCTCTTTAAGAACAGAATTGTGCGATAAATAGGTAAAAACAACAGAATTCAACTTTTATCTGACCATTCCGTAGTTTCTCTTTGCCAAGTTTTGGGTGCCTTCAAAGGTGCCAGATCAGTATTTTCAATCTTTGTTTCATATGATAATATCTGTGGCAAGGCAATTTTGGAAGGTAAAGATTATAAAAAATGATCAAGTGTCTTCCTTGAAATAGATGAAGGTTTAGCATATGGCTTTTAAGGGATAAGTCACAGATTACTTAGTTATATTTTGTAGTTTTCCTGAAAATGAACCTTGAGATTGTTTGATTCTGTGTATTGAAAGTAGGGTTGCCACCAGCCGGTAAAACACCAGCCAAGACCGGTATTACAAATTTACCAGCATTGAAGCTGCCGGTAAATCTGTAATACCCCTATCAAAAGCCCTCGGCCTGTCCCCAATCTACGCAAAATGTATTTTATTTTCCGGCGTCTGTCCAATATTGCATAGTGGCTCCACCCCCTTTGCTGTCACAGCACGCCCCCTTTCTTCCCGCATCCACCAAGGCTGGTGGAATTTTTTTGAAAGGTAGCAACCCTAATTGAAAGACATTTATTGTGCTCATTCCACGTGATTGTTGTCTTCTCCTAGATTAGTCTGGGCTGCTATAAGGGTAGGGACAGACAGGGAGATTCGGGGAGATTCTGTCGCCTGGCGTTTTTAGCAGGCGACAATCTCCCTGAATTTCCTTCTCCCTGTCTGCCGATCGTAAAAGGGACAAAGCGCCAGTGCCTATGCAGACGCGGCGTGGCGATTTCCGGAATCGTCCGAAGATCTCCCCGAATCTCACTGTCTGTCCCTACCCTAAGGGTGGTGGCACATGAGGCTACTGGGGGAGATTAGTTGCCCAGCTACAAATCGCCTTTTCTTCGGGTGACTAATCGCCCCTGATTGCCTTCCCGCCGGCTAGAATGCAAATCAACGGTGAGAGGGCACTCAGAACACTTTGTTTTCTGAAGTCGTCCAAAGTTGCCTCACAAGGAAACTTTGGGCGACTGTGGAAAACGAAGCACTGGCGATTTATATTCTAGCCAGCAGGAAGGCATTTAGGGGAGATTAGTTGCCGGAAGAAGAGGTGATTTGTTGCTGGATGACTAATCTCCCCCTGTAGTCTAGTGTATCACCACCCTTAGGGTTGCCACTTTTTATGTCCGTCGAGTTGGGGGCAGGCTGTGATGTCACTTGGAGATGGAGTTATGACACACGGGGCAATGAAATAGGTGGGACAGATAAGGGCTTGCAGTTATAAGGGGGTGATCGGCAGTGGAAAGGGGAAGAGAATGGAGGGATTTATATTACACTTATATAATTGCAGATACCAGTGCCAGCCCTAGATGGGGATTTACCTGGACAAATACAGGCCAGGTGGCAACCATAGCTGCTATAGAGTTTATGTCTTTGTTTCTTTTCTGCACAAGTGGTCATTGGCAAACCCAAATCTTTCTGTAGCAGAAGGGTTTGATCAAGGTTTGGGTTCCTATGGAGTGTGAGCATAAAGATATGTTTCAAGTTCTAAGACCAAGGTTTTAACCGTAGTCTTACTAGTTTTTTTCATTGGGATCCTAATTAAATGACTAACCTTCTGAGAACTGGTTTGCAGGATTGCCGTAAGGAAGCTACAGATGGATTTCAGTGAAATAATCAGAATCAGAATCAGAATGGGCTTTATTGCCAGGTATGTTTTCACATACTAGGAATTTGTTTAAGTGACAGAGCTCAACAGACACGGGTAATAAAAGGAGTATAAACAAGTATACAGAATGTACAAAATATACAGAATACAAAAAATAATGTGCAATTAGCACTTCTCTGGTAAAGCTGATGGTGTTTGAGAGACAAAAAACTGGAAAAACTAACAAAAACAAAACAAACACTGGAGAGCTCAGCACAGAGGCTGCCATGCTCGGCGCCTCCCTTCACATAATGAGCTTGGTTCTCTTTGATAGTGGCTACTTTAGCCTATATACTTGAAAGAGATTTCTTTAACCTCCATGATATGAGGTTCAAGTACACGTGCTAAAGAAATAATTAGCGGGCAATGATCCGGGCCAACCTACGTTCATCATTCTGGAAGGAGTGACACCACATATGGAGACGTAAGACTCATATGATCAATACTAGTAGAGTATTTATCTGGAGCTAAATATTGGGAAAACTGATGGATTAACTTCCCTCTGTGCATCCATAAATCCATAGGTAGCAAACAGGTGCTGCTTTATTAAGACTAGTTAAGCCTCAAATGACCAAACAGTCAAACCTTTGGTTATAAACCAAGTTTGAGGCTCTACAGATAATCAAATGACCTTCAAAACAAACCAGCCCCCAGCAGTGTTGGACTGGGACACCAGGGGCCCACCCAAAAACCTTAGACCAGGGGCCCACTCTCAGTACTAATATTCTTCATCTCCTCAATCAACCTCTATTCTCCTAGTTTGTTTTCTTTACATACTATAATCAATTATTCCATTTATTTAGCCTCTTTTTTCTCATAGAAATAGGGAATGGTCATGAAATAGGCCAAAAGTTTAGCAGCATGAGGCCCACTGACACCTTGGCCCACCGGGAGTTTTCCTGGTATTCTGGTGGGCTAGTCCAACACTGGCCCCCAGACAAACCAACAATACAATGCAGCCCATATTGGGGGGTCGGGTCATAGCTTCCCATACCTTAATAATAATAACGATGTTCTTGAGACGTCAGCCCATAGTGCTGCATGCAAAAGGCCAGAAAGCTTTTTTTTCTTATCTGCCATAAGAAACGTTATTTGCATTAATCTCTTTGATATCTCAATACAATTTGTGTTTAATCCTTTTAAAGGATTGTTTTTTGAAAAAAAAAAAAAAAAGTCAGCTCCAATGACCTTCAAGGGGAGATTACTCCCGTTTTTAAGATGACTAAAAAGAGATTAGACAATGCCATACTTTTCTATTACTGAGGACACGGACTGCCTTTTGTGTGTCATATTGTATTACCTCAGTAATAAGAACTGCAACTCGGAATTATTTCCTTGCATCGCAGCACTGACAGAATATATATATCCCTGTCTCGGCAGGCTCAGTTAAAAGGTTATTATTATCTCCATCTGTAAACCATAACTCTCATCATCCTTGCGCAGTCAGTTAGGTGTAAGTGGTGCACCAAATCCAGGATTTGGTTTGGAATTTGCCCAGGATTTGGCAATTTTCATTAGGGTTGGGCCGAATCCTTGTGTCTGGTCAAATCGAATCCGAATTTTAATTTGCATATGCAAACAGAGCCGAGCCACACCGGCCAGGAGCCCTAGGCAACCTGTCCGGCAGTGGCGCAGGCTGAGCGCGTGCATGAGCGAAGTGATGCTGGCGTCACCTTGTGCATGAATGATGGAGTCACTTTGCGCCAGATGACACCGGGGGGAATGCGCAGAAGCACCAATCACGTGCGCATAGCCATCAGCATTCCTTGAAGGGTCCAATATGGCTACCACCAACAGTGAAGGTTTACTGGAACACTTGCTACAGATATTGCATTGAATTTGTCCAAGGGAGATGAACTAAATGTAAAAATCTGTAATGCCAGCCAGATGGAGGCACGTGTGGTTCATGAACATGAAAGGCTACCTGCGGCCTGGCTCATTCTTTCCATTATAGCACTGCTAGTGTGTGGGGACTTGGATACATACATGCAGGGCCGGTCATACCAAGTGCGGGGCCCAATTGGAACCATTTTGGTGGGGCCCCGTAGAAGGAACTTTGATGTCTGTCGCAGGGTCACAGATGGGCAAATAGTGGCTGCTTTCCCCTCTGTTGAAGTAATGGCTGCCAGTTTGCGATGGGGGCAGGCTGGGCAACTGGGAGAAAATGTTCTCTCACTTAGTTTAATCTATGTGCGCAAAAATAAAAGAGCATGTTTTGGTTAACACTGTTAACTGTGTGTGTGCTGGTTGAATTGGGTTTGGGGGTTGGCTGGGCCAATCACGTTCAGCTGTGGCCTGAGCCAATCGGGTCTGAGCAGGCTGGGCCAATCTGGATTAGGGGTATTCTGGGCTATTAGGGAATTAAGGGAATATTAATTAAAGCTCACACTGGAGCGGGGCCCCCATAAGTGCAGGGCCCGATTGGGTGAAATTGGTCCAATGTGCTTAAGACCGGCACTGCATACATGCTCTGTTGTATAAAGTGACCCTTACTGGTCTAGGCCATGGCCAGATGAGACACTTAGATGTCATTGGGAAGTCTCTGGATGCACCTTGCAGTTTTCCCTCTAAATATGCTGCAGTCATAAGGGTAAAGGGTGTGCCCTGGTTTACATGGAATGTATGGAGCTCCTATGGTTCTAATTGGACATTGCCAAGGTATGAGGAACTGCTATATTAAGACTGGGGCCCAAGCCCACCAATCCTAGGCCTAACCCACTTATTATACAAGTGCAGCATTTTTTACAATGCACCCAACATCTGTCTTCAATAAAAAGCTTAGGCCCCATTTGGCAGGCTTTAAAGATGCACTCACACTCAGTGTGCCGTTAAAACATTTACCAGCACAATATGTACCCCAAGTAGGGTTGCCACCTTTTCCTAAATGTATTACCGGCTGGAGGTGGGGCGGGACCAAAAAGGGGCAGGTGTGACGTCAAAAAGGGGTGGGGTATATGATGTGTTAGGGGTGGGTCATGAAGTTTTAGGGGAGGGGCCACGACGCAGAGCTTTCAAGACAGGTCAAAAGCTAAGTTTACAGGGGATTGGGGGCTGGCCGATGGGTCTTTTTAAGGGCTATTACAAATTTACCAGCAGCTACATTTCCAGTAAATTTGTAATACTGGCCCCGGCTTTGGCCGGTGTTTTACTGGCTAGGCCAGTAAAATACTGGTCAGGTGGCAACCCTAACCCCAAGGGAGCATGAACTTGTTAGTTAACTCTATAAGAAAGAAAAAAGCCCCCCACATGCACAAATAAACATTATATATACACCTGATGTGCAGAAATAAAACCTCCCAGTGCACTCCCCTTTGTGTGATCCAAATATAGAGGAACATATGCATTCTGCAGACAGTATTCATAATTAGATACAGTATGTATTTTTTTTCTACAGGTATAGGATCTGTTATCCAGAATGCTCGGGTTTCCAAGTACGGCATATTTCCATAATGTCTAGGTATATATCATAAGTTTAGACATTAAATAAACCCAATAGGCTGGTTTTGCTTCCAATAAGGATTAATTATATCTTAGTCTGGATCAAGTACAAGCTACTGTTTTATTATTGCATGAAAAGGGAAATCATTTTTAAAAGTTTCAATTGTTTGATTTAAATGGCGACTGTGGGAGATGGCCCTCCTTTAATCTGGAGGTTTCTGACAGGCTTCTTGATCACAAGTTAAATTTTAGCATAGTATAGAATGTCTTATGCTTAGCAGCTTTTCAGTTGGTCTTCATTTTTTTACTTGTTACAAAATAACAAATGAAATGAGAGTCATTGGCCTCAGGTTGTTGATCCTTGCTCTACAGTCATGCCATCATAGGCTTAATACACAACATCAGTATTTGGATGATGTCAGCTATGGATGATGTCATGGTTAATGGCAGGTGATCATTAGTCTGGAGGGCTTACGTTTCCTTTAAACAAGGGGTGTAGTCAGTACTTTGGAAAAGAAGAACTCAACACTTTGGGCACTATATACTAAGAGTTGTAATGGTACGCAAAAAACTTCTTAGTTGTGGAAAAACCTCTTATAATTTGGTTGAAGGACAATTTTGGTATTACCGACCCTCTTGTATCTATTGCACCAACCTTCCCTTAACAAGGCTGCTACATATGGAATCCCCATGCAAGTACCATGCCTTGTTTTCAACTCTAAAGTTGAACGGACGCCACATTTTTTTTAAGTGTTAATGAGTCCACATAACTGTGAAGGTCCATCGGAGTATTATGGGAAAATGGAGAGCCACATCTCCTTCAAGAGGAAGGTGAACACTCACTTCATTGTTTTCAATGTACATTCCCATAGGGAGCTATATAAACAGCACACTCATCAGTAACACAGAAAAGGAATTTTGAGTATTTCTTCATAGAGAAACCAACAAGCAAAAGCCATGCCATTGACTAAGGAGAAGATTAGAAAACACATGGCATCCACTTTTGCACTATTATTGCACCTTGATCTGTTATAGTGTCAAGTAATACTGTATATGGGTGCCCCATTGATTTTACTTGTGGATGGGCTGGAAAGTCTCCCTGCAGCAGATTAGTAAGGTCACCTCTTGTCCATCTAGTCTAGGGAACTTCAACCTTTTTGTACCCACCAAATATAATTAGAGTTGGGGAGCAACAAAAGCATGAATAAAGTCCCTGGGGTGCCAAAGAAAGGGTTGTGATTGGCTATTTGGTAGCCCCTGTATGGATTTGTATGCAACCAAAACTTGCCTCCAGGCAAAAATAAGCACCTGGTTTAAAGCCACTAGGAGCAACATTCAAGGGGACTGTGACCGACATGTTGATCAAGGGCTACTGGTTGGAGATCACTGATCTAGTTGATAAACTGGACTGGACATTTGCCCCTTAGTGGTCCATTGAAAAGGCATGTGGCTGACCAGTGATCGTCTTTCTACCTTTTCCCCTGATATGTTTTTGCTCCAGCATAAGGGTTTCTTTTTTTAATTTTTCAGTATGAGCCACTCTTTGGGATCTATGATATGGTCAGGAACCCCTTTACAAGGTTTCAGGCAGCTGAGAACTTTGCTGTACTGCTGTAATCAAACTACTGTAGGTCCAAGAATATCTAGGGAACAAATATATTCCCTCCAAATGTCACCCTAAGTCACCTTCAGGCTGGACTTCAAGATGTATTCATGATAAATATATGGGCCCAGGCCCCCACAAATATTTTTTGGCCCCCAGGTGACCTGTGATTTTGGGTCACAAGCAAAGTCTCCAATGACATCCCCTTCTGCAGTAAGCAGTAAGTTTGAGATCCAATGCTAGGTCAGTGGTTTGCAGACCTTTTCAGTAGGAAGGTTTGAAGTGATTTGGGACATGGACTTACAGTAACGATGAAAAATAGAAGTATACTGGCACGGCTGCACCAGGAACGACCCCCTGCAAGTGCTCTTGCTCTGTGTGTAGAGGGAAAAAATGGACATCAGCATAGTTATACCTTTGTGTTGATTATAATTCAGCAGGAAGTGGAAATCCCATGATAGTTTCCCTACACATCTTTGAAGGAACTGTAGAAATTAGAAGCTTCCTGTCAGCACTGGCCTCAAGACTGCTCTGATTTACACTTGGGCACACATGGAATAACCTTGTGCCTGTAATACACTTTGTATTCCCTATTGGCAGCTCCCAGCTTCAACCTGAACAATTCGCTCCAGATGGCTGGTTTGTCACTGAATGGGAGACTTCCCTCGGCCACAGAAGTAGGAACCTGCAACAGCCTGTGGGTGGAAGGGGCAGCTAAAACCCAAAGGATGGAATTAGAGCTGAATGATCAGACCTGACAATTATCTAACATTGTGCCACATGCTTGATGGATCTGAGTGACACTGGCTAATCTGGGCCACAGATTTTTCCCTTCTTGGTATGCATTGAGTCTTCTGCCAGAGAGAACACCTGGAATGTAGAAACCTTGTAAAAATCAATCATTATATATATATATATATATATGTAACAGTCAAATTAATTATGTTGGATAATGCTCTCTAACCCCAAGGTGATGGCTCATCCCTTCCATTTGCTGTTTGAAGAGATTATTCATTTTCCACCCTTTTTCATTAGTCTTCTTACATAGGTTCCAGATTATAGTTCATCTTACTCTCATATTACGATTCTAGACTCTTTTAATATTCACTTGGATGCAATCATTCTTTTTATTTAGTCTACTGTTTATCATTCTTGGATACACTGATCGGACAGATCAAGCAGTCTTTGAAGGACTTCATTGTCTCATTGATAAGGCCCTCACATTATGTATACCCTGTAGCCAATCATTTGGCCTCATTATCGCGATATTGTCCACCCAAGGTGGGCCTGTCAGGGTGAAGATTCTAACAGTGTATGGCCACCTGAAGGTAATGATTACAAAACTGGACCCCCTGGTGAGACTCAGGCTGAAGCTAATTACGGTGACATTGAGGATAACATTTGTACAACTGCTGTCTGTTAATTAATGGTCAGAACATTGACTGATTTTTCTTTTTCCATGATTTATTCTGATTTTATTTCTGAATGGTTAGTTTTAGATCTTTGCTATTTAACCAAAATACTCCACCCTAAAGGTGGCCATAGACGCACAGATAATATCGTACGAAACGGATTTTCGTACGGTATTCGGTGCGTGTATGGTGGGAAATGAGCCGACCGACATCATCAGAAGATTAAGATATCGGTCGGCTGGTTGATCGGGCTGGACGGAAAATTTTGATCGGATGCCTTTGAAAGCTCCCTGAATATCGGCCATTGTTAGTGCTGAATCGTCAGATACAAGTAGAATTCTATTGTTTCTACCTGTATATTTGATGGCCATATTCTATGGCCAGCTTAAGGCCTGTTCTAGTCTTCCCTTCAATCCATCAAGGACTATCGGGGATACAAGCAAGTTTGTGTCACCCACATTAACCTCTTTAAGTTTGGACATCTCCTCTTTTCCTTTCACCAAACCCATCCTGCCTTTATTTAATGATATTATTTTTCTTCTTGTTAGGATTCGGTGATTAGGTATGCAAGTCACATGGAATAATCATTATCATACAGATATATTGTATGTAGCTTGTATGGTTATTAGGAGTCACAGAGGAGTTCCCTAGCCATAACCAGCACTGGGGTCAGAGTGGTTTCTAATATCCATTATTATTTTTTCAGTATATGGCGTGCGTTATTTCTTATACTGTGTATTATATTGATGCAATAAATACAGTTATTATTAATACTGGTGTGTGTTTGAAAGTCAGCAGCTTGTGGAGTCATATCTTCTTCTTTGTGGGTATGGCACCCACTGAGTTTTTGCCTCTTTTTCCATGGATGTGAATGGGAACCTGTAGCCACACATTAATCAGTTACCCAATAAAACAAGGTTGCTTGGGTCAAAACTCATGTCTATATGTCTATATGCCATTGGCCTTTAATGGGGTCATGTAATAATCAACGTTGGACTAGGGTGTCGGGGGCCAACAAGAGCGGACCCCACCTCACTTCTGAGCTCCTATAGGTGCAATACCAGACGCCCCTTCCCCCCTAAGTGAACTTTTTACTTCTCATCATAATCAGGTGGAGGTTCAGAAGGAGCACCAGCAGTTTCTGGCCATGGTAATAACTAGCACAAACTTTGCCCAGGTCTACTAACTTGTGGCAACCAATCATGAATTCTTTTTTAACAGCTGTCCAATGCATGTGTTTGCTGATTGGTTGCTATGAATTTCTAGAACGGACTTTTTCAGTCCAACCCTGCGTCGATATAAAATATAAAAAACATGAGATATAAAATAAATTTCAATATCAGCCATAGTTAATGTATAGATAGAGTATCAAATAAGTGCTACCCCCAGATCCTACTGTATTTGCTCTTCTTTCTCAGCTTCAAGTATTATGTCCATCAATTCTCACCTTTACTGACCTTGAGGCTGAGCCCTTAGTTTCTTCTCCCATCACTGCCATATAATTCAGGAATTACTGCCGTAAAGGCAATTCATCTCATGAACATCTCTTCCATCTCTTCCTTTTTTTTTCTTCTAAATTTAATGGTGTTGTTGAAATATTGGGTTTCCTTAATGGGTTAGAATCTGATGTAAATTTTGGAAGAGTTGAACGCTTATTTACAAGGTGTAAGAATATAAGATAGTAGATAAGATAATGATTTCAATTGGTTGTGTACTTTAAAGGGAATGTTCCACCAAAATCTTAAATCACATGGGGGCATGTGTGGGTCTGTGTTTTAACATGGGTATGACTTGTGCAGATGTTTTGAATTCTTCCCCTTTGATCTTAGCACTGTTATTCTCATGGATGAGAGATGTTACTTGGTGTTGGAAACCTGATGGACAGGCCTAGGAACTTTAGCACAAAACAAATGAAGGCTGGATTTCTGTATTTTGCCTTCTCTGTTGCCTCCAGAGCTGTCAGGTTCTAAATACCTTAATCGGGTGAATAACCCTCTGAGTTAAAGGGAAAGTGCACAAAAGAATGGAGTCATACTCTTGAGACCAGTGGTCCCAACCTTTTTTTTTTTACATTCAAATGTAAAAAGATTTGTGGAGCAACACAAGCATGAAACAAGCCTCTGAGGAAGCCGATTGGTTTGGCGAAACGCGCCAGGTGGAAGTGACGTCACAATTAACCAGTGGTGTAACCTTCAAGGGCAGAGGAAGTTTCACCTGAAAAAATATACACAATAGGAGTTTTGTTTGAACATGGGGTGTCATCCAAAACTGTCGGGAACATATTACACTGTATACTACATTTGATCTCTCCGTTGCCTTAGGTGCTGATACAATTTTTGTTTGAGACTTTTCATGTACAGCTGGGAGACTGGGGAAGGATAGGCAGGAGGAAGTAACGCTAAAGGACAAACTAACTTTTCTTCTTTTTTCCTTTCTAAGTCACTGGGGATGCCAAATAAAGGTTGTGATTGGCTATCTGTGTCCTATGTGGACTGGTAGCTAGTGATGGGCATGGCAAAAAACGCGACGTACACCAAAAACAATGTGACGCATGCCGAAAATGATGCGTCATAAATGATACATGTGTCGTTTCACGAATTTTTCACCAATTTGCAAATTTTCCGGCGAAGCGGGATAAATTCGCCATACACTACTGGTAGCCTATAGGAGTCTGTGTTTGGCAGTGCACCTGGTTTTATGCCACCGAAACTTGCCTCCAAGCCTGGAATTCAAAAATAAGCACCTGCTTTGAGGCCACTGGGAGCAACATCCAAGGGGTTGGAGAGCAACATGTTACTGATGAGCCACTGGTTGGAGAATACTGCAGTGCAAAATAAAGTAGGGTCATCAATATCTGCTACAGTTGGTATTGAACTATCCATCTGTCATTGTCTTCAACTGAATTTTCATTACCTAGATATTCCCACACTTGGTCCAAGACCCTTGCCAGGGAAAATACATTTTATTTCAATAAAGACCCGATATTTGGTGCATCAGATGCAGACCTTTTAGACAGTTGTCAGTATGTGTATATTATGTGTATACGGTGTATTAAGAACATTTTCATGCTACTGGCTCTTTAAGTCCTTTGCTACAGGTAAAAAGCACATACAGTACATTTCAGTAAGCGTCTCTATGGATATTATAATGGTGTGGCGCTTAATTCCTTTAAGCTTTATAATGAAAGATACTTAGCAAAAAAACAGTTTGCTATAAATATGTATGAGGGTTTTTGATTTATATCAGTAAGAATGGGAGCCGAAGGCGCATATCCATCTTAATCAGAGATAAACAGAGCAGGCATTGAGTAAGATGTACTGTGTCTATA
The DNA here is from genome assembly GCA_024363595.1 of Xenopus borealis. NCBI lineage: Eukaryota > Metazoa > Chordata > Amphibia > Anura > Pipidae > Xenopus > Xenopus borealis. The sequence goes on from CM044442.1 coordinate 11,989,041, forward strand.
TACATTCAGTATTGCCCCGGGAGAGCCCACTTTTAGGCTTAGTCCAGCCTGGCGACTTTTCGCCGCGACGGATCGCCCCCGAATCTCCCCGAATAGCTAGGCACCAGCGAGGCTTAAAAGCGCCGGCGCGTGTTCACACGGAGCGGCGCGATTTTTAAAATCGCTCCAAATTGCCTCGCCAGGCGACGGATCACCCCCGAATCTCCCCGACTGGACTAGCCCTTAGGGTTCACAGTCCCTTGCTAAAGAAAAAGGCATTCAACCCTTTCTTGAAGTCATCTGATATATGTGGCACTTCAATGAGAGGATTCCCCAGTTTCACAGCTCTCTGAGTCTCTAAGAAAGACTTTTTGATTCAGGCATCTCATAAATGGACATTATTATTATTATTAGTAATAGGGGTAAGTAGCAACTTAGGGGCATTTGCCCAAGGGGGGGAGGGGTTTAGCAACAGTCAGGACTTTTGCAGGCAATCCCACTTAAATAAAGGAAAAGTCGCCAGCGTTTTTTGAACTTTAATGCATTTTCGGCAGACAATAAGATGGAGGAGGATGTAACTTTTTTTTAGCACTTCACTTGGTCGTGGATGGCGAAGTCAACTCTGGCGAAAGAGGTAACGCTCTGTAAAACCCGCACTTTACTGAATTTGTGGAGTAGTGACCTTTCGCCAGAGTAAAAGGTTGCCTAGCAATAGAGTGCGAACGAACTGTAGTGATTGTCTCTTTCGCTAGCGAACTGACGCTTGCGCCCGTTAGTGAATTGGCGACGTCCCTGCAGGTTTCAATGCTGGCGAAATGTCGCTAGCGTTAGCCATTTCGCCATTTCACCCTTCAGTGAATCTACCCCCTTGTGTTTTCAGAAGGCTTTACACTGTATGTCTTCCATCGTGAAGGGCTTTTTGGCTGCTTTTAGCCCATCTCACCCTAACCAGGTTGGTGGGTATATCAATATGCTTTACTAATATGCAAGACATTCTAGAGCAGGAGTGCCCATACTTTATTAATGTGGGGTCTATTTTAAGTGATGTTGTCCCATTATGATCTCCATCCAAAAAAAAACATTGTTAGAGTTCTGTTCCATGGAAAATATCACTTGTTTTAACAAACAACTATTTCTTATGTAACCATAACATAAATATCTGAATGAAAAGCATTAAACAGGAGGGTGATATAGACAAGCTGTTTATTGACAGTGTCTTGAGATCTACTGATCACCAGCTAAAGGTCTACTGATCCATCTACATTTTGGGCACCCCTGGTCTAGATAATTGGGCAGTAAGGTTGAAATTGGGCAGACTGAGCAGCCAACATGATCAACAGCAGTTAAAGATCTACAGTTCCCATCCTCCTACTGTTGCCCAGCAGCTGCCAACAATATTGGTGAACAAAACATGGCTAGAAACTTCTCAAAGCACAAGAGACTTTACACCTCAATAAGTGGTTGGGAAGAAGATGCGGAGTTGTTTTCTGTAAAGGTTGGCATTAACATGTAGCGCTTAGCAGGGGGATGTAGGAAATAAATTGAATACAACAACTTGGAAAAAGAATGATCAGAGGAGATAGGACAGAGCAAGGAAACGTTTGTTGATTGATGGAGTTCAGAGGAGACAATGTGAGAAAGAACCCTTGGGTTAGACAGTGAGAGAAAACACAAGGAAAATAAACTAAACACAATATGAAAAATGATAAGGAAGGGGGGGGGGTTTACTGGAGGCGACAGAAAAAAGGAACTGAGAGACAGAGACAGAACGGCATGCACTGGGCTCTCTGGTACCTGCCTGGAGCCACATCACTTTATGTGGAACTCAAGAACAACAAGTAACATCAGGGCCATCTTTAGAAGTATTGAGACCCCTAGACAGATTCCAACGTGTCCCTTCGGTCTTTGTTAAACTGGAAGTTGTACAATAACAACTGAAGAGGTAGAGGCTGTAATTTCAGTGTCCTGTTCTTGTAATAAGATACTTCTGTGCCCACAGCTGCTCTTCTGCAGGACCCAAGTATGTATAGGGCCCAAAGCAGTCACTTATATCTGAAAACCGTTCTGTATAAATGGGGTGACAGGTAACTGGCCAAGCCACACGCCAGTAAATGATACAGTATAAGAGACACGCCAATAACTTTGGATGCTGCCAACGGGGGTGATCCAAAAATGTATTCCATCAGAGTCAGGGGGTCCCCAACCTTTTTTGCTCGTGAGCCACATTTAAATTTAAAAAAGAGTTGGAGAGCAACACAAGCATGAAAAAGTCCATGGGGATGTCAAGTAAGAACTCTGATTGGCTTTTTGGTAGCCCCTATATGGACTGGCAGCCTACAGGAGAGAATGTTTCGCAGGACATCTGTTTTTTATGCAACCAAAACTTGCCTCTAAGCCAGTAATTCAAAAATAAGCTCCTGCTTTGAGCCACTGGGAGCAACATCCAAGGGGTTGGAGAGCAACATGGTGCTGGTGAGCTACTGGTTGGGGATCACTGCATCAGACACTATAAACACATTCAAGCTTCCTCACTCCCATTTGCAGTATCCAAAGGTGTTGGGTCTCTTTTATACTGCACCTATATTTAAAAACCCTAAAGCAGTGGTCCTCAAACTTGGCCCTCCAGCTGTTAAGGAACTACAAGTCCCACAATGCATTTGCCTGACTGTGGCAGTCAGACTCCATCATTGCATTGTGGGACTTGCAGTTCCTTAACAGCTGGAGGGCCAAGTTGGAGGACCACTGCCCTAAAGTAAGCTCTGTATGTCTATCTGTACACCGGCAGCAGAGCAACGAGGCGCCCAATCATTACCATGTACCATTACCAGCAATAGAGAAAACTCTTTGTTCAGTAGACCTACAAATATGGGTTGCGTGACCGCCACCCTCTGCTTCTGTTTCTATCAATAATGCCCTCTTCAGAGCCTTTATCTAAATCACGCGTGAGCCTCTTTAAGACATTTGTATGGTGCTTTTTCTTGGCAAACATAGAATGCATCTGGGCCCATTAAGCCTCCTTAAAGGAGAACTAAACCCTAAAAAATGACATTTTAAATAGTGAACTTATTGTACCAGCCTAAAGTGTCAGCTTGTCAATAGCAGCAATGATACAGGACTTCAGACTTGTCACAGGGGGTCACCATCTTGGAAAGTGTCTGTGACTCTCACATGCTCAGTGGGCAGCGGTTGAGAATATAATACAAATCGAATATAAAAAAATCTTTTTGCTCTTTTGCAATAAGGATTCTGCTGGATCTTTTAGTAGATGCATTTTGATAAAAGTGTTTTTGAGAATCCCTTTAAGCGTACTCATTGCTGTTCAATGTCCATTTTCATCTAAAATAGTATAAAACATCCTAGAATATGTCCTGTGTAACATTATCTACATATAGCCACCTCTAATGTCCCCCATGCCCAACTGCAAAAACCTAGCCCTGAATATCCCATATTTTATTGCACGGCGACACTGGTCATTGTTTTTCCGACATCTAGATCCCGAGCTGATCATTACTTTTATCTTAAGCTTCGATCTTATCACCAATAAAAGCCGCCTGCCTTGGCTTTATCAGGGAAAGCAAATCATTAATATCCCCACATGGTCTCTCTCTGCGCAACACGATGGCGACTGCCTGCAGTGTAATAGAACAATTATTTCTCGGCTATTCGCCAATTCAATTATTTATCGACCTGCGGCAGTCGACTCCGCCTAATGCTAATGTCACTGTTGAAAGCAGTTGTATAAATTCAGAAACATTCACAGTTCTGCCCCTTATGAAAAAACCCCCCATAAAAATCAATATATTGGCTGAGCAGAAAACTAAAGGGGAACTTCAGCATATTAAAAACAAACAATGGATTTGGCAACGGATGTTCTGTAGATGAGGCTGGTCATTTAAGCCAAGTCCTGATTCAGAAATCACAGGAAGAGAATTTCCAATAATTATTTTGCGTTCAAAATCTGTATTCACCATCGCAGTCAGAGCCTCTCAGGGATCACTGATAAGAGACGGCAGCTCAATCAATAGCCTTGTCGTATTTCAATTAAAAACACAAAGCAACATTTAGAAGCAATCACTTATCTGTTTTGTGTTTCATTTTTGTCAAAGGATCGAGCAAAAAAATAAAAAAAGAGGCGGGGTTCTACTCAGTTACAATATATTTACAAAAAACCTTTTTTTGGACAAATGCAGGAAATACCACAAGTGTGCTGTTCCCGAAATACAAAAAATGCTGGAACAAATGATATTTTGCAGCTACTTGAGAAGCGTTTGACTTGGCCAGCATCAATTTGTGGTTTTTAATTAGGCCATAACAGTTAAAGGAACTAGACCCTAAAAGTGATTTTGGCTTAAAATTGTATTTTATATACTGAACCAGCAACGCTTCAGCAGGTCTGTAACATGGAAACTCCACCTCTTGGATCTTGTGGAGAGTCTTGCAGAGTCAGTGGCACTGCACACGCTCAGTTGCTGCTAAGAAGCAAAGCTTTGGGGTCAGCAGAAATGATCAACATGCCAAAAGCCTCTGATGCTGTGCATTATTTCTGAGCTGTCATGTCATGTGACTCTGAACCCAGAACTAGGGGTAGGGGGATAGGCAGAAGAACAGGGTGGTGGTGTATGTGTGGGTGGGGATTCGGTTGCTAGGACCTTGTTTGAGCTATCTTGATAATCATGGTTGGGCAGGTTTGGAAAGACCATAATTTGGCCACCCTGCAATTATGATGCCCCATTTCCTCACCTGTTTGGACCTGCTTGCTTCGCCAGTGTTGGACTAGGGTGTCTGGAGCCCACAATGATAGGGCACCCCATCAGTCATCCTCCTCCACTACCACCACCCCAGATGAATAAACAGCATCAATCTGTTAGCATTTCTTTTACTTGCTTCTGTTGCGTATTGTGGAAGTGGTTGCTGCTAGCAAAGAAAGGCCTGGGTGGGCTGGGCCAATGTGTTTTTCCCTGGGGTCCTGCCTCCCAGTTAGACACTGCCCTTCATGGCATCAGAAATGAGCATGCTGGGTGAAAGGTTGCCATGTGGCCATGCTTCACAAGCCCAGCTGATAAAGTACCAGCCAAGATCAGGGTTACAAATTTACCAGCAATTTTTTATGATTACAAAATCCGCCCCTGTCCACCCTAATCCAGCTCCCACAAGAAGCCGTTCTACCCACCTAATCTCCACTGGATCCTGCCCTTAAATGAGATGACTCTGCCCATAATCCTTCCCTTTTATGCCACCTACCTACCCATATGCATCACTTCCTTCCCAGATAGTTTATTAAAAGGTGGCAACCCTTGTTGGTTTTGGGTGCAGCTTGCAGGGTCTGGTAGGAACCAGGTTGGGGGGGGGGGGGGGGGGGGAGTAGTTTAGGTCAATGTGCGTGCATGCAAAACGGCATCCCCAGGTGTGTTGGGAATTAGGAATTGTGGAGTATTATTATTAACATGTATTTCTATAGCCACAACTTGTTTCATAGCGCTGAGTAGTGGGAGAAAGTGAATCCAGACTAAGGGGTGGGCAGAAGACCCTTTGTCGCACCATATCCAGGGGTTTCTTCTGCCTATCCCTAGTCCTGGCCCTGCTTGGAAGCAAATACCACCCAAGCTCACTAATAGGACTCCACACTATTATTTGGAGCACTTCCAAACAAGCCTCAATTAATGAATCACTGACACAGAATCAGCATCGTTGTTGGGTTTCTATTACTCTACTACACCTGCTAGTAAATTACTTGCCGTGTAGAAATAGAATTTTTACCAAAAACAGTGATTGATCAGGTTAGGGGTGTTGGACTGCTATTATTATGAACACACATGATACTGCAAACAATATTTTTGTTTCTCCTTCAGCGCAGGTTACGTGTGTGCAATCTTCAGTATATATATATATATATAATAATACAGCATTACAGGATATGTTAGAGCTAAACTACATAGAATGCAAACACCCTGGTCTCCTGCTTTGTAAAGCAAAAGCTGATCTGTAAGGGCTAATAAAAAGGGATACTGCCCTCTATTGGCCTCTTTGAGGAACCTCTCTATAGAAATCATTATTCTTCATTATTTTACAACAGCAACTGGGATTATCATAGAGATGTCCATGTAAATAATATTTGTACATATTGCATGCAGTCCCAAAGTGCAACAGTTCCTCTATATTAAAAATATTGTCCGCTCAAGAGAATTTTCTTGCAAATTTTATAAATATTTTCAAAATTCTAAGCTAAAAAAAAAAAAAAGGGCACTAAAATAGGTAAAGTCTGTCTAAATTACAGCATGGCCCTGTGCATAACTACAAATACCACGATTAACTAGGGTTGCCACCTGGTCGGTATAGGACTGGCCTGGCCGGTATTTTTGATGGTTGATCCCAATGTTATTAATAGGCAAAAAAGATAAATATATAGGAAGGCCGGTATTTTTTTTCAAGAAAAGGTGGCAACCCTACGATTAACACTCTATAATAGGAGAGCACCATGGTTGCGATATTCAACGTTAATTCACTGAAAAAATTGAAATAGGGATGCGCAGAATCCACTATGTGGGATTCGGCCGAATCTTTCAGGAAGGATTACCTAACCAAAGGGAAAGAAAAAGTATGAGCAAGTCACAAGATTTCCCACATGCCCCTAATTTACATATGCAAATTAGGATTCGGATCAGCAGAAGGATTTGGCTGAATTCTGAATCTCGAATTGAATCCTGAAGTTGGTGCATCCCGATTTTACATATGGTGTGAACTATTTTATACACCTGTAGACAATAGGCCCCTAGAAGACAGGCAAAAAATTATTTGTAGACAGTTCCACCAAGTGTCAGAAAGCAGTACTGCTCTCAAGAGCTTCAAATCACACCAAAAGCATAAGAAAATAATTCCCTTCATTTCATAGAATTGGCTAATTACACTGCTGCCAGGACAGAATCCATTATACTATACTACGCCATCCACACTTTGTGGCTACAGTTTGCCTTTGCTGTTTAAAGGGATCCTGTCATGGGAAAACGTTTTTTTTCAATACACATCAGTTAATAGTGCTGCTCCAGTAGACTTCGGCACTGAAATCCATTTCACAAAAGAGCAAACAGGTTTTTTTTACATTCAGTTTTGAAATCTGACATGGGGCTAGACATATTGTCAATTTCCCAGCTGCTCCTAGTCATGTGACTTGTGCCAGCACTTTAGGAGGGAACTGCTTTCTGGTAGGCTGTTGTTTTTCCTTCTCAATGTAACTGAATAGTACGCAGTGGGAAATGTGTTTTACTATTGAGTGTTGTTCTTAGATCTACCAGGCAGCTGTTATCTTGTGTTAGGGAGCTGCTATCTGGTTACCTTCCCATTGTTCTGTTGTTAGGCTTGCAGTACAGCAGCCCAATGTCAGATTTCAAAATGAAATATAAAAAAAATCTGTTTGCTCTTTTGAGAAATGGATTTCAATGCAGAAGTCTACTGGAGCAGCACTATTAACTGATGTATTTTGAATTTTTTTTCCCCAACAAATGTTTCCCTTTAAGCAGAGTAAAATGTGTACAAAGTAAGCTCCATATGGAATGGATTTCTGAGATGGGAGTGGAAGAACTTGACTGGCCTGCACAGAGCCCCATCCTCAAACCAACTGAATACTCTGTGGGACAAAGCAGAACACTTCAAGCGTTTACGCTGATTAAAAAGTTGATTGGAGAGGGAAAAACATATAAAGAAGTGCAGAAAGGATAGGCTGCTCAGGTCAGTTATAAAAAATGCTTTCAAATGGCACTAAAACCTGGAAGATTGGGATGCACCGAATCCACTATTCTGGATTCGGCCGAACCCCCGAATCCTCAAAAAAGGTTTTCCCTTTTGGGCGAATCTTTCTCTACTTCCTTGTTTTTGTGACAAATTCATGCAATTTCCCTCCCCTCCCTCGGATTAGGTTGGTCTGGGCAGTAGGATTCGGCCGAATCCTGCTGAAAAAGGCCAATTCCTTGATTCGGCGCATCCCTAGTGAAAGAAAACCGAAAGCAATAAGCTTAAACCTACATGGGCTTGAGCATGCCCGGTTTGCTCCTTGCTGTAATCTGAACCCAGAGCTACAAGGGAGCAGGGAGAGCTTGAGGCAGGGATATGGCAGCTGCTATCCTAACAGATAGTTTTCTAAAGCCCTTTACTATGGTATGATCAAGCATCCTGCAGAATAAATACAGCATTCTAGCTTCCACTATTGTGGTTAATCTATTGGCATTCTGCAGCTTTCCTTCTGCAAGAGGATTAACTGACCCTTTATAGTGAAGGGCAATTTAAACATCTTCACAATGATTTGGATTCTGCACTGAAATCCATTTCTCGAAAGAGCAAACAATATTTTTTTAAATTTAATTTTGAAATCTAACATGGGGCTAGACATATTGTCAGTTTCCCAGCTGCCCCCAGTCATGCGACTTGTGCTCTGATAAACTTCAGTCACTCTTAACTGCTGTACTGCAAGCAGTCTAACAACAGAACAATGAGAAGGTAACCAGATAGCAGCTCCCTAACACAAGATAACAGCTGCCTGGTAGATCTAATAACATAAAACCCAGGTCCCACTGCGTTCCATTCAGTTCCATTAAGAAAAAACAACAGCCTGCCAGAAAGCAGTTCCATCCTAAAGTGCTGGCACAAGTCACATGACTTGGGGGAACCTGGGAAACGGACAATGTCTTTTTTTTTTTTTGAATAAAAAAAGTTTTCCCATGAGAGTATCCCTTTAAGCATTTCCCGAGTGTGCAGAGTTATTGGTGGGTGTGTGCGTGCGCTCTGAGAACCAATATAATAATGCTCACATTGATCCATGTCATTTTTGTTTTCTTTCGTTTTCAAAATATTAGCAGTTGCCTTTAAATGAAGAATATAATTAATAATAAAGAAAAGCCACCAAGACATTTAACATTGCACGCACAGCCATCAAAACAAAGGGGAATAAAAAAGCATAACAGTGCCTAAATCTTTATTTTAATAACCTACATTTTTTTTTCCAAATTAGACATTTTTCTTTTTACATTTTATGTCACAAAAATAAAAACAAAAATTAAATTACCAATAGTTTACACATAAGCTTGATTCCAGTCTTAATGGAAGAAACAGAATAAAATGAAAACCCTCAGCTGTACAAGTGTCACAAGTTCTTTCATCATGAAATTGTAGTTGAGTAGTCGCTCAGAAACCACTTGTATGCCACGGGGCAATGAAACACATGGCGAGCTAGTCTGGCTCCAAAAAGTGGTTGTGTGTAACTGCCTGCAGCCATTAGTGTAAAAAATTCAGAACACATAAATATGTTTACGCTCAGAGGTGACTCAGACACAGATGCACCATTACTCTCGGCTGTTACGGATTACATATACCAAGCAAGGGATTCACCCAATGGTTTCAAACTACTGCAAGATGAACACTGTTTTCTTCTTTGAAAACTTATTTGAATGGATTTTTTTCTTGGTTGCCATTCTAGCGGATGTTATTGTTTTCGTCGACTAGAATGAATTTCAGATGCTAGAAAAACCAGACAACCTTCAGCTAGAATGTCAACCAAGGGTCTAACAACTGACTGCTAGAATGACGATGGTCAGGCAACCGACTGCTAGAATGACGATGGTCAGGCAACC
>CM044442.1:12018924-12041635 GCA_024363595.1 Xenopus borealis
CTCCTTCATTGCATTCTGGGACTTGTAGGTCCTTAACAGCTGGAGAGCCAAGGTTCCCTATCCCTGGGCCTAGGCCCATGGCTGCACCTTCACTTGGGTGTTCAGTTCGTAACCAGTAGCATAATTACTGCTATCGCAAGAGGAGAGAAGATTTTACATGGATATCAATCTTGTGACCTTTCCAGCTGACTTTGGTAACCCATGGGGAATAAAACGTTTATGCACTTTCAGAAAATAGGACTACTGATAACGCAGCAATACTTTACAGGCTCTCGGAATGAACACTGATTTTTTTTCTTTCAAACAATTGACCCATGTTTACTTACATCGTAACACATCCACGATCAGATCCATATCGGTGCTGAGTTTTTTGACGAGGTCGAGATTCGCTACAGTCATAATTGGCACATATTGATCACTGTCCATTTGTGATATTAGGTACATGTCACTGGCAAGATTCTCTCTGCGTGAAGCAAACTGATAGTTTTAACATAGGAAGAAACACTGTATATGTGGGTAGCCCACATAGGGTGCCTAAGGTGGCCCTGTAGCCAAAGGGTGCCCATCTTTTTTTTTTTTTATATTTTATTTTGCATATTGTAACTTGCAAACAATTGAGACAAAACAAAAAGGAGAGGAAAGGAAAACTAAACAAAGTGAAGCAAAGGCACCAAGTCAGCAATTTCAAAGAAAGATCTGTTTAAAGAGGTGGTTCCCCTTTAAGTTAACTTTTAGCATGTGTTAGGCAATTCTCGGCAACTTTTCAAATGGTTTTCTATGTTTATTCTTTATAGTTTTTTTTTTTAATGATTTGCTTTCTTCTGACTCTCTCCAGGGAGATACGGTCATGGGAAAAATTTATTTTTTCAAAATGCATCAGTTAATAGTGCTGCTCCAGTGGAATTTTGCACAGAAATCCATTTCTCAAAAGAGCAAACAGATTTTTTTATATTCAGCTTTGATATTTCTGACATGGGGCAAGACCAGGGCTGAACAAAAGGTAGATGGGATCTACTATAGACCTTTAGCTGATGATCAGTAGATCTCAAGACACGAACAGCTTGACTAAATCACCCTCCGGTTTTATAATGATATTTATTATGTTAGTTTGTTAAAAATAGCAATATACATTTTCTCATAAATCAATAAAGTAATATTTAAGATGGAACAGAACGCTAAAAATGCTTTTATGGATGTAGATCATAATGGGACAACATCACTTAAAGTAGACCCCACATTAGTAAAGTATGGGCACTCCTGGGCTAGACATATTGTCCGTTTCCAAGCTGTCCCCAGTCATGTGACTTGTGCCAGCACTTTAGGATGAAAAGGCTTTCTGGCAGGCTGTTATTTATCCTACTTAATGTAAGTGAATGTGTCTCTGTGAGACTTGGCTTTCTGCTATTGTGTGTTGTTCTTAGATCTACCAGGCAGCTGTTATCTGGTTACTTTCCCTTAGGTAAGGGAGGGGGGGGTGATTTCACCCCATCTTGCAGTACAGCAGTAAAGAGTGACTTACGTTTATCAGAGCACAAGTCACATGACTGTGGGCAGCTGGGAAACTGACAATATGTCTATGAATAACGAATATAACAAATCTGTGTGCTCTTTTGAAAAATAGATTTCAGTGCAGAATTCTGCTAGAGCAGCACTATTAACTGATGCATTTTGAAAAGAACATGTTTTCCCATGACCGTATCCCTTTAAGTTAGCCTTTTTGGCATAATAAAGAAAATGTAGGTAGTATATTCTAGAGTAGGACTGAAGTTGTAGGTCTCCTGTTACCCCCCATGAGCACTATTCTGGAGAGCGGATACTTGGGAGGGCTAGCGTCTCATTCAGAAATTGTAACACCTCGCCCCAGAATCTCTGAATTGTCATGCAGGTCCAAAAGACATGAAATAAAGTCCCCGTTTCCTCTGTACATTTGGAGAGGTGCCCAACTTTTAAATTCAGTCTTGTGGGTTGCATTCAGAAAAGCTAGGTCTGAGCAAATCAAATGAATACTTTAACATGCTGACCTAAGCACATACATTTAGGTCGGGAATTCAGTCGGGTTATGAGAGAAGTCCTTAAAGGAAAAGTAACACCATAAAACAATAAAGTGTTTTAAAAGTAATGTAAATATTAGGGATGCACCAAATCCAGGATTCGGTTCGGTATTCGGCCAGGATTCGGCCGAATCCTTGTGCCTGGCTGAACCGAATCCTTAAAATCATGTGACTTTTCATCACAAAGCATTTGCATATGCAAATAAGGGTTCGCATTTGGTTCGGTATTCGGCCGAAACTTTCGGTGCATGACTAGTAAATATAATATACTGTTGGCCTGCACTGGTAAAATGGACATTTGCTTCAGAAAGTCAACTACTGTTTATATAAACAAGCTGCTGTGTAGCCATGGGGGCAGCCATTCAAGCACAGGATACACAGTAGATAACAGATAAGTACTACTATAGTTTATATAAACAAGCTGTTGTGTAGCCATGGGGGCAGCCATTCAAGCACAGGATACACAGTAGATAACAGATAAGTACTACTATAGTTTATATAAACAAGCTGCTGTGTAGCCATGGGGGCAGCCATTCAAGCACAGGATACACAGTAGATAACAGATAAGTACTACTATAGTTTATATAAACAAGCTGTTGTGTAGCCATGGGGACAGCCATTCAAGCACAGGATACACCGTAGATAACAGATAAGTATTACTATAGTTTATATAAACAAGCTGCTGTGTAGCCATGGGGGCAGTCATTCAAGCTGGAAAAAGGAGGAAAGTCATTGCAGCAAGGACTCTAGCAAGAACATTAGCCCCAAGTGAATTTAATTAGGTAAAGCTCAAACAAATTGGCTCCAGACAAGAGGGACATATTTTTGTGGAGCATCCCATTGTGTTACATGCACCTGGATTCTTACATCTAAAACATTTAAAATGATGAGAACTAAGAGTATAAAAATACCTTCATTAATTGTAATACAAAGTATGTAGTATATTTATTAACATGTACAAAATGTGAAGTACAGTATGTGAGCATATTTATCAAATCACTTCCAAAAGTAAAGCAAAACATTTTTTAGAGTGTATTCAGGGTATAGAAAGTATTGGAATATCTAGTAGGGGAGGTGATAGAATAAAAACAAAAACTTTTACAAACTGAAGTGAAATGGACTTTTAATTTAGAAACAAGAGAACCAAATGGGTTTAATGTCAGGTGGGATGTAAACTGTTTTATTTAAAGTCAAAATAATTCCTCTAAAAATCCTAAAAAAAAAAAAAAGCTAGAAAAATAGAAATAAAATTTATAGGAATAAAAGTAACCTTGTCTACTTCGAAACAGATATGAAGTACCACCCTCTTCTCTTGTATATAGTGAGTAAATGAGTCATATATTGCAATGAATGGGAAAGTCAGCTAGCAGGAGAGGAAGGGAGAGGAAAAGGAACGATAAGATACTTTGTAATAAATAATAGTAACAAATGTTGATAATGATATGAAGTTAAAGTGAAACAATGTAACATTAAGAATATTGATTTAAAGTGGACCTGTCACACAGACACAAAAATCTGTATAATAAAAGTCCTTTTCAAATTAAACATGAAATCTATTTTCAAATTTTTATTAAAGCATTCATAGCTGTTTTAAGCTAATTTAAAAATCTCAGCTGTCAATCAAATATTGTCTGCCACTCCTCTATGCTTTAGGCATAGAGGCGGGGCAGACAATTACTTTCAGTTTCCATTCAGCACTTCCTAGATGCCACTGCTCTCCACACATTCCCCCAGTTCTCTTAACCATTTAATTGTGTAGCCAGGACATGGGGATAGACATCAGGTCCCCCATTCTGGTGCAAAAACAAGATTCTGAGATGATACAAGGCTTGCCTTAATAACAGTGTCCACAAAATGGCTCCTGCCTGCTTGTTATAATTATGAATTCCCAGACTGAAGAAAACCAGATTAAAATAATTTATATAGTGTAATTAATTTTCATTTTGCTTGACTAATGTGATAAAATAGGATTTTGAAAATTTTTTTGGGGTGAAGTGGTCCACTTTAAATACTACAAAGTATCTTTAGGCATTCCGGTGTGACTTTAGTAGCCTAAGTTTCACTGGAGATGCAACAGGAAGGGTTAACATTTGTATTGCAGGAAGAAACGTTGTGAATGATGTAATACTGAATTTCTTTTTAAAATGGCCAAGGATTTACATCACCGTTTATAACTGATGACATCAGAACTCACCGTTTATAAGGATATAATTTACAAGATATTTATGGCTTTTGTGTGTATGTATATATATATATATATAAAAACTATAGTAGAGTTTCTGAAGCAAAAACACTAGTTGTACCAGTGCAGAGCAACACTATACTATAATGTCATTCCTTTTAAACACTTTTTGGTGTTACTGTTCCTTTAAGGCATGAATCTGTTTAAGGCGTGGAAGTTTAATAAACCATATTGCTCACTAACCAGCTCTGCTAGAGGGCTCATCCTTCCCCACCCTGAAGACAATGAAATGTGACCTTACAATCATTATTACAATGACACATACCGAGATAAGCAAAATTCCAGTGTTTTCTTAAGCAAATCACGGAGGTCTTCTTGACCTTCTGGCTGTGGCAGATCATTTGCTCCTGAATGTTTAATGGGGAAGAAATGAAAAACACATGAGTAGGATTTCCAATAAAAAGGTAATGCACGATAAAGAATGTTTTGATTCACTGGAAACCAATATATGAGCATCTGTCATGCGTTAGTCCAATAAATGTTACAAAATACTGGCAGAGATCGGTAGTAATAATTTTACAGCTATGATTGCTATGAGCAGTAAAATTACATTTTAAGTGATGGCTATAATCACTGAAAACATTCCCTGCATATTTGCAAAGCCACAAGGATAAAACATGCTTTATATTCTCAAGAATATCCATTTAATGACCCTGGCCTCAAAGCACAGGTATCAAAGTGCCCATTCTGGTTTTATCACAACTGTCAGCTAGGTGGTCATGTGTGAAGCAAAAAAGTAAAAAAAAAAAAATCGCACAGAGATGTGGTCCTTCCCCAAGGGGTAAGCACAAGTCCTAAATATAAAATGTTATAAAGGCTGAGGATGGTGTGCTTCATATCCTATTATTCAAGGTAAGTCCTAAACATGATCCAATTGTTGGTCCAGGAGATAAACATTGAGATCAGCTCACAATGATCTGCAAACCGGCAGTTGAAAGTTGCATTTGGATCACCAGTTGGTTTACCCAATATTGGGAAAATATATTCTATGTGCCGTGATACATACTCCAGGACTGACACGGGGCTTATGCAAACAATGTAACCAAATGGCTCTTACTCTCCACTTATTATTACTTATATTCAGCGACTTGAGAAGACGAAGCGCCACGAGTGCAATCCCACTGGAGATTTTTCATTCTAGGCGGCGGGAAGGCGGTTCAGGGAGACCGTCACCCCAAAGAGGAGATTTGTCAGATGTCTCCCTGTGTGCCTGAAGCCTTAGGGTTAGACCACACTGGAAGATTCAGGGAGATTAGTCGCCTGGCGACTAATCGCCGCTTCTTTGGGGTGACTAATCTCCCTGAATAGCTTGCCTGTGTCTCGCGACCTCTAAACTGCAAGTCTCCTGCGCCTATTTCACACGTGGCGTTGCGTTTTTCTAAGTCGCTCAAAATTGCCTCACGAAGCAATTTTCAGTGACTTTGTGCCGCATGTGAAACAGGCGCAGGAGACTTACAGTTTAGCAAGCGAGAGACATGGGCAAGCAATTCAGGGCAATTAATCGCTGCAAAGAAGCAGCGATTAGTCGCCAGGCGACTAAGCTCCCTGAAATCTTCCCGTGTGGTCTAACCCTTAAAGGAATTGTTCAGTATAAAAATGAGGCAAAAAGAAAAAAGTCTATGCAAAACAAAAAGTGTTTTCAATTGAGTTACTTGGTCGAAAATGTAATGTATAAAGGCTGGAGTAACTGGATGTCTAACATAATAGCCAGAACACTACTTCCTGCTTTACAGCTCTCTTGCTTTCCACTGATTGGTTACCAGGCTGTAACCAATCAGATGCTTGGGGGGGGGGACTCCTTCGAGGATAACTGCTGCTTTTGAATTTGAGCTGAATGCTAAGAATCAATAGCAAACGAACTGAACAGTTATGTCACATGTCCCCCCTTAGTCACTGACTAACTCAGAGTTAGAGAGCTGAAAAGCAGGAAGTAATGCTCTGGCTATCAGTCACTCCAGCCTTTATACATTACATTTTTGCCTAACTAACTATATTAGAAACATTTTTTATTTCGCACAGCCTATTTACCCAGATTTTATTTTCCCACTGAACTGTTCCTTTAAGAATACATCATGCTAATTATTATGCTCAGATAAACCAGCCCCAAAATAATAAAAGAAAATATTCTAAGCAACGTTCCAATAATCATTAAGTAATCATTTTCAGTGCTGGTCAGGCGTGTCTTGGGCAGGTTGTGGGCTGAATTTGTCACCAACCTGCACATTCCAAGCATGAAATATGGTTGACCCATACATCATTAATACAGGAGAGTCTCCTTGGAAGCAAAGTGTATATAAATAAATAACATTTTAAAAAACCATTACCTGAATGGGTGGTTTCGTGCATAGATTCATATTCCGAGTTTCCCAGAGATATAGTGTTCATGTCTGTTCTGTCTGATACAGAAACTGATGGGGGTACTTCTTGTAACACCGTTAACACTGCATTTTGACTTTTCTTGTCGCTGTCTTCACTGTCATCCAGGCCTGAAATATTCACGTAGTCAAATGTTAGCAGCAGGTAACGCCGATACACGAGGCGAGGGATCAAATAGGAGCATGCAGTGTTGACTACATTAACTTGTTTTTGGGTGGAAAGATGATTTAGTTTAAAGGCCAAAGAAAGGTAAACCCACTGGGGAGAGGGGGATGTGTGAGAAAACAAACTCATCCTTAGGGGAGTAAAATCAAAAAATATTACTAAACAGAGCATGTGCGCATCTCAAAATCTGCTGAAAGAAGCCTCCTTTTTCCCCATCTGGTTGAAAAAAAAACTTAAAGGAATTTCTCATTCTAAAAATAAAACTGGGTAAATAAATAGGCTGTGCAAAATAAAAAATGTTTCTAATATAGTTCGTTAGCCAAAAATGTAATGTATAAAGGCTGGAGTGACTGGATGTGTAAAATCACAGAACAGAACACTACTTCCTGCTTTTCAGCTCTCTTGGTTTCCACGGATTGGTTACCAGGCAGTAACCAATCAGTGACTTGAGGGAGGGGGCACACATGGGCTGCCAATAGAACAGCAACCGTCTCTTGCTTTATAGTTCTAGTTTTTCATACAATGGGGATTTTTGGTTTGTCAGACTGGGAGACAGTTGCTTTGTGCTTGGGATACAAATGATTGGTTTATAAATCCATATTGGAATGTATAGGACAGACGTTACACATACCTTCTCTGGAAGAATCCGGGGGTTCATCGGGCAACTCTTCCCAGGATGGACCCACAGTTCCATCAGCAGTACCTCCAGCTTCTACATTTAACATGGGATTCCCCCATACTTTAGCATTGGGGTTTAACTCGGAGACCTTGGTTGATTCCTAGAATTAAAAAAAAAAAACAACACATTAAAAAACATATACTTGCACCTGCCTTATATATGCACCATTATATGTATGCATGTATAGGTATGGGATCTGTTATCCAGAATGCTTCCAGATAATGGATCTTTCTTTAATTTGGATCAAGTAAACAATAAATAAACCAAATAGTCTGGTTTTGCTTCCAATAAGGGTTAATTAGATATTAGTTCTGGTCAATGTGGAGTAAAATTCTAACGCACCGGCATAGAATTCAGACAGGGGGGGGGGGGCTTTTATAAACGGATCGTTCTGATGTCAGAAAATGGTGTTTATAAGGATATAATTTAGTCTGGTCCCATAGGGCAAAGACCAGACTGTAGATTATATAGTGGATAATGTAACCCCTACTGCAAATTATAAAGATATTATAAGCCACCAACTTAATTTGGAGCTTTCCGGATAACGGGTTTCAGGATAACACTGTATACGGTTTTGGGGATTAGCAAATTAAAATGAAAATGTGTACATTCTTCTATGGAACGGTTCTGGCAGTGAGCAGTTTTTTTACGAGTACCAACTAAACTATTGCCGTACAGTTTTGGTCTCCATCACTCAAACAGGACATTATTGTATTAGAGAGGGTACAGAGAAGGGCAACTAAGCTGGTAAAAGGTATGGAAAATCTTAGCTATTAGGAAAGACTGGACAAATTGGGGATGTTCACGCTGGAGAAGAGGCGCTTAAGGGGTGATATGATAACTATGTATAAATATATAAGGGGATCATATAATAATCTCTCTAATGCTTTATTCACCAGTAGGTCTTTCCAGCTGACACGAGGTCACCCATTCTGATTAGGAGAGATTCCGCCTAAATATTCGGAAGGTGTTCTTTACAGTGAGAGCTGCGAAGATGTGGAATTGTCTCCCTGAATCAGTGGTACAGGCTGATACATTAGATATCTTTAAGAAGGGGTTGGATGGCTTTTTAGCAAGTGAGGGAATTCAGGGTTATGGAAGATAGCTCATTATACAAGTTGATCCAGGGACTAGTCCAATTGCCTTTTTGGAGTAAGAAGGATTTTTTTCCCCCTCTGAGGCAAATTGGAGAGGCTTCAGATGGGGGTTTTTGCCTTCCTCTGAATCAACTAGCAGTTAGGCAGTTTAAAAAGTTAAAAGGCTAATGGACATGTGTCTTTTTTCAACCTAACTAACTATGCTATGTTACTAATAAAGTGCATTAGAGAGTTAACCAAGACTATGGCATGCTGCAATCACACCCCTAGGTACCACTGTGCCCCCAAACAGCAGAATTTATACTTGTCGCTTTATACACACAATAGACCCAATAAAGGACCTGGTCAACTGTACCACTCCGTGTCCCTTTACTAAGCCCTGCAGTCCAATGGGCTCCACCACCTGTTACCATAACCAGCTGGCTGGATTTTCTTCTCATCCCAGTAAACACAAAGCACTAGCTGATTATGTATTAATATGCTCTCAGGTTGGGAAAGCAAGGACCTTACATCACACTGAATTATTCCCTACAAGCAAGTCACAACAGGAATACCTGCAGCTTTGATGCCAAATGATTTATTTAAAATCCTTGATTATCGACGCATGACTTAAGGAAGGGCGAGCAAGGCCACAGTCACTTATTCAAAGGGGAATCGGTTGTGAAAATGAAACGTTTCTAAATAGAATCAAATTTAAAAGTCTGTAGCGTTTCTGAGATAATCAAGTTTATGTTCACTATTCCTCTCTCTTTCATTCTGTCTTCATGCAGGAGTTGGGTGTCAAAAATTAATTGACAGTAAAGCTGGCCATAGACTACAAGACATCGCCAAACAAGCAGATCTTTCCCCAATATGCCACTAACAGTAGGGCTATATAAGGGTAATCCAAATTTATGGCTGAATGATTGATTACAACAAGGGCAATGGGCTCTGACTGGTCGGTTGGATTAAAATCTAAACTTCCTGATTGAAATCATGGCCAGACATCGATCGGGAAGACCCGTCGGAAGCCCCCATAGATGGATAAGCGGTCAAATTGGTCTAAACGACCGATATTGGCAGCTTTATCTGCTCGTGTATGGCCACTTTTAGATCCAATATATCTTTATAGGGAGGCTCCTTTTGCCTAGATGAAGATGTATTAGAGCTCGCTATTAAAATCACCAGACATCATGTCTCTCTACATGCAGAATTTGTGCAAAAGACAGTTAGTGTGTTAGATTTTGTTTGTACTAGAATCTGTTATTTCAGTGAGTTCTAATATATCTTCTAGGAAAGGAAGCCACCCCCCCCCCCCCATAAGATTGAACGGTCAATGACACCAAACTCCTGCATGAAGAGAGAATGAAGAGAAACCAATGCTGAGAGAGGGATAGTTGACATAAACTTGGGTATTTTAGAAAACAGAGAATTTTTAATGGATTGTATTTAGAATTTCCATTTTAGCGATAGTTCCCCTTTAAGAAAACAGTGGATTATCTACAGCAATGAAGAACACACTAGGAAATGCAACATAGGGAAGTTTAGCCAATTGTACTGGTTAAAGGCAAACGAAAACAATGACTTAAGAAGGGGAGATACTCACGGCTTTGGGACACATTTCTTGCCACCCCCAGATACGGTTACTTTCTGGAACCAAGAGATGAAATGCATATTTTGCGGTGGAGAGATCTACCACATTATTCAGGTTCTTGCCACTGTAGTGGTCTCCATTGTTTCCATTTAGGTTTTCTAATACAGCATGACGCCATAGGAAGTCAACTGGATATTCTGAACTCACAATAAAATGGTCAGATAAAGTGCAGTGGTCACGGTCATCCAGAGGTGGCGTTGTTGCCAGAGATTCATCCAGTAGCCCTTGCGTCAGATGTAATCCAGGCTCTTCCTTGGATTGTGAGCATTGTAGAGTGCAGAGAGCTTCCTGGGCCACCCTGTAGATCTCATAAGAAGGTGTAGCTGCATACTGATCTACTTGGCTTTGGTCATAATCTGGCCTGCTGGTACAAAGATCATCAGAGTCAGCTAGAACATTATGCTGGTCTTTTGCCTCGGTGACATTCTGATTATGAGTCACATGGTCTTGTGCCTTTTCCATTACCACTTGTCCAAGTTCGTTTTGGATGCTACAATCTATCTGTGCATCTGAAACTGGAGCTCTGTGTTGCAATACCTCACTTTCTCCGAGGAACTCAAGAGTAGTTTCTGTATAATCAGAACCAAACCTAAAAATATATTTTCCACCTGCTTCTGTCTCACCAGAAAAACCATCTACTTCTTCCATGTCTGGACAACTTCTAACAGGTGAATTTAGGTCAAAATAACTAACCCCACAGACCACATTCCCTTCCATGACAGAAGATTCATAGCATGGAATCTCAGTTGGTATATTTGTAGTATCCCCTATACTTAGTGGATTCAGGTTTAGATCACTGGAAACACAATCCAGCAGCACACTATTTGGATGTTGGCCCATTCTGGAAACGTCATGGCTTATTAAAGTCTCTTCGTGAATATGGTCTGTAGAACGAGTGCCCTGTACTTCTAAGGAGGATAAACCCTCTGGGAGCCCATCAGCTTCTAAAGGTCCCATATTATATGCATAGTGTTCTGGGTCAGTTGAAAAGCAGCTTAGGTCTGTGTTGTTGTCAACAATTTCATGGTTACTGGGCATGGGGCGTGACTCTTCTAGGACTACAAACATTTCATTCCTGACGTCAGGCCCTAATGTGAACATATTCTGTAAACTTTCAGTTAAATCTGAAGGGTAATTGGATGCAACATTACCTTCATCCAGAGACACGGCATTGCACAAGAAATGAACCTCCGGTTCTTTTTCACAAGTTAATTGTTTGGGTAGCTCAACGGGATCTTCCAGGTGTTTATCCAGGTCTGTGTTAAAATATTGCTCTACTCTTTCCAGTAAACATGTTTCAGTTTGACCACTTTTCATTGGACACTGAGCAATCGATTGAGATTCCAACAACTCTTTTGCATCATCAGCGTATGCTGGAAAATGATCATTACTGCAGAGCTCCCCTTGGTGTGAGATCGATTGCGAGCTTTCGCCTTGCATGGGATTATAAGAATCTGTTTCCGAATCTGTACAATAAAGTATATTGGCCGGCTGTATGTCGTACTTTCTACAACCACCTTCGTCCCCTCTACATTGTACAGATTCAGTTAAAGGATATAGTAAATTGGTGGACTCGTTTTCAGAAAGCTTATTTTTTATCTCTTCAGGGAAAGGATCAATGTTATTCATCTGCTCTTTGGAGCATTTCTCATTACTTCGGTCAACCGAGAAGGAAACGGCATCTGATCCACTTTGCTCTATGTCTAGACTGTGCTCATTTGTATGTTTATCTATATGGAGCTCTTTAGAATCATCACAAACGCATTCCGATTTCCCGGTTCCAAACGAGATCAAATCTGGTAAATTCACAGAAAGAACTGTCCCATTGGAAAACGTATGCACATTGCCAACGTGCTTTAAATTGGCTCCACCGTGTGTTGGACTGGAAGTGCTTTCAATGGTATTAGTTGAACCCTCAGAGGGAGAAAAATAAGGCTGTTTTGCCAATGGAAAAGATTCTGGCACTTCATCAGGTTTCAGATCATCAGCATCAAGTACACAAATGCTATAAAACGCATTAGTCCTTACATTTGTGTTTTCACTTTCATCTGCAGATCCGGCTGAGTGCAGTCTTTCACCCGTGTGCTTTTTAGTTTTAAGGAGGTCCATTACCGTTCTGCCCTGACAGATGTAGGTCGCCTCATTTTCTTCACTCGCTTGTTCTGTTAATGAACTCTTCCATGTGGTCTGGCTTATGTCCAAGGCTTGTGCTTTTAAGAAGGAAACTTCATGTGGGCTTTGCCCTGGAGTCAGTAACTCGTGAGACAGAGCACCCCGGTCACAACCGGGCAGTGAAACTTTCTCAACAGCAGAGGTTACACCGTTACAGGTCTCCCACCCTTGTGAGCGTCGGCCCTTTAAAGCCTCGGAATCAAGTTGCGAGTACGTGTTACAGCGTAATCCTTCTCTGGTTTCTGCCTCTTTCAAGCGGTCATACTTTGCCAGTACATGAGGCGCACAGTTTAAAGGGTATAAATACTTGTCTGACGTGTATCGGCTTGCTCTCTGAGAAGGCTGACTTTCATCCATGCTGTTGTAGCAGGTATGTCTTGCACCATTGTGCGCATGACTTAGAAGATCTGAATTTAAGGCGGAGGAAAGCACATCTCCTGGGATAGAAACGGCAGTTTTCAAATAGTTTCCTTCTGCGTGAAAATCCAGTATCTCTTCGTTTTCTGAAGGAGGGCTTTGTCCCAAGTCATCACATGATGCCGTACTAAACAATCCGGTCTTTTCAATGGATTTGCGGGGACACAACTCTTTACTAAAACAACAGCCCATTCTACAAGCATGCTCCGCGGTCGCTTCTTTCCGATGCTTTAAGCAGCCCACAACACATTGCATTATAGCTTAATAAAAAGGCCACTGCTCGGCAGACAAAAATAGCCGCTTTGCAGACAAGCCAGCCACATGGCACTGTCAGTCAAGCTACAATCCACAGCACAGGGGATGCTCTGCATTCAAGGGCTATGCCAAGATACAAAAACGAGCAGCTGTCTGCTTAGCGAGTTGCAGAGTCCAAACTTCCAGACAGGTTTTTATTGCAACGCAATCCATCCAGAGACACCGCTACTGGATATGGGGGTCCGGCAATAGAATTGCAAAGTGCAAATTAGATCATTCAAATGACGAATCAGCAATTACAATTTAACAAAGTTAAATACACTAACTGGGATGTCACCAGGGATGAGAAGAAAGAGAATACAACTAAAACAGGCCCAATAATCGTAAACTAATTTTGATGTTTTTTTTTTTACCTTTTAATAACCCCCTCCTTCCCAAGCCCTTCACACGGCTTCTTTTTTTAAAAGGGAATCCATCATGATTTTTATTTCTAAATTACACTGTTTACACAGAGAATTAATTCTACCATGTAATATTTCATTCCTGAACCAGCAAGTGTATTTTTTTTTTTTTTTAAAGGGATACTGTCATGGGAAAAAAATGTGTTTTTTTTTTCAAAATGCATCAGTTAATAGTGCTGCTCCAGCAGAATTCTGCATAAAAATCAATTTCTCAAAAGAGCAGATTTTTCATATTTAATTTTGAAATCTGACATGGGGCTAGACAGTCAATTTTCCAGCTGCCCCAAGCCATGTGACTTGTGCTCTGATAAACTTCAATCATTCTTTACTGCTGTACTGCAAGTTGGAGTGATATCACCCCCTCCCTTTTTCCCCCCAAGCAGCCTAACAACAGAACAAATGGGAAGGTAACCAGATAACAGCTCCCTAACACAAGATAACAGCTGCCTGGTAGATCTAAGAACAGCACTCAATAGTAAAACCCATGTCCCACTGTGTTCTATTCAGTTACATTGAGAAGGAAAACAACAGCCTGCCAGAAAGCAGTTCCCTCCTAAAGTGCTGGCACAAGTCACATCAAAACACATCAGTTAATAGTGCTTCTCCAGCAGATTTCTGCACTGAAATCCATCTCTCAAAAGAGCAAACATTTTTTTTTAAATTCAATTTTGAAATCTGATATGGGGCTAGACATATTGTGAGTTTCCCAGCGGCATGCAATCATGTGACTTGTGCCTGCACTTTAGGATGGAACTACTTTCTGGCAGGCTCTCTTAAGCTCCCCATAGATGCAAAGATCTTTCTCCGACCAATCTGTCAAATTATTGTGCGGTTAGTGGGATACCAACAATCGTACATCTTACGATTTTTCGTCCGACATTGGTCTGAAGATTTATCGGCCAGGTTAGAAAATCTTTATCAGCCCCCATGCAATCCATCTATGTTTGCAGGGCCAAGCAAGCAGCCACCCTTCAGTTTTGCTGGCAATATTGCCTGAAATGGCCTTTTTAGTTGATTGACACATCGGACATTTAAAGTGGACCTGTCAGAGCACAAGTCACATTACTGGGGGCAGCTGGGAAACGAACAATATGTCTAGTCCCATGTCAGATTTCATAATGAAATACAGTAGAACCCCCATTTTACATCCTCTGATTTTTTTTTGAAGTTTTCCCTCATTTTACATTGTTGTTTTGTGGTCCAACCTATATATTATGCATAATACATTTCCCTGATTTTAACTTTTCCCGCGTTTTACAAAATTTTTTTTCTGGTCCCCTGAAAAACGTAAAATGGGGGTAAATCTGTTAACTGATGCATTTTGAAAAAAAAAAAGTTTTCCCATGACAGTAAGGACACTTAAATCATACATAGACATACATTTTTCAACTTTCATAAGCCGCAAAAAATAAAAGAAAAAAAAGTGCCTCCAGGTAAAGATGTGCATCTTCTAGTATCACTGAAAGTTAAAAGTATCTCAGTTTAACCAACATGTGTTACTGAATCCCTGCAAAGTTTTATTAAAACATCTTGATACAAGGTAAGGTCTCGCGTACACAAATCATCTCTGGAGACCAAAATGGCCATACACAGAGGGATCCGCTTGTTGGTCGATGTCGCTAAACGAGGGGATCTCTCCCCCATTGAGGTGGGCGATATTGGGCTGATCCGATCGTGGGTCCTACAACAATGCAGGAGTACGGGTGGTCAGATTGCGAGACTGCATCAACTAACAGATGTTGTCCGCGATCCGATGGGATTTTTAACCCTGCCCGATTGTCATCTTGCAGATTCTCCGCCAAATATTGATCAGAAAAGCCCGTTGGAGGACCCCATACACAGGTCAATAAGCTGCCGAATATTACATATATTATATTACATATTATATGCTCAGAATATTACAAAGTTAATTACGAACATAGCCATCTACACAGAGGAAGATTCCTAGCCGGTACCCTATTTATTGATTCCCAAGCCTCCGACAATGAGAGAGGAAACGCAATGAGCAGCACAGAGCTCCGCAAGCATTGCTCTCCCTTCTCTTCTATAGGAGCCACACTCTCACTCAATCTGCTCGGTCACTTTGGGAGCAAGTAGTCTTTATTTACCCATCTATTTTCCATTGATGGTTTGCCTTTAACCCCAGATATGCTATTAAGCCGAGGCATTATTGACTTTTACTACGGTTCAAACCCAGGCAGTTTCATGAAGCCCGGCAACAGAGAACCTTAACTTATTTAAAACTGAACTGGGAAATGTTCCCTTGAAATATAGTGAGGAAATAACCAATTAAACCATCGTCACCTGGCAATTAATCTTCCCCTGTGACAATTCTTCAAGTAAATTCAATTCCACACTAGGGCCTGATGGAAGATGTTTAGTTCACATTTCTACTTTAAAGCGGTTTTAGACTTCCTTTATCATAACCAAAAGCACATCCATAGAAGAAGAAGTCTCTTTTCCTAAACAAAGCTGAATGAGGAGGAATGGAATCTGCATTATTCTGCTATACACTCCTTAACCGTAAGAAAACTGATAGCATCACTACAAGGACTAGACCCAAGAGGGAATAGGAGGGAGAACTTTGATTGCCGGCTTAAATTCCCATCCTATTTACCCATACATCTGGAAATATGGAAAACCTTGTTTGAATGCGATTGAAGCTATCATACAAAATGTGAGTGTTATTTTATCATTTTAAGTGTTTTAATAAACAGAAGTACGCTATTGGTTTTTCTGTGTTTCCTTTCCCGGAGCCGAATACGAGGGGGAGAACAGAGGAAAAATTATTGTTACATGCAACCCAGGGAGGGTGTTTTGTAAGTAGGCATTTTTTACAAACTCGGTGAAGGAGTCTACTAACGGAAGGGATCTCTTGTCTATCACAGAAACATACTTTCTAGTTGTCCACTTTAACTTGCACGTGGTGTCAAACAGCTTTAACAAGAATTACTACACCATATCTGGTCCCTGGCTTTTCTGTTTGCCATAGGCGCTGATCCATCTATGTGACTGGAATATATAACCCGAGACGAAGGAGATTGGGAAAAGGATCGGCTGGAAAAGAAACACTTCTAAAGGACACAATAACATTTTTTTTTTTTTGTAACAATTGAAATAACTTTATCCTTAACTGTAAGAAGTCCATGGAGGAAACCTGTACCTAGGTATGGAAGCGTCTACGAAGGGAAATCAGAAGAATGCAGAGAGGGCTGCTTTTAACAACACATTTATGCTTTGGCAAAAGTGGTAGGCCCCCGTCTTCCATGACCAATCTTGAGCAGAACAATGACTAAACTAGGGATCAACTATTTGGGATTCAGCCAAATCCCTGAATCCTTCATGAAAGATTTGGTCGAATACCGAACAGAAACCTAATTTGCATATGCAAATTAGGCACAGGAAGGAAAATAGGGGGGGGGGGAAGTTGCATAATTTCCCTTCCCACCCCTAATATGCAGATGCAGATTTAGGATTTGGTTCGGCCAGGCACAGGGATTGGGTCGAATCTGAATTCTGCGCATCCCTAAAATATACATGAGGAACACTGGAGGTCATTTATAAACACTGGGCAAATTTGAACCTGGGCAGTAACCCATAGCAACCAATCAGTGATTAGCTTTCTTCAGTCAGCTGCAGGCCAAGAGTTGAAAGCAAACATCTAATTGGTTGCCATGGGCTACTGCCCGGGTTCAAATTTGCCCAGTGTTTATAAATTACCCCAACTGTGTGCATGGATATAGACTAAGGGGCTTGTATAGAGACTTGAAAATCAAATCTGTTCTGCCTTTGCTTGTTAAATACTCTGCTGACTGCTCCATAAAATTGGAACATTAAACATTACGAATGGTTTAGGAAGCCATCCTTTTAATTCTTACATCAAATGTGACATAAGCAGGTTTTACCCATGCCCATTGCACAAGTCGTATTTGGTGTTCCGCTTCACAGTTTTGCCAAGGAGATTAAACCTGTAACGTGGTACCTGTAATTAATCCTGAAATACAAGGGAAAAAGAAAAACAACGAAAATCCAAAAGCCAATATAGTAATGGCATAGACTGAGCTGTGGTTAGAACCACTGCGTTCTATTCAGTTACATTGAGAAGGAAAAACAACAGCCTGCCAGAAAGCAGTTCCCTCCTAAAGCGCTGGCACAAGTCACATGACCAGGGGCAGCTGGGAAATTGACAATATGGCTAGCCCCATGTCAGATTTCAAAACTGAATATAAAAAAATCTGTTTGCTCTTTTGAGAAATGGATTTCAGTGCAGAAGTCTGCTGGAACTGATGTGTTTTGAAAAAAACATGTTTTCCCATGAAAGTACCCCTTTAAGGATGCACCAAATCCTCTATCTTGGATTCAGCCAAACCCCGCTGAATCCTTCAAGATTCAGCCGAATAGCGAACCAAACATGAATTTGCATATGCTAATCAGGATCGATTTCGGTCTGGCAGAAGGATTCGGCCCGAATCCTGCTGAAAAAGCATGAACGGAATCCTAGAATTGGTGCATCCCTAATAATATTCCATTCCTCCTTACGATTTGCAGGATGGTGTTACATAGTCAGTGACCAATGGAATGTAGAGACAGGTGCAATTCATATGTGCATACATTCACCAGCCCCGAGATGTATAGAGAAAGAGCAGGAGAAGTTGTCCCCATAATTAGCCCGTTGGGAGATCAATACGTAAGGCCACATCTGTCAGCAAGGCAGCTCCTGTGTATGGAGTCTCTTGCCAATCTTCAGGTCCCGTCATTGCTTCTGGCAAGGTACAAATGACACTTGGATGAGCAGTTGGCAACAGTGAAAATGTAATGTAAGTCACTGGGGCAAAGGAAGGGTTAACAAGTGCTGCATATCACTGATTATAGGGGGAAGAGGTAATACCACCCATTATTTAAAAGGAATATGTTTTTTTAAATGCATCAGATAATAGTGCTGCTCCAGCAGAATTCTGTACTTTATATTTAATTTTGAAATCAGACATGGGGCTAATCATATTGTCAGTTTACCAGCCGCCCAGAGTCATGTGACTTGTGCACTGATGAATTTCAATCACTCTACTGCTGTACTGCAAGTTGGAGTGATATCACCCCCCAGCAGCCTAACAACAGAACAATGGGAAGGTAACCAGATAACAGCTCCCTGATACAAGATAACAGCTGCCTGGTAGATCTAAGAACAACACTCAATAGTAAAATCCATGTCCCACTGAGACACATTCAGTTACATTGAGTAGGAGAAACAACAGCCTGCCAGAAAGCAGTTCCATCCTAAAGTGCTGACTCTTTCTGAAAGCACATGACCAGGCAAAATGACCTGAGATGCACCTACACACCAATATTACAACTAAAAAACACACACACTTGTTGGTTCACGAAAGACATTTTATATTGCAGATCATTTGCAGTGCAAACAGTGTCATTTAGAAATAGAAACTACATCATAAAAATCATGACAGATTTCCATATGAAAGGGTGGTTCAACTGTATAAATTAAAGGGGTTGTGGAATTTAAATAAAAAAAAAAAAAACTGCTGTTAGCCTTTGGTTGGGGATTATAGATTTTTGGCAACAGGTGACTGTAAGGGGAGCCGTCACCTCACGGTGGCCATAGACGCACCAATAGTACTGTACGAAAGAAATGTAGGTACAAAATTAGGCGAGTACGCTGGCTGGGAGAGCAGTCGACCGACCGATAGCAGAAGACTTTGATATCAGTCGCCTTGTCTATTGTGCTGACCAGAAACATTTATCGGGCACCTTTGAAAGCACTTGAACGTCGGCCACTGTTCATGCTGAATCATCAGATACAGGTAGAATTTTATTGTTTCAATCTGTATATCAGGCAACTCGGCTCTAAACATATACATTGACATGAATGGAGAGAATGTAATTGAAATGTCTGTGGCCACCTTAAAGGGAAACTGATGCATTTTGAAAAAAAAATTTTTTTTCCCCATGACAGTTAATAGTGCTGCTCCAGCAGAATTCTGCATTGAAATCCATTTCTCAAAAGAGCAAAAATATTTTTTTATAATTCATTTTGAAATCTGACATGGGGCTAGACATATTTTCAAATTCCCAGCTGCCCTGAGTCATGTGACTTGTGCTCTGATAAATTTCAATCACTATTTACTGCTGTACTGCAAGTTGGAGTGAGATCACCCCCAACCTCCCCCCCAGCAGCCTAACAACAGAACAATGGGAAGGTAACCCAGATATCAGCTCCCTAACACAAGATAACAGCTGCCTGGTAGATCTAAGAACAACACTCAATAGTAAAACCCATGTCCCACTGCGTACTATTCAGTTACATTGAGAAGGAAAAACAACAGCCTGCAAGAAAGCAGTTCCCTCCTAAAGTGCTTTAGGAGGGATCCCTCTATCCCTGCTAAAAAGGGTGTAACCATTTAAATTCACAGTCCAGCCGCATGTTTCATCCCACCAAGTCTCAGTGATACCAATTATATCAATATTTAGAGCATGCAATTAATTCTAGGTCTCCCATTTTACCCGACAAACTTTGTGCATTTGCCAGCATACAGCGGAGGTTACTACTTTTACTACTACTTTTATTGACGGGGGGTTGAATTCCCCTTTAAGAAGTAAATCCAGATCAATTTGCTGAGGCTTTAAAGCTCCCTGCTTTCTCACTAGAGCTTCTGAGCTAAGGGTAAGTGCACTGTTGGTCTTACTACTCACTCAATGTTTGCTGGGGGACTTGGTTCAAAACGCACTACATAAATACTTTGATTGCTAATGCATAGTGAGGGACAGTGATCCCCCAACCAGTGGTTCTTGAGTAACATGTTGCTCCCCAACCCCTTGGATGTTGCTCTCTGTGTCCTCAAAGCAGGAGCTTATTTTTGAATTCTTGTCTTGGAGTCAAGTTTTGCTTTAATAAAAAACAGGTTTGTAGCCAAACAGAGCCTCCTGTAGGCTACCAATCCACATAGGGGACTTCAAATAACCAATCACAGCCCTTACTGTGCTCCCCAACTCTTAATATTTGAATGTGGCTCACGGGTAAAATAGGTTGGGGACCCCTGGTGTAGGACGTACAATGAGGGGTAATTATTTTTAAAGGCAAACTGTGTCCTGGCATTTTTTTCTCTCTTTATGTACAAACATTGGCCTTTTATCATTCATAGCAGATAGTCAACTCTAGATTGCGCGTTAGACTGAGCGTTGGCACAAGGGCGTTTCTAGTAATGGGGCAACGGCACAGTTGCTCTGTGTTTTGAATATAATGAAGGTGCATTGTTCCAGTAACCAGTTACAACAAAGCACAAAAAAAAAAAGCTTTAAGTGGTCAGCGGTGTGTAGACAAACATCAGGTTGCTCAGAGTACCACCCAGATAAACACGCTAACAGCAGTACTTACGAGAGGAGAACTGTCTTTGGCTTCTTGGACTTGCTGCACCTGCGGTTCAGCCACAACTTTAGTATCCTGATCAGAAGTCATGAGCCGTCTGCTTCTTGGCTCCTCCGAGAGAACGAGTCACCCCTAGAAAGCTAAAAAAAAAAGCAAACGGGTCTGGTTAGAAACCCACTCCAAGCAGCTTCCCTCGAAAAAGCACAACACTGACATTAATGAAAGTATTTCAAGAAAGAAAATGACACTGAGCACACACAATGCATTTTGATGATAGATGATAGAATTCTGATAAAAGGAAGCATTCTAACATCTGATCTGTTATTTTGTAGAGTGCACAGTGTCAGAGTGGTACAGTACTACTATAGTTTATATAAATAAGCTGCTGTGTAGTCATGGGGGCAGCCATTCAAGCACAGGATACACAGTAGATAACAGATAAGTACTACTATAGTTTATATAAACAAGCTGCTGTGTAGCCATGGGGGCAGCCATTGAAAGTTACATAAGCTCTGTAGAACATAATGGTCTTATCCGTTATCCACTGTCATTGCTACACAGTAGCTTGTTTATATGAACTATAGTAGTGTTTCTGAAGCAAACAGATCAGTTTTACCAGTGCAGCACAGCGCTACATTATATTTTCATTACTTTAAAACACTTTTTGTTGTTACGGTTCCTTTAAAGTATGATGATCCAGATGAGAGAAATCCCTTATCTGGAAAAACCCCATGACCTGAACATTCAGTTCCGGTCTCGTTTTGTCAGAGCGCAGAAACGCGGATGGCTGATGCAGTTTTCCACAGCAATATATTTTAGAATTAAATAAAATTTTATCATTTATACATTGGAAAGCGGTTTTCAATGACTTAAAATAAACCCCTTTTTTTCCCCTCCCGTTTTTCGGGATTGCAATCTTGGTTTCCTTTCCTTAAATGCAAACGGCATCGGCCGACGCATGCGAGAAGCACAGCGTTTCCCTATTCTTAGAAAACCCAATCTGATCATTCAGCAGATGACGACGTGGTCTGGAACAAAGCCCGACTGTGGCTCAGCACTTGTGATTTTCAGCAGCGAGATTCCCAGGGACAGCCAGGAGGAGGTCTCTATATTGTGTAT
The DNA here is from genome assembly GCA_024363595.1 of Xenopus borealis. Classification (NCBI taxonomy): domain Eukaryota; kingdom Metazoa; phylum Chordata; class Amphibia; order Anura; family Pipidae; genus Xenopus; species Xenopus borealis. Next base: position 12,040,970 of record CM044442.1, read on the forward strand.
ATTGTGTAATCCAAGCTTTAAATCCTCACCAGACACAAATACCTGCTACTACAGGTATGGGATCCGTTATCTGGGAAACCAGACGCCCAGAAAGCTCCGAGTTACGGAAACGCCATCTCCCGTAGGCTTTATTTTAATCAAATAATTCAAGTTATTAAAAATTATTTTAGGTTTCTGTGTAATAATAAAACAGTAGCTTGTACTTGGTCCCAACTAAGATATAATTAATCCTTATTGGAAGCAAAACCAGACTATTGGGTTTATTTCATGTTTACATGATTTTCTAGTACTTAAGGTATGAAGATCCAAAGTACAGATAGATCGGTTTTCCGGAAAACCTCAGGTCCCGAGTATTCTGGATAACAGGTCACATACCTGTACTATGGAACATAAAGTGCTTGCTTCACCGAGTATTCAAGCCGCTCTACTTCATACTGATACAGATACAGGCCGACTTTCGGACAGATATCGATCGGGGAAGCTCGCCGGATGGCCCCACACACAGGCCAATAAGCTGCCGACCTGGTCTGTTGGCAGCTTTTATCGGCCCGTGTATGGGGGCCTTAACACAAGATAACAGCTGCCTGGCAAATCTAACAACACAACAGTAAAACCCATGTCCCACTGCGTTCCATTCAGTTACATTGATAAGGAAAAACAACAGCC
>CM044442.1:12099079-12118018 GCA_024363595.1 Xenopus borealis
TCCAACTTGCAGTACCGCAGTAAAGAGTGATTGAAGTTTATCAGAGCACAAGTCACATGAGGCAGCTGGGAAATAGACAATATGTCTAGACCTATGTCGTATTTCAAAATGAAATATAAAAAAAATCTGTTTGCTCTTTTGAGAAATGGATTTCAGTGCAGAATTCTGGAACAGCCCATGACAGGATCCCTTTAGAAAGTTTCTTATTTCAGTATGCTGAAGCTTATACTACATTTTAATTTTCGTGAAATTTCCCCTTTAATAGAGATTTTTATTGGAATATTTTCCATGGCATTAAATTATTATTAATATTCTTGCTGTTTGTGCCCAGTTTGGGTTTCCGAAAGAAGGCGACACTGATCATGGATCTGATAACTCTGTGTCGGTATATGGTCAGACTTTGGAATAGCTTCTCCTCTGTTCAGAATACAAGGGGTTGTGGGTACAGTCAGTGTCAGACTTACCCCCTGATGGGCCCTGGCAGGCTATGTTGTATAGCAGTGGATCATTAGGGGCCTAATCACGGCAGGCAGTAATCTTCCCTTCTCTTTCCCAGTACGGCAGCATCTGTCCCGTCTGCCAACCATTGATCCAAACACCAGAACTCTTCTGTTGTGCGGTTATCCAAATGTGGGCAAATCCAGCTTCATAAACCAGGTATGTTCAGCCTTGACTTCAATGCTTTATGCATTTATGCAACAGCATAGTGGGACAGGTATGGGACCTGTTATCCGGAATTCTCAGGACCTGGCATTTTCCAGATAATGAATCATTCCGTAATTTGTATCTTGATATTTTGTCTACTAGAAAATCATGTAAACATGAAAAAAAACCAATAGGCTGGTTTTTCTTCCAATAAGGATTAATTATATCTTAGTTGGGATCAAGTACAAACTACTGTTTTATTATTACAGAGAAAAAGGAAATCATTTTTAAAGGGGAACTGTCGCAAAAATGAAAATTGAATATTTATGAAGTTTATATTGAATTTTAATGTTTGCGATAGAACCTCTTCAAATATTTGGATAAAATGAAGTCTATGGGAGATGACCATTCCGTAATTGGGAACAGGTTTCGGGATAACCTGTGTTAAGAAATATTTCTCTTTCTAGGTGACAAGGGCAGATGTAGAGGTGCAGCCATACGCCTTCACCACAAAGTCCTTATTCGTGGGACATATGGATTATAAATACCTACGATGGCAGGTTTGTCTCTTTGCATTCCATTGCTCCCGATCCTCTGCCCAACCTTTCTTCTGTTAGGGGGGGAGCATTTGGTTTCAATGCAATTGCCGCATTCTGTGACTTATATGGGTATACACTGGTCGTTGCAGGTTGTAGACACCCCTGGAATCCTTGACCACCCACTAGAGGAGAGGAACACCATAGAGATGCAGGCAATCACTGCCCTCGCGCACTTGCGTTCCGCCATTCTATACGTAATGGACATCTCCGAGCAGTGTGGCCACACTATAGAACAACAGCTGGAGCTCTTCAACAGCATTCGCCCCCTCTTTTCCAATAAAGTAAGTAGTGTGTGTATCACCAGTCTGAATTAGGGATGCACCCAATCCAGGATTCGGTTCGGTAGTCAGCTGCTTTCAGCAGGGTTCGGATTTGTCCGAATCCGTCTGCCCAGCCGAACCAAATCGGAGCCCTAATTTGTACATGCAAATTAGTGGCGGGGAGGGAAATTGCATGCCTATTTGTCACAAAACAAGGAAGTAAAAAATGTTTTCCCCTTCCCATCCCTACTTTGCATATGCAAATTAGGGTTCGGCATTCGGCCAAATCTTTCTCGAGGGATTCGGCCGAATCCAAAATAGTGGATTCAGTGCATCCCCAGTCTGTATTCATCCCCACAAATGCCAAACTTATCTCACTCTTTCCTCATTGTGTCCTTATTACAGCCTCTGATTATTGTCGTGAATAAATGTGATATCAAGAGGGTCTCTGAACTCCCTGAAGAGCAACGGGTAAGCTGTTCACTTCATATATACGTGTCCTGTTCAAATATTCTACTTCAAGCTTTACTTGACCTTTACTGACCTTGCGAGAGAGAGACAGCCCTTGTAGCATCAGCTTCTATGGCAGATGAACTTCATGTCCTGCTTAATTATATCTGACAAACCTCTAAGCTTCGCTTTGCAACAGTGGCCCAGAGCACACTGAGCATGTGCAATGCCAGTGACACTCAAAAAATATTTAAAGGGGAACTATAGTGAAAATGAAAATTTAATTTAAGCTTCAGCATACTGAAATAAGAAACTTTATAAATACAAACAATTAAATATTCTGCTTGGTTTCTGAAATAATCAATTGATCTTCACTATCCCTCTCTCAGCATCTGTTTCTCTTCATTCTGTCTTCATGCAGCAGTTGGGTGTCAGATATTCATTGACAGTTAGATCCAATATATCTTATAGGGGGGCTCCTTTTGCCTAGAAGATGTATTAGAGCTCACTCTATTAAACTCACCAGACATCATGTCTCTCTACATGCAGCAGTTAGGTGTCAGATATTCATTGACAGTTAGATCCAATATATCTTATAGGGGGGCTCCTTTTGCCTAGAAGATGTATTAGAGCTCACTCTATTAAACTCACCAGACATCATGTCTCTCTACATGCAGCAGTTGGGTGTCAGATATTCATTGACAGTTACATCCAATATATCTTATAGGGGGGCTCCTTTTGCCTAGAAGATGTATTAGAGCTCACTCTATTAAAATCACCAGACATCATGTCTCTCTACATGCAGGATTTGTGCAAAAGGCAGACAGTTGCTCGTTTCCAAGGCTTGGTGCTTTTGTGAATTGCCTCATAAGTTAACTGTTGGCTCTATTTTCAGAAAGTATTCCAGGATTTGGAAAATGAAGGGCTGACAGTGATCGAGACCAGTACCCTTACAGAGGAAGGAGTCATGACCGTTAAAACTGAGGTTTGTTTGGGCTGCTTTTTCTTTTGCCAATAGTATACGGACCCCAGTGAGTATATTGGGAGCTCATGGTTCTGGATTTCTTTTTAAAACTCAACCCAGGCTTGCGATCGACTTTTGGTTCATCGCGTTGAAACCAAAATGAAAGGCAACAAGGTCAACGACGTGCTGAACAGGCTGCATCTGGCGGTACCCTCAAAGAGAGATCATAAGGTGGGTACCTTAGAACCCCTTCATCTATTAAAAGGCAAGTCAACTCCAAAATATAAATTTGCCCAATAAAAGAAAACCTAATTCTAAGCAGCATTCCAGTAATACATTTATTAAAGTTGATCTTAAGGTTATTTGTAAAAACAATTGCTATGGAAAGCGGCGTTTCCAGGTCGTTGCTTTATAAACAATGTTGCTAAAATCTTGGTTCCCCAGCAGGTCTGTTAATCAGTTGCCTTGTCTTACATTGTATCAACAGTGTGAGAATAGAAAGGGCTAGCACTGCTTTTAATAGAAATAAAAATGGTATTAAATGTATATTGCAAAGTTGCTTAGAATTAGGTTTTCTTTTATTAGGCAAAAATATTTTTGGGTTGACCTTTCCTGGATGGAAAGCTTTGCTTGTAGCACTTGTGTGAATTTGCTCTGTTTGGTTTCAGGAGCGACTGCCGTTTTTCCCCGAGGGTGCACTCGAGAGAAAGAAAAGCATGGTAACAGACACACCTAAAAAAAGGCTGGTAAGTTAATAACGTGGGGAACCTGAATTCTGTTGTTGGACTACCATGGACCATTAAAGGGATACTGTCAAATGCATCAGGTAATAGTGCTGCTCCAGAATACTTCTGCACTGAAATCCAATTCTCAAAAGAACAAACAGATTTTTTTATATTTCATTTTGAAATCTGACATGGGGCTAGACAGATTGTCAATTTCCCAACTGCGCCAAGTCATGTGACTTGTGCTCTGATACACTTCAATCACTCTTTACTGCTGTACTGCAAGTTTTAGTGATATCACCCCCTCCTTTTTTCACCCCCAGCAGCCTAATAACAGAACAATGGGAAGGTAACCAGATAACAGCTCCCTAACACAAGATAACAGCTGCCTGTTAGATCTCAATAGTAAAAACCCATGCCCCACTGTGTACTATTCAGTTACATTGAGAAGGAAAAACAACAGCCTGCCAGAAAGCAGTTCCCTCCTAAAGTGCTGGCATAAGTCACATGACTGGGGCAGCTGGGAAACTGACAAAATATCTAGCCCCATGTCAGATTTCAAAACTGAATATTAAAAAAATCTATTTGCTCTTTTGAGAAATGGATTTCAGTGCAAAAGTCTACTGGAGCAGCACTATTAACTGATGCGTTTTGAAAAAAACATGTTTTCCCATGACAGTGTCCCTTTAAGGTTCAGTAGCCTCTGGTGTTCCCTCTAAATGTAAATGTAGCGTAAATGTACTTAAAGGAACAGTTCAAAATAAAGAATGTTTCTCATATAGTTAATTAGCCAAAAATGTAATTTATAAAGGCTGGAGTGAGGGGATGTGTAACAGAACAGAACACTACTTCCTGCTTTTCAGCTCTTTTGGTTTCCACTGATTGGTTACCAGACTTGAGGGTCATAACTGTTGCTTTTGAATCTGAGCTGAATGCTGAGGATCAATTGCAAACTCACTGAACAGTTGTGTCCTATGTGGCCCCCTTTCAAGTCACTGACTAACTCTGAGTTAGAGAGCTGAAAAGCAGGAAGTAGTGCGCTGGCAATTATGTTACACATCCAGTTACTCCAGCCTTTATACATTACATTTTTGCCTAACTATATTAGAAACATTTTTTATTTTGCACAGTCTATCTATTTACCCAGTTTTCATATTACACTGAACAATTCCTTTAACCCTCTTCTAGACCTCATATTTATGTGCGTTTCTCTGCAGGAAAAGGATATTGAAACGGAAATGGGAGACGATTATATTTTGGATCTACAGAGTAAGTTTAATTCCTAAAGTGTTTAATACAGCAGAATATCATGGGAACCGTGTCCGGAGGGGTTGTGGATAATCGGCTTATATGTTTGTGATTAATCTCCATTGTTTTCTAGAATACTGGGACCTCATGAATCCTTCTGAGAAACATGACAAAATACCCGAAATCTGGCAGGGTCACAATGTTGCTGATTATATTGATCCGGAGATCATGAAGGTAAGGCTTGTATTTTGTTTTGTGTCACCATAATGCTTTGTCTGGGAAGTCGGACTGATACAGACACTTTTCCAGGGAGATTAGATTGTGGGGCACAGCTGCATCATTATTTAATGAACATACAACATGTTTGTGTCTGGCTATTTGCCCTTTGTAAGGAGGCTTTGTTAGTGTTCTCTGCACTGGCTTCTTGTTGAGCTCCATTGTCAGGGCAGTGGTGATGCAGGAGGAAGTTGGTTGAGGAATGTCCTGGAGAAGAACACTTTTTTCACTCTGGGCCACCAACCATTGATTTTAAACTAAAACCATCTATTCCTAATCAGTATCTACTCAAGCTTATTCAACGATCATATAGGCTGGATGGAAGATCCTTGTTTGTGTATGCATTCCAGCTAACCAGCTAAGGCACAGGCTCTCCATGTAAGCCAACAGCTGAAGGCCTAGCATGACCCAAGTTGGCTTGCCTTGAGAAAACTTTGAGAAGACAATTGCTTGCAGTGTTCTTATTGAGTTGGATGAATGGCATAAAGAGCTTGCTCTCAGTAGCCAGGTTTTAAATCTTGGGTAGGCAAATGCAACGCGTAAAGTTTACAGTCCAGGGCGTTGAAAATTTAATTAAGTTCCTTAGAAATTTGAAGCTGAATTTTTCTTCTTGTTCCCTAAGAAACTGGAGGAGCTGGAGAAAGAGCAAGAACTCCGGGAAGGAGCTGGGGAGTACGACAGTGATCCAGAGAGCGAGGATGAAGAAATGGTCGAAATCAGAGAGCTGACACAGCAGATCCGTGAGAAGAAAAAACTGAAGGTCCTCCAGTCGAAGGAGAAAGATATACACAGGCCTCGACTGCCCAGAACTGCTAAAAAGGCAAGTGATGGGTCCTTGTCAAAAACTAATGTATGAAATTGTATTATAAATGACTATAGTAAAGCTCAGGGAGCCATGCTCAGTAGGGACAGACCCTGCTAATGTTGCTATGAAATGTTAGCATCTAATGTGTCCGTCATAGGCTGTACTGTATAGGTAACTTTTTAAATCACCCAGTTAAAACGGAAAATTCTACTAATGTATTACATACAAGTATATTTGAGTTTCATTTTTCATCACCAACAGGTGCAACGCAAGTCCTTAGAGAAGGAGATGGGTGCCCTGGGTCTTGACATGACAGAGAAAGATGAGGTGAGGATGTTTTGTACAGAAAGAGTTGTTGTACCGCCATAGAAGAACAGTCAACTTGCCGAATACCATAAAAGGTCCTTAATTGTTTCAGCAAAGGGTCATGTGGTTTTTCCTTTTTATCTGTTTCAGGCACATTATGCAGTGCAGGCAAGATCAAGGAGCCTGCAAAGGAAGCGCAAGCGGGATGAGTCTGAGCCACCCGTCTCTGCTACCCGCAGCAGAAGCAGTTCCAAGCCTCCGCGAGACCAGTCTGGCATGCGTGATGTCAAGGTCTGTGTCCTTATTTTTCTTGGGAAGTGGGTATTATGGGCACTAGTGATGTGAGGGTTGAAAAAAATTTGATCCACACCCAACCCTAACCCTCCTGCATCTGATCCACACCCAACCCTAACCCTCCTGCATCTGATCCACACCCAACCGTAACCCTCCTGATCCACACCCGACCCTAACCCATCGGCTCCTGATCCACACCCGACCCTAACCCATGCTGCCCTTCCATTTGTAGACCTGTGCCTGACCCACCTATCTGACATTATGAGAGATGGTGGGGTAGGTGCACACCTTTAAGTAGACACAGTCAGAATAGGGAGCCGGCGCAGGAAGGTCACCAGTGGGGATAGTGGAAAGAAGAGCTCACCCGAACCGGCCTGCGACCCGCAGAAAGTGTGCTGGAGTTGGCCCAAACCCAACCGATGCGTGGGTATCTGGCTGGCCCACATATCACTAATGGGCACATAACCATGCAATGGATATGGTACAGTCCTGTTGACTTTATCGGATGTTCCAGCCAATCCATATGTTACCTGTAGGTTGCAGCCTGTGTACGTGCAAGCCACAATATCATCATACTAAATATCTAGCTGTTTTGCAAAGAAACCAGTATTCGGTCATCCAGTAGAAATCTGTCCTTCCAGTGCCAGGTTTCACAGAATACAGTTTATTTATCCGTTGCCAGAACCTGGGTCTGCTCCAGGCTCCCAACTATTTCATCATATCCAATTAGACTAATCTGTGTAGATGGCAGGGCGTGGAGCTTACAAAGGGATAAGGTTTACATGTTGATTGAGTGAACAGCGTTTGCTTTGTGGAAATGATGGTTTTTCTCCTGCTTAAAACAGATGGTAAAAAAGGCTAAGAAGATGATGAAGAATTCCCAGAGGAAGGGCAATCGTTTGGGCAAGAAAGGCGAGTCTGACAGGCATGTGTTTGATCTGAAACCCAAGCATTTGTTAGCCGGCAAGAGGAAATCAGGGAAGAACGAAAGAAGATGAAGTGTTGGCAATTAATTCCTCCAGTTTAATGGACCTTGTATACAGAATATTTAATAACCATTACATAAGGGTGCTATGCACTCACTCAGCTCTCCAGTCTCTCCGTCGTCAGACTTACAGGGAGTTAGAATTCATAAGTTTGCCGTGAAAGACCGCGTATAACAAATCATTGTCTGGCACATTTCCAGAGAATCTGACATTTCTCATGAATTCTTTTTAAGTAAAGATCAATTTAATTCAACCTTAAGTCTTTGCTGTTATTAGTGCCAGGTTGCTGGTTCACAGATACGTGTTTGTGAATAATAAACATGGAACATCTGTTCGCATTGAGTGTCGACTGCATTACTAATGTCCATCACTGCCAGACGAGAGAGAATATTTTCAAGTTAAACTCCACTGGAGATTTTGGTGGTGTCTGATTAAAGGACCAGTAACAGCAAAAAAAGTTTGTAAAAATTAGTTTCTATACTATGAAAAAAACCCACCAACGCATATATTTAAATTGCCAAGTCTTTATTGAGAAATAACTTACTGAAACCCCACTTGAGCTCCTCTTCAGAAAAGGTGTCAGGGTGACGATCCATCGTGCGATGCTCGATTTCTCCTCCCTGGCCATCTCCTATGAGGAAGGCAGGGAAGAGAAATTGAGTGCCGCACGATAGTCCTGCAGCGGGTCGGGTACCCGCGTGTTACCCGCAAAATCTTGCGGTACCCTGCGGGTTGCATGTAGAAGTTCCGGGTGTGGGTACAGAAGTGGGTCGGTGGTTCTGCGGGTTGAGGGTCGGGCCGCGGATCTAACAAATTACTCCAGGACTCGTTTCTGCATAAGGGATATACCCGTGTTTAATGCCAGCCAAAAAAGGTGACCTGACGAAGGGGTGCGCCCCCGAAACGTAGTAACCTTTTTTTGGCTGACATTAAACACGGGTATATCCCTTATGCAGAAACGAGTGCTGGAGTAATTTGTTGACCTTCTTTTCAATAGGCCACTGCCTCTTTTCCTTGAAGCATTTTCACAAGAACCATAACATGTTAAAGTGATATAAGACCATGCGAACCTGAAATCTCACATGGGTATGTCCGTAAAGATGGCCATACACAGGGAGATCCGCCAGTTTGGTGATCTCTCCCTGATATTCCCACATTGAGGTGGGCGATATCGGGCTGAACCAATTGGATCACAATGCAGTCTGTATGGGCGGTCAGATTGCGGGACCTCATCAATGTAAGTATTCAGTTTGGTTGTCTGCTGATGCCCATCAAAAAATTCACTGGGGCCTGTGCCTTATGTTGCACATTCGTTGGTTTAGAAATGCTTCCCCGCAATAACCACTGGTTATTAACCTTGCTCTCTACATAGAACTGAATTGAGCTGACCACTCCATAATGTCTATCTTGTTGGTGTGGAACCAAGATGTTGCTCATTTACTGGTGTGTTTGGGGTCCTTGTCTTGTTGAAACCCCCGTTTCAAGGACATTTCCTCTTCAGCATAAGGCAACAGGACATCTTCAAGTATTTTAATGTATTGCAACTGATCCATGATCCCTGGTATGAGATAGATAGGTCCAATAACATAGTATGAGAAACATTCCCATATCATGATGCTTGTGCCCAGGCTTCACCCTGTATCATGACTTTAAAGGAAAACTATACCCCGAAAATGAATTTTTGAGCAACAGTTAGTTTATATCAAATTAAGTGACATATTAAAGAATCTTACCTATCTGGTATATATATTTAAGTAAATATTGCCCTTTTCCATCTCTTGCCTTGAACCCCCATTTCATGATGGTCTGTGTGCTGCCTCAGAGATCACCTGACCAGAAATATTTAAACTCTAACTGTAAATGGAAGAAGTGTTGAAGCAAAAGACAGAACTGTCTGTTAATTGGCTCATGTGACCTAACTTTATAGTTTGTTTGGTATGTTTGTGTGCACCGTTGGATCCTAGGATCCCAGGAGGCTGTCCTTATTTTTTAAAATGGCTATTTTCTATTTATGATTACCCAATGGCACATGCTACTAAAAAGTGTATTATTATGAAAATGGTTTATTTACATGAAGCAGGGTTTTACATATGAGTTGTTTTATGCAATATCTGTTTATAGAGCCCTACATTGTTCGGGGGGTATAGTTTTCCTTTAATTCAGTGTTTGGGGGTCATCTGACAAACGGTCTGTGGTCCCAAGGCCTAAAAAGAACAATCTTGCTTTCATCAAACGTTGTGCTGTTTCTCTTTAGGCCACTCAGTGTGTTGTCAAACTGTAAGCTCTAAAACATTTTTTTTTTTAAACAATAGCACTTTGTGGTGGTTTCGTACCTATAGTTTGGCTTCACGTAGGCATCTTCTAACTATAACAGTGTCACAGGAAACTTTACTCCTCCTTTCATCTTCCTGTAGCCAATCATTGGCTGAGTCTTTGCCATTTTGGCTATTCTATCTACCCCAATGGTCGTTTTCAGGTTTCTTTGGTGTCTTTCAAGTTTTGGTGCCATTTTAAAGCATTTGAGATCATTTTAGCTGAGCAGCCTATCCAATCAACTTTTTAATGAAAGTACGCCATTCTTCTGAACAATGTCTGCAACAAGCCATTTTACTGGCTTAAATAAGGGCTGGCATTGACACCTGTTTTTACAGAATGAATGAGCTCACTAATAGAACTCCATACTGCTATTATTTGGAACAAAGATTTTTTTACTCACCGTTAAATCTTTTTCTCTTGTCCTATATTGGGGGACACAGGCACCATGGAGATGAAGATCCTGCAGCTGGAGACTGGACACTAAATAGTTAAAGTTGACTCCTCCCCCTGTTCTGGGCTTCATCCCCTGCCTCCTCCTACCTTTCCCAATTTCGACCAAAGAAGGAGCAGTAAACCCAAACCAGAAGAAGAGTACTTCAACCTCCAAAACCAAAACAACCATTCTTAAGGAACAAACATGACTCCGAACATGGAGTAACTATTAACATTTAATAGAAACAGTGTCAATACAGGGAGGGAAGGCCTGTGTCCCCCAATATAGGACAAGAGAAAAAGATTTAACGGTGAGTACAAAAATCTCTCTCTTGCCTAAATTGGGGGACACAGGCACCATGGGGATGTCTTAAAGCACCCCTAGGGGCGGGACACTGATGACCCCTAGGTATTTAGCTGATTACAGCCTGTAAAATCTTCCTCCCAAAACTGGCTTCAGCTGAAGCCTGTGTGTGAAGCCTGTTGAAGCGTGTGAAAGTATGAGGGGATACCCATGTGGCCGCTCTGCACCGCACGAAGATTTGTAAAGACAGCAGTTAAACCTGCCGTAGGGAGAGTCCTTAATTAATAGAGTAAAGAGTGGCATGAACGAATAAAATCTTCGTCCGGGGCTACTTACCAGAGTTGCCAGCTATTACTGTGCCCTTTGAATGGTATTCCTTTGGCCCACACGAACTAATATATCTGTGAACAGCACAAATATAGGTGTCTGTGTGGGTAGTATACACCTAAGGAAGGTGTATGGCACCGCTGCAGGCCTCCGGAGAGCAGGAAGACAGTGCAGAGAGGAGCTTGCCTGCAGACCTCCGTAGAGCAGGAAGGCTAAGGGTAGTATGTGAAGCTGGAGAGGCTCTCAAAGGCTTTCTGTGGCCCCTTTGTGTGGCGTGACACTCGACTGTAGTCCTGATCACTTGCTCCAGCCACTAAAGTTGTGTCTTCTCCTTCTGAGGACACTAAACGAAAACTGGGAAAGGTAGGAGGAGGCAGGGGATGAAGCCCAGAACAGGGGGAGGAGTCAACTTTAACTATTTAGTGTCCAGTCTCCAGCTGCAGGATCTTCATCCCCATGGCGCCTGTGTCCCCCAATTTAGGCAAGAGAAATTATTTTAAACGCTGCTATTATTTGAAACAAGACTTTAATGTTACAATGAGCAGCAGCATGTCATGACTGTTAGGTTTCTATTACTCTACTACTACAACAAAAAAGTGATTGATCAGGTTAGTGATATTGGACTGCTATGATTTGAACACAACTGTAAAATAAAGATATGCAAGACTTTAGGAGGGGCACACAAGATGTCTTTATGACTGTACATAGGACTTCACATAAATTATACCAGTATAGTTGACTGTTAGCTGCCTCGCCCATAGCAGCTTTCCTTTTCTTGCACACATTCCACATGACTTATTTGCCTCTGTTGAGTCAAAGTTAAATAACTGATCCCAGAGGTTCCCAATATGTAGAGTTTTTGACCTTTCTCAGGGGAGCTGAATAGTGGTGCTTTAGGGGTGTATGGGGAGTTTTTCTGGATACTGTAAAGCACGGACTAGACTATATACTCATCTATTTAATCTGTTGCTTGACATGAGGATACAAGTCCATTTTGTGGGAAGCCACAAGGGTTAAACTTGCCCTTTAGACACGTGTCTGAAGGTGGCAATACATGGGCTGATAAAAGCCAACAGCTCCGTTCTTACAGACCCAGTCACAGCTTATTGACCTGTGTATAAGGGGCCCAGAGATATTTGCCTAAAAAACTGTCCACATATGAAGTGGGGAGATTTGAATTTCCTGTCTGACAAGAACCGTATCACCGTACTTTAGCATGGTCTCATCCAAATAAACTGTAAGCCCCTCTGTATGGTCCAGTCATTGGTCCAGTCATTGGTCCACCCCGCCCCCCCCCCCAGTCCAACTTCTCAGAATGGACCCATATCCACTTATCCGGTGACCTTATCCGACCAACAGAAAAAAACGTGTAAATAAATCTACTGTATCCAATATGAACATAATACGAAACACTGGCAATTAAAAGATTTTTAAAATAACTGAAATTTAATTAGTTCAGAACTTCAGAAACCCAATGCCTACATGTTAAACAGTAAAAAGCACTATTTACATATTATAGGCAAACCCATTGTTTTTAATCACTCTGTCTCTGCTCCAATCAGTAATGTCAAATCAACGCTGTAATCTGCTCTGTGGCAAAATCCTTTAACCCACTCGTTGAGAGGCACTGATAATCTACGCTCCAACATTTCTTAATTATTAAATGCAGTTCAACCAGTAGCAAATAGTGAGACCTGAAAATGAGTCTTGGCTTATTGCATAACGAGCGGCCTGGCTAGTTCAAGTGATGCCCCCGAGTAGCTACCTTTCCTCTTCTGCTGCATTCCCTTTATAACAGGGGATACTTGTTTAGGCCAGTGATTTTCAACCTTGTGCCTCCAGCTGTTAAGGAACTACAAGTCCCACAATGCAATGAAGGAGTCTGACAGCCACAGTCAGGCAAATGCATTGTGGGACTTGTAGTTTCTTAACAGCTGGAGGCACAAGGTTGAAAATCACTGCTTTAGGCTCTAAACAAGTCAGCTCACTACATACAAATGATTCCAAACTGGAACTACTGAAAACCTCCCACAGAGTCTGCCAGCCTCCTGCTAAGTCCATGCTCTGGCTCTTCTGTGCTGCTCACATGCGATGGATTTGATCATGATCCTCAAACTTCTCCAGGTTCTGCAGATTATCCCACCATTTAAAGAGAAACGTCTCCGCAATGAGCTGAAACCATGGGGTGATCTTTACTTCCCCACCTTTGGCCTTTTCCAGCAACTGCCTGAGATCTTCCTTAGACGCATAGCAATGGGTTTGGATCTCATTCGGGTCGGGGTCTAGCGTAACGTCCTTCTGCACAAAAAGGATATAATCGATTTCATGTTCTCCCCAGATTCCATCTGACTGAGCTTTGTAATGAATGCGGGTCAGGTACTTCAGCTCATCGGGCAACACCTGTAATTAAACATATATTTCTTTCAAGCTCCAGAAGCTCTCCTGTTGTTGGACTCCTCACACTGACATCAAAAGGAGGTATTCTGTGGTAGAGGTGCAGGTATGGGATCCGTTATTCAGAAACCCATTATCCAGAAAGCTCACAATAACAGGTAGGCCATCTCCCATAGACTCTATTATAATCAAATAATCCAATTTTTTTTAATTATTTCCTTTTTCTCAGTAATAATGACTCAAACTAATATATAATTAATTCTGATTGGAAGCAAAACCAGCCTATTGGGTTATTTAATGTTTACATTTAAAGGTATGAAGATCCAAATTACGGAAAGATCCATTATCTGGACAACCCCAGGTCCAGATCATTCTACATAACAGGTCCCATACCTGTAGTACTATAAAGACAGCAGTTTGCCCATGCTTATTCTAGTGAGCCTCATAGCTGTAATAATGTAGGACTTCTCTACTGTGACTAATGCAGAATTTAATGCAGCTTACTTGATTGACAGCCTATTAACCAATGAAACGGCGCTATCTGCATGACATTCTATAATTAGCACTTTATGGGAAAGCTATCAAACTACTTGGTTGGACTTCACGGCAGCACATTTTATCAAACAAGTGCCCTCTAAATCACAAACAACAGAATACAAAAATAACAGAATCCTATTTGAGTTTTTCTAATACACCCAGAGCCCCCTGTTCCTCACAGAGCTGAAGGTTTGGAGCAATGAAAAGAAAGTTTGTTGCCGAGTTCCATCCAGAGGTCAGTCTTCCTTTTGGAATAAAGCCACTGAAAGTAGGACGGCAGAAGGCAGCCAACATGAAGCTGGATTATGTGTGTTTGATTGGTGGCTACAATCCAAGAGTGGATAAAGGCTGGAGCAGAAAGTTAATTCTGTATTTAAAGGGAAATTGTCATGGGAAAACATGTTTTTTTTTTAATGCATCAGTTTATAGTGCTGCTCCATTTGACTTCTGCACTGAAATCCATTTCTCAAAAGAGCAAACAGATTTTTTTATATTCAGTTTGGAAATCTGACATGGGGCTAGCCATTTTGTCAATTCCCAGCTGTCCTATGTCATGTGACTTGTGCCTGCACTTTAGGCAGGAACTGCTTTCTGGCAGGCTGTTTTTCCTTCTCAATATAACTGAATAGTACGCAGTGGGACATGGGTTTTTTACTGTTCTTATATCTACCAGGCAGCTGTTATCCTTGTTAGGGAGCTGTTATCTGGTTACCTTCTCATTGTTCGGTTAGGCTGCTGGGTGGGGGAAGGGAGGGGGTGATATCACTCCAACTTGCAGTACAGCAGTAAAGAGTGACTGAAGTTTATAAGAGCACAAGTCACATGACTTGGGGCAGCTGGGAAATTGACAAAATGTCTAGCCCCATGTCAGATTTCAAAATGAAATATAAAAAAATCTGTTTGCTCTTTTGAGAAATGGATTTCAGTGCAGAAATCTAGCACTATTAACTGATGCATTTTGAAAAAAAAAATGTTTTCCCATGACAGGATCCCTTTAAAATTAACATCAGTTAGTTAGAGGACTTCTGCACTGAAATCCTTTTTTTTTTTTTTTTTAAAGCTAACTTTTTTTTATATTTAATTTTGAAATCTGACATGGGGCTAGACATATTGTCATTTTCCCAGCTGCCCCCACTCATGTGACTTGTGCTCTGATAAATTTCAATCACTCTTTACTGCTGTATTGCAAGTAGTAATATCATCCCCTCTCTTCTCCCCACCAGCAGCACATCAGCAATAACAATGGGAAGGTAACCAGACAACAGTTGCCTGGTAGATACAAGAACAACACTCAATAGTAAAATCCAGATCCCACTGCAATACATTCAGTTACATTGGAACTAAAAACAAATGCATTTGTTGGGCTATGAATTACATTTTTATATGGTAAGAGTGAATTATATGCAGAGTAACCAGAGTAAAAACAACACCATAAAATCATGACAGAATCCCTTTAAATGGGTTACTAGAGTCCTGCACTTGCACAATGACACTGCCCTGGCTATCTATATGAAAGAAGATAAAGTGGAAGCACAAAAGGTCAGGCTGGGAAGGGCTTCAGCCTCAGTACTCAATACGAATAGTTTCACCTGCTCCATGGGAATCCCCAGTTCAGCTTTCAGACGTCTCTGTGCCGCTTTCCTCACCCCAATGGCATTCTCTTCCTCGGTTTCCAGAGGAGTATTTAACGGGTGACTGCAGCAAGTGTTTGTGTAGCAGCCTATGTGTCAAAATAACGCACTTTTAGTACAGACAGTCAATATGAGTTAGTTCCTTTTTATTGGGTCTTTTTAGCATGGATCAGCGTGAACTTTTAATTCTGTAACAGCCAAACGTATGCATATCACAGGACGTATGTACTTCAATGTAAAAGTGTTTTAAAATACAAACAAATATAATGTAGAGCTGCCCAGTGCTGGTTTGTTTGCTTTAGAAACACTACTATTGTTTATATAAATAAGCTGCTGTGAAGCAATGGGGGCAGCCATTCAGTAGAAAAAGCTCAGCAGATAAGCTCTGTAGAATATAATGGAGTTATCTGTTATCCAGTGTTTAACCTGTGCCATATAGCCTTTTTTCAATTTCCACCATTGGTACACAGCAATGGCTCAAAAGAGCAAACAGATTTTTTTTTATATTCAGTTTAGAAATTGGACATGGGGCTAGACATTTTGTCAATTTCCCAGCTGCCCCTGTGCCAGCACTTTAGGAGGGAACTGCTTTCTGGCAGGCTGTTGTTTTTCCTTCTCAATGTAACTGAAAGGAACGCAGTGGGACATGGGTTTTTTCTATTGAGTGCTGTTCTTAGATCTACCAGGCAGCTGTTATCTTGTGTCAAAGAGTGGTTAGCTGGTTACCTTCTCATTGTTCTGTTGTTAGGCTGCTGCGGGGGGGGGGGGGGGGGGTGCTATCACTCCAACTTGCAGTACAGCAGTAAAGAGTGATTGAAGTTTATCAGAGCACAAGTCACATGACTTGGGGCAGCTGGGAAATTGACAATATGTCTAGCCCCATGTCAGATTTCAAAATTAAATATAAAAAAAATCAGTTTGCTCTTTTGAGAAATGGATTTCAGAGCAGAATTCTGCTGGAGCAGCACTATTAACTGATGCATTTTGAAAAAAAATAAATAAAAAACATTTCCCCCAGGACAGTATCCCTTTAAATGAATTGCTGCTTATTGGTTAAAATATTTTTTTGTTTAAAAAACAAAAAACTACAACCAAGGATATGCAGCAGGCATTCACAGATCCCACAGATAGGCAGAGTAAAAGAAACCGCACCCTTTATTTTAAACAAATAAAACACACTGCAGCCTGGGGCATCATAGGCATAATCACAGCCTACTCTATTGCCTTATGTTTGCTACAAATTAAGCTTGTGGTGTCTTTTACTTTACCTGTCTGCACCTGCTACACATACTTGGTATGATCCTTCTCCTCAAGCTGTAGGCCTGGGGCATGTGCACCCAACCCCACGGGGCTACTGGTGAGCCAATCCACCCATTTGTAGTTGCACTCTCAATGGCTTCCCACTAGGGGGTAGATTCATCAAAGAGTGAAGTTAAGAGTGAAGTTCCGCCACTAGAGGGAAATTCCACAGCTCTCAATTCATTTCTATGGGATTTTTAAAGGCATATTCATCAATGGGTGAAGTGAAAGTTCAACCTTTGATGAATACGCCTTTAAAAATCCCATAGAAATGAATCGAGAGCTGTGGAATTTCCCTCTAGTGGCGGAACTTCACTCTAAGGGCTCCTACACACGGGCGTTTTTACCTGCGCTCCCCTGCGTTGCGTTTTTCTGCGTTCAAACGCAGGGGAGCGCAGGTATAGACGCACTCAATTATTTTCAATGGGGCTCTACTCACACGAACGCATGTGAGCGCCGAACGCATGAAAAATGCAGCATGTTGCGTCTGAATCTGCGTTCGGCGCTTACACGCGTCTCGTGGGTACTAGACCTTCGCTCCCCTGCGGCTGAACGCAGCCAAACGCAACGCAGGGGAGCGCAGGTCAAAAACGCCGTGTATAGGAGCCCTTAACTTCACTCTTTGATTAATCTACCCCTTGGTTACATGATTTAAAAAGACCAACCTGGAAATGTGATTTTAGCATCAGACCGTTGCTGCAGTAAGAGCTTGTTTTCAGAGTTAAACAGGAAGACGCTGAATGCTCGGTGAAGCATGCCTACGGTAAGGAGAGAGCATGTATTACACTTCTGCTTGGTAACAGGAGAAATGATCCATAGCAACACTATTAGCAGTGCAGTTAACCAGTAACCAGTGCCTCTTGTGGGCTAAAAACAATATAAACCCCCAAAAACGATTAGTAGGACTTAAAGGAATTCTGTCATGATTTTTAGGATGTATTTTTAATTTCTAAATTACACTGTTTACACTGCAAATAATTCACTCTACAATATAAAATTTTATTCCTGAATCAGCAAGTGTATTTATTAGTTGTAATATTGGTGTGTAGGTGCATCTCAGGTCATTTTGCCTGGTCATGTGCTTTCAGGAAGAGTCAGAACTTTAGCATGGAACAGAGTGCTGTTCTTAGATCTACCAGGCAGCTGTTATCTTGTGTTAGGGAGCTGTTATCTGGTTACCTTCCCATTGTTCTGTTGTTAGGCTGCTGGGTGGGGGAAAGGGAGGGGGTGATATCACTCCAACTTGCAGTACAGCAGTAAAGAGTGATTGAAGTTTATCATAACACAAGTCACATGACTGGGGGCAGCTGAGAAACTGACAAATATGTCTAGACCCATGTCAGATTTCAAAATGAAATACGAAAAAAAAAAAAATCTGTTTTCTCTTTTGAGAAACAGATTTTAGTGCAGAATTCTGCACTAATAACTGATGCATTTTGGGAAAAAACAAGTTTTCCCATGACAGTATCCCTTTAATCAAGTCCTACTCATTTTCCATTTTTAGCGCTTGGGAAACTTGCAGTTTTAGGCTGCTTACACCATTCTTTGGGCTGGCATTGCAACCCAAAAGTGAACTAAATGCAGGACTTGGATAGACAGTTATTCAATGAGAGCGGTTGTGCTGAAAGCCTGGTATTAGCAGTCTAAAACAGAAACTGTGACGCCACACAAGAGCAGCATAAAAAAAAAAAAAAAAAAAAAAAAAAAAAAAAAAAAAAGACAGCAGGTTTGTGCTAAAGGGGAACTAACCCTTATCGATGTTGCTGTTGAGATGGCAGTTTTTCTTTGTGTCGGCTCCGATCTTCTGGTCGTCCTCATTAATAAGTATGCACATCTCACCCAGGAGTAACACCTGCTGCTGGTCCAGCGAGTCTGTGTTTATCTCAGGCATCTTTCTGCTATTCCTCTGCCTACTGCTGGAAGGAATGAAAAAAAAAGATGTTAAAACATACTGGGATATTTCCCTAATCAAACACATTTGAAAATACATCAGTTGTTGTTGAACTACAGCTACCGGCCCCCATGGACAGTGTTCAGCTGTGAGGATGATGACTAGGGAAGGGCTGAGGATTGGGGACACCGATATGGCAATTCTATAGAATGATGAATGGGGGAAGGGCTGAGGGTTGGGGACACTGATA
>CM044442.1:12119676-12130088 GCA_024363595.1 Xenopus borealis
TGGGGACACTGATATGGCACCTCATTCTATAGAACGATGAATGGGGGAAGGGCTGAGGGTCGAGGGACACTGATATGGCACCTCATTCTATAGAATGATGAATGGGGGAAGGGCTGAGGGTCGAGGGACACTGATATGCAGGCCCGGACTGGCAATCTGTAGGTTAGGGCAAATGCCAGATGGGCTGCTATAAGTTGCCATAGAAAGTCAGTATTTAGTGGGCTGGTGGAGGCTGTTTGGGCCTCTAAGTGGGATGATTGGGCCTCTAAGTGGGATGATTGGGCCTCTGTGTACCTGAAATGCCAGGGCCTATTTTGATTCTCAGTCCAGCACTGCTGATATGGCACCTCATTCTATAGAACGATGAATGAGGATTGGGGACACTGATATGGCACCTCACTAAAGACATTCTATAACTACTGGCACACACTTCCTTCCCATATGTCCCAAGGGCTGAAGTAAGAGAAGAGCAGGGGCCTCTCAGTGTAGGAAGGAAGTGCTGTAGACTAGAGTGTGCTGTGGGGAAACAATGATTGAACTACAACTCCCACAATTCCCACGGGAAATCTCCAGTCACTGCAGTACAACCAGCAACTGGGAGCACGTGACACAGGCACAAGCAGAAAAGTCATTCTGACAGGGATCCTACACTTGCAAGTCCCATAATGCAGTGCGCGCACGTACAGTACACAGGATAAGATGCTGGGAGGCTCTCGGTTATATGTGAACTACAACAGGACACCCCATACTCACCTGCCAGTCTCCTGCCACTTCCCAGGCGCGCTCTGCCGCAACCCAACACTGACAGCCGGCCATCCCCTTCCGCGTCTGACTAACAGGCAAGCTCCCGCCCCTAGGAAAATCTTCCGACCAATCATAGTGCAGACCATCTTGTCACCAATTAAATAGCTGCCTTCCCAGCTCCCGAGACTTTCCCGACCAATAGATACAAAGAACTGATACGTCGGACCATCTGCTGATTCTCAGCACGCCAGGAGGTTAGAGGAGCATTCTGAGGGTTGAGTTGGGGTAAAGAGGCGCTCGGCGGAGAGAGAAACAGTGACGGCGCTTTCACCTTGACTATTGTCAAGAACCGGGTAGCGAGCTGGCAGAAATCCTCTTCTTTGAATTTACCTCAGAGCAGGCGATCGTATGGCCCCGCCCCTCTCACACGCCCTGTAGTTAGTTGAAAAGCCACGCCCTAAACTTGTTTTGTATTTTAAAGGACACGCCTGTATTTAGGAGCGAGTCAGTTCCCACACACCTTTGCCATTGGCTGGCATGTTACCACGTGGGGTTTTTTTCTTGCACAATTTCCATACCTACCAACACTTTGGAAGTAAAAAGTATTTCTGCACCCCCTAATTACCATGTTCATTTTAGACAATTTAGCAGGTTGCTAAAGTTTGAAAATATTTCTCGTCATCCAAACTGTTACAGTTACTTATTTTCTTATCTCAAAATTGTATCTTATTTGCATCTGTTAGCTGTTCTGGGCTCTCAACCAAAAGCCAATTAAGTTAGAAATTGTGTTTCTTTTTCTGGCTGTTCAGAGCAGAGAAAAGAGGGACTTTCGGGTACAAACGAGGGACTGCAGGTTGAGCTGTCAAAAGAGGGACTGTCCCTCCAAAAAAGGGACAGTTGGGAGGTATGTAATTCTATATAACACTATTCAACCCCTCCTGTGCTGACCACCAGCCCCCAACCCCTCATAGTCCCTCCTCCCCCGGGGCTATTGCCCCAAAGTCGCTACTTACCACTCCTTGAAGGTCCCCTCCAGCCAGGTTCCTGGGCGCCATCTTCTACAGCACCGTCTTCTTCCATCGGCGCATGCGCAGTAGTACAGACCGGCAAATGCGTCCTACTGCGTGCGCGGCAGAACGGCGGCGGAAGAAGGAAGAAGACGTCGCTGGAGAAGATGGGAATGGAGGAGACCTGCACGGAGGGTAGGGGTGCCACCTTTTCCTGAAAAAAATACCGGCCTTCCTATATATTGATCTTTTTTCCTATTAATAACATTGAGATCAACCATCAAAAATACCGGCCAGGCCGGTAAAATACCAGCCAGGTGGCAACCCTAACGGAGGGATAAGTATCAACTTAGGTTCATTTGGGTGGGGGGCTGGGGGTTAGTGCAGGAGGGGTTGAGTTGCCCTTTCAGCATCCCCTAACCAATTTTGAAACCCTCCTGACATCTAAACAAAGGGGGTTGTGGGAGCACTCCTGGGCTATGTAAAAATGTATTCAAGTATATAGTCCCCTGTCTCATAAGTAATTCAGTATATAAGCAAATGCATAAGTTAACAAAGGCAGCCCCCAACCAATTTTGAAACCCTCCTTACACCTATCTAACACAAAGTAACTCAAAACAACTGGACTTGCTGAGAAATTAAGTTTTTTCTCCCAGTTGTTTTGAGTTACTTTGTGTTCGATATAGCATGACCTGGATGAATGAAATCCTCATAGTCATCCTCCTTACACCTGTTTATTCTTTTACCTTATAATGAAGAATCTTTTGTTCCCTACTCAATTGTCACAAAGACTTTACCCAGACTCTGGGCACAGAGTCGGACTGATCTGGCGGAGCACCGGGAAAAAACCCGGTGGGCCCCGACTCTCATGAGCCACTACTGGGCCTGACCAGACCCCCTCTCCCGAAGACCCCACTCTGTTTAAACAAAGAAAAAAATTCTTGGCGTACCACTGCTCTGTCAGCGCATGCTTGCTGAGTGGCGCCATTCGGGCATGCACACTTTCGTGCAGTAGTGGGGCCCTGGACCACAGTCCCGGGGGTCCCCGTGCCCCCCAGTCTGACCCTGTCTGGGCATATGGCAGGTTAGACACCCCATAATTACCATTTCCATTTTACAAAATGTTTGAACACATTTCTGTGGTGTTTATGTGTTGTTACAGTTTTGCTAATGAGGGTGAATTGCCCTTTAATCTGCAAGTCAGTTTCCCCAAGAGAAAACTGTTACAAAAGTATCTGAGTATCTATTCTGAGTTCTCTGCCAAAAAGCTAATTAAAGGGATACTGTCATGGGAAAACATGTTTTTTTTCTCCAAAACACATCAGTTAATAGTGCCGCTCCAGCAGAATTCTGTACTGAAATCCATTTCTCAAAAAAGCGAACATATTTTTTTAATATTCAATTTTGAAATCTGACATGGGGCTAGACATTTTGTCAATTTCCCAGCTGCCCCATGTCATGTGACTTGTGCCAGCACTTTAGGAGGGAACTGCTTTCTGGCAGGCTGTTGTTTTTCCTTCTCAATGTAACTGAATAGTATGCAGTGGTGCATGGGTTTTACTATTGAGTGTTGTTCTTAGATCTACCAGTCAGCTGTTATCTTGTGTTAGGGAGCTGTTATCTGGTTACCTGCTCATTGTTCTGTTGTTAGGCTGCTGGGGGAGGGAGGGGGATATCACTCCAACTTGCAATAAAGAGTGATTGAAGTTTATCAGAGCACAAGTCACATGACTTGGGGCAGCTGGGAAATTGACAATATGTCTAGCCCCATGTCAGATTTCAAAATTACATATAAAAACATCTGTTTGCTCTTTTGATAATTGGATTTCAGTGCAGAATTCTATTGTGCTCTCTGCACTAGAAAAGCCAAATTTTCATTTAAAAAAAATGGAAATTTGGCTCTTAAAGATACCAGAGGCTTTTATCCGCCCTGGGTAACAGGCCGCTCCGTCCATCATATGAGTAAGTGCCTCAACAGGCACGAAACGCGTCAGGCCATTTATTTATATGCTCTAATAAATAGATTGAACTTTTTAATTTATTTTTTGGATATTTGCATTCATTTTTGAGGGAGTATTTACATTTTTGCTTTTCAGCTTTCAAAATAGAAACTTCCCTTTAATATATAACATGCCTTCAATATGCATCATAACAAAATTAGACAGGTGCATAAATGTGGGCACCCCAAAAGAGATATCACATCAATACTTGGGGGCAGATTTATCAAGGGTTGAAATTCGAAGAAAAAAAAGACCAAATTAAATTTATTTTAAAAATCGAAAGTATTTTTCTGCGGGTGAATAGTCCATTTTCAAATCGTTCGAATCAAAGGATTATCGCATTTGATCAAATTCGAATACAATGATTTACCCCAAAAAACTTTGATTTTTCAAAGTCCACAAAAAGACTCCTACCAGGTTCTAGCAGGTCCCCCATAGGCTAAAACAACAATTTGGCAGGTTGAAGATGGCGAAGGGTTGAAGTCGAAGTTTTTAAAGAGATAGTACATTATAAATTTTGATATTCAAATAGTCCATTTTTTTCAAATTTGAATAGAATTTTGTCAAAGTACACAGAAATACAGGTATGGGATCCATTATCCAGAAAGCGCCAAATTAAAGAATGGTCATCTCCCATAGACTCCATTTTATCCAAACCATCCATATTTTTAAAAATGATTTCCTTTTTCTGTGTAATAATAAAACAGTAGCTTGTACTAAGATATAATTAATCCTTATTGGATGCAAAACCAGCCTATTGGGTTTATTTAATATTTACATGATTTTCTAGTAGACTAAAGGTATAACAATCCAAATTACGGAAAGATCTGTTATCCAGAATTAGTACCGCCCTCACGTTATACCTAATTGTTTAGTGCAACTTTTATTACAAAATGTGCATACCTGTCCATGACAGTCAAGTGCTATCATAATAAAACGCATTGTGATGGAATCCTTAAAAGTTCTGATTTGTCTCAATGTGTAACTGTGAATACAAGAAACATAAGACCAACATGTTACATAAAGATCTATCTGCATATAACCAATGATTTCCTTATTACAATTACGAAATGTATCACATAGCTAAAAGAAACATACATAGTTCTGAACTTCATTCAACTCCATGGGGGACACTGTATTAAAGGGCACCTATGGCCCAAAAAATATGCCCCAAACCGAAGGTGCGGGCTGATAGAGCCCGTATTCCGGTTTGGGGTTCTAGTACTTAAAAAAAAATAAAAATGCCCCCCGCAGGCTCCCATAGAGCTCCCTCCCGGTGCGAGTAAGCCAGCGCCTGCAGGGGGAATTTGTTTTTTTTTAAAATTACTTGAACCCCAAACCAAAATGTGGGCTCTATCAGCCCGCACCTTCGGTTTGGGGCAAATGTTTTGGGCCATAGGTGCCCTTTAAAGGGGTTGTTCACCTTTGAGTTAACTTTTAGTATGATGTAGAGAGTGATATTCTGAAACAATTTGCAATTGGTTTTCATTTTTTATTGTTTGTGGTTTTTTAGTTATTTAGCTTTTTATTCAGCAGCTCTCTAGTTTTGCAATGTCAGCAATTTGGTTTCTAGGGTACAAATTACCATAGCAACCCTGCATTGATTTGAATAAGAGACTGGAATATGAATAGGAGATGGACTGAATAGAATGATAAGTAATAAAAAGTGGCAATAACGATACATTTGTAGCCTTACAGAGCATTTGTTTTTAGATGGTGTCAGTGACCCCCATTTGAAAGCTGGAAAGATGCAGAAGAAAATTGCAAATCATAAAAAAATTATGAAAAATAAATAATGAAGACCAATTGAAAAGTTTCTTTGAATTGGCCCTTCTACAATATACTAAAAGTTAATTTGAAGGTGAACCAGTATATTTATCTCCACATTGTTTCTTTTTGTATCAAACGTCTGTTATAGTTCCCACCTCTAGAGGGAGCATCCACAACCTGCAAGACCATCCACCTTAACTGTTCAAATTTGACGTCGGCTGAGCATGGACAGTCTGCTTCATTATATATGTATAATAATTCATTTGAGTGTTTGCTGTGCAGTCAGCAGGTCTAAAGTGATTCATAAGCCACTGCACTTTAGTTGCCTTTGATAAAATATTCAGTGATGTTTCAATGTAATCCAGAAGTGTTTGTGCATCCAGAAATATACCAGGATCTCTCACATACCCACAGGGTCGATCCTGGGGCTGCTGCTGCCTGAGGGAGCAACCCACATGCCTCCCCCTCCTGCTCTGATCTTAAACGAGAATGTAACCCCCCCAATTGAGAGAACCCCTACCTACTAACCTAGATGGTCCCTCCTGCATACTTCAATAACCCTGAAAATTTCCCTAAAATATTTCTCACCAATCAGTGTAGAGTAAGCTCAACAGAGCTTATGGGTGCCATCTTCTGGATCACTGGTTCATACCAACTGCACATGCACCCAAAGTGCTAGAAATTGCGGAAGAGGACCCAAATTGCCAAAGAGGGCCTGAAGAAATCCAAAGATCTGGAAGATGGAGTCCAGAAGCTCAGCTGCCCTTACTCTGGACTGATTGTTGAGAAATATTTTAGGGGCATTTTAAATGTTATTGAAGTATGCGAGGAAGCAGGGAGGGGGGACTGTCTAGGTTAGTAGGTAGGGGCTATTATGTGAGTGATTCTGGTATATTTCTGGATGCACAAACATTTCTGATAATGTGTGGGGCCTGTCTGAGACTCTGGGTGTGGCTGTGTGTATGCCAAGGTTTGTGTGGTGCATAAGATCAAGGCCGCCATCAGGGGGGCACTGGGGGGACAATTGTCCCGGGCTCGATGGCTTCTATATAGTAAGGGGGGCAGGCCATGCTGCGTTTCCTGGATTATCCAGGTCCCCCTTGAACTGCCAAAGTAGGAGCCAATTTGCGCAGTAGTAGGAGCCAAGTTGTGCCGAAGTAGGAACTGAGTTGCGCTGAAGTAGAAGCTGAACACCATTTTTTTTAACTTGGGGGGCCCTGTCAGCTTTTTTTTTTTTTAAATTGTAGGGGGCCCAGCAGATTTTGATGGTGGCCCTGCATAATAATTCCTATATGTTGTGTATATGTGTGCCTGACAACCCTAGTATGAGTGCATCTCTGTGTGTGCTTCTGCCTAAATAGACCTGACTATGCCTAAATCTATCAGAATATGTGTATCTATCGAGGGCCTGATTTAGTGTAGTTAGGACTTGGGTTCTTGTAGAACAGGGATCCCCCACCTTTTGAGCTGGTGAGCAACATTCAGAAGTAAAAGGAGCAACATAAGCATGAAAAATGTTCTTGGGACAGTAAATAAGGGCAGTGATTGGCCATTTGGTAGCCCCTATGTGGATTCTCAACCCAAATCGAGGCTCTGTCTGGCAGTACATCTGGTTTTTATACAACTAAAACTTGCCTCCAAGCCTGGAATTCAAAAATAAGCACCTGCTTTGAGGCCACTGGGAGCAACATCCAAGGGGTTGGGGAGCAACATGTTGCCAGCAAGCTACTGGTCCTCTATAGAAGCTAGCTATAGCACTACTCTACAAGAAGCAAGATTTGATTACACTACAACATCTTCAGGATTTATTACTGTTCAACATAAAGGTACATGTCCAGTTGATATTATTGTGCTTTTCCCCTTGAGAAAGGCGTTCAGCCGAAACGTCGGGGTAATTCTCACTTTTCTTTTGGGCAAGTGTATCCGCATTCTAATCCTTGATATAAGGTAATGTTCTAGTACTTTGAGTGGTATGTACATTTGCTTTGTATACTGACCTGTTTAAATTTTCATGTATATGATTGAAATTTACTTGAGATTGTTCAGAATCTATTAAAGAATTTTTTAAGAAATACCACGTTGGTCATTGATATGATTGGTGTGCAGGCCTTCTATCTGTAAATATTGATGTAGAATTGTGACCTATATGGGGTCTATTTTTGGGCTTTTCTATGCACCCGTTCTGCTTCTAATATATGGTAAATGTTGTACATAAGTGTGCCCTCCACTTTTGAATTTTCTCTGAAAACTTACCTCCAAGCCTGGAATTCAAAAATAAGCACCTGCTTTGAGGCCACTGGGAGCAACATCCAAGGGGTTGGAGAGCAACATGTTGCCCGTGAGATACTGGTTGGGGATCACTGTTGTAGAACCTCTATAGAAGCTAGCTATAGCACTACTCTACAAGAAGCAAGATTTGATAACACTACAACATCTTCAGGATTTATTACTGTTCAACATAAAGGTACATGTTCAGTTGATATTATTGTGCTATTTTTTTGTTAGACGTTTACGTAGAATGAATTATGTACGGCATCAACATTACATTTATTCTGTATTCTGGGAGGCATAAGGATGTATCATGGTGACCCTGGCTAATTTATAAACAGTGGGCACATTTGCACCTGGGCAGTAACCTGTGGCAACCAATCAAAATTTAGCGTTCAGTGTTGAGCCTGAAGCTGCTACAAATTGCTAATTACAGATCAGTTGCTGTGGGTTACTGCCCAGGTGCAAATTTGCCCACTGTCCATAAATGACCAATGTTTATTCAATTTTTTTGTGTGATTTGAGTATGAAAAAAGCAATGAAATTCTGGCATTGACTAGCCTTCCCATACAAAAAAAGCGCCTGGGGGTGTTGAATTACCCTTTAAAGGTATACTGTCATGGGAAACATGCATCAGTTAATAGTGCTGCTCTAGCACACTTCTGCACTGAAATCCATTTTTCAAAAGAGCAAACTGATTTTTTTAAATTTAATTTTGAAATCTGACATGGGGCTAGACATATTGTCAGTTTCCCAGGAGCCCACAGTCATGTAACTTGTGCTCTGATAAAATGCAGACACTCTTTACTGCAAGTCGGGGTGATATCACCCCCTGCCAAGCAGCCTATCAGCAGAAAAATGGGAAGGTAACAGATAACATCATCCTGGTAAGAATAAGAACAGCACTCAGTAGTAAAAATCCAAGTCCCACTGATACACATTCAGTTACATTGAGTAGGAGAAACAACAACCTGCCAGAAACCAATTCCCTCCTAAAGTATTGGCTCTTTCTGAAAGCACATGACCAGGTAAAATGACCTGAGATGGATCCTACACAACAATATTACAACCAGTGTAATTTAGAAATAAAAATTACACCTCTAAGCCCCTATGCCACCCATGGGTTTTCAGGAACTATCAGATAATCTGTCACCTAGACTCTCTGGGTGGTTGATTTTACCAACAAGTAATATGGGGTCCCAATAAAAAGGCCTTCAAAGTTATTGCCAAAAAGCCAGAAAAAAAAGCTCTATCTTCTAATTCAGTTCCGTCATTTGCCTGCAGTATCCAATCTGCTCCAGCATGACAGGGAATTTACCATATTCTGCCTAGTAATAACACAGCAGTCCTGAAGGATTACTACAATGACAAATGATGGGGATAAAAAGGCAGAAGATCGGAGCTGGAGCTAGTTTGGGCTGCCTCCAGCAGAGTGACTAGAATATTACTGGGCCCCACAGAAAATACATTTTAGGGCCCCCAGCATATCCAGACATTGTCCTGTTTTACCAATATGTGTTGAAATTGCTCATTATTTTGCCCTCATGGGGCCCCCTATACCTCCTGGGCCCCCAACAGCCACAGGTTCTGCTTCCTCTGTAGCTACGCCCCTGGCTCCTACATATTATATAGTGCTACAGTGCCTCCCCAACCAATTCCCAAAAACAGCTGAGCCAGTATTTAGCTATGCAGGGTGACAGAACCATTGTTATTATTTATTAATTCTTTTAATTATATTGCATTGATATATTATTTAGCTGCGCCGCAATAAGACATTTGCTTTATAAAAGGTGACTGGCAAAGGCCGCTTGCTATTGGGCTGCAATGAGCTTCTAGATCTGATGCAGACTTGAAATGAACAGTAACAATACAATGAATGACAATACAATGTATTGTTGCCCTGCACTGATAAAACGGATGTGTTTGCTTCAGACCTAAACGCTGTGTACACATCCATCTCCTAACAATTAATGGTTCAAAGAATGTCAGGCTGAATGGTCGGCTCCCCATATATTTTCACCTCACCAAATCTGGCCCTTGTTTCAAAAAGGACACCCCTGTAATATAGTGTTGGCCTGCACTGGAACAACCAGTGTATTTGCTTCAGAAACTCTACAATAGTTTATATCATGTCCCCCAACCTGTGGCTCGTAAGCAACATGTTGCTCACCAACCCATTGGATGTTGCTCTGTGGCCCCCACTGCTTATTTCTGAATTCCTGGCTTGGGTCAAGATTTTTTGCTTAAACACCAGATGTACTTCCAAATAGAACCTCCTATAGGTTGACAGTCCATATAGTGGCCACCAAATGGCCAATAACAGCACTTACTTGGCAACCTCAGGAACATTATTCATTCTTGTGTTGCTCCCCAACTTCTTTTACATCTGATTCTGACTCACAGGTAAAAAAAGTTGGGGACGCCTGGTTTATATGAACAAGCTGCTGTGTAGCCAAGGGGGCAGCCATTCAAAACTAAAAAAAGAAGAAAAGGCACAAGATACACAGTAGATAAGCTCTGTAGTATACAATGGTATTCTTCAGAACTTCTGTTGTTGTGGCTGCCCCATGGCTACACAGCAGCTTGTTTATATAAACTGTAGTAGTACTTATCTATTATCTAC
>CM044442.1:12134897-12163082 GCA_024363595.1 Xenopus borealis
CCCCCCCCCCCCACCCAGCAGCCAAACAGTAGTTACTATTTGTTGGCCTGCTGCTTTAATGCAAACATCAGTTGCCATGGGTTACAAGACCTGAAGCAAAATTGTGCTTGAAAATGAAAGCAGCAGTTGCAGGAAGGCTGAGACCAATTAGTCACCATCAATGAGAATTTTACTTATGAGACATTTACACTAGACTGCAGCTCATTATTGAGATTTTGTACGTTATGTTTGTGGGTTAATTTTCATGCTGTGCTTTAGCCCTGAAGCTAAGGGACTCACACATTACACACCTAATTGGCAGGCTGCTCATTAGAGCTGAAATGTTTATTAAAATCCCTGTTTATGTTTTTTTTTTCCCTTTGCATAATCGCAGCAACTTGTACAAAATTAGTAAATATTTAATTGATGAGGGAGTTGCTTTGGGTGTAAACTGTTATCCAATTGCAATTCCCAAGGTTTTCTTCTTTTTTTTTTTATCCGCCTTAAGAACATCCTGTTGGTTCCCTCTATTGAAAAACAAAACGGTGCTTTAGCAACATATGATTAACTGTGGACTGGGTTATAAAATATGGCCCCAAAAATATTAACTTCAATGGTGACTAAAACATAACAATTACTTTTATTTGTGTGAAGGTGAAAGCATACCTCCCACCATTCTTGAAACGGAAAGAGTGACAAAAAGATTTGGTGCCCGTAGATTTTTTTTGGCCACATCCCTAATTACCATGCCCATTTTGCCAGGTTATGAAAGCTTGAACACATTTCTGTAGTTTTTATGTTTTAGGGCACTTACACACGGGCGTTTTTACCTGCGCTCCCCTGCGTTCCGTTTTGCTGCGTTCAGCCGCAGGGGAGCGCAGGTATAGACGCACTCAATTATTTTCAATGGGGCTGTACTCACATGAACACATGTAGGCGCCAAACGCAGGAAAAATGCAGCATGTTGCATCTGAATCTGCGTTCGGCGCTTACACGCGTCTCGTGGGTACAACCTCATTGAACAAAATGAGGTGCGTCTAGACCTGCGCTCCCCTGCGGCTGAACGCAGCCAAACGCAACGCAGGGGAGCGCAGGTCAAAAACGCCCGTGTGTAGGAGCCCTTACTGCAGTTTTACTAATGAAGGTGACTTGCCCTTTAAGCTGTGGGTCTAATGTCTTATCCAAAACTGTTGCAATTCTGGGCTCTCTGCAAGAACCAGTTAAGTTAGAAACATCTGTGGTCTGTGTATTAGAAATAGCCACTGTACCTTTAATTTCATATATTGTTTATTCTCCCATTCTGTTTGTCGAGAGAACAGGGGCATTTTGATAACCCCAACATGGTTCCCTTTCTACTCCTAAGCAGCTGTTCTCCCCCTCTTCTATCTAATAGTATTGCCCCAGGCAACACAGAGTATCAGTGGTCAAAGTTGGTCAGGGTGTTCTCATTAAAGGGATCCTGTCATGGGAAAACATGTTTTTTTTCAAAATGCATCAGTTAATAGTGCTGCTCCAGATTTTTTAATATTCAGTTTTGAAATCTGACATGGGGCTAGACATTTTGTCAATTTCCCAGCTGCCCCTGGTCATGTGACTTGTGCCAGCACTTTACGAGGGAACTGCTTTCTGGCAGGCTGTTGTTTTTCCTTCTCAATATGAGTGAATAGTACGCCGTGAGACATGGGTTTTTACTATTGAGTGCTGTTCATAGATCTACCTGTTATCTTGCGTTAGGGAGCTGTTATCTGGTTACCTTCGCTGGAACTAGGGTTGCGACCAGTATTTTACCTGAAAAACAATGCTGGGTGCCAATGTTATTAATAGGAAAAAATGGCAAGAAAACAGGTCAGTATTTTTTGTTTTCCAGAAAAGGTGGCAACCCGTCCCTACCTGGACCATTGTTTCAAGGGTCAGAACCAGCAGTGCAAGATTAAAATGCCAGTGGCAGCTGTGAGTAGCAAGGTGATTGTCCTGTCACCCTAAAGCCATTCAAACTGTGTCATTATTCATTGTATACTGGGAAGATACTTAGAATCCCTTTTCCCCTACTTCATTGTGAAAACAGAACGAGTTTACGTCTAAAGCCGCAGCTTGACGGCATATGTGTCTAGAGATATTGGTTGGATGAGTGCAGGGCAGCTAATACTATGTTTACGTCCTCCCCTCACCAGATAATCTACATAAAAATAACCCCAGAACCAGAGCGCGCCAGCAGGAGGCAGAAATGCCCTTACGTGCAAGGTGTTTGGTAACAGGCAGGGAGTTCCTCCAATCAAAAGCGCAAAGTCGGTCAGAGCGTCTGTCCAATCAGCGAAATCTTCCCCGGGTTGTGGTGGCTGACAGAGGAGAGGGGCGGGACTTCCGTTGTCAAGGCGAAATGCCCGGAGCTGGCGGTGGTGCGTGTGTTGGAGAGTGAGGCGGAGGAGGTTGCCCTTGTGTGTCGCTGCTGTTGCTGCTCTTCTCACCAGACAGGTATTGGGTGAAGGGGACCTGGCGGGAGTAATGGGGTGAGCACGGTGGGCTGTGAGGGAGGAATGCAGATGGAGAGAACGCTCAGGATGCTGTGTGTATGAATGTCAGTGAGGGAGGAGGCGGAGGGTATGTCAATGTAAACATTATCTTACACTAAGGTATATCAGGCTTTTGTTGAACTACAACTCCCAGCAGCCTCTGTCTGATTCCTATGTCATTGGCAACTGTGCCCAAATGGGGTCATTGAATAGTATCTGCCGGGAAACTGTTATTAGAAAGGACTGATGAAAGAACTCTGCAGCAAATGTTCCTTATACATTCCCCATGGCTTGTGTCAGTGTAATTGTTACTGACAGCAGCATCTCTGTCCCTTTCTGTTATCTGCTTCCGACACCTGAAACAATGTAGCAGAAGTCCGTTCCCCTCCAGGTCTTACCAGCTGCTCACTCACTGTACATCTGTCACTCATGTCCCACAGGCTTATTAAACCTGTAACACTCCCCCCCCCCCCCCCCCCCCCCCCACTATGCCTGTCCCCCCCACACACACTGCCTGTAACGCCCCCCAGTGTAATACTTTTGTCCTCCAAAACAGTGGCAAACAGGGTTCTCTCCTTCCCTCCAAAGACACTTCAACAGAATTCCCAAAGGAATATTGCCAACCGTACCTCAAAAATATATAAGGGGAGACAAAAAAACAAAAAAAGAAATATAGTGTAGTAATTCAAATAAAATAGATTTGCACCCAGTGTATAAATTCTTTTTAACACTTATCAGTGTGCTTTTCAGTGTTTCATTAGAAATTTGTTCACCGAAAGAAATCGATAAATTTCCACCACCATCAAACCAGTGTGCAGGTGTACTATGTAAATAACAAGTGCTGTTTAAAAGATATACCCACACAATCTTGGGTTTTGTTTCTGAGTGTACTCACAAACGTTTTGAATAATTTGCAGCGTTTAGTTATATTCCCAGAATCCTCCGTCAAACCTTCCGATAAGAAGCCTTCTTTAAAATCACATTAAAGAGTTTGGTTGGAGTCCCTGCACGGCTATACTTGCGGCTTCTTTACCGACGGCACTGGCGCAGCGCTCTCCGGAACTCTCTGCGCCTAAGTCCTTCTCCGCCAGTTCTTTCGCCTCCTTTGTGTAGCTCTATGTGCGACTCCGTTACCCGATCCCGCAGGGTCACCTCCTTCCGACGCGTTTCGACGTTAATGGCTTCCTCATGGGAAAGTCCCATAAGAAAACCAACTATATTCAGATTATAAGGTGGTCCCCAGTACTGGCATTTCTTGGCTCAGGCAGAAAACCAACTGTATTTGGTGTATAAGATGGTCCCCAGTACTGGCATTTCTTGGCACAGGCAGAAAACCAACTGTATTTGGTGTATAAGATGGTCCCCAGTACTGGCATTTCTTGGCACAGGCAGTAGTTTAAGGTAGTCTCCAGTATTGGCATTTATTGGCACAGGTTCAAAACCAACTGTATTGGGAGTATTATTTGGTCCCCAGTACTGGCATTTTCTGGCAAAAGCTGAAAACCAACTGTATTGGGGGTATAAATTGGTGCCCAGTGCTGGCACTTCTTGGCACAGGTTGATAACCAATTGTACTGAGGGTAAACGGTGCTTCCCATTTCAGACACTTCATAGACATGACACAGTATTTGGGGTATAGGGAGGTTCCTCAGCGATACCCCTGCCAATCTTGGTGGGGACAGACTGATACTGCTTTCAATAGCAATTACATTTACAATTAACTTTTGGAAAATATAAGATAAGAAATGCTTAGGCTGACAAAATAATTAGGTCGTCGTAAAATTTAAAGCTATAAAGGTATTGCCTAAAGCATCTGTGTGCAGCATCAGTAAATTCTCCTTCACATAAAAAGGAAAGTATTGTTTCTTCTGAAAATAGATGCATTGTAAAACTGTCTCTGCTGCTTAAAGGAGAACTAAAGAAGTGTGTATAAATGTTGTACATGATGTTTTGTGCTTGTGTACCAGCCCAAGGCAACCACAGCCCTTTAGCAGTAAAGATCTGTGTCTCCCCAGTAGATGCCCCAGTAGCTCCCCATCTTCTTTTCTACTGATTCACTGATTCACATGCTCTGTGCTGCTGTCACTTACTGAGCTTAGGGACCCACTCACAATATACAGTACACATAGGGGCAGATTTACTATTATTCACCTAAAATCCTACGATTTCACTATCGAATAGTTTTAGGCTATCATTTTGCTTGCTATTCGATTTCTCGATGAAATCGTACAATCGAATACCGAT
This sequence comes from Xenopus borealis, assembly GCA_024363595.1. Lineage (NCBI taxonomy): Eukaryota > Metazoa > Chordata > Amphibia > Anura > Pipidae > Xenopus > Xenopus borealis. The sequence continues at coordinate 12,139,631 of CM044442.1, forward strand.
CGTTCGATTTCACAAAAAAATTTCCTTCGAGCCTCCAAAAAATTTGTACGATTCAAACGATCGAATGCTTTGATCGTACGAATGGTATTCGAGCAGGACTTGGTCAAAGAAGCCTATGGGGGGGAGTGTTCCCATAGGCTTCTATTGCAATTCGGTAGGTTCAATCTGGCGAAGTAGGCAGTTGAAGCTTTTTAAAATTTTGATTCCTTCGATCATCGAATTATCGAATATTCGATCTATTCGAACTACGATCTATTCACGTGAATTTTGTAAATTTGCCCCATAGTGTCATAGAAATATAGTGTCACAATATAAGGCTGATTAGTCATTAATACAGATAAGAAACCAGTGCAATAAGCTGCATCAGAATTTAATAATCAGCAAACCTGTAGCATCAGCTTATATTACAGCCAGGGAAGCTCATTTTCTGCTGCTGCTGCTGGATAATTAGTGACGACCCCTAAGCTTAGCTTCTCAACAGCTGCTCAGAGTCCACAGAGCATGTGAGTGTCACAGACACTTTCCAAGATGGTGACCCCCTGTGACAAGTTTGAAGTCCTGGATCATTGCTGCTATTGACAAGCTGAAACTTTAGCCTTGTGCAATAAGTTCACTATATAAAACATGGCATTATTAGCTATATCCATTTTAGGGTTTATTTCTCCTTTAAAGGAAAGTACCTGCAATTCATTCACACATTATTGCAGTTAAAATATTTGCTTGCCAAATGGACAATTTATGAGTTGATAACAATAGCACACTTGGGATATCTTCTGTCTATAACTTTTCCTTTAAAGGGGTTGTTCACCTTTGCGTTAACTTTTAGTATAATGTAGAGAGGGATATTCTGAGACAATTTGCAATTGGTTTTCATTTTTTATTGTTTGTGGTTTTATAGTTATTTAGCTATTTATTCAGCAGCTCTCTAGTTTGCAGTGTCAGCAATTTGGTTTCTAGGGTACAAATTACCCTAGCAACCCTGCATTGATTTGAATAAGAGACTGGAATATGAATAGGAGATGGACTGAATAGAAAGATGAGTGATAAAAAATAGCAATAACAATACATTTGTAGCCTTACAGAGAATTTGTTTTTAGCTGCAAAGAAACAAACGAAAATTGCAAATCATTAAAAAAACTATGAAAAATAAATAATGAAGACCAATTGAAAAGTCTCTTAGATTTGGCCCTTCTACAATATACTAAAAGTTAACTTGAAGGTGAACCACCCGTTTAATCATCACCAGAAATGGCAGGCTCATTGTATTTTCTGATTATATGTATTAATATATAAGCTAAGGCTACAAGAACGGTGCTTGTTACTTTGATCCTATATATATATATATATATATATATATATATGTATATATGTGTATATATATATATATATGTATATGTATATATATATTATATGATGTGAACCCTAAAGTGATATTGACATAAAGGATATTTTCACTTTATTGGCTGCCTGAGTGAGGAAATGTGAGAGCATGGGATGGGACGTGAGCCCATATAATTGCTTCACATAAGCTATTGTGAATCAGTCAGTCAGAACCCTTTGGCCTTCTATAAATCATATTTAAAGTTGTAAACTCTGATTTAATGGGATGTTTGCTTTTAAAATCCATTTGATGCAGTGCTTTGCGGATGAGACGACTGGTATTTGTAATTACCTGTGCGCTGTCATTGATATATCAGTGTACAATTTGTACAGTGCTTAACTTTATTGCTTGTGTAGCCTCCAGGAATGAGAATAAAATAAAAGGATCCCTTGGTAAAATATTTACAACTAGACATTAAGCCCGTTGAATTAACGGGCGCTAGAACATATGTAGTCAAACATTTATAAAAACAGAATTGTTCCAGTCCAAAAAAAAGTGGACAACCATGGTGCACACCTAGAGTGCTTCTCAGTAGTTTTAAAAATACTACTGCTTCCTAAAGAGTTTGGGCAATGTTTGTTTATGGTACAGATCACACCAGTGTTTTTTTTCCATAAAAAAATGTTTGTCCTACAGAATTTCAGAGGCGACTCTGCCTCATTGTTACTTTTAGAAAAAGAGCCGCCTGACTTTGTCAGCTCAGCATCCCTGTTGCCGTAGCAACGTCGGGGACATGCGCTGAGTGAGCGGGTCTCGCTTCTAACAACGTGAGATTAAAGATATTAACAGTTGGCACCGCCCCCGCCTCTTGATCATTCGCGCTTCACGTGCGCATGCCCATTTTCCGCCAATCATATTTTTTCCTTGGCGTCCTGTAGGCGGAGTTGAGTGAGTCAGAGAGCGGGAGGTACTTTCACAGCTATGGGAGGCCAGACAGTAGCTGCTCCTCTGTCACCCGCCGGCCAGCAACGCTCTATCACTCTGCCATTGGGCAGCACAACAAAGAGGGGCGGGGCAGCGCACTGGGATTGGCTGCGGCTCTCCCGTGAGGGCGGGGCTTTTAGGCAATAAATAAAGAGGCAAGACGCTCTGTGAGGAGCTGGTGGAAGTCTCTCTCTACCCCGACCCCCCATTTACTGACTGCGCCGCGGACTCCTCGGGTCACACATCCCACAGCTGGAGCTGCTCCTCTGTCACATGGTGCTCGGGCATGTGTACAGCTGGCGGTGTAGCAGTGAGCAGAGGAGCGGCACACCGTTATGTAGCGCCGGTCTTTCCATAGATTGAAGGCAGCAGATTATAAACCACTAACGGAAGTCTCTGTGCTCCAAGTGGGACATTCACTAAGATCCGAAAAATCGCTAGTGCTGGCTTCGCGAGCGTTCGCCGCACTTCGGCAGGTGAATTTTCGCCTGCGCTACGCAAATTCACTAAAGTGCGAATTTACGCTCTGGTCGGCGAACGGTAACGTATTTACGCTAGTGTTACTTCGCTAGGCATAGAGCAATTAGGCTAGCGAAACCTAATTTGCATACGGCGCAAATAACAAAATATAATAGAAGTGTATGTTACAGCCACTACATTCCACTACACAAGCCCAGGAAACCTTTAATAAATAAAATAAAGTTGTCCTATTGCCCTACATGTGCCCCCTGTATAGTTGTGTTGCCATATGTTAGGAAATGTAGGGGGGAAGGAGGGTAACCCCCCCCCCCAGACTATCACCCACAATGGTAAAACACGCCACAGCATTTTTTGGGACTTTTTTCAAATTCGCCAGCGTGACGTCAAATCGTAATCGCAAATTAATGAACACCGACTCTGGCGAATTTACGCTAGCGAAGTAGATAGACTTGCGCAACTTCGCACCCTTACGCCAGGTGAAGTTGCGCACTGGCGAAGGATCGTAATTACGCAAATTCACTAAGATCAACTTTTTGCTGTTCGTTAGCACTTACGCTAGAGCTATACAATAGATAGGAGGTTGAAAAAGATTTTTAAAAATTTTTCTGTCCCAAAAAACGCTGTGGCGTGTTTTACCATTGTGGGTGATAGTCTGAAAAAGAAGTGTATGTTCAATAGATAGGAGGTTGAAAAAAAAATTGAAAATTTTTCTAAGTCCCAAAAAACGCTGTGGCCCACAAGACCCGTTATCCGGAAAGCCCCAGGTCCCCGATGATTCTGGATAATAGGTCCCATACCTGTATTTTAAAAATGGCTTATAACTGCCAAAAAAAAAAGTTTTTTTTACAAAATGAGAGTAATTTAGTATTTTTATTCCCTTTAACTGTACCAATATGCTTTTCTAATGCCAGCTTCTGTGCTTACTTATATGTGTTAAGGCAGTGATTTTCAACCTTGTGCCTCCAGCTGTTAAGGAACTACAAGTCCCACAATGCAATGAAGGAGTCTGACAGCCACAGTCAGGCAAATGCATTGTGGGACTTGTAGTTTCTTAACAGCTGGAGGCACAAGGTTGAAAATCACTGTGTTAAGGGCTTGAGCCTAATGGCGCCTGCAGGCTAACGCTACGTGATATAAAGGAGGTTTACCGTGAATTGTTAATGGCATGTCAGGATGCTTCTCTGAATATAAAATATTAATATGTATTTATGGTTCCAGGAAGTTTTCTAGCAGATTGCTTTTTGTTTAATCTTTTTTTTTTTAAGTTAGCAAATGCATTGTTAATGAAAATATTGTATTGATAACAAGGATTTAACCCCTGTTGTGAGTCGGCACTGCTAGTAATCTGCACTGTTGAGGAATGGGGAACAGTGGAAAAGGGGACAAAGTAGTGGCATAACTAGATATTACTGGGCCCAACAGCAAATTATTTTTCAGGTCCCCAAAATGTTTAGCGATTGAAAATACAGGTTTTTTTTTTTTTAAATGAAAAAATCTGAATTTTTTTGTGGGAAAAAAAACTTGAGCTTTTCGGAATTAATTAAACCCAGAGGGTGTTAAAAGTCCGAATAGAAAAGTACTACAACTAAGGCCTGCCGTGTTCATGCTAGAAGTCCCAAAGATATCCTCATCTGTACTGGGTTTAGTTCAATAATACAAATATTTTGTGGTTTTCAGGCATCAAATCCGAAAAAATTGTATGTTTGAAATGTTTTCATGATTTTTTTAGTATTTTCCCGCCCAGGAACATTTTCAGAAAAATGTATTGATAAATAAGGGGAAAAAAATCAGTGTGGATTTGGGTTTACTTTTTAACCGAAAATTAAAAGAAATTTTCGGATTTTGGCGTCCAACTTGGATGCCCAGTGGCCGAGTTCAGGACTGTCCGCGACCTGGTGGTTCGGGCCCCCTGCCCTAAATAAACCCAATAGACGGTTTTGCTTCCTATTAGGTTTAATTTTATCTTTATTTTGTATAAGTACCAGCTACTGTTATATTATTACAGTGAAAAAGGAAATTATTTTAAAAAATCAAAACAAATCCACACTTAGAAGCAGTCTGTTTGAGGAGCAGCTCCTTATCTGAAAGCCTGCCATAATGCAGCTGGGGGAAGGAAGGGTTTGTTTATACAATCTCAGTGGACTGTTGATTTATTTTGGTAGAGGAAGTCGAATGTGACTTTTTCATTTCAGATCTTACTTTGCTTTGTGCAAGGAAAATGTATGATTTTTGTTTATTTAAAGCAATAGTCAGAAAGTATATTTAGCTCAAGCCCTATATATTAAACTCCTGATGAACAAGAAGGTATACTGCCTGTAGGCTTTTTGATATTAGGGGCCAAACCCAGCCTATTGGGTTTATTTAATGTTTACATGATTTTTTAGTAGAAGGCACGAAGATCCAAATTATGGAAAGATCCATTATCCAGAAAACCCTACGTCCGGAGCATTCTGGATAACAGGCCCTATACCTGTACTCCCTATTGTTAAATATAAGGATATTCTAAGTCACCTTGTAGTTCCATGACCTGTATGAAATTCATCTTATGGTAGGATGGAGCACACAATCAGCAGGTTTCTACTGCAAAAACTTTTATTGTGTTACAACATGTTTCGGACCTGTATGACCTGTATGACCTGTATGAACACCATATACATACCAACAATATTGTACCAAATAATGCTATTCGTACGTATTAGTGATGTGCAGGCTGAACCGGCTTTACACCGGGTCGATGTGGGTTGGGAAAAACCCGACCAGCACATCACTAGTACGTATATAGCCAGGTTGAGTTTAAGAATAACTGGAAAGGGTTGCTTGACTTACAAGCAGAATACTATTTACTGACACATTCCTATAAAAATCATAGTGTCCTCAAATCCTCAAAGCCCCCCGCAAAGCCTCCATAGGCTGATTACAAATCAGAACTTCAGCCTATGGAAGGATGGCTCCGCCCCCAGCCCAGCATCCCTGAAGCAGCACACAGTTTCGTGGTTGGCTTTTCAGGGAACGATTCTATGAGCAGCATTTACTTTATATTGACATGTTCTTAGGATTTTTATAGGAACGTGTCTGTATCGCTTTAAACTCCCTGGAGCCAAAGAAACCCAATAGTTCCTTTTATTTCCAACTTCATCCTGATTGAATTATGAGTTTTGTATTTAGACTGCATCTAATATACAGGCAGCCACGGAAAGCAGTTTATTATAAGAAAAGAAATCCCAACATGTAGTGTAAAATAAATATGTGCTGATTTAAGTTAACATTGTGTCTTTGGCACCTCTCTGACTGTAACACAGTTATTAACCCCCCCGGGTGAATCCAAATAGCAGCAAAGCACATTTCTCAGTATTCCCTTTTGTTTCAATGACAAAGTTATTGTTTGAAAGTGTTGCATAGAAAACTCCAAATGGATCCAAATATAAATGAAATATTCCTTCATGTAAAAGAATAAATTAGGCAGCTTGACAGTGATCGTAAATTCAATGTTGAGAGACAACAGGCAATAAATGTTAATAAGTGTCTTTGTCATGAATCTGAATATCCGGTAATGTGTGCATTTAAGTGTATTTGCAGATAGGATTCCTTTACATCTCACTGTGTGTTCAGGATTCTATAAACATGCATTCATGGGGAAGAATGTATTTACATTTATGAACTCACAAGTTGAAAGGTGTTTCTTTGTATCTTTAGGCAGATAATGGTAAAATAGTATCTAGTACAGGTATGGGATCTGTTATCTGGAACCCATTATCCAGAAAGCTCTGAATTATGGAATGGCCATCTCCCAAAGACTCCATTATAATGAAATAATCCAAATTTTCAAAACTGGGTTTATTTAATGAGTACAGGATTTTCTAATAGACTTGCGGTATGAAGGTCCAACTTATGGAAAGATCCCTTATCCGGAAAACCTCAGGTCGAGGGAATTCTGTACAACAGGTCCCATATCTATATATATATATAAAATAACTAAAGACCATGAAAAGGGCTCCTACACTAGAGTCCTGCGCGGGTCCAATTTTTGGGACCCGCATTCTTACCCGCTTGGACACGCGACCCAAACCGGACCCGCAACCCGGACCCGCCACCCGCTGACCATCAAGAATCAGGAAGTGCTGTCATTGTAAACCGGAAGTGACATCATCAGCAGTAGACAATGCTCAGAAAAAGGAGTAAAAATAGTTATGGAGAGGATCCGCGACCCGACCCTCAACCCGCCAACCTGCAGAACCACCGAGCCATTTCTATACCCGCACCCAGAAATTCTACGTGCAACCCGCAGGGTACCACCGGAATTTGCGGGTAACCTGACCCGCTGCAGGACTCTTTCATACACACCAAAATTACAACTAAAAAACTACACTTGTTGGGTTAGGAATGAAATTTACATGGTAGAGAGTGAATTATTTGCAGTGTAATTTGGAAATAAAAACTACACCATAAAAATCATTACAGAAACCCTTTAAAGTGGACCAGTCACCACAAAAAAATATTCAAAATCCTAGCAGATCTCTCTGTGTATGGCCACCTTTACTTGGGAGTAATGACCCCTTTGTAGCCAGTGTCATTGTCTTCTCATCCATCACCCTCTCTGTCTTTGAGCCCTCCCTCTTCTTACGTCAGCCCTCCCTCTTCTTACGTCAGCCCTCCCTCTTCTTACGTCAGCCCTCCCTCTTCTTACGTCAGCCCTCCCTCTTCTTACGTCAGCCCTCCCTCTTCTTACGTCAGCCCTCCCTCTTCATGCCTAAAACCGAGGAATTAGGCATGAAGAGGGAGGGCTGACTTCGGAGGAAGGAGGGCTGACTTCGGAGGAAGGAGGGCTGACTTCGGAGGAGGGAGGGCTGAGTTTGGAGGAGGGAGGGCTCCTCCCCTTTACGAAACAGTAGAGTATTCTTATTTAAAATATTTTTCCTTTTGTCCATCAGGGATATCACATTGAAATATATCTGGTGCCAATAATACAGTGTAATCCGTGCATAACTAGGCTTATGTTGGAAGCAAGGTGAGACGCCCTACCTGAAACTTGACATGCCTTTGATTTATTCTTCCCCACACCACTTTTACTTTTCTCAACAGTCTGGATTTCTTCAGCATGTTATAATCTGCTAATTTATGGTAATTGATTCTATATAGAAGGAACAACTCCTCCCTCCTTCTGCTTGATTTGATGCCCAAAACAGGAGTGCTGGCTGATATTTCTTCATTTTAAATACCTGTTTGACAAGTAGTGCATTTCCCTATAAAAATGGTCAGAATCCTGGGCACAATCTACTTCGTATGCCCCACTGGTGCTTGGGTGGGCTTTTTGCAGGTACCACACTAAATCATATTGGTAATGTTTAGCACGACCGCGCAGGAGGGATTTTCCTGTAACAAAAGAGGGTTGTTATGAGGTTTTAGTTTTGTGAACGGGAGGCCTCAGTAATGCGTTAAAGAACACTTTTGTTAGTGTACCGTTTTAGTTAAGGTGAATATACATGGGCTGATGAAAGCTGGCTATTTGCTCTCAGAGGGCTTGTTTACTGGTGACTCCTGAATGCCTACTTGCCTGATAAATAAAAACCATTTGCAATATAGTTAGATATCCAAAAAATGTAATGTATAAAGCCTGGAGTGTCTGGATGTGTAACAGAACAGAATACTACTTCCTACGGAACGCATTTTCGGACATCGTCGCCTCAAAACAATGTCCTGCATGCGCCCTCCTACGGCTATGGAATGCAGCGTCGGGTGCTTTTTAACTCACCCATCCTCCAAAGCTGCAGTCAGGTATTGGTCTTCGGTCCTCCCTCATGAGCCCTCAGCCCTCCCTCTTGAGCCCTCAGACCTCCTTCATGAGAAGTCAGCCTTCCCTCTTGAGACGTCAGCCCTCCCTCTTGAGACGTCAGCCCTCCCTCTTGCGCCCTTAGCCCTCCCTCTTTCGCCCTTATCCCTCCCTCTTGCGCCCTTAGCCGTCCCTCTTGAGACGTCAGCCCTCCCTCTTCATGCCTCATTCCTCCGTCTTCAGTTCTCCACCCTCGTGCCTCTTCCCTCGGTTATTTCCCTTCCCACTTCCGCCACGGCTTTTATTTTTATATTGAACAATTCCTTTAAAATCTTATTTGGTGTGTCCTCGTCTTAACATGCCAGGGATTGCCTGTGCCGAGTTCAGATAAACACTGAATATCAGTATATGCTTTTGCTTTGTCGAGGAACCCTAAGGCAAAACAAATTGTGACTCATTGCTCCATTTGCAGTAAATTATAATCTTTGAAGATGTTTATCGTGATCTGAATGCGATAAGGGAAGTGTGAACTCTGAAGTTAGTGCTGATTTTAGTATTGGTCTAATGGCATGATGCCAGGTGTGTTTTTTTTATTGCATTATTGCATCGGTGTGGTTGGTTTATATCAGAGACCAGCACCCACAGAGAGTCACTTTGGACATGTCAATCCCCCATAATGCTGCTTTCAAGTTGGATGGACAAAAACCGTGATGTAGAGGGGCCTTTGCACATTTGGAGACATTTTCTAGGGAAGTGGTAGGGTTGTATGGTCCCTCTTACGTTGGTATTGGGCAGAGGTTTGTTAGACCAGTGGGGCTTGGTAGCAGACATGGCTAGACTGAGGATCTCCATGCTCAAAACTGGCATCATCATGTTGAAATTTTTCTGAGGTTACTGTAAATTCAAATTTGATGGGGATGGTTCAGAAGGGTGAGTGCTTGGGACTGATTATGATAATTATGATAAATCCTTGCCAAAAACAAAAGTGAGAAATGCTGTTTCTTTATATTGACCTTGTATAAAGGAGCTGGAGCTTGGAGTAGAGTTGTTTTGAGTGGAAGTGCTGAAGGAGGACTGCAGAAAGTAGTATGGGAGTTACCTGGCATTTGATACCTGAATATACTGTTCACTTAAATGAGAAGGAAAATTACCAAAGCTGTGTATTGCCAATAGATTAGCAGCAATACTGCAAGCTATAACAATATATTTATTCCGCAGAATGCTTTACCATACCTGAGAAAACAGCTCTAGAAGCTCTCTCTGTTTGTTTAGGATATCAGCTGCCATATTAGCTTGCTGTGACATCACTTCCTGTCTGAGTCTCTCCCTGCTCACTCTCTAGCTCAGGCCTCAGATTACAGCAGGGAGGGGGAGAGGAGCAAACTGAGCATGCTCAAACCCTAGCCTTGGAGATTTAATCTGAAAACATTCTTCTACAGAAGCCCATGTGTACCCAATAGAAGGAAAGAAATGCAGTGAAATGCTTTTGTTTCACAGAGGAATCAAAGCAGCATTACTTTGAGGGTTTACTGGTGTATTGAGATAAACCTTACTGATAAAGTTTACCCAATTCTAGCCTTTACTTCTCCTTTAAGGGGGTGTTCTATGGTCACAGAAAGGCATAAGTCTACTGGCTCAATTACTGTATACAGTCATGGGACTCTCTAGTGAATTAGAATATATTAAAAGATACTTTGTTTTCTAAATGACCAAAGCTCTGGACTCTGCATGGATGTCTATAAGCATTATAAGAATAGTTTAATTGTTTCTAGGGATGCACCGAATCCACTCTTTTGGATTCGGCCGAACCCCCCGAATCCTTCTGGAAAGATTCAGCCGAATACCAAACCGAATCCGAACCTGAATTTGCATATGCAAATTATGGGTGGGAAGGGGAAAACATTTTTTTACTTCCTTATTTTTATGCCAAATAGTCACGTGATTTCCCTCCCTGGCCCTCATTTGCTTATGCAAATTAGGATTCGGTTCGGCCAGGCAGAAGGATTTGGCCGAATCTGAACAGAATCATGGATTGGGTGCATCCCTAATTTTTTCTTTATTAATTGTGTAATATGTTTCCTTTCCTCCTATGGCTCTATTCAGATATCCGTATGGCTGAGCATCTGCAAAACTCCTGACCATAATTTGTTCTTCTACTTGCTTTGAGGTTTCAGTAATAGTTTATTAAAGAAAATGTTCCTGTGTTTCTATAATGTTTGCATTGACTAAATAGGGACAGTTCCTTCTCATTTTGTTATGTTTTTACTGGGGAGAGAAGCTTAAACTTGCTATTCAAATACTTTACGCTCCTCCAGGTTTTGCTAGAATCTTCATGAGCATGCTTCCCATTGAACCATACGTGACACACTCTGTATTGCCGGTGATGATGTCCAGACTCAAGCCTTTGCCTCATCAGGCGGTGCTGGAAATCAAGTTATAAGAGAGTACTAGTCGCCTTCTGGTACCTTTTAACCTTTTGTGGTGAGCAGAGTTTGTGCTGCGCTACAGTGAACTATTGAATGAACTATAAATGAAAATGTAATCGCTTCAGCAGACTGAAGTAAGTTTTCTAAATACACCCAGTTAAATATTCTGCATTGTTTCTGAAATAATCTAGTTCATGTTCACTATCCCTCTCTCAGCATCTGTTTCTCTTCATTCTGTCTTCATTCAGCAGTTGGGTGTCAGATATTCAATGACCGTTGATCCAATATATCATATTGTGCGGCTTCCTTTCCTAGCAGATGTATTAGAAATCACTCAAATAACTGATTCCAGTACAAACAAAATAACTGCCTTTTGCACAAATCCTGCATGTAGAGAGACATGATGAGGGAGCTCTAATACATCTTCTAGGCCCCCCTATAAGATATATTGGATCTAACCGTCAATGAATATCTCACACCCAACTGCTGCATGAGAGAATGAAGAGAAAAAGATTACGAGAGAGGAATAGTGAACATACACTTGATTATTTCAGAAACACCACAGAATTTTTAAATGGATGTATTTAGAAAGTTTCTTACTTCAGCATGCTTATAATAAGCTTATAATATATTTTCATTTTCGTGATTATTCCCTTTTAAAGGATACGCGGCTTGTGTTTGAAAAGCAGTTACAATAATCATGGTAAATTGGCCTAAAACCAGCTAGTTAATTGGATGTCTACTGACCGAGACACTGGGGTGCTGGAGCAGGTTGGTTGTTCACCATAAAGCAGGGCCTCTTCCTTCCTGCTTGGGCAAGTTTCGCGGCGAATTCCCACGATTAGCAAAAATTTGCCGGCATCTCCTTTTTGACACGGGCGTCGTGAGACGTGGAGGCGTTTCGCTAATTTTTTCGCCGTTTCTCTTGAAATTCGTGAAAAATTTGGCTAAGCAAAACTCCGCCAATTCGCCCATAACCAAATAGTTTTAAAGTCAGATTTATAGAGGCACAACCATCATCAGAGGGATAATGGGGTTCTGTTGTTATGGATGCTGTGGTGGAGAGGCCCCAAGATGTGTGTGAAGGGGATGGGGCTTGTGATAAATAGGCACGGCTTGAGAGGCTCCGTTTGGCATAAATTGTCATATTTGGGCATAATTGTGGCAGGGCAAATCAGAGGTTTGCCTATAATAAGAGGGGCATTTTTGTCATTGGGCCCTATTTTACTTCCATCTGGGGGGCCCAGCTAACCAGAGGGCTGATTATATGGTCCCCTTGGGGGTAGGGCCCTGCTAACATAGTAAAGTGGAGCCAGCATTTTCATAGATCAGTAGATCTTTCCAACTAGTATGTCTGTGCTTCTTTCCAGGATCATCCGCAAAGCCTGACCTGGAATGTAAATTATTCTTGGAATTGTTCCTTTACATTTCCCTTTGAAATTGCTATGGTTGGTGGCACAGATTAATTTTGTTGCCATGTTACAGCCATATCTTCATTTGCTGTAAAAGGAACAGCAGCCACCCACCAGTTAACTACAGCAGGGCCAGTAGCTTATACAGGGAATGGCTCATAGCACTATTATGAGAATACAATAGAACCCCCATTTTACTTATTAAGATTATGTAAAATCTGGGAAAATGTACAGTCAGGAAAATGCACTTTTTATTACTCCTCTTTCTATTCAGGCCTCTCCTATTCATATGCCAGTCTCTTATTCCAATCAGTGTGTGGTTGCTAGGATAATTTGGACCCTAGCAACCAGATTGCTGAAATTGCAAACTGGAGATGACTCAAAAACTGTCTACACCATAATAAATGTTAATTTAAAGCTAAACAACTCCTTTATTGGAGAACTAACCCCCCAACCAAAAGCCCCCCTAAACTTTTAGCAGTGCCCCCTTTAAAAAAAAAAAAAAACCTTTAAAAAATATGACCCGTAAATACAGAGAAGCGTAATGGAGCTCCGAATCGCCATCTTCTGGCTCTTCGTATTGTCTTCAGGTCTCTTCGGTGATACGAAGTCTACAGGAGCATGCACTGTTGGGTCAAGTCATCCGGGAGCTTTGCAGCATTTTTCTGCTTTTAAGGGTCACATTTTTAAAGGGTTTTTTTTTTAACTAAGGCACATTGCAGAGAGGGGAGGGGCAATGCCAGAAAGTTTTGAGGGGGGGGGGGATTTTTGGTTGGGGGGGTTAGTTCTCCTTTAAGAATAGTATTTGTGTTTGCTTTGTGTGTCTGATCTAGCAATATGAAATGTGTTATTCACGCTCTGTGGAACATTAATGTAGATGTATCTGCCTTTCTGGGTACAAAAACGATTCTTTAATTTCCACTGTGACAGATTTGGCTTTATGCCGTGTTCAGGCGTTTACTAGGAAACAATATCCTGTTTTAATTTGGCTGCTCTTGGTTGAAGATGACTAATGTTTTATAAATGTTTTCCTGTCCAGTAGGATTACGCTCAATGTCTTTCAAAGCAGCAATGCTCTGGGATGAGCCTGAATCAGGCATAGAGTGCTGCCTGAGCTCTCGGAGCAATAGTTGTATGGAGTGGGGGGCACATGGGTGTCGCAAGGAAATGCATGAAAATCACGCAGATCTTGTGGTCTCCCCATTGTGCACCTTTTGTGATTTATGCTCATGAGATTTGTTCGGGCATAGGCATATAGGGCACAGTTATTTTATTTAATGGCACTGGACATATGTTCAAGTAGGTGTTGGGACAGAAAGAACTACATGGACAATTTCGGCTGTAACGGAAATAAAGTAAGAGATCGATATGTCAGATGAAGTCACAGAGTTCATCCATCACGACACTACTGAACGCTGCAACTTCATCCGACATTTGAATTCCTTACCGTATTTCCGTCACATCCGATTTGATGCCAGCGTTTTGTCGCAGCGCGTTGGATCGCACAGAAAACGTCTGTGTAGTTCTACCCTTAAAGCAGGGATCCCCAACCTTTTGAACCTGGGAGCAACATTCAGATGTAGAAGGAGTTGGGGAGCAACCCAAGCATGAAAAACTTTCTTGGGTTGCCATATAAGTGCTGTTTAGTAGCCCTTATAGGGATTGTCAACCTACATTGAGACTCTGTTTGGCAGTGCACCTGGTTTTTATACAATCAAAACTTGCCTCCAAGCCAGGAATTCAAAAATAAGCACCTGCTTTGAGGCCACTGGGAGCTAGAGTCCTGCGCAGGTCCATTTTTTGGGACCCGAACCAGACCCGTACCCGGACCCGCGGCCCGCATTCTTACCCACTTTGTCCCGCAACCCGAACCGTATCCGCGACCCGGACCCGCGACCTGCTGACCATCAAGAATCAGGAAGTGCTGTCGTCATAAACAGGAAGTGACATCATCAGAAGTAGCCGGGATCAGAAAAAAAAGGAGTAAAACAGGAAGTGCTGTCATTGTAAACCGAATGTGACATCATCAGTAGTAGAAATGCTCAGAAAAAGGAGTAAAGATCCCTATAGCGAGGATCCGCAACCCGCCAACCTGCAGAACCACCGGCCCGCTTCTATACCCGCACCCAGAAATTCTACGAGCAACCCACAGGGTACCGTGGGATTTTGCGAGTAACCCGCGGGTACCCGACCCGCTGCAGGACTCTACTGGGAGCAACATCCAAGGGGTTGGGGAGCAACATGTTGCTCACAAACTACTGGTTGGGGATCACAGCCTTAAAGGAACAGTTCAGTGTAAAATTAAAAAAATTAAAGGGTAAATTGATAGGCTGTGCAAAATAATTTTTTTTTACTTATTTAGTTAGTTAGCCAAAAATGTAATGTATAAAGGCTTTAGAAATTGGATGTCTAACGTTATAGCCAGAACACTACTTCCTGCTTTTCAGCTCTCTAACTCATAATTAGTCAGCGACTTGAAGGGGGGCCACATAACCGTTCAGCGAGTTTGCAATTCATCCTCCGCATTCAGCTTGGATTCAAATGCAACAATTATGTCCCATGTGCCCCCCCCCAAGTCACTGATTGGTTACTGCCAGGTAACCAATCAGTGGAAACCAAGAGAGCTGAAAAGCAGGAAGTAGTGTTCTGCTATTATGTTAGACATCCAGTCACTCCAGCCTTTATACATTACATTTTTGGTCAATTATCTATATTAGAAACATTTTTTATTTTGCACAGCCTATCTATTTACCCAGTTTTTATTTTTACACTGAACTGTTCCTTTAAGTTGTTTTTTCCTTTAAAGTTCATGCTCTCTCAGGCCCAGCCTGCATAAAGGGGTTTCATTTACTTTTTGTGAACTCCGGTATTTATTAGGCTTTACATCAGGATGCGTCACCCATTGTCTGGATGCCATAACAGCGCCAGCAAAAATGGCACGATTCTAACGAGAAAATGTTTTCTGTTTAAAGTGACAGCCACCAAGCATCCGTTTATTATTATATAATTATATTTAATAAAATATAGAGCAACATATCATAATTGGGCTTTAAGAGTCTTAAGGCATATTTATAAATCTTAGGAGAAGTTCCCCTAAAAGGTGAGAGCACAACATAATTAAAAAGTTGCTAGACTTTGCTGACTGAAGAAAGAAGGGGAAATTGTCTGGCATTTATAGGGTTAAAAAATGTCTCTTGAAAAAAACTTTAACTAAAAAAAAAAAACTTTAGTAAAATGTGCTTAGTCAGAATAAGAGCTGTGAGAAGTCTTACCCGTGGGAGGGTGTTGGTGCTGCATTTGGAGGAAACACCTTTTTTATCTATCTACACAGCACTTCATACAAAATAATGTTTTACCATCACGCACTAGAATTTAAAGTACAACTAGGGCAGATGCCGATCAGATCTTTAAACTACAGACCACCCTAAAGTGATCAGCTGCTTGTGTATAAGGGACCTTGCAATGGGTCTCTGCCATTAAAATGTTGCAGTCCCATGCAAATAGATAGCTGGGGCCCAATTAGTTCCTGGTGTAGCTGCCCTTCGTTAGCACCACCCGAATATGGCTATTGTCTATGGCTATGACTATTTGCCCCATGTTGGTGCAAAATGTACCAGGCTTATCCTTTACTATTACACAATCTCAAAGGGTGATTGAACTGTTTAATATACCAATGACGGCTTTTATAAACTAAAGTCCAGTTTGTGCCAGCTCATCTATGCAAGATTTTGATGTTCTCCTAAACAACACTGGTTGGGCATCACGGACTCTAATGGTGGCCATACACGGGCAGATAAAAGCTGCCGACAGAGTGTGTCAGCAGCTTATCGGCCCGTGCGGGGGGCCCTCCGACGGGCTTTCCCGATCGATATCTGGCCGAAAGTCGGCCAGATGTCGATCGGGCTGAATTAAAAATCCCGTCGGATCGTTAATGCGGTCCCGCGATCCGACCGCCTGTACTGATCCGAACGTTGGGCCCTAGGCCCCACGATCGGATCACCCAGATATCGCCCAACTCAAGGTGGGCATATCGGGGAAAGATCCGCTCGTTTGGCAACATCGCCAAAGGAGCGGATCTCTACGTGTATGGCCACCTTTAGGCTTTGCTATATATGTGCTTTCTTTAGCCAGCTTGGGAAGTTTAGGGCTAGGAGGGAGCCTGTCAGTCTGATTCCAGTGTACAGGGTTAATTGAACAGCTTTAATAATGGATCATTTTTGTTTTGTGTGATAACAAAATGTGTTTTATGTTGGTCTCTGGGGAGAGCTGTATGCTACTTGTAGCCCTGCCTGCACTCAGCCTGGTTTGTTTAAGACTCACAGTAGAACGAATCGATAAAATGCTCCCGATTATTTCTCCTTGTGCTCAATGCCACTGGCAGGATTTAAGAAATGCTCAAATATAGAATGTTAATTACTTTAAATGGCTCTTATACAGGGCAGAACACCAAAAGTTCACACTCATTAGGTCAAGTATAATTGCTGTTTGCGTTCATGTTATCAGTGGCAATAAAGCTGGCCATACACGAAGCGATACGCTCGTTGCTGACATCTCCAAGCAAGCGAATCTTTCCCCAATATGCCCACCAACAGCAGGGCTACCTCGATCTATTCCAAACATTCAGTCCGAGGGCCGAACGATCGTATTACAACGAGGAGCATTGGGCTCCGACTGGTCAGTTGCCTGAAAAAATAAAACCTTGATATCGTAGCCAGATATCGATCGGGAAGACTTGTTGGAAGCCCCCGAATATTCATATGTGATCTGTTATTCAGCTCCAAATTACAGGAAGTCCATCTTCTATAGACCTAATTTTAATTATTATAATGATTTTTTAAAAATTATTTCCTTTTTTTCAGTACAGATCCATTATCCGGAAACTCGAATCCGAATCAATGGAAAGGTGATCCAAATTAAAAAAAAACTATTTCCCTTTTCTTCCTCGTACTTGATCCCAAGTAAGATATAATTAATCGTTATTGGAAGCAAAACCAACCTATTGGGTTTATTTAATTTTAACATGATTTTCTAGTAGACTTAATGTATGGAGATCCAAATTACGGAAAGTTCCTTTATCTGGAAAACCCCAGATCCCGAGCATTCTGGAAAACAGGTCCCATACCTGTAATAGTACAACAGTACCTTTTAAATGATCCCAACTAACATAATTAATCCTTATAATTTATCCTAATTTTTTTTATGTAATTTAGCCTTAAAGAACAAGTAAACGTTTTTTTTTTCTATCTCTAAATTTGCTCTAAACAGCCCCTCAAATTAATGTACCTTAGTCCCTGCTGCAAGTCTGCTCTGGTTTCTGTGTTATCAGCAGCTTGTTTCACCTTCTTCCTGGTGCAGAGTGAAGCCCAGCCCCTTAGCTTTCTGAGCTGACCTTATATCTTGGACTAGTCCAGAAGATCATTTGCATACTATGACATAGCAGAGAGCAGTGTGTGTAGCAGCTTTTGCTTGGGGAAACTAGCTTACTAATGAAACACTGGCTCCCTCTTCCTCTCTATTGTGGAACAGCAGCAAATGGACTGCTCAGTAAACTAAGGGGCTGGGCTTCACTCTGCACCAGGAAGAAGGGAAACAAGCTGCTGATAACACAGAAACCAGAGCAGACTTGCAGCAGGGACTAAGGTACATTAATCTGGGGGGCTGTTTAGAGCAAATTTACAGAAAGAAAAAGAAAAACATTTACTTTTCCTTTAATGGAGGCCATCTGATCCTTCTGGGTTTATTCAATGTTTGATTTTTTTTAAGAAGATAAAATAAGGGGATCCAAATTACAGAATGACAAATTTATCTGGAAAACCTCAGTTTCCAAGAATTCTGTATAAGCAGTCCCATACCTGTAAGTCATTATTCCCAGAATTGTAAAACTGGACGCACATTAGGAATGTAGTCACAAAGAAAGGCCTGGAAGTAACTTCTTCTCAAGACAAGTCATTTTCGGGTTACACGAGTCTGTGCACTTTGTACAGGTGTGGGATCCGTGATCCGGAAAGTTCTGAATTATGGAAAGGCCGTCTCCCATAGGCTCCATTTTATCCAAATAATCCAAATTTTTTAAAATGATTTTATTTTTCTCTGTAATAATAAAACAGTAGCTTGTGCTTGATCCCAACTAAGATATAATAAAGATAATGAATCCTTATTGGAAGCCAAAATCAGCCTATTGGTTTTATTTAATGTTTACATGATTTTCTCGTAGACTTAAGTTATGAATATCCAAATTACAGAAAGTTCTGTTATCTGGTCCCATACCTGTACTCCACCAGTAATTAGGGTTGCCACCTTTTCTTTAAAGAAATACCGGCCTTCCTATATATTCTGCCTTTTTCCCTATTAATTACATTGGGATCAGCCATCCAAAATACCGGGCAGGCCGGTAAAAAACCGGCCAGGTGGCAACCCTACTAGTAATGGACACAAGGCCGTGTTCCTCTGTATCAAGTCAAGTCTGTATCCATAACCGCCTCGCTGGCTCTGACATTTATTTTCTAGTTAGAGCAAGACAGATCAAAGCTAAAGCTGTACTGTAACTTGGTTACGGCGTTAATTCAATTTTGCACTGTGTCCTGTCAAGGCTGCTTCTATCCCCTGTGCACTGGAGATTGATTGCTAATACAAGTCCATTGAGCTTCACCTGTTCTGTTTCTTGGCTCAGCTGGCTCATCATTTCCCCTTTTATTAATTTAATTGTCTTTGCTAAAGAAAAAATCAGCACATTGTGTTTTTTTTAGGTACTGTTCTATGACGGCAGAGAAAAAGGAAATCATTTTAAACATTTTCAATTATTTGATGAAAATGGGGTCTGTGGGTAGGGTTGCCACCCGGCCGGTATTTTACCGGCCTAGCCGGTAAAACACCAGCCAATTCCAGGGCCGGTATTACAAATTTACCGGCAATGTAGCTGCCGGTAAATTTGTAATACCCCTTAAAAAAAGGCCTTTGCCTTGCCAAATCCTATGAAAACTTACCTTTCATGCCTCTTCAGCCGATCGCTCACCGTGACTCCGCCCCTTTTTGTGTCGGTCCCGACCCTTTTGCAGTGGTCCCGCCCATTTTCAGCCCCCCCCCCCCCACCAGCCGGTAATATATTTGGCAAAAGGTGGCAACTCTATCTGTGGGAGATTCTGAACTTTCTAAATACAATCAATTAAAAATTCTGCATTCTAATTCTAACAGGCAGCTGTTCTCTTGTGTCAGGGAGCTGTTATTTTGTTTTAGGCTTCAGGCACACGGGCAGATCCTCTTCTTCAGGGTGACACTCTCCCCAAACTGCCTTTCCCTGCCGGCTAGAATGAAAAATTGCCTTGTGAGGCAACTTTGGGCGACTTCGGAAAACGAAGCACCGTGAGTGCCATCCCACTGGTAATTTCCTTAGGGAAGGCAGGGAAAGGCAGTTCGGGGAGATGTTTCCCTGAAGAGGAGGAGATTTGTCGCTTGGGCGACAAATCTCCCTGAATCTGCCCATGTGCCTGAAGCCTTAGGGTCGGGGCAGATTCTGGGAGATTCAGGCGATTTTGGAAATTGAAGCACCACGAATGCATTGCTCTGGCGTTTTCTCATTCAAGAAGGTGGAAGACAGTTTGGGGAAGTTGTCGCCCCACAAAAGAGGCGATTAGTCACCAGGCAACAAATCTCCCCGAATCCGCCTCTCTGCTCCCACCCTAAAGCTGGCCATAGACGCAACGATCAGATCGTACGAATCGAGGATTCGTACGACTATCATACGACTTTCGGACCGTATGTGGAGTGCTCCGACATTTGTCGTACTGTGCCGATCGGTCGTTTGGTCGATCGGACAGGTTAGAAAATTTCTGTTGCTTGCCGATCGTATCTCTGACGATATCCATGAAACCTCTGACGGAAACACATGACAATATCCATGGCCACTGACGGAAGTACGTAGGGACAGTCGTAGGTTGAACGTTTAGGAACGTTCACAATTCGATCAAAACCCTTTCCCCCCAAATATGTTACTACATAACTTAACTCTATATGAAATGCTGAAACACACTTGAAACTCAAAACAAATTTGAACAATAAAAATGTTTATTTCTCATACTCTCACGTTACATGTGTTTTTGTTTCATGAATATATCACATATTTCAAATATAGTATTATGATATTAGGAAAAAAATTGCAGGTGCTGTGTCTCACATAATTGGGATATAATATTGGGATATTAGCAAAAAATGCTATGTACTGTGTCCAGCAAAGTATGTGGTCCATGGAACCAAATGCTGCAGGCTCTGCATGAGCAACTAGGAGGCAACACATTTGAAGAGATTGCACAAGAAATATCAACGATGAAAATCTTTAGGTTAGTTGTAGGTCGGTGCATTTGTACGAACGATCGTCATCAGAACGATTGTCGTACGTCACCCAAGATCGTTGCGTCTATGGCCAGCATAAGGGAGCTGTTATCTTGTGTCAGGGAGCTGTTATCTGGTTACCTTCCCATTGTTCTGTTGTTAGGCTGCTGGGTGGGGGAAAGGGAGGGGGTGATATCACTCCAACTTGCAGTACAGCAGTAAAGAGTGATTGAGGGTTATCAGAGCACACGTCATATGATTGGGGCAGCTGGGAAACTAACAATATGTCTAACTCCAAATCAGATTTCCAGTATAAAAATTTTTTTTTTGCTCTTTTATGAAATGGACTTCAGTCCAAAAATCTGCTGGAGCAGCGCTATTAACTGATAAATTTTGCAAAATACAAACAAAAATTTTTTTTCCCCATGACTGTATCCCTTTAAAGGGCACGGGGAGTCAAGCTCCCCATAGACGCAACGATCTTTCGCTCCCGAACGACCGATTTTGGTGAAGTCCGACCAATCTGTCAAATTATCGTGCGGTTAGTGGGATACAAACGATCGTTCATCTTACGATTTTTCGTCTGACATTGGTCTGAAGATTGATCGGCCAGGTTAGAAAATCTTTATCGGTCCCCATACAATCTACCTATGTTGCAGGGCAAAGCAGGCTGCGATCCTTCAGTTTTGCTGGCAATATCTCCTGAAATCATCTTTTTAGTTGATGGACAAATCTGACATTAAACGATCGTTTTGAGACAATCGTGGTCTCAAGATAACCATTGGATCTTTCAAAAATCTTTGCGTCTATGGCCAGCTTCAGTTCGAAGGCAAGGGCTGCCTTAAAGCTGAAGATGAAACTCCCTTAGATGGACAGTTGCCCTTTAATGAAGTTGAATACTCTATGCAGCAAGCAGAAATGATTTCCCATGTGTGTATGTAGGCATACAGCCTGTGGCTTGAAGAGAAACGGAGTTTATTGAATGAATTAACCAGCAGGAAATTGACTTTGTTCAACCTTCTCACCAGTTTTGGGTGGAGTTGAAAAGGAAATCTGAAAGGAAAATGCCAAATAGTTATGTGTGTGACACAACTGTGTGAAATACACTGTTACATATTTCTTTCTGCTGGCTCAGATGCTATACAGAAAGTGCAAAATCAGTGCTAAAAGTAGAATAGGAATCTCATAACTGGGATCTGAGCAGAACCACTGGGGCTTCTTAGTATACAAAAATGGTTTTAAAACTGAGCATCAGAAGAAAGGCAACAGCTGCAAAAGAAGATGCAAAATTATTCTCAAAGGACAACTAAAGCTTAACTAAAGAAGTGTGTATAAATGTTGTACATGATGTTTTGTGCTTGTGTACCAGCCCAAGGCAACCACAGCCCTTTAGCAGTAAAGATCTGTGTCTCCCCAGTAGATGCCCCAGTAGCTCCCCATCTTCTTTTCTACTGATTCACTGATTCACATGCTCTGTGCTGCTGTCACTTACTGAGCTTAGGGACCCACTCACAATATACACCTGATAGTGTCATAGAAATATAGTCACAATATAAGGCTGATTAGTCATTAATACACATAATTAGAAACCAGTGCAATTAGCTGCATCAGAATTTAATAATCAACGTGTAGTATCAGCTTATATTACAGCCAGGGAAGCTCATTTTCTGCTGCTGGATAATTAGTGACGACCCCTAAGCTTAGCTTCTCAACAGCTGCTCAGAGCCCACTGAGCATGTGAGTGTCACAGACACTTTCCAAGATGGCGACCCCCTGTGACAAGTTTTAAGTCCTGGATCAAACACCAGAGACACCAACATTCAACTTTACACTAAGATTTTCGAAAAGCAGTAAAAAGCAGCTGTTGAGAAGCTAAGCTTAGGGGTCGTCACTAATTATCCAGCAGAAAATTAGGTTGGCTTGTTATATAAGCTGATGCTACAGGGCTGATTATTAGATTCTAATGCTAATTGCACTGGTTTCTGTACTGCCATGTAGTAATTATCTTTATTAATGACTTATATTGTGACTATGTTTCTATTCTATGTGTAGTGTATATTGTGAGTGGGTCCCTAAGCTCAGTAAGTGACAGCAGCACAGAGCATGTGAATCAGTGAATCAGCAGAAAAGAAGATGGGGAGCTACTGGGGCATCTACTGGGGAGACACAGATCTTTACTGCTAAAGGGCTGTGGTTGCCTTGGGCTGGTACACAAGCACAAAACATCATGTACATTTATACCTACTTCTTTACTTTAACTTTCCTTGTCCTTTAATTGCTATGGTGAATTTGCACAAATTAATGCCTGAAGTGAGTTACCATGCATTGTTGTTTATTTGTTATCATGTCTGACTGTGTCACTTTTGGCAACTAGTGATCACTGGGCAACAGCATGAGCATTGGAAACCAGGACATGATTAATTGCTCCTTGGAAGTAAGTTGCAGATGCAATGCAACCAGGCATGGTGGCTGCCAACACCACTGCTCAGAGCTTTATTGCCGAGCAAGTAGGAAAGGAGCAGCCTGGGGAGAGGCACTTAATGCTTTTGGGGAGAGGGAATAGATATCTATGCGGAAGTGAGTGTGTTGACTTGTGTTTTAGAGAGAATGTATTATAGAATTGCTTCGAATATTTTAAGTATTTCTCTCCTGATGCATCTTTGTTACTGTTTATTTTCAGTTTGTATTAATCCTCTTGAAGCCACTTCTTGGAGGAGGGATGCCCACTGAAAGTGGA
>CM044442.1:12165020-12180356 GCA_024363595.1 Xenopus borealis
CATTGAGGTGGGCAATATCGGGCTGTTGCCCAGAGATCGGATCATAATGCAGCCAATAGAGGCGGTCGGTTCTCTGGACCACATCAACGGACAGATGTGGCCACGATCCGACGGGATTTTTTACCTAGAAAGAGGCAGAATGGGGATTGGCCAATATTTGAAAATAATTTCAAAAATTACAATATAAGACGAATCTTTTCAATGAAAAGAAAAAAATTACAGAACCAAAAATTGATAATAGTGGAAATGAACCTCAATCCTCATTAGTACTCTAATCATCCCTGTGCTTATTCTTTCCCAGTCTCTGCTTATTCTTCTAGTATGGAGACACACTGCTTGGTTTTTAATAGCCTCAGTGGGCTGGAAACTGATTTGATGTTTGTATCTTATTTTTTTTTTTTTCCCATTTATATTCTTAAAGGATTCCAAGCTGCCATCATCTGTGCGCAACACACTGCTGGAGCTTTTTGGGCAAATAGAGAGAGAATTTGAGAATCTTTACCTGGAGAACTTGGAATGTGAGTATTTGTTTCTAGAGAAGGACATCACAATTTCAATATTTTCTTCAAGCTATCTACAAAAAAACATTTGTGTGGCAGCCAAACCTCGAACAGCCTTTTGGAAGTCTGGACATTGCCTCAGTATTCATTGAGCAAAGGGTTATTCTGTCTAACTCTAAGACCACTGGCAAATTGTAATACATGTATATTAGAATGGTGCTTAGAATTATATTCTTGCACCAGGGCCCACCAGTGAGTTGTTACGCCACTGGCGACAAGTGCCGCCGTCATTGACCTTAGGTTTTTAGGGGTGGGGTTATGGGTTCTCTCTTTCTGATGTAGATGGATCATGTGATCGCTTCTGAGGAAGTGACGAGACGCTGCAAAATGTGTAAAGCGTATGATCCCACTGTTCAATGGTGTCATGGTAAAATTGTATCAATTCATTTGCTCTCTCTTGTCGATCTGTGTTTCTTGATATATCCATTGGCCTTGGGTTAGTCTGACACTGAGCAATCACACTGTGGGTAAGAGCAGTAAAGAAATTAGAGACTCTTGTGAATCCCTCTGCTCTGGAGGGGAGAAGACAGTGCCCTGATTTACTGAACTTTCTCTTTTTGTCCTGCCACTTGGACATTAAACAGGCGCCGTTCCTCTCTTTTAATCAGTTTTTTTCTAAATGTAATGGCAGTTACGACCTTATGACAGTTGCGACGTTATGGCAGTTGTTACCTTATTGCAGCATTTCTTTTTGTTTTGGCAGTGTAAACATAGATCTATTTCCCAAGCTTCTAAATGCTTTTGCAAACAATGTGTTTATTTCTCTTTATGACGGCACATTTTGTTTTGCTTTTAAACCTGTTCTGTTAGAATGGCCTGAGTTTACAAATAAAATACTGTGCAAATAAAGCTCAGCAGAACTCTCAAAAGTTGCTTAGAATTGTCCATTCTATAACATAATAAAAGTTACCGTAAAGGTGAACCACCCCTTTAAGCGCCTCTTCTCCAGTGTGAACATCCCCAATTTGGCCAGGCCTTCCTCATAGCTAAGATTTCCCATACCTTTTACCAGCTTAGTTGCCCTTCTCCGTACCCTCTCTAATTCTCGGTGGGCGTGTCCTAGAAATACTTTTGGTGCAGTCAGTGTTTTATCTTTTAACATTTCTTAATTCTTCAAATATCTGAGTTTTCTGCCTTCACCGTTTTCCTTCAGCCCTCAGGGTTGGGGGTGCCATGGCAGAGAAGTCTAAAGGTTCAAAAGTCAGATATGTGCTGAGTGTTCTGAATGTCAAATAACATTAAAAGCAATTGGTAATTAAGGCCATTTTTTTCATAATTATTCTATTTTTTCCCCTTATGTAAAAAGTACGTCGGGAAATAGACACACTGAATGATCGCTTGGCAGTTGAAGGACAGACTATAGATGGAGCGGAATTGAGCAAGGGGCAAATGAAAACAAAAGGTAAGATGTGATTGAAAATGTTTTCTGGCATGTGTGTTGCATGGGGGAGCATACCTCCCAACTGTCCCTTTTTTGAAGGACAGTCCCTCTTTTGACAGCTCAACCTGCAGTCCCTCATTTGTACCAGAAAGTCCCTCTTTTCTCTGCACTGAACAGCCAGAAAAAAAAAACTAAGTTTCTAATTTAATTGGCTTTTGGCAGAGAGCCCAGAACAGCTAACAGGTGCAACTAAGATACTTTGTAACAATTTTGAGATAAGAAAATAAGTTTCATAACCTGCCAAACTTTGTAAAATTAACATGGTAGTTAGGGGGTGTGGCCACGAAAATGGGGTGGTCAGAAAATTAGCCACGCTACAAGAAAAAACTATTTTTGTCCCTCTTTTTACTTCCAAAATGTTGGGAGGTATGGGGGAGTAAGTAACAGCATTATGACATTTAGCTTTATACGCTCAGACGGGAATTGCTTGGTATCTCGCAAGTTTCTGCAAAACCCACAGTGCTATGCATGCTGAAATCCTATACAGGTCAGCCTTTTTCCATACTATAAAAAGGATGAGCTGTGAATGTCTGCAGGATAGACATACATATACTCAAGGGGAATAAGGCGTTGTTTAAGTAGGCAGCATGGCAGCTGTTGTATTATAGAATGGCCCTGCAGTCTCTCAATATGATACAAATTATTACTCACAATAGCAGTATGCATGAGCTGCTCATTCATTTAAAGGGTTACGGTCATGGGAATAAATGTTTTTTTTTTTTTTTCAAAATGCATCAGTTAATAGTGCTGCTCCAGCAGAATTCTGCATTGGAATCCATTTCTCATAAGAGCAAACAGATTTTTTTATATTTCATTTTGAAATCTGACATGGGGCTAGACATATTGTCATTTTCCCAGCTGCCCCAAGCCAGGCGACTTGTGCTCTGATAAACTTCAATCACTCTGTACTGCTGTACTGCAAGTTGGAGTGATATCACCCGCCCCAGCAGCCTAACAACATAACAATGGGAAGGTAACCAGATAACAGCTCCCTAACACAAGATAAAAGCTGCCTGGTAGATCTAAGAACAACACTCAATAGTAAAACCCATGTCCCACTGTGACTTCTTCAGTTACATTGAGAAGGAAAAACAGCAGCCTGCCAGAAAGCAGTTCCCTCCTAAAGTGCTGGCACATGACCAGGGGCAGCTGGGAAATTGACAATATGTCTAGCCCCATGTCAGATTTCAAAACTGAATATAAAAAAATCTGTTTGTTCTTTTGAGAAATGGATTTCAGTGCAGAAGTCTACTGGAGCAGCACTATTAACTGATGTATTTTGTAAAAAAACACGTTTTCCCATGACAGTATCACTTTAAGACTTTGCAGAGCAAGAGCACAATGAAAAGGCTTGTGCCATGTGAATAGATATTAACAGTGGCTTTTCATGCCCAAAATGAAAATAAAAAAAAAAATCATCCGTCAAATATAGTAGACAAAATACATGACATATTATTTATGTAATTTTTTATCACGCATGTATAATTTTGCCTGATAACTCTGTCTCTGGTTGGTTGAATTTAAACTTAAGGGGAAGCTGTTAATAGTGTTGCTCCAGCAGACATCTCCACTGAAATCTATTTTTCATAAGAGCAAACAGAATTTTTAATATTTAATTTTGAAATCTGTCCTTGGGCTAGACATGTCAGTTTCCCAGGTGCCCTCAGTCATGTGATTTATGCTCTGATGTATTTCAGTCACTCTTTGTACTGCTACACTGCAAGTTGGAGTGAAGTCATCCCCCCTCCCTTTCCCTACCATCAACTGATCAACAGAACAATGGGATCATCAAATAACAGCTCCCTGACACAACTGCTCCCTGGTATATGATATGAGAACAGCACTCAGTAGTAAAATTCCCACTGTGACTCTTTCATTGAATAGGCGAAATAATAGCCTGTCTGAAAGTAGTTCCATTACGAAGTGCTGGCTCTTGCTGAAAGCAAAATTACCTGAGATGGCTGCCTACACACAAACCTGTTGGTTTAGGAATAACATTTTATATAGTAGAGTGAATTATTTGCAGTGTAGACCGTGTCATTTAGAAATTAAAA
The DNA here is from genome assembly GCA_024363595.1 of Xenopus borealis. NCBI lineage: Eukaryota > Metazoa > Chordata > Amphibia > Anura > Pipidae > Xenopus > Xenopus borealis. Next base: position 12,169,076 of record CM044442.1, read on the forward strand.
AATTAAACCATAAAGATCATGACCGAATCTTTTTAACCTGAAACTTTAAAGGTGGCCACACATGAGCAAAACTGACAGTTTAATTGAGACTTAAAGGAGAACCAAACCCATACTTTAAAAAAAAAACCCTCCCCTCCATAGACCCTGCTCCCCCTCAGTCTACTTGCTACCCCTGGCAAATGCCCCTAACTATTTACTCACCCCTCGCTGCAGATTCAGGCGTCAGAGTTCATGGCAGCCATCTTCTTTTACTTTGGTAATCTTTCGGCTCTCCTGCGATTCCTGTGCGTTTCGGCACATGCATAGTTGTCCAGAAGTGGGAATTTGCTCCAATTGCACATGCGCCGAAATGCCGTTCAACACACAAAGATTACCGAAGAAGTTGGCTGCCTATGCCTGAATCTGCCACAAGGGGTGAGTAAAAAGTTAGGGGCATTTGCCCGGGGTACCAAGTAGACTGGGGGGAGCGGGGAGGGACTCTACAGGGGTTAGGGTTTGGACAGGAAAATAATGTTGCTGCTGCCTCCTGTTATTGTGTTGGGGCATGGGCTAGACCAGTGATCCCCAACCAGTAGCTCGCGAGCAACATGTTGCTCTCCAACCCCTTGGATGTTGCTCTCATTGTCCTCATAGCAGGTGCTTATTTTTGAATTAATGGCTTAGAGTCAAGTTTTGGTTGCATAAAAAACAGATGTCCTGCCAAACATTCTCTCCTGCCAGTCCATATAGGGGCTACCAAAAAGCCAATCAGAGCTCTTATTTGACATCCACATGGACTTTTTCATGCTTGTGTTGCTCTCCAACTCTTTTTTAAATTTAAATGTGGCTCACGAGCAAAAAAGGTTGGGGACCCCTGGGCTAGACTATGCCCCCATTGGTTTAGTAATGTAATTGGTTTAGTAATGTAATTCTTTGTCTTCACAGCTAGTCACAGTACAAGCCAGCTTTCTCAGAAGTTAAAGACAACTTACAAAGCTTCCACCAGCAAGGTAAAAATCTAAACTTGCCACTGATAAATGGAATATTATATGTTTTTTCTCTCCCTTCTAGTATATATGTGTAAACATTTATTGGGTTGGGCTGAACACCTGGGATTCAAAGTCGCTGAAGCACACAGATCTGTTTCAGTGAATACAAATGTCATTTTATTGACTCATGGTAGAGCTAAAACATGGCCATGAGTCAATAAAATGACATTTGTATTCACTGAAACGGATCTGTGTGCTTCAGCGACTTTGGATTCTGCATTGTAACTGTTCTGTCCCTGAGCAGGGGGGCTATATGCTGGGAAGCACCAGAAACCCAGAAGTGTTAACAGAGTAACAGGTGAGAACTCTATTACTGTGTGGAACACCTGGGATTCGACTTGAGCTATGGCCAAAAGCTGTTTGGTCTTTGTGCAGACAACATGCTGAAGATTCCATTGGGCAGCCTGCCTGGGCCCACATAGAATCTGATTGTCCCGAGGGGCCAAATTGTCTTCCTATTTAATGCGACAGTTACACTGCTATGGTTCTCAGCCCCTATGCTTGAATAATTGCTTGATGCAGTGGTTCTGGGTGCAGGCACACTGAATGGATTTTGGTGCTAAAATGTTCTGGTGCCAATGTATACTCCATGTTCCTGCATCTGGGCTGACGCTTCTCTTTATCCACATGCCGAGAATCGGCCCAGTGTGACCGTAGTCAAAAAAAGAAATCTGAAGGTGTGTGTATATAAGGAATGCCTACATTACACAATTAAATGGGAGCGTGAGTCATATTAAATAACATCATCCCCGCAGGGTCCCTAAGACAAGGCGTGTTTATAAAAAGATAAGCATTCCAGAAACACAGTAGATTTACAGTATATTACATTTCAGCAATTAAAACAAACCCGTTTATCAGGACTTCTACTGTTTAATTTTATTTTGTTGTTCATTTGTTTTTTTTAGAGCCAATGAGTTTGTGACAAGCATTTTCAGCCTTTAATTTATGGGACCTTTATTCGCATATCCCCCTTCTATTGCTTCTTCTCTGATGGAAGTAAACCCCACATGGACAGATAGTTAGTTATAACAGAAACCATCCATTATTTATTCACCTTGAATTTAGGCTCCAGGTATCTGAGGAGCAGTATAGTTGGGGTAGATATAAAGGTACAGGAATGCAATCTGTTATCCGGAAACCTGTTATCCAGAAAGCTCTGAATTACGTAAAGTCTGTCTCCCATAGACTCCGTTTTATCCAAATAATCCACATTTTTAAAATAATTTTTTTTTTAAATAATTTTTCTCTGTAATAATAAAACAGTACAATGGGCTTGATACCAACTAATATATAATGAGTCTGTATTGGAAACAAAGCCAGCCTGTTAGCTTTATTACACATTTACATGATTTTCATTAGGGATGCACCAGATCCAGGATTCCGCCTTTTCCAGCAGGATTCGGCCAAATTCTTGTGCCTGCCTGAACGGAATCCTAATTTGCAGATGCAAATTAATTTGCAGATGCCAATTAGGGGCGGGATGGAAAATCACATGACTTTTTCTCACAAAACAAGGAAGAATGAAGTGGAAGTTTTTCCACTTCTTGCCTATGCAAATTAGAATTTGGTTAGGCATTCGGCCGAATCTTTCACAAAGGATTCGGACGAATCCCAAATAGTAGATTCAGTGCACCCCTAATTTTCATGCGAGATATGAAGACCCAAATTACAGAAAGTTATCTTATCCAGAAACGCCCGAGCCCTGGACTTCTTTCGTTCAGCTCCTGTGTGTACTGTAATTTGATAAGGAACATGTTAAATAAAAAAAAATAGATTGCAAAAGCCTGTGATACACAACTTATTGCTTTAGTCTAACGAGGTGATGAAAAATTCATAGCTAATCTCATTATAGAAATCTTCAGCCAGGTATGTGTTATTTATTATTACACAGAATTCCTTTGAGCAGTAAACATTGTGCACTAAATAACAATTAAACCCCCATGGATCACTGAACATCTACCAGGTCTACTACCTCGTGCCGACCCATAGTTGAGAAATCAACTTACTCCTTCAACTCCTTCCCTCCCCCCCCCCCCCCCCCCCCCCCACAGGTCTAAGAAAGACAGTAGACATAAATAGAGGGAAAATGTTCATTTATTTTTGACAGAAATAACTGAACTGGCATCACTGACAGAGACAGTAAGATATTTTATCATAAGGTTCTACATACAAGAAGGAAAATACTTGTTAAAAATTCCAGACATGCAAAACCAAATAATTGTATCTAAATGCTGCACTATGTGAAATTCTTTTTGTTTGTTTGTGGGAAGTTAAAATTCAATAAAAATCAACTTGGAAAACAAAAAAAATAACAATTAAACATCCATCCACATAATATCCATTTGCAGTATTAATATTGTTGTAGGGTTTTTAAATAAATAAATATATTGCTTGAAGCTAGGAAGGCACACCTCACTTGGAACAAAGAAGAACTTGTATAAAATGCACAATGTATGGTTCTTGGGTGTCAGGTGCATGGCAGCCAAGGGACGCAGATTCTCTTGTCTACCTCAGGAAATTGGTTATTTATGGAGTCTGTCAGCTCTCTACTTCAGTTCTGTAGGTGGAAACTTCCAATGGATGAGAAATGTGTACTATCCACCTTCATAGCAGAGACTACACAAATGATCCTTACATTTAGGGGGTTATTTATAAAAATAAATAAACTACTCTGACCAATTCTGCACAGGTTTTTTTCCCCCCTTATTTATCATTACATTTTTCCTGAAAATGTTCCCGTGCCATCGTATTGTACAAATATTTCAGATTTTCCACCCAAAGACTAAAATCTTTCGGAACTCCTAAAACCACAAAATCTTTGGATTATTGTATGAAACCCAGTGCAGATCAAGATATCTCTAGGATATTTTCAGGACCTCTCCCACTGACTTATATACAACCTCGGCAGGTCTGAGATGATGGATTTTCGGATTCAGAAATTTTCCATCTTTGGGGTATAATATATTAAAAAAAAATAGATTTTTTTTTTTCCGGATTTAATAAAAGAATTTTTTTTTTCTAGTTTTTGGCATTTGGACTTAAATAAATAACACCCTTAGTATGCTTCCCTGTTAATATCGGGCCATTAAAGGGGGGGAACCCTTTTGGCACAAAACCCCTCTCCCCATAGGACCCCCTCCCTCCTCCCCCCTAGCCTACCTCTCCCCCATGGCAAATGCCCCTAAATGTCTGCTTAGCCCTTGGTGCGGGTCCTGTCCATGGAGTTCACAGGCGCCATCTTCTTCCGTGCGGTCTTCTTCCTGGATCCATCAGCGTTTGGTGGCGAATGCGCAGTAGGAGCTCTACTGTGCATGCTCCGAAAGTCCCCAAAACTGAAATCGGAAAACTTCGTGACTTTCGCTTCATGCGCAGTAGAGCTGAACCGGCAAATTCTCCTACTGCGCCAATGCCAATGGATCCAGGAAGAAGACCACACGGAAGAAGATGGCACCTGTGAACTCCATGAACAGGACCTGCGCTGAGGGGTAAATAGCAAGTTAGGGGCATTTGCCCGGGGTGGGGGAGGTAGGCTGTGGGCAGGAGGGGGGGTTTTGCACTGAAAGGGTATCCTTCTCCTTTAAGGATACAACTCTGTTTGGTGAGATGCTAAGTGTTTTCTTTTCTTCTGCTTGCTTAAGCGCTCACATTCTTTCCCTAGGAAGGCAGGTGGAACTCGCAGATTCAGGATAGGAAGAATGGAAAGCTGGGAGTTGAGGGGTGGAGACTTCTGGGTAATGCCTCTGCTCCCTGTTTGCTGTTGTGCATGTTCACAGAATGACCTAAAAGCATTACATTTCAGAAATAAGCTTTTAGAAGGCATCATATCTATCAACTGTCCCTTTACAGCTAGCACTTCTTTTAATAACTACATTAAAGAAGTTTTTTTTTTTCCATTTTAATTTTTTTTAAATATTTATTATTCAGTAGTTAATTCCCACTCCCATCTGAGTTTACACGTGCATGTCCCATTTAAATTTAGTGTTCTGGTTTTGGGCACAAATAAAGGGAGTACAGGGTTCATGACATCACCAAGATACCTGCATTTACTATGAGGGGTCACCACTCAACTCAATATTACAGTATAATTGAGGAATAGGGCCAGAGAGTGGGGATTGTTGGGGGAAGCATTGATGTTTTACGGTTCGGGAAGTTGGAATCCACTTATGGCATGGCATTAAATGTGCACGACCAATCAGGCTTCAGCCATCTTTAACATAGTGCTCAATAGTAGACCTCTCTTGTTTTATTGTACAGTAACATTGGACCAGGGATAAAGGAAAACTCCCAGACATTGTCATGGTGGAAACATCTTTAAAGAGCTTATTTTCTGCAAGGTTGGAAGGAATTCTGCACTCTATCATCCGGAACATTTTCCATTGTTTAAACAGACATAAACTCATGTTCCACTATTATTCTTTGCCTTGCATAGTTACTACAGGCATGGGGTAGAGGTTATTGCAGGGTGTTTGAGTATACAGAGAAGGCATTTGACAACCCGTTTAGACATTTTAACACACTTTTTAACAATTTCAGCTCTTGGACTAGAGACTGTACTACCTCCACCAACAGGCCAGCTGCATTTAAGCTTCACAGTAGCAAACGACCGCAATCCAATATGGCTTGGTGAAACCTTCTTTAGCTGCAAACATTGTGGAAGGCTTAATATTTGTTAAGAAATGTCTTGATATAATTTCTTTCCTCAAAATATATCGCCACTTGACTAGTTGCACAGGGGAATTCATTGTATCTCTTCTTAGTAATGGCAGCTGTTTGTATAGTAAAACGTATCGGTGGTCGTTATCTAAATTGGCAATTATGACTTTAAAGCCGGGAAAGATAAGAACAAATATAGAGATGAGAGAGTCATATCCTTTTATTTATTTTGTTATCTCTCTTTTTTGTGTAAACAAATCATTAGGCTTCTGGGCTGTGATCTCCGAGAATAAAGGGATTTTGTACTAGTGGCTTGTTCTAGTTCAGACTCATCACAATGCACAGCAGAAAGATAAAATCTTTTGTACAGTTTTCCCATATATATATATATATATATATATATATATATATATATATATATATATATATATATATATATATATATATATATATATATATACATCTTTATATATACATCCAACGGGGAGCCGGCACTCTCGACACATAGACTTAGTGTGCCTGGGTGCAGTGTCCAAGAACAAACAATTTATCCAAGAGAAAGGGTCCGCACTCTCAGGTCTTATATAGAATAAAAAATATATTTATTATAAGCAACTAACGTTTCGGCCTTCTCCGAGGCCTTTGAGAAACGTTAGTCGCTTATAATAAATATATTTTTTATTCTATATAAGACCTGAGAGTGCGGACCCTTTCTCTTGGATATATATATATATATATATATATATATATATATATATATATATATTTAGGACAATGCGACACTTTACCTTTTAGTAGCTTAAGGCACACGATGTCTCAATGTCCTAATTATATTGATAATGGGTTGCGTTCAGAGGACCTCTTGTTTTTGTCTGTGTGTATTTGTGGTCACAGCCTCATTGCATACTTAATGTTTTTTTTACTATTAGTGGTGAGCACAACTTTCACTTGTTTGTTATAGTTCAAACAAACAGACCATAGTGGTGTACTCACGTGGCGTCTGTTAGGTCTTCAGGCTAATCCTTTGGATTCTGGAGAGGATCCAACCAGGAAAAAAGGTGGCAACAGTAAAAATAAAACAAGTGAAAATATTTTCTTTGGTTTAGATCACCTGAATCTACACTGTGCTTCTAAAGGAGAACTACACTTAACATAAATATTGCTAGAAATGTTGCTTTATACAGGCTGAACTTAGTGTATCAACCCTGAGTTTCATTGGCTGCTTAACTGTAATGTTCCAGGACTTCATCCATCTCTGATTTAGGTAGGTCATGTTTTGAGGCACACGCTTAGCATGCTCTGGGCTCTGTTGAAAATGTAAGAGTAGGAGACATCAGAGATCATCAAAATTTTTGTAGAATTGCTAAAAGGCTTTGTGTTGTGAATTTTATATTGTAATGTATAGAGCAGGAATCCCCAACCTTTTTTTTTCAACCCATGAGCCACATGTAAATGTTAAAAAGGTTGGGCAGCAACACAAGCATAAAGTTCATGGGGATACCAAATATGGGCTGCGATTGGCCCCTCTATAGTCTGGCAGTCTACAAGAGGCTCTATTTGGCAGTACATCTGATATTTATTCAACCAAAGTTGAATAAAAAAAAGTGGTTGGTGAGCAACATGTTGTTCACAAAAACTCTGGTTGGAGATCATTGGTATACTGTAGAGCAGGGGTCCCCAACCTTTTTTGCTCGTGAGCCACATTTAAATTTAAAAAAGAGTTGGAGAGCAACACAAGCATGAAAAAGTCCATGGGGATGTCAAATAAGAGCTCTGATTGGTGTTTTGGTGGCCCCTATATGGACTGGCAGCCTACAGGAGAGAATGTTTGTCAGGACATCTGGTTTTTATACAACCAAAACTTGCCTCTAAGCCATTAATTCAAAAATAAGCTCCTGCTTTGAGGCCACTGGGAGCAACATCCAAGGGGTTGGAGAGCAACATCTTGCTCGCCAGCTACTGGTTGGGGATCACTGCTGTAGAGTATATTGTGAGATAGTTCCTAAGCTCAGGTTATGTTCAGTGTATGATCTAGGAATCAGGTGTATATTCCACTTGAAATCATTGAGAAGAAGAAGCACTTCAGCAAAGTCCCCCCCAAACTGTCATCGCCCTCAGATTCGTAATATTCAGATTTATAATCCCTGATACTATAAATTATAAATATGAATAATTCTATCTAACCTCAAGTCAGAGCAAAGGTAACATTATCTTATCCCTTGATCCTTGCACAGAAATATGTAGCCATACAGTGAATGGAACAGAACATATTTTATGGCTTGTTGAGTTCCTGATTCTTCCATTCCATACATTGCTGTTATCAGCTGTATATTTCTTTTAGCTGCTTGCATCACTCACTCCATTCTTCATATAAAGTTTTATCATTGTAATGAATTTAAAAAAAAAACAAAATACATTTTTTTCCAAGAGGGTAACAAAGACAGCCAGAGGGGCATTACCAGCTAGATGAATGGTAGGAGGGGAAAGATACAATGGAGCTAACTACATAATATAGAAAGAGCTCAATCTTCTTGGTACTGATAAGATATTACAATCTTCAGCAGTGCTTGTTGATGTGATAAAAACATATTTATACCAAATGTATACGTATTATACGCAGATTAGATTGTGAAGCATTTACACCACCAAGAATACTTTCAATATAGATCTCTGTAGGCGGTGAGCAGGGTTTTGTCTTTCTCCCTTTCACATACTTCAGACCAGCAAGAGTAAAAACACCGCAAGCACCTACCGGAACCAGAGCCCACGCGGTAAATCCAAGTCAAGGTTTGTGAAGAAAAACAGAGCACCGTTGAGCCGGAGGTATTTTCATTCATTAAAAATTACAGGAGTATTTCTCCCCAAACGGGCTGCCCGCTTAACGCGTTTCGTGGCTTCCTGTCACTTCATCAGAAGCTGCCGTTAGCCCAACCCTAACCTATTTAAAAATGTACAGCCCCACCTTCTCATCACCATTAAGTGACCACATACTTACACTTATTGAAATGTCCGAAATATTCATACATTGTAACCCTACTAAATATTGCAGCAATGTTAAGAATATAAGGGTTATATATAACCATTAATCTTGACAATATTTAAAAAAGTGGAAAATCCAGTTCATAAAAACAAACCTCAAACCCATGCTATAATTAACACAATTCCTAATACCACAATAATGCTTAATAGTACTTTGAGGCCACCGGGAGCAACATCCAAGAGGTTGGAGAGCCACATGTTGCTCGCGAGCTACTGGTTGGGGATCACTGGTGTAAGTATTACCCGTATTTCTGGCCACAAACTCCTTGGAAATCGTCAAAAAATGGCACGGTTTACATCTGGTCCTACCACATTTATAGTTCCCTTTATACCTCAACCAAGTCCTAGTGGTATCTAGGTCCCTAGAACAGTACAAACTTCTCATTACCCAAGATGCCAAATTCCTATTCTTTTTAAAAACAAAGGACAGTTTTGTATCCAATACCTTATCCAGCATGGGATCTTGGAATAGCACCCACCAGTATTTCTTCATGCTCTGTCCCTTTCACATACTCTCTGCCATTTCTACTCCCTCCTGTTTTAATTGTTCCCCATATATCATTAGACTTTGCCCCAATATGTGCTATTGACCTCAATCGCACACAACTTTTTGTGGATACAAGGAATCACACACAACGCTGGCTGGGAAACTTTGAGCAAGCCCACTAGGACAAATGAAGTTTGCTGCACGTTACAGTACAAAAAGCGTACAGTCAAGCTGATTAACCAAGCAGTTAACACTTTCACTCTGGGTTTGGGGTGATCTCTTGCAGCGCCCACCATATCTTTTGAATAAGGCGGTTACGTGGCCAACAATAATTGGCTGTCTAGACACAGTGTAGTCTGCAAGCTAAGCTATAGATAACTTTGTGTAAGGAGTAAATCCTATTTCTTTTAGTCTAATACAAAAAGAAAATATAAAACAAGTGATTTGAGGTGGTGACCCAGATCACAGCAAAGGTCTCAGGCCTTTTATTGGGCCAATTGCTGTTCTCTTGGAGCAGACCCTTTCCATGGTTTGACGTTTTTAAAGGAATTCTGTCATGATTTTTATGGTGTAATTTTTATTTCTAAATTACACTGTTTACACTGCAAATAACTCTACCATGTAAAATGTCATTATTAACCCAACAAGTGTATTTATTTTATAAATATTGGTGTTTTTGTAACATTGGCGTGTAAGCAACCATCTGAAGTCCTTTTGCCTGGTCATGTGCTTTCAGAAAGAGCCAACACTTCAGGATGGAACTGCTTTCTGACAGGCTATTGTTTCTCCTACTCAATGTAACTGAAGGAGTCGCAGTGGGAAATGGATTTTTACTATTGAGTGCTGTTCTTAGATCTACCTGGGAGCTGTTATCTGGTTACCTTATTGTTCTGCTAATGGGCTGCTGGGAGTGAGAAGGGAGGGAGTGACGTCACTCCAACTTGCAGCAGTAAAGAGTGACTGAAGTTTATCAGAGCACAAGTCACATGACTGGGGGCACCTGGGAAATTGACAATATGTCTAGCCCCATGTCAGCATTCAAAATTTAATATACAAAAATCTGTTTGCTCTTTTGAAGAGGGGATTTCAGTGCAGAAGTCTGCTGGAGCAGCACTATTAACTGATGCATTTTGAAAAATCATGTTTTCCCATAACAGTATCCCTTAAAGGCATTTAGCTCATGTATAACTCATGTATAATAACACAGGCCAGTTGAAAGTTATGATAGCCTTCATCTTTATAACTGTGTTGCTGCATTAGTCTTGTTTTTATGATGTCTGCTTTCTCACACTCTGGTTACTAACCAAGAATTTGCAGTGTTTTTGTGGACACTAACAGAGTTAAAAATCCCAATTTTATAAAGAATTTTGTCACTCAGTGTTTTCTTTTTCTTAAAGGAACAGTAACACCAAGAAATGGGTGTCCTAAACTAAGGAAAATATAGTGTAATGTTGAGCTACACTGGTAGATGGTGTGTGTTTGCTTCAGAAACACAACTATAATTTATTTAAACAAGCTGCTGTGTAGTCATGGGGGCAGTCATACAAAGCTGAAAAAGGAGAAAAGGCACAGGATACACAGCAGATAACAGATACACTTTGCAGTATACAGTGGGATTCTTCAGAACTTTCTTCTGTGTGTCCTGTGCTTCAATGGCCGCCCCCATTGCTACACAGCAGCTTGTTTATATAAACTATAGTTGTTTTTCTGAAGCCAACACACCAGTTTTTTGATGTTACTGTTCCTTTAAGCTTACATTGATTTCAGTGTAAGTATCCTGCTTATAGTTTATTCAGATGTTTCTCTAGCTAGTTCCTAGGGATGATAATGAAGATACTGAATTCTATGGAGAGCTAGGTTGGTTGCACACGGGGAGATTAAATCTTCTCTACTGCTGGCGTCTAATCTCCCCGAAATGCCTTCCCGTTGGCAAGAACACAAATGCCATACGTATCGATTCGCTTTCCGAAGTCGCCTGAAGTTTCCTTGTGAGGCAACTTGAGAATACTGAAGTGATCTGAGTGAAATTTTCATTCCTTTAAAATACTTAAATTTTCTTTTTTTTTTTTTTTTT
>CM044442.1:12183352-12211400 GCA_024363595.1 Xenopus borealis
GGGGGGGGTGCCAAAAGTTAGGCACCCCCAAGTGATCATAATAACTTGCTAGAAGAGGATCCCCTGTGGTGCTTGTTGGAATAACCCCAGGCCGGTGCTGTTTTCTCCTGATAGGAGCACTAGCCCGGAGTTCTTCCAGCAAGCACCACGGAGCGATCGTTTTCCTTCGTCTTCTTTCTTCAAATTTCGCGGGACTGACGCATGCGCAGTAGAATGAAATAGCCGGCTTTTAAGTTAAAGTTCGGCATTTCACTCTACTGCGCATACAGACCCGAGAGAAGAAAGAAGAAGCTGGATTGCTCTGTGGTGCTCGCTTGAAAAATGTCCTTGTTAGTCTTAATCAATGACTGACACAACACACGCTCTCTCTCACACTCTCTCTCACTCTCTCTCTTTCTGCACCCATAAGAACAGTAAGGTAGAGAAAATTATGTAAATAAATACCAGGAAATAAACAAATCTGTAGTACTGTGGCTCTGTCCCAGGTGCTGGATGCTAGGCTCTATGACTAGTAACCGGTCACACTGATCTTAGTAATAATGTAATACTCCTATTTGTGTTTTCTAATTGTTTCTTTTTTTTTTTGTAGATCACACAGCATTACTCTGGAGTATAGAGACTGGAAAATGCCTTATAAAATATGTTGGTCATGCCGGATCAGGTAACATACAGAAATGAACGCTCACATGGGATCTGTTGTCTGCTGATTATGTTTCTGTCTGGTTTTTATCACTTTAGTACTTGTATCTAATTAAATTAATTTTTATAGGAATCTAGTCTCATAAGTAAGCCTTTATCTAGGTTCCCTGCAAGATTATTGGTATATTTATGGGGCTCAGATGGTTGTTCTGTTAAAGGGAAGCTGCTATCGGTCCATAATTCTGTACGTATTATGGACCGATAGGTATGGGACCTGTTATCTAGAATGCTCGGACTCTGGATAATGGAACTTTCCGTTATTTGGATCTTCATACCCCCTACCATAAAAAACCCCTACCCCTCTACCCTGGTTAGATCCCTCCTCTCCCCCCAGCCTAGATGCCCTCCTGGGCAAATGCCCCTAATTGTTTACTTACCCCTCCATGCAGATTCTGTTTTCTGGAGTTCAAGGGTACCGTCTTCTTTTATTCGGTCTTCTTCAGAATCTGAGCGGAGTTTCTGCACATGCACAAGTTGGAGTGAATTTCCGGTCCCAAACAACTGCGCATACGCTGAAAGTCATAAATATTTCCAGAAATGTTTGTGACTTTCGTCGCATGTGTAGTCACTCATTCTAGAACCATGAATGAGAGTCAGTAGATAAGCTGGTTGCAATGAGGATATGGCACATTCAGTATCTGGAATATCAATGAAACATTATTTATGACAGTCTACATGTCTCCTCCCTCTGTTTATTGTACAGGTATGAGATCCTTTATCCAGAAACCCGTTATCCATACAGCTCTGAATTACAGAATGGCTGCCTCCGATAGACTGCATTATAATTAAATAATCCTTTTTCTCTCTTTAATAAAACAGTAGCTTGTACTTGAGTCCAACTAAGATAAAAATCATCTTTATTGAAGGCACAGCTAGCCTATTGGTTTTGATTATCGTTTAAATGATTTTCTAGTAGACTTAAAGTATGAAGATCCAAATTACGGAAAGATCCGTTATCTGGAAAACCCCAGGTCCAAAGCATTCTGGATAACAAGTCCCATACATGTACTGCTTTCTGCTGCTCCTTAACCTGAACACTGATTTATACACAAATTTATGTTTGTTTTATACAGTGAATTCTATAAAGTTTCATCCAACAGAACAGATTGCATTAACAGGTGAGATCCTTATGTTTTATACTCATGATTATGCTATTTTTTTTTTTTTACCTTTTCCCTGCAGCCAGTCATAAACTTGTAAGCTGGGACTCCATTACTTTGTGCAGAATTTTTATTCAGTGAGAATTGAAAATAAATCTTAAGTGTTTTGGCTGCAGGCGACGTTTTTGTAAATATTTTCTATCTCTGGCATGTTAGTTATGCTGGAGCTTAACATGCTTTCTGTAGACTCTGTACTAGGGAAACAAGTGTTGTCCTGGTTCCCTCTAGTGGACAAAACCACATGTACAGTATTGTTAACCCCTGTCTTTGCTGTTGCAGGAGAAAATGCAAACCACGCGGTTGGGTTTAGCACCTGCAAATCTATCACTTCACTTAACCTATTAATTCCCCATATTTCTTCTTTTGTGGCCACCACAAGTTGTGTCATTGATTCTTGATGGCATTGAAATACTAAATGATGTAATTATTTATACTTCAGCCACACCGGTGTAGCATTTGGATCAGTGTTTTGCAACCGTTTTGTTTAGATTCATCATTTCCCCAGAGTCAGATTTAAAGAAAGTTAAAAATATTTGGGGGGCGGGTGCCATCCTTCCAGTGAATAGGATCACTGAACTATGAGCTCACTAACCTCTTCTATAGTAAATTAACTGACCTGGAGTATTTTACTGGGAAGCACTTGTCCCCGGCTCCCTTGTGGCTGCATCTGGAGGCCATATGCACAAGCTAAATGGCTTATTTAAAGGGGAACTAAAGCCTAACTAAAGAAGTAGGTATAAATGTTGTACATGATGTTTTGTGCTTGTGTACCAGCCCAAGGCAACCACAGCCCTTTAGCAGTAAAGATCTGTGTCTCCCCAGTAGATGCCCCAGTAGCTCCCCATCTTCTTTTCTACTGATTCACTGATTCACATGCTCTGTGCTGCTGTCACTTACTGAGCTTAGGGACCCACTCACAATATACAGTACACATAGAATAGAAATGTCACATTGTAAGGCTGATTAGTCATTAAAACGGATCATAACTACATGGCAGCACAGAAACAAGTACAACTATCATCAGAATGTAATAATCAGCCTTGACTTGACTTGTAGCATCATCTTATATTAGAGATTATTGCTGCTATTGAGAAGCTAAAACATTAGGCTGTTACAATAATCTCACTGTATAAAATATAGAATATATAATAGAATAGAAATATAGTCACAATATAAGGCTGATTAGTCATTTATACAGATAATTACTACATGGCAGCACAGAAACCAGTGCAATTAGCATCATAGTTTAATAATCAGCCCTGTAGCATCAGCTTATATTACAGACCAACCTCATTTTCTGCTCAATAAATTGCTATGACCCCTAAGCTTAGCTTCTCAACAGCTGCTCAGAGCCCACTGAGCATGTGAGTGTCACAGACACTTTCCAAGATGGTGACCCCCTGTGACAAGTTTGAAGTCCTGGATCATTGCTGCTATTGACAAGCTGAAACTTTAGCCTCGTGCAATAAGTTCACTATATAAAATATGGCAATTTGTGGCCACATTCATTTTTAGGAGTTAGTTCTCCTTTAAAGCACTTTACTGCACATGTACTCTGCTCAAGCCACCAGAAGGGAGAGCATAATTAGAATATTAAAAATTAATTATTACAAAACTGAACAAAAAAAAAAATGGCAATTTGTTTTTTTTTTTTTACATTCATTATTGAAAAGTGGGAAGTATCCAGCGCCACATTTTTGCCCATTTTGGAAATATTTGGATGGATATTTGGATGGTATAGCATCATGCTTTGTCCTTGCTATATTTTCCTTGTTTGTCTTTTAGACCTCCCCATGCCTGTATTCGGAAAGGAGCAAGTTAGACATTAATTTTATGCAAGTGCCGTACTCCATAATGACAGTGACAAAAAACCCAATTAGACACCAATGCAACTACAGAAGTTAACTCTAATCTGACTTTATTTTTCTTGTTCCTCAGCATCTGGAGATCAAACGGCTCACATCTGGCGCTACATGGTGCAGTTACCCACTCCTCAGCCAACAGCAGATACTAGTGTAAGCTGAACACCTTCTTGAGCCTTAAGATCACACGGGCAGATTCAGGGAGATTTAGACTAATCGCCTTTTCTCCTGGGCGACAATATGCCTGAACGGACTTCCCCTTGCTATAATTAGAAAAAACCAGCGCAATGGCACTCGCGTCGCTTTGATTTCCGAAGTCGCCTGAAGTTTCCTCGAGAGACCACTTTGGGTGACTTCAAAAATCGAAGCGCTGCAATAGCCTCAGGCTATTTTCAGTTTAGCAGGCAGTTCGGGAATTAGTCGCCAGGTGACTAAATCTCCCCGAATCTGCCCGTGTGCCCCTGCCCTAAGGCTCTGGGCAATCCATGTTGGTTCTATATTTAGTGAGTGGAACCTGTGTTTATTGAAGGGGATGTAATGTCATCCAACTAACTTAAAGAGCTACTGACACCTGAAATTAAACTCTTTTTTTACATCTATTATAATAACTGGCTTTGAAAGCTACTTCTAAATTTGCCATAAAGTATTTGTATGATGCTTTTACATTACCTGTCTGATCCCCCATGTTCCTGTATGATGGGGCTGCCATATTTGTGCAGCAGGAATACATTAGCATTAGAAACTGTAACTAACAGCCTGAGATGGGACAGTCAGTTTGGCAAAGTCAGAGGTGTCAGAGAGTCAGGCTTAGAAAATCCAACTAACAATTATATACAAAAACAAACCTCTCAGCAAAAAAATGATCAGCATGACCTATAGGTAACATGTAATGTACATTCATATGTAAAAATTAATTTTTTAGTGTCAGTATCACTTTAAGAGATTCTCTTATACACCCAAATGGAACACAATACATTCTATTCCAAATCAAAGATGAAGAAGAAATGATCAAATCTTTGTTAATCCTTTACGGAAAGTGGAGAAGAGGGAATATTAGTCTGTTCCAAAAAATAGCAGTCTGCATTCCTCTTTACAAACTTAAACATTCACTGTATAAACTGAAAAATATTTCAAGATTTTGCTTTCCTTTGGATGACTTAACTACTATTGAGTTGTATAAGCAGTGTTTGTGAGAACTGCATAACAACAGCTTTTAGTTTTCCGCACACCACTTACTTCAAACTTCTGGGTGAATTCATATCCCAGACCACCTCCAGGACTATTTTTGAATCCTGTTTATTATGCTGGATGGACTGTATACTGTTTACACGATGAAGATGGGGTTAATGGATCACATGGGTCTTTGTAGTATTTAAATATGTTATGTTCACTAGTGTGTATTGCACCTGAGGAAGGGGTTGGTCCCTGAAAGCTTGTGTGTCTGTATTTCTGCAAATAAATGCATTAAAGGCACCGCTGGCCGAGTTGCTGTGCTTCTTCCCTAACTGGACAACTGTGAGAACTGCTGCACATCTGTTTTGCATGGAGTCCACCACATTCTGGCACCTGTTACATTCCACAATTCTTCTGCATTTCTTGCTTTTGCCTCAGAAACAGCATTTATTATGTCACCACGCAACTTTTCTGTTCTGTTGGATTAAGGTCTGGGGATTGATCAGTCTTCAAGATGTTGCTCATTTACTGGTGTGTTTGGGGTCATTGTCTTGTTGACATTTCTCTTTGTTATAAGGCAACAGGACCTCCTCAAGTACTTTGATCCATTACCCCATGTATGGGATAAATATTCACAACACCATAGTATGAGAAACATCCCCATATCGGTGAAACCGCCGGCTTCACTCCGTACTTTTCCGACTGTTTCTGTGGCCCCTAGAACCAAATGGAACAATCTTGCTTTCATCAGTCCACAAAATGTTGTACCATTTCTCTTTAGGCCAGTCAATGGGTTCTTTGTCAAATTGTAAGCTCTTCAGAATGCCGATACTTGACTTCACATAGTCATCTTCTAATTGCAACAGTATCATAGGTAATGTTAGACCTTCTTTGATCAACTTTTTAATGAAAGTATTCTGTTCTTCTGAACAATGTCTGCAAAAAGCCATTTTATTCAGATTTTCAGAGAGAAATGCACTATGACCAGCAAGCACAACATTTGCTCCTTCCTTAAATAAGGGCTGGAATTGACACCTGTTTTTTCACAGAATTAATGAGCTCAGTAATTGAGTCCACACTGCTATTATTTGGAACAAGCTGTTATTCTTATCACTGCTATTACTTTGAAGAAAATCAATGATTCAATGACATACAATCAGCCGTATGTCATGACTTTTGGGTGTGTTCGTTTTCTATTGCTCTGCTACACATTAAGGTATGGTACCTATTATCCAGAATGCTCATGACCTGGGGCTTTCCGGAGAATGGGTCTTTCCATAGTTTGGATCTTCAAACCGTAAGACTACTAGAAAATCATTTAACCATTAAATAAACCCAATAGGCTGGTTCTGCTTATTAATTAATTATATCTTAATTTGGACCAAGTAAAAGCTACTGTTTTATTATTATAGAAAAAAAGGAAATCATTTTAAAAAATTGGATTATTTGATTAAAATGGAGTCTATGGGAGATGGCCTTTCCGTATTAAATTAAATAATTTTCCATATATAATTTCTACCAAAAACCATGATTCATCAGGTTAGTGATGGTGGACTGCTATGTTCTGAACAAAACTGTATATGTATATATGAAATTCCCATGGGATGAATTTACATCTGCTTTAAAGGGCAAGGAAAGTGTAAAATAGAATAAGGGTAGAAATGCTGTATTTTGTATACAAAACATAAACATGAACTCACTGCACCACAAGCCTAATCAAACAAATGATTTATGCTTTCAAAGTTGGCTACAGGGTGCTGTCATCTTGTAACTTTGTTATACATCTTTGCAAGACCAAGACTGTGCACATGCTCAGTGTGATCTGAGCCAAGCTTAGGGATCGTCATAAATAATCAAAAAACAAAGCTGCTTGAGTTCTGCATGGCTGGTAAGTAAGGCTGGGGCAGGTATGATTGTTTCCCTTTCAGAAGTTAGGGACCGTCTGACAATTCCTATCCACAGCAGTAAATGAAGGGAGAATTTCACTGCATACAGTCAGGTTTCTTATAAAAATGGTAGACATTTTTTAATAAAAGTATATTGGAGATAGATTTCTTTTTCATTAAAGAAAGTAAAAATGGTATTTTAATTATTTGCCTTTCCTTGCCCTTTAAGGAGGGATATACATACAAACACATACAGGCTCCCAGCATTATCTTGCCCTGTGGCCTTTATGAATATTATTGATTTTTGCGTGCAGGATCCATTCACTTTGAAAAGTTCTTTAAGTCTAAATTTCACCATCCCAGCAGATTTCTGGAGAGGAAGAAGTTGACTTTTCAGATAAAGATGAAAACGACGGGGATGGGGATGCCTCAAGTGACTGTCCTACCGTCAGAGTCCCTTTAACTGCACTGAAAAGCCATCAAGGTGTTGTCATTGCAGCTGACTGGCTGGTGGGTGGAAAGCAAGCAGTAACTGCATCGTGGGACAGGACAGCAAATCTATACGATGTAGAGACGTCGGAGCTCGTCCATTCACTTACAGGTACATGTGAAAATTCTGGATCTCTCATTTTGAATTATTCTTTTTAACGTTAGGTGCCATTTAACAAGGAAATATAAAATCAATATCAGAGTACATTATCGGTAAAATTTTTTCACATATAATAGTTTTTATTCCCATAAACTATATCCTGAAAAGTTAAAACTGAAGAGGACTCCACAAAATGAATGCTGCTGGAAAGAGTGCTGTAAAATATATTCCCAACATTTTTTTTTTTTGTGGTTTTTAGGTCATGACCAGGAATTGACCCACTGTTGCACACACCCTACACAACGCCTGGTTGTAACATCATCAAGAGATACTACTTTTCGTCTGTGGGATTTCCGAGATCCTTCAATACATTCTGTGAATGTCTTTCAGGGCCACACAGAGTGAGTAGATTCCCATTTTACAAGGAACACGTTCACAAGTTCTTTCCTGCTGTACACGTATTCAGTAGTGTCTTATATGAACTTGCATTGCTATGTTGCACCCCGGAGCAAGTGTTAGATGCCGCTGGTATTAAAGTGGTTGTTTACATTACAAACACATCTTTCAGCTCGGTTGGTTTTAGATTTTTCACCAGAAATATAGACTTTTTTTCCAGTTGCTTTACATCTTTTATTTTTTTACCATTTTTCGCAAAAAAACAATGTAATGTTTAATAATCCTGTCTGGCAGTTTAGTGATCCAGGTGCAGATTCTGAACTGTTACAATTTTGCTACATTTTGTTGATACAATTAGTTGATACATTTCTCAGCAGTATACATGGAAAATTAGCAACTATTGTATCAATTTTAACAGCTGCCTGTAATGAAACTCAGGGATTCTGCTCAGCAGGGCAGGCCTGTGGGTTCTGGAAATGGCTGCTGTAAGATGCCATAGAAAGTGACTATTAAGTGGGCTTGTGGGGGCTGTTTGGGCCTCTGTGTACTTGGAATGCCAGGTCCTTTTTTGAATCCTAGTTCAGTCCTGCAGCAGGTCGGGTACCCGCAGGTTAGCCTAAAAAATCTGCGGTACCCTGCAGGTGGTGGGTAGAAGTTCAGGGTGCAGTTATAGACGCGGTTATGTGGGTCGGGCCACGGTTCTTATCAATAGCGATTTTCTGACCACCACTACCTCCAATGATGTCACTTCTGGTTTACAATGACAGCACTTCCTGATTCTTGATGGTCAGTGGGTAGCAGATTGGGTTGCGGATAAGGCTCGGGTTGCGGGTCCAAGCAGGTAAGAATACAGGTTGCGGTTCCGAGGTGCGGTTTGCAGGTTGCGGGTATGGGTTCCAAAAAATGGACCCGCGCAGGACTCTACAGCAGGGACAAAGATAAGAAATGTATCAATTTAGAACAGTTACAGAAACTGCTTCAGAAATACATAATTTTAAGATTTTTCACGTCAATATTGGGAAAAAAAGACATAAATAGACAACAGAAATTAATTGGAAAAAAGTCTTTGTTTCTTTATATCTGAAAAACACTGGACTGTATTGGAAGGTGAACAACCCCTTTAAAGGGAAAGTATACAGTTTTAGAACAATAACTAAAGGTGGTATGCCATATGCCGATATCGGTTATTTAGACTAGAGATGCACCAAATCCACTATTTTGGATTTGGCTGAACCCCTGAATCCTTCCCGAAAGATTCGGCCGAATACCGAACTGAATCAGAACCTTAATTTGCATATACAAATTATCGGTGGGAAGGGGAAGACATTTTTTACTTGTTTTGTGGCAAAAAGTCACGTGATTTCACTCCCTGGCTATAATTTGCATATGCAAATTAGGATTTGGTTCGGCCAGGCAGATGGCAAAATCAGGGAAAGATCCGCACGTTTGATGATGCCATCAAACCAGGCCCGGACTGTCAATCTGTGGGTTCTGGCAAATGCCAGATGGGCTGCTATAAGGTGCTATAGAAAGTCAGTATTTCGTGGGCTGGTGGGGGCTGTTTGGGCCATTGTGTGGGCTGATTGGGCCTCTGTGTACCTGAAATGCCAGGGCCTATTTTAATTTTCAGTCCGGACCTGCATCAAATGAGCAGATCTTTGCGTCTATGGCCAGCTTAAGGCTACACCTCGCTGCAAATGTGGAATGAGTTGATTGTATTCATTCAGATTTTTCTTCCCAGCTACACAACCTGAAATAATGAGGCCTCCTCCTCCTTTTCACTTAGGACAAGACTAATACTAAAGGCATATTTGAATTAATTTTCCTAATATCCAACAAAGCCGTGAGCCTTTTTACTAAAGTGGAACTATGGTGAAAATGCACATTTAAATAGGAGTCCCATCTTGTGGAAATTAGAAACTTTCTAAAATTCTGTGCCGTTTTTGAAATAATCACATTATCGTTCACTATTGCCGTCAGAGTCAGAGTGTGAATGTCAGTCGGGCGAAGTACACTGACGTTTGCTAGAGAATGTATTGGACTTAACCGCCTTTCAAAATAAACGACTCCGACACAAAGCTGCATGAAGAGTAGCTTGAAACACTCCAGTTTCTTTAATAGAAAGTTTTTTTATTTCCGTGAGATGAAGCTTACATAACATTTTCGTTTTTGCGATAGTGCCCCCCAAAAAAAAAGAAAAAAGCTTGAAAATTATCCTTATTTAGCTTGATCACTCTGAACAGTCTTATAATTTTGCTGTTTGAATGACCGTAACCCATTATGGTTCTATTAACTTTGACGTCCTCTATTCCAGTGATTTTCAACCTTGTGCCTCCAGCTGTTAAGAAACTACAAGTCCCACAATGCATTTGCCTGACTGTGGCTGTCAGACTCCTTCATTGCATTGTGGGACTTGTAGTTCCTTAACAGCTGGAGGCACAAGGTTGAAAATCACTGCTCTATTCTATCGTACAACAGTCTGACTGTTGGGCAGTGACAGAATAGAACTTCCGCTCATAGCAAAAAGTCTTTCTGTGCCAGAGTAGCTGCAAACTGTTGGAGTATTTCCAAGATAGGAAGTAGCCATGAACCCAGACTCCTTGTAGAAACTGGTTACCCCCAACAAAGATATGAAAGAGAGGTTGGTACTTCCTATGTTTTGTCAGTCTTTTTATTTAATGTTTCAATACTTGAATGCACCACATCTGTACATACATGTGGGGTAGGGCCAACAGAAAATGTAGTACAAATATTGTAAATTCAATACACATTGTTCATGTTAAAAGGGTAAACTTTTAGTGTGTAATAATATAGTGAATTCTAAGCAACTTTCCCATTGGTTTTCATTATTTATTTTTAATAGTTTTATAATTATTTGTCTTTTTCTTCTGACTCTTTCCAGCTTTCTAATGGGCTTTGCCGATCCCATCTAAAAATCAAATACTCTGTAAGGCTAGAAATGGATTATTATTGTTAATTTTTATTTCTCCTCTTTCTAGTACGGCCCTCTCCCAGTCTCAAATCCATGCATGGTTGCTAGGGTAATTTGGACACTAGCAACCAGCCTTTCGGAAACTGGAGAGCTGCTGAATAAAAAGCTACATAACTCAAAAACCACAAATAATAAAAAATTAAAACCAATTGCAAATTGTCTCAGAACATCCCTCTCTGCATCCCATTAAAAGTTCATTTAAAGTTGAACAACTTCTTTAACACTATTTGTTTTTCTGGTTTTTAGGCATTATGTCAATATGTTACGTGTGACCAGAAAGGAACCTGTGTTTTATCCCTGTAGGTTTCAACTTTAATTATTAAAAGCAAGGTCAAAATAGAGGCGTAGATTCCAGTACACAGTGTTGTCATCATCAGCTCGAATACCCACACGCTCTACATCAAGGCCCTTGAGGTTTAATCGGTTTCAACCTCCCTTTGATGCCTAAAATTGTTCCAAAGCCTCCAAGAACAAGGTTACAAACTCATGAAACATTGCTGTATCTGATATTGAGCAATAGCCCCAAGATCTTCCCTAATCTTCCTCGAATTGAACTTCAAGTTCTCTTTCAGGAGTATCTTAAAAAGGATCCTGTCATGGGAAAACATGTTTTTTTTCAAAACACATCAGTTAATAGTGCTGCTCCAGCAGAATTCTGCTCTGAAATCCATTTCTCAAAAGAGCAAACAGATTTTTTTAATATTTATTTTTGAAATCTGACATGGGGCTAGTTATATTGTCAGTTTCCCAGCTGCCTGAAGTCATGTGACTTCTGCTCTGATAAACTTCAATCACTCTTTACTGCTGTACTGCAAGTTCGAGTGATATTACCCCCTCCCCTCCCCCACCCAGCAGCCTGACAACAGAACAATGGGAAGGTAACCAGATAACCGCTCCCTTACACAAGATAACAGCTGCCTGGTAGATCTAAGAACAGCACTCAGTAGTAAAATCCAGGTCCCACTGTGACTCATTCAGTTACATTGAGTAGGAGAAACAACAGCCTGCCAGAAAGCAGTTCCCTCCTAAAGTACTAGCTCTTTCTGAATGCACATGACCAGGCAAAGTAATCAGAGATGCACCGACACACAAATATTACAAATTAAAAAACACACTTGTTGGTTCAGGAAAACGGTGATACATAGAAAATAGAAAGTACTTGGAAAAAATCATTATTTCTTGTGATCTATCTGAAAACTAGTCCTTTGAAGGTGAACCACCCCTTTAAGTGGCCGCCCAGCGAATGTACTGAGCCGACAGTTTGTGAGCCACTGCTGTATAGATTTGTTTTTATTTGTTCCACTACATTCATTACGTAGCCTATTCATAGCCTGTTCTATTTGGAAACCAAGTGCTTTGCCCCTTGAACAAACCACTATTTCCCAATTCTTCATGCTAGTCTGTGTGATCACCTTTATGATCTTGAAACACCTTGAATGTATTTTATCGCCATTCTTTTACCCAGCTAAGAGATTTTTATTCTCTCAATACATTTTGGGTTTAGAGCTGCCCTGTAGAGTTTTCCAATTTCTCTATCTTGTCGGCTTATTACTCGGTTATAAGGAATACTTGAGAATTGGAGTGGGTTTATCCGAATGAAGATTTCCTCCTGAAATATTTCTTCTGTGGGCCATTTGAATGAGACGCTTTTACTTTTAATAATTCCATTGCCACCATATCTTAATATAGAGCTTTTCTTAAGAACGTCTGCAGCTGTGCGATAAGACTCGGCTGTGAGAAGGCCGCCGACGTAGGCACAAATTTCTTAACAAAACTACAATCTGTCCATAAAACGAGCCTTAAATATTTAAAGGCTACATTAAATATTTTGCCAAGCAAGCTGTTTGCTAACGCAGCGAGTCTTTTAAACGGCTTAATAAAATCATAGCAATAGAATTGTTTCACGGACATAGTGTACAAATGTTCTTTATTGCTTTAAAATTCCTCAAAACGGCATAGCCATTTCCATCCAGCAGATGGGGCTCTAGCTCTTTCAAGAGCTCAGAATTTAGTCCAAAATCTTCTGCACTTCATCGTACATGCTGCATAACATGGAACAGGCACCCCAACATTCATTCCAATTAACTTTTGTACCATGAGCCTACGGGTTCCACCAAAGTGAAAGTATATTTTATAGGGGAAACACATGTATCTAAAAGTGATACTGACACTAAAAAAATAATTTTAACATATGAATGTACATTAAATGTTACCTATAGGTCATGTTGATCATTTGCTGAGAGGTTTGTATTTGTATATAATTTAGGGATGCACCGAATTCGGCCTTTTTCAGCAGGATTCGCATTCGGCCAAATCCTTCTGCCTGGCCGAACCGAATCCAAATCCTAATCCCTGGCATGTGCAAATTAAGGCCAGGGAGGGAAATCACGTGACTTTTTGGCACAAAACAAGGAAGTAAAATGTTTTCCCCTTCCCACCCATAATTTGCATATGCAAATTAGGGTTCGGTATTCGGCCAAATCTTTCGGGAAGGATTCTTAGGTTCGGCCGAATCCAAAATAGTGGATTCCGTGCATTCCTAATATAATTGTTAGTTGTAGTTCCTAAGCCTGACTCTCTGACTTTGCCAACCTGACTGTCCCGTCTCAGTCTGTTAGTTAGAGTTTCTAATGCTAATGTATTCCTGCTGTACAAATATGGCAGCCCCCTCATACAGGAACATGGGGGATCAGACAGGTAATGTAAAAGCATCATGCAAATACTTTATGGCAAAGTTAGAAGTAGCTCTCAAAGCCAATATTATAATAGATGGGGATAAAAAGAGTTTAATTTCAGGTGTCATTGTCTCTTTAAAGCAGAAGGAATGCTACAGATGCATTTTATTGCTAATAGATTAGCTGCAATAGCGCAAGCTAGGATGCTATGTTTATTCTGTTGAATATTTTACCATACCTGAGTAAAACGCTCTGGAAGCTCTGTCTGTTTAGGATAGCAGCTGCCATATTTGCTTGGCGTGACATCACTTCCTGCCTGAGTCTCTCCCTGTTCACTCATAGCTCTGGACTCAGATTACAGCAGAGAAGGGGGAGGGAAAGAGGATCAAACTGAGCATGCTCATGCCCGGGGCAAGGAGGTTTAAGCTGAAAACAGGAAGTCTGATACAGAAGCCCATGTGTACACAATAGAAAGAAAGAAATGCTGTGTTTCTTTTGACAGAGGCCCAAGAGCAGCATTACTTTGATGGTTTACTAGTAAATGTTCTACAACATGCTAAATGTTAACTTGAGGGTGATCCACCCCTTTAAGACCAATGTTAATCCTACTCCTTTTATTTAAAAAGGAGTTTAATAACTATTGTTCAGTGCTTCTTTCTAATATCCTTAAAGGAGAAAGAAAGCTACCAAAGCGGCTGATTGCCAATAGACTAGCTCCAATAGTACAAGCTAGAATGCGTTACCATACCTGAGTAACCAGCTCTAGAAGCTCTCTATTTGCTTAGTATAGCTGCTGCCATATTAGCTTGGTGTGACATCACTTCCTGCCTGAGTCTCTGCCTCAGAGAAGGGAGGAGTAGAGGAGCGAACTGTACTTTCACAGGTTCCTTATTGATAGCACAGTTGGGGCTGGAACAGTCTGATCCCTCATGCAGAGTGCATGGAAACTGAAAAGAAAATAAAATCACTCGCAAGGCTGTACTAGACTTATATAGTATAATTATTCTTTTGTGCACAGCAGAGGTAACAAGCAGTACTCTCTATTTTAGAACATCCTATAATTTTCAACATTCTCATGGATATTATTATTTCCTAATAATTGAAAACTTTTAAGAATAATGTAGCAATACATGATGATTCCCATGGGAAAATTTGGTACCAAATGTCACTTGCAGATTATGCATAACACCATCCCCTTCATATTGCTTAATGCATAGTTTGCTTAAGGGAAACTGTCATGGGAAAACATGTTTTTTTTTCAAAACACATCAGTTAATAGTGCTGCTCCAGTAGACTTCTGCACTGAAATCCATTTCTCAAAAGAGCAAACAGATTTTGTTATATTCAGTTTTGAAATCTGACATGGGGCTAGACATATTGTCAATTCCCAGCTGCCCCTGGTCATGTGACTTGTGCCTAGGGTTGCCACCTGGCCGGCATTTTTACCAGCCTGGCCGGTATTTTTGATATCTGATCCCAATGTTATTAATAGGAATTAACAGGAAAAAAATATAAATATATAGGAAGGCCAGTATTTTTTTCAAGAAAAGGTGGCAACCCTACTTGTGCCAGCACTTTAGGAGGGAACTGCTTTCTGGCAGGCTGTTGTTTTTCCTTCTCAATGTAACTGAATAGTACGCAGTGGGACATGGGTTTTTACTATTGAGTGTTGTTCTTAGATCTACCAGGCAGCTGTTATCTTGTGTTAGGGAGCTGTTATCTGGTTACATTTCCATTGTTCTGTTGTTAGGCTACTGGGGGGAGGGAAGGGGGTGATATCACTGCAACTTGCAGTACAGCAGTAAAGAGTGACTGAAGTTTATTAGAGCACAAGTCACATGACTTGCGGCAGCTGGGACATTGACATGCAACTGGTTTAAAAATATCTAAGCACTGATTGGTTGCTATGGGTTACTGCCCAGGTGTAAATGTGCGCGAGGGAGCGTACACATGCTGCATCAGACAAAGCCCGTGCTTCCAGCTACTTTAGTTTATTGTTGCATTAAATATTCCTTCCACTCCGACTCCTAATACATTTTTCTTCTTCCTTTTGATCTTAGCATTTAGGGTTTTCATTTTCCATTTTTCTATTCAATTTTTTTTTTGTCACAATTCATTTACTTTACGGGGCACTTTGGAATCCGTGTAGCTGCGCGAGAGTGAATTGCAGGCGGCAGACAAGTTAAAGAGACCCCCGCACAGGCTTGATCACTTTTCACAGGAATGGTGTCAATCATTTATAAGGTGCCTTTCTTGACATTTACCCAAAGTACCATTGAAAATACGAAGGCGGTGAATTATCTTGATTACTTTGCTGTAAAGTCTTTTATGCAAAGGAAGGAATTCCTGCAATACAGACAGAATGCTGGGAAGAGATGCAGATACCAAGCAAATGCATGCGCTAGGATAAACGGCCTTTTAAGGCTGGGGACAGACAGGGAGATTCGGGGAGATTCAGTCGCCTGGCGTTTAATAGCAGGCGACAATCTCCCCGCACGTCCTTCTCCCTGTCCGTCGCTAGTTGAAATGTAAAAGCGTCGGCTCTGTGCACACGCGGTGCGGCGATTTCCGGAATCGCCCGAAGTTACCGCACCGCGTGTGCACAAAGCCGACGCTTTTACATTTCAACTAGCGACGGACAGGGAGAAGGACGTGCGGGGAGATTGTCGCCTGCTATTAAACGCCAGGCGACTGAATCTCCCCGAATCTCCCTGTCTGTCCCCAGCCTAACTGCTGCTTTGGTCCCAGATTGTCATCAGATAATAGATTTTTGTGCCAGTCTATAGCAGTGGAAAAAAAAACTTATTTGACATTTGCGCATTTAACAGTAAGGTATTTTTTATGGGACCTTGCCTGTTTCTGAGCGCCACCGACTGCTGTGCATGGCATAATGATTTAGATTCAATATGTCCGCTAATCGGTCCACTCCATGGAAGGAACGGGGCAGTGTTGCTATAGATAACTCCGTACACACAGTGGTGTAACTAGATGTTACTGGGCAAACCACGGCAAATTCATTTTAGGGCCCCCCAATTTATCCAGTGGTTGTCCTTTTTTTTTTACCAATATATGTTGAAATTGCTCATCAATTAGGGCCTGATGGGCCCCCTGGCCCCCCTTGAAGCCCCCTGCTTCCTCTATAGTTACACCTTGGAATACGCACACTCTTAATCTGATTTGCAGAGAAGAGAATGTTTGTGATTTCAGTAGCCACTATACAAGGGTGTAGAAGTAGCTTGTGTACCAGCCCAAGGCAACCACAGCCCTTTAGCAGTAAAGATCTGTGTCTCCCCAGTAGATGCCCCAGTAGCTCCCCATCTTCTTTTCTACTGATTCACTGATTCACATGCTCTGTGCTGCTGTCACTTACTGAGCTTAGGGACCCACTCACAATATACACCTGATAGTGTCATAGAAATATACTCACAATATAAGGCTGATTAGTCATTAATACTAGGGATGCACGGAATCCACTATTTTGGATTCGGCTGAATCCCTCAAGACAGATTCGGCTGAATACCGAACCAGAACCCTAATTTGCATATGCAAATTAGGGATGGGAAGGGGAAAACATTTTTTACTTCCTTGTTTTGTGACAAATAGTCATGCAATTTTCCTCCCCGCCCCTAATTTGCATATGCAAATTAGGGTTCGGATTTGGTTCAACTGGGCAGAAGGATTCGGCCGAATCCAAATCCAGTTGAAAAAAGCCGAATCCTGGCTGAATCCTGAACCGAATCCTGGATTTGGTGCATCGCTAATTAATACAGATAATTACTGTTTGGCAGCACAGAAACCAGTGCAATTAGCACCAGAATTTAATAAATATAGCATCAGCTTATATTACAGCCAGGGAAGCTCATTTTCTGCTGCTGGATAATTAGTGACAACCCCTAAGCTTAGCTTCTCAACAGCTGCTCAGAGCCCACTGAGCATGTGAGTGTCACAGACACTTTCCAAGATGGTGACCCCCTGTGACAAGTTTGTTTGTTTAGTTCTCCTTTAATTCAGAGCAGGCGGAACATTGATAAATGGGGTTTTATGCACAAATAGCTGCGAGGAAATGTGAATGAACGCCGCTGCACTTGTGGTTGTAAATGACCCCCATACTATATTATACATGGACTTGCTTTAGGCCGGGGACAGACAGGGAGATTCGGGGAGATTCTGTCGCCTGGCGTTTAATAGCAGGCGACAATCTCCCCGAATTTCCTTCTCCCTGTCTGCCGCTAGTATAACTGACAAAGCGCCAGCGCTTGTGCACACGCGGCGCGGCGATTTCCGGAATCGCCCGAAGTTTCCTCACGAAGTATCTTCGGGCGATTCCGGAAATCGCCGCGCTGTGTGTGCACAGGCGCTGGCGCTTTATCATTAATTCTAGCGGCAGACAGGGAGAAGGAAATTCGGGGAGATTGTCGCCTGCTATTAAACGCCAGGCGACAGAATCTCCCCGAATCTCCCTGTCTGTCCCCAGCCTTAAACAACATTTCAGTGTAGATCATGGTGGTAATTGTCATGAGTTTAATGTACAAAGGATTTCCCAATATCTGTGCTCGGTCCTTTCAAAGACAAGTGGGCATAAATAGGTGAGTGGCTTAGTATAATGGTTCTGTGCCCGACCCAGCTAAGTGTATCAGAGAGTGTTACCTGCTGCTGCTGCTGATGTCGATGATTTTCCAGTTGAATGCAGCGCCCTCCGGTGGTGTCTCTCTGCACAGCACTGTGTGTGTTTGATCCTGTGTGATTGTGATGAATGCATCTTGTGCCTGTGCAGTTGGCCCTCTGATTAGTGCCTGGGGAGAAAGGAGTTAATGTGAGGGATCTCTAGCCAAGTAAGATCACAGCACATCAGCACTTCATGGTCCAGCATCCTTCACATCATATAGTTTTCCCCTTGTGTGAGATTTCAGCAGATTGTTATGCAAAACAGTTTGCAGTCTCTGTGTGACTGGGGAGACAGCTGTTAGTCCTAATGAGGAGTGCTAGCATCACAGTATTTTCCTTGATTGAGACCCACGGAGGGAGCAGAATGTTCCGGATCGGCCAGTGGTGTGTGGTGAGAAAGTGCCACGCTGTCAGCTGGAAGTGCATGCTCCGCTGCTCCCTACGACAAGATAAATGAGTTTTGCTGGGGTTTGGCAGAGTCTGATTCTTTTCCGGAGGATAGGAGCATCGCACCAAGCTCCCCCGTGAGACCCACTGCTAAAAGTGTCTCCAGACTCGGCTCAGAGTGCAGAAATTGTGGGTCCCCCCTCCCGTTCCTATTCATTACCTGTCATACCTGTGAGTTATTAAAATACTAATGTCTTTTAGCATGTCATTAGAACATGGTCCAGTGGTCTTTCATTGGTGCATCGCCTTAAATGAGTCCTTCATTAAAGAGCAATTTAACCTCTGTTTAACCTACAGAGGTTTCAGCTGATTCTACAGGAGCCAGATTTAAAGGAGCAGAAAAGGCTACAATGAAGTAAGCTTTATCAGAAAAGTATTTGAACAAACACTTAAAGTAACGATGCTCTGATTCCTCAATGTTTCTTTCCTTCTATTTTGTAAACATGGACTTCACTATCAGACTTCATGTTTTCAGCTTAAACCTCCAGGGCTAGGGCTTGAGCATGCTCAGTTTGCTCCTCTCTCCCCTTTCCTCCTCCCCTCCCTGTGTAAGCAGGGAGAGACTCAGGCAGGTAGTGATGTCACACCAAGCTAATATGGCAGCTGCTATTATAAACAAACAGAGAGAACTTCTAGAGGGGTTTACTCCGGTATGGTCAATCATTCTACAGAATAAATATAGTGTTATTTACCTTGCAATAATCTTTTTGCAACAAGCTACTTTGGTAGCTTTCCTTCTCCTTTAAAGATCTTTAACATACAGATCCTCGTATATCCTCATCAGCTGGGCGATGCACAGGCCGCTGCTGATTCCTCCAGCAGATAATAAAGAATATTAATATTTATCCAAAAAGACACTATTCCACTTGGTTCCTTCCAGATCCTCTTGTGTGGTCCTCTTCTGCGACCAGAGAACAGTTTATGACAAGTACAGAACCCAACACTCTACAATTGAGTTTTAAATGGGAAAAACATAAAATAACCTTACAGTTTATACAAGTGCTCAGTACGTCACACTATTAATAGCGTATACTGCCCAGAGAAATCGGTCTGTCTATTGATCAGATATCTGTCTAGTATTGTAATAATATTGCCTTTCTCTCCGTAAAGGTCCATCTGTGGGCTACCTATCTTGTGCACAGTGAAACCTCAATTTCACATCCCCTGATTTTAAGTTTTCACTCATTGACGTCATTATTTATGGTCCCATCAATTTGGGACTTTTCCTACTGTCAAACTTGGCCAGAACTAGGCGTAGGCCGAAGAGGTACCTGCCTGGTGCACAATAATTGGGTACTTCTTGAAGAGCCTTCTACCTACTCTTAACCAGGACTATCTTGTACCTGCTGGTGCTCCTCACCTCCGCACTCTCCCCTGTGAGCAGTTGTGCACACTTTCACCTGCACTTGCAAAGTGGTGATGGTGGGGCAAGATGGCCGGCCAGGTTGCCTAGGGCGTTTAGTTGGCCTGGCCTGTCTTAGCTAATGTACATGAAATATTACTCTCTTGTCTCTATCTGTCTATCGTTCTCCAAGTTCCATCATCTATCTCTATTTCTATTTTACAACCTATGTCAGTCTATAGCATTTTTCGTTTTGTCTGTATTTTTCTCTTTCATAATTGCGCCCCTGCAATAGCTAAGATTAGCGAGGAGTGAAATTCTGCGCAAAAATGGTGCCCATAGTCTCCAATGGGACAAAAAAAATTAACTCCAATCGACTTCAATGCATTTTGGCAAATTTTTGTAGTTTCTCAAAGTTTTGGCAAAGCCATACGGGTCAGATTCGCCCATCACTAACTTGGACAGTTGTGAATTGTAGTTAATTGTTTCTGTGGAGCTCTGGTTTGGATCCTTTTTTTTTTTGTTTGTTCACCTTCCAAACACTTTTTTCTGTTCAGTTGTTTTCAGATTGTTCTCCATGAAAAAAGACTTTTTTCAAATACTTTCCATTATTTATTTTTTACTGTTTTTCCGAAACCTAAGTTTAAAGGGCTGGGACAGACAGGGAGATTCGGGGAGATTCTGTCGCCTGGCGTTTAATCGCAGGCCACAATCTCCACGAACTCCCTTCTCCCTGTCCGCCACTTGTTTAAATGAAAAAGCGCCAGCGCTGATACATACGCGGCGTGCGATTTCCGGAATCGCCTCAAGTTACTTTGTGAGGAAACTTCAGGCGATTCCGGAAATTGCCGCACGTGCACAGTACTGGCGCTTTTTCATTTAAACAAGCGGCGGACAGGTAGAAGGGAGTTCGGGGAGATTGTCGCTTGCGATTAAACGCCAGGCGACAGAATCTCCCCGAATCTCCCTGTCTGTCCCAGCCCTAAAGTTGAATGTTGGTGTCTCTGGTGTTTGAGTCTAGCAGCTCAGTAATTCAGGTGCAGACTCTAAACTGATACAATTTTGCAACATTTAATTGATATATTTCACAGCAGCATCTCTGGAGTATTAGCAACTATTGTATCAACTCTAACAGCTGCCTGTAATGAAAACCAGAGATTCTGCTCAGCAGGGACAAAGATAAGAAATGTATCCATTAAATGTATCAGTTTAGAACAGTTGGGGGGGTTTTTAGAAGGTGAAAAATTACTTTACACTTCAATATTAGAAAAAACGGTTACAAATAGAAAATAGACGGTAATTGGAAAAAGTAATTATTTCTGGTGATCTATCTGAAAACAACTAGTTGTTTGAAGGTGGACAACCCCTTTAAGGAGAAGAAAGGCAACAATAGCTAAAAGTTAGGCACAGCCCAGTGATTGTATTCGCTTACCTCAGTGATTTTCAACCTTGTGCCTCCAGCTGTTAAGGAACTACAAGTCCCACAATGCAATGAAGGAGTCTGACAGCCACAGTCAGGCAAATGCATTGTGGGACTTGTAGTTTCTTAACAGCTGGAGGCACAAGGTTGAAAATCACTGACTTACCTGATACTCTGGGCCAATGCACTTATAAGCAGTCCAGTGAGCACCACAGAGCCATCTCTTGCTGTTTCTTCTGTCTTTACTTGGGAGTGCATGGGCAGTAGAGTGAAAAGCCAGCTCTCATTGGCCCTGGTATTTGGAAAATAGAAGAAATGGAAGAAGAGGATCCCTCTGTGGCGCTTGCTGAGAAGAACCCATGATACCCCAAATCTCCTGTTAGCAGAAAACTGCCCTGGTCCAGGATATCAAGTCAGTGATTACAATTACTCGAATCACCCCAAAGTGATTGTGACTTCTTTCCTTTCTCCTCCTTCTCATTTAAAAGTTCAAGGGTTGTGATTGGCTAGTGGTAGCTCTATGTGGACTGGCAGTCTACAGGAGAGAATGTTTGGCAGTACACCTGTGTTTTATACAATCAAAACTTGCCTCCAAGCCTGAATTCAATAATAAGCACCTGCTTTGAGGCCACTGGGAGCAACATCCAAGGGGTTGGTGAGAAACATGTTGCTGTTTCTGACTCTTGAAACAATGTTACAGAACTGACTCCATTGTTTCAAGAGTCGGAACCAGAGGAGTACAAAGGATAAACAAATACTGCCTCCTGCATCGTTTTTATTTACAAATAACTTTCAAATCATTTAAACATTTTTATTGAATGTACTTTGGAAAAATGCTGCTTCTTTCAATATGCATTACAAAAGGAAGTGCTTTAGGGTGTCAATCCCCTTTAAGGTGGCCAATATGGACTGCGTGTGCATGGCAACTCTTCCAGTAAAAGACCCATCACTAAAGACAGGGAACAATTGGCAGTGTCAGCCTTGGAGAAGCACAGAATTGAAACAGCCAAGCTGGCACTGTAATAAACGGGGCTGTTTAATTTCCTAAATAATTACACTGATTTGCATTCCCTTTATTCTTCAGTAAGCTTTCAACTAGTGTCCACCTCTTCTTGTTTGTTTCCTGTTAATTGCACTACTGTTTTTTTTTTATACAGAGTGTTTACTCAAAGAACAGTAATTTTTATCAACTGGATCTAAACCATATTCTTGTTTCAAGGACATCAGATGCTCTGAAAAATACCCATTGTATAGATGTATATGATTGTTAAAGAGATACGGTCATTGGAAATTTTTTTTTTTTTTTCAAAATGCATCAGTTAATAGTGCTGCTCCAGCAGAATTCTGCATTGAAATCCATTTCTCAAAAGAGCAAACAGATTGTTTTATAATTCATTTTGAAATCTGGGGGGCTAGACATATTGTCAATTTCCCAGCTGTCCCAAGTCATGTGACTTGTGCTCTGATAAACCTCAATCACTCTTTACTGCTGTACTGCAAGTTGGAGTGATATCACACCCACCCCCACCCCCAGCAGCCTAAAGGTGGCCATACAGGGGCTGATAAAATAGGCCTGTGTATGGGGCCCTCCGACGGGCTTGACCGATAGATTTCTGGCTGAAAGTCAGCCAGATGTCGATTGGGCGGGACTAAAAATACATTCGGATTGCGGCCACATCTGTTCATTGATGCAGTCCTGCAATCCGTCCGCCCGTATCCCCTGCGTTGTGATCCGATCGTTGGGCCCTAAGGCCCCCGATCGGATCAGTCCTTTATTGCCCACCTCAAGGTGGGCATATCGGGGAGAGATCCGCTCGTTTGGTGACATCGCCAAACGTGCGGATCTCTCCGTGTATGCCCACCTTAACAATGGAATAATGGGAAGGTAACCAGAAAACAGCTCCCTAACACAAGATAACAGCTGCCTGGTAGATCTAAGAACAGCACTCAATAGTAAAACCCATGTCCCACTGCGTACTATTCAGTTACATTGAGAAGGAAAAACAACAGCCTGCCAGAAAGCAGTTCCCTCCTAAAGTGCTGGCACAAGTCACATGACCAGGGGCAGCTGGGAAATTGACAACATGCCTAGCCCCATGTCAGATTTCAAAACTGAATATAAAAAAAATCTGTTTGCTCTTTTGAGAAATGGATTTCAGTGCAGTAGTCTGTTGGAGCAGCACTATTAACTGATATGGTTTAAAAAAAAAAAAAAATGTTTTCCCATGACAGTATCCCTTAAAGGCAAAATAAAGCTTTAAACAAACAACAAGCCATTTTAGTAATACTGGGACATTGTGTTGCTATGTCCCATGAATATGGCCATATAATATAGCCCAAAAATCTTTTTAATATTAATTATAATTTCAAACTAATCATACAGGTTGGAGTTGGGATTCTCTCAGTAGTTGCCCTGTTGCTATTAAGAATAAATACCCATGGGTATAGACAAGTGGCTGTTGTGCCCAACCAAAAAGCTTTCCGCAATGTGGTACAAGGGGATATGTGGCAATAGAAAGTGTATCC
The DNA here is from genome assembly GCA_024363595.1 of Xenopus borealis. Lineage (NCBI taxonomy): Eukaryota > Metazoa > Chordata > Amphibia > Anura > Pipidae > Xenopus > Xenopus borealis. The sequence continues at coordinate 12,207,185 of CM044442.1, forward strand.
TAGGTTGTCAGACACCAGAGTCAATAGGATAGTTGATCTTTATCATATTACCCCCTCTGATTGGCCAACTTCACTGAGAGCTCCAATCTCTATAGAGACAAATGTGAGTCCAAATGCATTTTAACCATGATCCAGAGCTCCTTAAGTTTCTCTTTTTAGAATTCTGATCAAACCTTGCCCTTTTTGCAGGATCCCAAATCCAATTCAAATCTTTTGCTTCTTGTTGCTTCTAATGGCCTCAAAGCAGGTACTTATTTTTGAAATCCAGGCAGGGAAGCGAGTTTTAGTTGCATTGAAACTAAGTATAGTGCCAAGCAGAGTCTCCTGTAGGTGCCAGTCCACGTGGGGGCTACCAAATAGCCAATCGCAGCCCTTATTTGGCACCCCAAGGGACTTTTTTTTTCATGCTTGTGTTGCTCTTTTTACATTTGATTCAGGCTCAGAGGTAAAAAAGAAAAGCTTGAGGGTCCCTGTTCTAGATCAGTGATTTTCAACCTTGTGCCTTGTGCCTCCAGCTGTTAAGGAACTACAAGTCCCACAATGCAATGAAGGAGTCTAACAGCCACAGTCAGGCAAATGCATTGTGGGACTTGTAGTTTCTTAACAGCTGGAGGCACAAGGTTGAAAATCACTGTTCTAGATCATGCACCGTTTCACTTAGAGTAAGCCCTCTGCCCTCTCCATTTTATGGACATTAATATAGTGACTCCCTCAAAGATGGGAGCGTTGGCAGGTCTTTCCTTTCTTTGAGCTATTCCTTATCCAAAGTACCGGAGTTTACCTCTCTGGGCAGGGCTGCTCCTTCTCATGAATAATTACATTTATGCAGATATGAGCCTTTCTCCGTAGAATACCATATGTTTCTAGTAATAAAAAGTAGTAATTACAAAGTCTGTAATAAACAGTAGGTGTCTCTTGCTATATTCTAGTGGAAACCTGCCATCAAAAAACTGATTAGAAGTCAGAATAGCCCAACGGTCTTTCAGTACCCTTACACCAGTGATTTTCAACCTTGTGCCTCCAGCTGTTAAGGAACTACAAGTCCCACAATGCAATGAAGGAGTCTGACAGCCACAGTCAGGCAAATGCATTGTGGGACTTGTAGTTTCTTAACAGCTGGAGGCACAAGATTGAAAATCACTGCCTTACACTACTGCAGCCTAGAAAAGAAATGATGGCTCCAGCCACTGGCAACGAAGAGGTGGAGGAAGAGAACTTATTTCCCTGGCATTTGCTGAAGAATGGGGCCGCTCTGAGAAATGACATTAAGCAATGTTGTCTCATTAATGCAGTATGGGCAGGTCCTAATTAGATCCTAATTTGATGTCAATTTAAATTAAGAGGGCTTGCGTAAATTGGGCCTTTGTGACCCGGGTTGTGCCAACGTCTAATCAGCAGGCAGAATGGAACATGAAATCAAATTCTCTCCGTTCCAGGGAAATGACAGGAAACAACTCGCATTTTAAATTAAAACGAGCAAATTCTCGGAATTTGATGTGCACGACCCCTGCTAAGGCTTCTGTCACGGGATCGAACCCAATGAACGAATAAACCGCAGAACGGCAATTAAAGTAACGACTGGGCCAGAAATTGTGCACATATTTTCTCTTCTTTATAAACCAGGGGAACGTGCGGTCGGAATGTTGGGCACGTTCCAGTTCGCTCACCTGTACTGTTTCTCTAAATAGGAAGTGACAAGAGGGGACGGCAGACTAGCTCTGGCCAAGGGGGGAATATTGAATTAAGCTTCATTGCCCATACAAAGAATTTCACTATGTTCACATTCCACACATTATAGGCAATACCTTGCTTGCTCATGACATTTTTTAGCTGTATGCACCCAATATATTTATAGTATAAACCCAGACTAAAGGCATTTCCAGTTCTTGTCTTATATTTCTGCGGCAGCTCAAATGGACTTCTGTCCTAGCAGCTCTCCCTTATCATCTAAACGGCTCCATCGGTAAAACTGGGAGTTTGTGTTTTCTGCCATACATCGTGGGTAGGGAAGCATTTTGTTTTTCTTTTTTTTTGCTATTGAATTGCTAATTCTATATACGGGTATAGGGCCTGTTCTCCAGATTACTCAGGACCAGGTAACAAATCCTTTTATGATTTGTATCTTCATACCTTAAGTCTACTAGAAAATCATGTAAAAATTAAAGGGAAACTGTCATGGGAAAACATTTTTTTTTTTTTTTTTTTTAAACGCTTCAGTTAATTGTGCTGCTCCAGTAGACTTCTGCACTGAAATCCATTTCTCAAAAGAGCAAACAGATTTTGTTTTATTCAGTTTTGAAATCTGACATAGGGCTAGACATTTTGTCAATTTCCCAGCTGCCCCTGGTCATGTCACTTTAGGAGGGAACTGCTTTCTGGAAGGCTGTTGTTTTTCCTTCTCAATGTAACTGAATAGTACGCAATGGGACATGGGTTTTACTATTGAGTGTTGTTCTTAGATCTACCAGGCAGCTGTTATCTTGTGTTAGGGAGCTGTTGTCTAGTTACCTTCTCATTGTTCTGTTGTTAGGCTGCTGGGTGGGGGAAAGGGAGGGGGTGATATCACTCCAACTTGCAGTACAGCAGTAAAGAGTGATTAATGTTTATCAGAGCACAAGTCACATGACCAGGGGCAGCTGGGAAATTGACAAAATGTCTAGCCCCATGTCAGATTTCAAAATGAAATATAAAAAAAATCTGTTTGCTCTTTTGAGAAATGGATTTCAGTGCAGAATTCTTCTAGAACAGCACTATTAACTGATGCATTTAAAAAAATGTTTTCCCTTTAATGTTTTATTACTGAAAGGAAAAAATGTCATCAGTAACCTTGCTACCCAGAAAGCTTCCAATTATGCAAAGTTGGTCTCCCATAGACTACAATTTATCCATAAATTCCACATTTAAAAAAAATAATTTCCTTTTTCTGTGTAATAATAAAACAGTAGTTAGTACTTGGTCTGAACAAGATATAATGAATCCTTATTGGAAGCAGAACCAGCCTATTGGGTTTATTTAGGGGCAGATTTACAAGATTCACGTGAATAATTCGAAGTTCGATCAAAATTAATATAAATTTGAATCTTCGAATATGCAGATTAGGCAAATTCGACCATCGAATAGTCGAATGATTCGAATAAAATTTTATTTGAATAAATAAATAAATTTGTATTATTCATCATTCTGAAAATCTTTATTTTTTTTCATTTTCCTTTTCAGCACAGTGACATCCGCTGTTTTCACAGTTGGTGACAATGTGGTGTCTGGCAGTGATGATCGCACCGTGAAGGTGTGGGATTTAAAAAATATGAGGTCCCCTATTGCTACGATCCGAACTGACTCTGCTGTAAACAGGTAAGGAGAGAGAGTAACCTGCATTATGTTGGGTCTGTGGCATTCTGGGAGCTGTAGTTCTACAGCACAGGCCTCTCATCCCTGCGTTGTGTTTGTATTTTATTCATTTATGGGTCTTCTTTCCATGTGCACCTTGTGTTGTTCTCATTGATTGTATATTTGTACGCTGTGCCCCCCGAGTCCTATAAATTACAGTTCAGCCACTCGCTAGTGATTTTCTCCAACAATCATTAAAGGGATTCTGTCATGATTTTTATGGTTTTGTTTTTATTCGTAAATAACACTGCAGATACTCATTCTACCATATAAAATATAATTCCTAACCCAACAAGTGTATTTTAGTTGTAATATTGGTGTGTTGGCAGCCATCTCAGGTAATTTTATGTGGTCATGTGCTTTCAGAAAGAGCCAACTGCTTTCTGATAGGCTATTGTTCCCCTACTCAATGTAACTGAAGGTGTCACCGTTGGACCTGGATTTTTAGAGTGTGTTATATGTACCAGGGAGTTGTTATCTGGTTAACTTCCCATTGTTCTAATGATGGGCTGCTGGGGGGGGTAGGGAGGAGTGTGATATTACTCCAACTTGCAGTGCAACAGGAAAGACTGACTGAAGTTTATCAGAGCACAAGTCACAGGACTGGCGACACCTGGGAAACTGACAATATGTCTAGCCCCACGTAAAATTTCAAAATGAAATATAAAAAAATCAATTTTCTCTTTTGAAAAATGGATTTCAGAGCAGAAGGCTATTAACTATTAACTCATGCATTTTGAAAAAAAAAAACACAGTGGGACCTGGATTTTTAAAGCGAGTTATAAGTACCACAGAGCTGTTAACTGGTTATCTTCCCATTGTTCTGCTG
>CM044442.1:12211462-12250473 GCA_024363595.1 Xenopus borealis
TGCAGTACAGCATTAAAGAGTGACTGAAGTTTATCAGAGCACAAGTCATATGACTGAGGGCACCTGGGAAATTGACAATATGTCTAGCCCCATCTAAAATTTCAAAATGAAATCCGTTGAAAACCATGGCAGCATTCCTTTAATGCTCTTTCAAATTGCAACTGACAAACTGGAATCGTTTTCTGCTGCTTCACGAAAAAGCAACATGAATCCCGGCTGCAGCTTTATAGTTAAATACAAATTTGAATATATTTCATTCTCTTTCCAGCCAAGAATTCACAAGTGTGAAATAGGACAAGCGGATGAGCTGAAACATGAATGTAATGTGCTGTGGATGCCGTTACTAAACAGGTTTCCTCTTATCTCTGGAGCCTGAGATGACTTGACTGAAGATCTGCATTTCTTACAATTTCTTTTTATTGTTTAGTGGGAGAAACTGCATTACAATCGTGTTTTAACCAAATAGCGCCACAGTTCTGTCAAGGGTTCCTGTTTATATATTTTATAATCTATTCCCTTCCTACAACATTCAAGGGCTCAATAAAAGAATAGGGTTCACAGTTTAATTTGACATTGAGTCATTCATTCATTTCTTACAAAAACTGATCCAAAAACCAGTGATATATGGATAGAAATACAGGTACAGGATCCATTATCCAGAAACCCATTCTCTAGAAAGCTCCGAATTACAGAAGGCTCTATTTTATCCAAATAATGCACATTTTTATAAAATGATTTCCTGTAATAATAAAACAGTAGCTTGTACTTGATCCCAACTAAGATATAATTAATCCTTATTGGAAGCAAAACCAGCCTATTTAATGTTTACATGATTTTCTAATAGATTTAAGATCCTAATTACAGAAAGTTCCATTATCTGGAGAACCCCAGGTCCCGAGCATTCCAGATAATAGATCCCATACCTGTAATTTCTGTCGTTATTCACTATATAATACAGAAGAGCCGTGGATGTCCTGTAAGTTATATAGTGAATAAAGTACTCCCTATTGTTAAATATGACAGGGATGAGCCTGTGCTGTAGAACTACAACTCCCAGAATGCCACAGACCCAACAAATATTTACTAAAATCCAAAATTATCAAATTTTTTTAAATATAAAAAAACCACAACCAAAGCCCATATTTTACATTATTTATTAAAAAAGCTTAATTGAATCCGTTCGGGTAAACACTCGCTAAAATCGGGGAAAAAAAACCCAGAATCGTATATTTATTTTTTCTGCATTTCCCCCCAGAATTACTTAATTTTTTAGGGCTTATTCCCGAAAAGCCTACATTTTTGCCCGAAAAAGTTAGATTTTCGGGCTAATTCCAGAGTAGAGCACAGAAACTTCCAAATAGGATAGGCACCTCTACCATTGACTTACACACAACTTCGGCAGGTCTGAGATGGCAGATTTTTAGATACGGTCCTTTTGATTCATCAGGCTTTAAAAAAAAAAAAAAAATCCAGAAAAATTTGAGTTTTGTCCCAAAAAGCCTGACTGGACTTTAGCAAATAACCCCCTTGATGTTTATGTTTTAGGCAGATGATTAAAGGCAGAATCAGGGAGATTTAGTCGCCTGGCGATTAATCGCCTCTTCTGCGAGGCGACAATCTCCCCGAACTCCCTGCCCAACCGCCTGCTTGAATGAAATAGCGCAGGCGCCAATGCACGAAGTTGCCCTCTGGTAGCAGTTTCTCTTGATACAAGATGACAGTGTGGCTAAAGACTGTCGGAACTTATAAAATGTAGCCCTAGTTCAGCTGGATTTTCAAACTTTTAATATTTCTAAAAACCTTTTTACTGGTTTGGCTTATTCTGGCCTAATTCGAAAAAAAATTGTCATAGACTTATTTTCTACAACAAGAGCTATGGGAAATTCCATCTCGGTACAATTGTAGATTTAATTTCAATAACCACAGCTATTGATAATGGTATTGTCCATGTATCCATGTTTTAGCTCTAGAGAAAAACTCAAACCAAGTAAATAATAAAAGTTTGATAAACGCACTGTACGATTGTTTCAGGCAGACTTTCTGAATAGAGACGCTGCTCCTGAACTTCAGCTACAGGCTGCTCCTAAAAAACAACAGCTACACTGGCTGAGAACTAAAGCTGGCCATAAACGCAAAGATCCGATCGTATGAATCATTGTACAATCGCACATCCCCATCTCCCGACATGGCTTCAAAGGCATCCGATCAAAAGTTCCGTCAAGCCCGATCGACCAGCCGACCCATATCTAAATCTTCTGGCGATCTAGGTCGGCTCATTTCCCACTATACACGCACCGAATATCGTGCGAAACTTAGTTTTGTACGATATTATCTGTGCGTCTATGGATACCTTTAGAGATGTTTAAAATGAGAAAAGAAAAACCTTAAACTTGCTTCGACACAAACACAGAATTCTCAATAGTAATGGGGAACAACTAGCAACCTGTATTGACCTATCAATGTTGTAGGCTGGATGGGACTATGTTTGGGACAGATCTGCTTCAGTCCTTTCTTTTTGCTTCAAAGTCTTTTATGGAACTCTTCATTTATTGGTTGGCACATGGAAATGCAGACATTAGTTTCCTCTTTAACGTGAATACATTCTTCATTGTAAACCCGTACCAATTTTCTGTCATTTGCTTTTTAGGATTAGCGTTTCTGTTGGCCAAAGAATTATAGCTCTTCCCCATGACAACCGACAAGTTCGATTATTTGACATGTCAGGAGTAAGATTAGCGCGTCTTCCCCGCAGCAACAGACAGGTGAGCACCTTTAGCAACTGTGGAAGGATGGTTTGGTACACAAAGCTTGGTAAGCTCAGATCTTCTGCATAGTTGGTTCTTGCTTTAAGGTGGCCATACATGGGCAGATTAAAGCTGCTTATCTGCCAGTGTATGGGGGCTTCCCAAGGGTCTCCCTAATCAATATCTCTATATCTGTCCAAGATATCGATCGGGGAGGTTTGAATTTTCTTTCGATCGAGGACTGCATCTGCTAGTTGATGCAGTCCGCGTCCCTTCAGCACCCAGTCTCTTCGTTGTGGTAAGATCGTCCGGCACCCAGTCTCCTAGTTGTGATCAGATCGTTCGATTAACCCAACATCACCCTGCCATTGGTGGGCATATCAAGGAACGATCAGCTCATTCGGCGAACTTGCCATAGGAGTGGATCTCATTGTGTATACCAACCTTTAGTTTAAGAAAAATCTCCAGGTCTGATCGTTGATGGGTCTGATCCTTATTTTCCAAATATTGAATTTGATTAATATCAGAAAGTGAATGTATATGACAGTCACCTTGCTGTCGCATAAGCTGGGAATGACGGAAGCTAACAAGGAGCCAACCACTACTCCTCTATAAACAAATAACTAAAAGGAATATTATTCTCTAAAGCTTTACGCATTTTTCGTTGTTTTTCGCACAAAATGTCTTTGCTGTACATTGAATATTGATATGGGTCTGCAGTGGATGCCTTAATTATGTGGTCAAATCCTCATTGCATAAATTCAGCAACAGTCTTGGTTTTAGATAAAGTTCTAGTGTTAATACCACCAGTTAGTGGGGAATTGTATTTCCAAAAAGGGTTGCGTTTTTTTTTACTTTTCTTTCTTTTTACAGGGACACCGTAGAATGGTGTGTTGCTGTGCTTGGAGTGAAGACCACCCAACATGTAACCTCTTTAGCTGCGGCTTTGATCGCCAGGCCATTGGATGGAACATCAACATCCCAGCACTGCTGCAAGAAAAATAATCCATTTACATTCTCCTTGAACTCTTCTTTACTTTCAAGCAGGTGCTCAGCTTCTCCAGCCTGCCCTCATTGTAAGGTCCCTCCAAAAAGAGTGCATTGTAAGCATTGTTCTAGTTCCCACAGTCTGCATGGTGTTTCTGTGGGAAAACAAATATTGGGTGAGTCCTTATCTGAACGGAAATTCCCAGTCTTCAAAACAGGGGTGAGATGGTCTCCATGAGCACATCCTAGTGCTCTTCGTATATTCGTCCTCTTAGATGAGCATTAGGGCATTACATTTCTGTGAAATAAATGTGAAATTCATGTAACTGTTGTGAAGGATATAGTGGTTTTGCATTCATACGCACATAGGCATACCTGTCCTGGGCTTTAAGACAAACTGTTACATAAATAAACTACAGAATAATGTAAATTTCACTTGCTGCATAGTTCAGCATCATTAGCGCGCACCATGAGAGTGCTGCAGGTTTTGGTGTTACATTTTTTTTGTATTATTGTTATTATTATTATAAACTTGTTTTCTAAGAATCGACTTGAGCTTTAGCATTTTGTTTTTATTTGTTTTTAAAAGAAATTAGCCATTGTAGAATTGCAACCGTTGTACAAAGAGGGGGCGCTACAATAAAAGAAAAACAGATAATATTCACACTAGGCTGCTTTTAGTTCTAGTGAAATTGAAATCAGGCATACCGTCCCAGTTTCAATCACTGAAATATATTAAAGCAAATTTAAAGCACTTTAACTATGAAATGCCGTTATGAACAATTTGTAACAGTTTTGCCGTGAATGTGAGCTGACCTTCTCGGGAATGACTTTGGCAACATTCAGAGCAGCTTCCAAAATCAGCTGGCTGCATTTCAGACTCTTGAAATAATGCTTAACGCCAATTACAAATAATTTTCCCCCCATTTCAGTGCTGTGGTTTGTGCCTTGTAATCGAATTACATTTTTTTGACTCGGCAGTTGAAGTATTGAGATGGAATGAGCTAATTCACTTTTAATTTACTTGAATCTTTTTTTTTTTATGGAATAAATTAGATCATAAAATATGTATATTAATTTCATCTGGAAAGAAAATATTAGAGAATTAAGGATGCACCATAGCCATATTTTTTTCATATGAAATTAAAAGGTTTGAATTATATTCAGTTTAGGTTCAGCTGAATACTTTAGTTTCACCTGAATACTGAAAAAAAAGAGCTTTGGATGGACTGATTTCCAAACAACTGAACTCCTGCAAAGGTTTTCAAGAAGAGCTGGTGCTGTTGTCAGTCGTTATCGTTTCAAGCACAATTGAAGATCCAACCTTTGTCCAGAGATATCCTTGAAGGTCAATCCTTTGCCCAAAGACCTCCTCTAAGGTCCATACTTTGCCCAGAGACCTCCTCTAAGGTCCAACCTTTGACCAGAGACCTCCTCTAAGGTCCAACCTTTGACCAGAGACCTCCTCTAAAGTCCAACCTTTGCCCAGAGACCTCCTCTAAGGCCCAACCTTTGCCCAGAGACAACCTTGAAGGTCCAACCTTTGCCCAGAAACCACCTCGAAGGTCCAACCTTTGCCCAGAGAACTCCTCCAAGGTCCAACCTTTGCCCATTGACCTCTTCGAAGGTCCAACCTTTGCCCATTGACCTCTTCGAAGGTCCAACCTTTGCCCAAAGACCTCCTTGAAGGTCTCAATTTAGGCAGGGGCCCCCCTTTTATTATTATAATTAACAAGTATTTCTATAGCGCCAACATATTTCGTAGCGCTGTGTAGTACAGTAAATAACATATTCACTCCAAATCTTTTACCATAACTGACCTTCAAGCTGGTCTTTCAGTTACATCTAAAAGAACAAAAGCCATTCTCTCCAAAGCTCACCCTATCTGGCCTTTAGGTCGAGCCCCACTGCATCAGCTCCAAGTCCCACCAGGAGATTAATCCTACAGGTTGGTTAAAACGACTCTAAGAGAACAATTTAATAAAATGTTATTGCAATGTTACTTTCTTTTTTTTTTACTGGTAACCTATAGTAACCAATCCTTAACCTATAAGCAGCCATTCAGCTGGTATAGGTGAAATTTGCGAAACAAATCTTATCAGTTTTCCATAGAACAGGGCAAACCAGTATGCAGCTTTAGTTACTGGAATTCTGTGCCTTCTTCCATAGTGCCAGTCATTAGTTTTGTTCACAAATTGTTCTTTTCTCTGTCCAGCTCCCTGTTTGAAGGATATTTGTTGAGACAATCAACACATCACTCACCTTGACTCCTTAGCTGAATTTGATTCAGGGTTGCCACCTGTCCGGTTTTGACCCGGACAGCCCGGTATTTTGAAGGGCTGCCCGGCTCAATACTTCCTGCCCAGTTTTCCAAATAAGGAAAACCGGGCGGGATTAGCTTGATTGACGCAGCGATCGGCCGATCGTGTCATCATAGCTCTGCCCCATGACATCATGGGCCCGCCCACTGATGTCACGGGCCTGCCCCCCTGTCCGGGTTCAACCACAGGAAAAGGTGGCAACCCTAGAGGTAATCCATATTTTTTTTATCTCTGAAATAAGAAATAGTTTTCCTACCAGGCTGAGAAGTCTCCACTCTGTAAAAACCGTTCTTTCTTTAAAGCCAGTGCTGTAAGCATTATGGATCATTTCGCTGAAATAAAGTCAAGATTTGTTGCCTTGTTTTGAGAAGCTGAAGCGTTGGTATTATTTTATTTTAATGATTTTTGTTCCTGTTCTCTTTGTCTGTAGCCTGAAACCAAAAAATGCGATCTGGTTGTTGAGGGTCGCTGACTCCAGCCACTGATAAAACAGATTGATTGTAAGTGTTCATTTTCATTGTTTATCTTGAGCTGGGCATACACGTGTATGGTGGATGGTACCCTGACAATCCTGATACTTTTGTAGTTTGGATATCCATTGATTGGAGCTGTCTGCCAGTGTATGGAGCATCAATAGATGAAATATTTACAGCTTGTGTTCTTCAAATGATTTTGGAATGCGTAGTACAGTGGAAAGGTGACCATAAAATGTATGATCTGTAATAAAGTATCCGTCCTGTTCCGCCCATACGCCTGATATCATACGGAATTGTAAACCCTTATGTAGTTTCCTCAGCAAGCGGTAGGCAGCTTTAAAATCAAAACCGAAAATGATTCATAGAGGCCCTGAAATAAAAGACCAAAAGGAACAACCATAAAATGAAGTCCTCATTTTATAGAGAGTATGTGCCCAGTGTTGGACTGGCCCACCGGGATACCAGGAAAACTCCCAGTGGGCCCTGGTGTTAGTTGGGCCCTCATGCTGCTAAATATTTGGCCTAATTCATGGCCATTCCCTATTTGTAGGAGAAAAAAGATATAATAGATTATACAAGTAAGGCCATCTCCCATAGACTCCCAATAATCCTATTTTTTTTTTTAAATGATTTCCCTTTTCTCTGTAATAATACAGTATCTTGTACTTGATCCCAACTAACATATAATTAATTCTATTTGGAAGCTAAACCAGCCTATTGTGCTTATATAATGTTTACATGATTTTCTAGTAGACTTAAGCTATGAAGATCCAAATTACAGAAAGATCCGTTATCCGCAAACACCCAGGTCCCGAGGATTCTGGATAACAGGTTCCATACCTGTAAAGAAAATAGACTAGGAGAATAGAGTGAGGAGAAGAAGAAGAATATTACTGAGAGTGGTCCTCTGGTCTATGGTTTTTGGGTGGCCCCTGGTGTCCCAGTTGAAATTTGTGTGTATATTTTTGGTTGCTGGGGAAAGTGACCCTGACAACCAGGCTTTACACTTTACCACACTGAAAACAGTGAAATAAAACTCTAAAAAAAAAAAAAACGACAACCAGTGGCTCACACTGTTGGAGTGTTAAAGTGTCATATTTTGCAGAATAACATAGTGGGTTGAAACAACTGATATGCGACTGCTCTAACCCATAAAGGAAAGTTATGGCATCTCCGTGCAACTGTTACGCCCACAATCCATTTTCCTGTCATTTCTGTTAAACCACTAGAGCCTGTACATTTCTGAGCTGAAATTAAAATTTACTTAGTAGTACAGTCCATTTTGTATTAGTACTGTGTTGAGTTTGGTTACCTTTGTAAAATAAATCTATACATATGTGGAACTCTTGCGGTCAACGAGTAATGACTTGTGTTTTCCAGTCCAACTCAGAAGGATTTGGCATTTCCATCAGCATCGTGTCCCTGGGTTTGGATGTTAGTGATCAATGTTTATCATATTTGTAAAGTAGAGTTTTTTTCCTGTTTTGCAAACATCTGAAAAAGCCTATTTTACTTGCTGTGCCACTTGTAGGACTATTATATCTTCTAGGATTCCGCCCGAAGCATTTGCCTAAAAGAAATCGATGTTCTTTAATAAAGGGTGGATTTATCGTTTAATATTAAAGTTTATGCTCACAATTAAATATTCTGTCCTTGAATGCCTTTGGTTGCAATATGGTCTCTGGAAAGAGAATAGGGAAAGAGAAAACAACTTGCAGCAGACATCAAACTCCTACAATATAATGCTCTCTGAAGGGATTAAAACCGAATAAACCATGTCTACAAACAGTATATTTACAACGAATACCTTTTCTAAAATTAAATTAGGATATTATTAGCGATGCTATATATATTATAGGTGTGAAAGTAAAGCCACAGTCTTATAATATAAGCTACAGATGGAGTTCTATGTAGTTTCTTTCATGACGGCTATAGGATACATATACATCTTAGAAGACCCTAATTTAACTGCTTTGTGTGTTTCACTCTATACAAAACTCTGTGGGGCAAATTTACTATTATTCCCCAAAAGAAATTTGTTTCTATTCGATATTCGATTAGCATTTGATTTTCGAATGTTAATCGAATAGTTCTAGGCTACCTTTTATTCGATATTCGATCGTCGAATACAAATTTATTCGATCAGTCGAATAAATCATTCGACTGAACGAATAAATCATTCGATCATTCGAACGATCGAAGACTTCGATTGTACGAATCCTATTCGATCAGGACTTAGCCTCAGAAGCCTATGGGAGTGCTCCCATAGGCTTCTATTGCAATTCGGTAGGTCCAATCTGCCGAAGTAGGCAATCGAATAAACTATTCGTCCATTCGTCTCTATTCGAATGTATTCGATCGTTCGACCATTCCCTATTCACATATTCGACCAAAGGAATAAATCCTACGTTCGAAATTCGATCGAATTTGTTCGAACTTCGAATCCTTCACGTGAATATATTAAATCGGCCCCTGTGTGTTGAATTATTTATAATGAATTGCGCGGACAAATAAATTCACGTGGTCACCCAAGGCCATTAAAATTCCAAGGGTGGCCAGTGAAGGGCCTGAAGGGGGCAAAGCTGGGTTTACTTTGCTCAGTAGAGCAATTTTAAAAGCCAAGACTTCACAATTCACAAACTTAATTGTTTCTAATCTGAACTACACACCTTGGAATGAAGCCACCCTAAATTGGAATAATAGTAAAGACAAAAAAAACTGTAGTTTTTATGGCAGGGTCCAGACAAATAGCTCTTTTAATAGCACTATCCCCAAACACTCCTCAAACATGGATAACTAGCAGAGGGAAAAAAATCGATTACAGTTCCTCCATATCAGTTGAGGATGAGAGCTTGCAATATTATGGGGCAAATTTACTATTATTCACCCAAAATCCTACAAATCTATTCAAAATTCGATAAGCATTCGAATATTGAATGCTTATCGAAGGGTATTAAAGTGGTATTTGAGCAGGACTTAGCAAAAGAAGCCTATTGGGGGGTTCCCCATAGGCTTCTATTGGTATTCAGTAGGTTCAATCTGGCGAAGTAGGCATTCGAAGGATTTTAAAATTTGAAATCCTTCGATCATCGAATGATCGAATATCCGATCATTCCATCTATTCGATAATTCGGTATTCGATGATCGAAGAGGCCAAATTTGTATATTCGAATATCCGATTAAACTGTACGATCGCAATTCGATCATATTCATATTTTGTAAATTTGCCCCTAACTTTCAGCTGTTAAACGATTTGGACTGGTATAGGCTGTTCCCTTTGGATTTTCCTTTAGATTCAGTTGAACTACCAACATGAAGACTTGAGAACTGTCTATGAAACAGAGATCTACAGTGAAATAAACAATTTGATGGTAGAAATACAGTCATTGCTTAGGTATAGATGCCTCTGCCTTATAAGTGATAAATGAGTTACATGTATATTATCTTAGACTGTCATAGCTCAAAACTCCTAGTACATGCAACAGGCTCTAGCATGTTTGCACCTATTTGATACTACTTTCATGATTTGAACCTAAGATGTAGGGATTATTAGAGAGGAATCCTCGGAAACTCCTTGTGCAGCTATGACCTTTGTTTTCCCTATTAATGTTATTGGGCAACCCTTTTGAAATAAAAAATAACAAAATGGTATAAAGGTGATACCTTTATTGGCTAACTAATATAATCATAGCAAGCTTTCAGAACATTTTAGTTCCTTTTTCAAGCTGATTACAATGAAGCTGTGGTGTTCTCTGGTATATATACAACATTTAGCTCATAGATCAAATGACCAACAAAAAGGAATATCAAACTGTGTGTGAGGTGTCAAAGTCATTTACGAGGGGATCTGCAAGAGATAGACAGATAAGGTACAAGATAATGTGGGTCAACTAGATTGTAAATCAGGGCTGAATTATTGGAGTGTAGAATCAAAGGAATTCCAAATGATCTCTTAGTCCATATCCAGACATGTTGGTATTTCTGACCTGGTGCAATCCTTTGTTAGTCCACATAATTAGACATAAATCCAAGTCCCAGGTTTAGTCCCTTCTCCAGAGAATTGAAGGTTTCCATTAATTTGTATTCCCATACTTTTCGATCATTATCTGTTTTAAAATTGCCCTTAAGAACCAAAATTCCTAAATCCTTTATGGAGTGATTAGGGCCATTGAAATGTTTTCCTATTGGTGTGTCCAGTTTTTTATTGGTTACAGTGAATCGGTGGTGTGTATTTCTCTTTCTCAGACTTTGTCCAGTCTCTCCTATATACTTCCCTATTAATAAACACTTGGGGGGACACTACATTGGCAGTAGAACATTATCTGTTTTAATTTTTAATAGTTTAAAATCAGTCTGCTTTGGAAATGATTTACACCAACATATACCACTTGATAAATGCAGAATATAGGTAATTAACTATCCTACTATATTCAGCTTAACACAAAGGCCTAAATAAGTCCCACTTTCCCACTTTATTTTATCAAAGACCGACCGCAAGAATGCGACAGTGTTTTAAATTTTTCTTTAAAGGATTACTTAATTGATGGAATGAGTGGACATCAGTCATCTGTTGATTTTCCCTCAGTCTTACGAAGGCTCCAGCGCCACAAATCTTGATCCCTTTTAAAATAACAGATTTTAATCTCAAGATAAGAATGATTGGTAGTTGCGCAGAGTTTAACGAGACGAAAGGAAAAAACTGAAGACGAAGATATCCCCTTTAACCTCTACAAGGTGACCTGGAAACTTGGAATGAATTTTTACATTAATAAGCCAGGAACAGAGCATTTAGGATTAAGAAAATGCTGCTAAACACCATCCTTATTCAGTATGAGAGGGAAGGTTTTTCTATGAGACCTTCTGATCAATGTATGGATGAGTGGTGGGGATTAGCAGGATGGCCTACAGCAGTGATCTTCAAACTTGGCCCTCCAGCTGTTAAGGAACTATAAGTCCCACAATGCATTTGCCTGACTGTGGCTGTCAGACTCCTTCATTGCATTGTGGGACTTGTAGTACCTTAACAGCTGGAGGGCCAAGTTTGAAGATCACTGGCCTACAGTAATAATGTACTCGAAGAACTAGTGCTGATTTCTGGATAAAATCTCCCGATTCCCCAAAAAATTCTTGATCACGGCTAATTAAAACCGTTACGGCCATGTGTATCCTGTCTGTAAGTAGATAAAATTGTTGCTAAAGTCCATCTGCCTCTGAGCTGCTAATGAACAGCGTGGGGTATTGACTTAGTATATTAGTATAATGAACCATAACTACCTGGGGCCAAGGTGAAGGGAAGAAACGGTGGTTGATCAGTGCATTCGTCATTACATGTGTTGTCTGAGAAGTCGCATCAAGAACGACAGATATGGAAATGTTCTTATATGAAATTATTAATTATAAAACTGGGGGCGGCAGAAAAAATGTAAAGGTCTTGATAATAATGCCTTTGAACTTGGGGAATGAGTTCAAGTACCTGAACTAATTACCCAGCACAGGGTTGTTATTACATTAGTTTATTTGATGCAGAAGATTCAGTTATAAGAAGCAAAGCACAAATACACCCACCTGGAATAAAGCAAGGATGTATCTCTCACTACACTCGAGGTCAGTGGCTCACTTGATATTTTAATAATCACCCATTCAGACAACTCAAGGAACTTGCCATTTATATTAACAGAAGGCAATCAACAGCAGGTACTTGCATCACCCCTACAAGTATCTGTAAAATGTCTAGACCCATGGGCAGGATCACTAAGGGCTACATATTGGCAACTTGTAGAGCCCATGCACAAAACTGCAATCTGTGCCGTACTCCTTAAATATATACTGTATCTATATATATTGTATATCACACACATGGTGAAGAGCATGATTAATTAAGATATTCCTTTACTGAAGCAGAAACTGGAGACAATGTGTGGTTGACGAATGAGGATATACAGTATAAGAAGTTGTAGAGATGGGGATTCCATGTAACAGGCAATAATGTGGGCAGGCAGCAAAATAACACAAGTTTGAGAGACAGGCACAAGGTCAGGGCAGTCAGAAGACTATTAAAAATCTTACCAGGAGTCAATTTCAGTTTCTGACAAAGCCAACTCTGTTAACCCATCTTTACTTCTACGTTTTTCTCTTTTTCTCACCTTCTTCATTTCGCTATTTCCTCTTTCCATTTCTCCTTCATTTCTTTTCCCTTTTCTTTAATGACTACCTCTTTTCCCTACCCTTTTCTTCTTCTCACTCCCCTTCTTGGGAGTCCTCTTTGCTTTTATGCTTTAGTTTTTGTCTTCTATTTTTTTTTTTGGTGGCCTCCTTTCCTCATTTGCAGCCCAGTAGTTTTTCTCAACTGCCTGTGTTTTACTAAGAGCAAAACCTACTGTATCTATATATACTGTATACATCACACACATGGTGAAGAGCATGATTAATTAAGATAACCCTTTGCCAAAGCAGAAAAAGCCTTGCTCATAAGCACCTTGTGATTCAGTACTCCCGGCTTATGCATTCTCAATAACATGGGCTATGGGTCACCCATGTTTTGCCCATGTGCCACCTCTCCTGTGTGCAATAAAACAGACACTGTTTAGGAATAATGTGAGCATTCCCTGTGCCCATGGCATCAGCAGAGTATGCATTGGGAACAGTGTTTTCCATGGGTTTATATGAGAATTGTGTGCAGCTGGCTAAGGTTGTCTCTCGGTGGTCAAAACACCATAAGTGGAATTGTTTTGAAACTTACTGTGCCCGTGTTTATTCAGCCTCAATTTTCAGGCTCATTGAAGGTTGATATTTTGTAGATATACAAACAGAAGCAAGAACACACATGGATCAGAAAGTGCATAGAAAATTCTTCTACAAGGTGAATCTTCTAAGATAGAGATCCACCTGTTTTCAACTGATCAATGGGGCTGTTGACGGCATCCTTAAACCATGAACTATTTGGACTGAAGAACTTGTTTGGGAACCTATGCCATAGCCAAAGCAACATAGCTTTTGGTGCCCAAAGAAACAAGTTTAAGTAAATTCCTAGTGTACTTTAACTAGACTAAGAATTATAAATCTCCTTTCTTTTAAAGGTTAAAATTCCTCCACCCAAGGTGAACTTTAAAGGCACACGAAAATAAACAAAAGAAAATTAACTCATTTTGGTACTGGTCTTGGATATTCATTGTTCCATACAAAGTCATAAGATTATATAAAGTCTTAGTATTCAGCTCAGATTATAGAGAGCACTATTATAGAATTATGCTCCACACACGCTCTTACACAAGCACATGTTGATTTCCTCTTTGTTTCGCCAGGACACAGATCAGGATCATTACCTGGCAACAAAGAAATTGCTTAGTGACGCTCTTCATTTTTCTAGTCACCAAGGAAATATAATATCAATTAATCTTAGGGTATTAGAATACAATTACTTGTTATTCCTGACCATTAATACATTCTCTGCAGGAAACTGATTATAGTTTTGCCCATATGGAAATCATAATTCTGCTTCTGTTCCTCCAAAAAACCCTTTGTCTCCGATATTACTATTTGTATTTCATCCTAAAAACATAGTTTGCTAGCTACACCGTCTGACTCATATCCCACAACTTTCTCCCTTCTCTTCTTGCTTTTTCCACACCTTCTTTTCTCTTTAATTCATAATCTTCTGTATCCTTGTCAGACCAGAACTCTAAACTAGCTGGAAGGAGCCTATGTGATGTGCAACTTGGAGCAAACATTACCACAACTTAAAGAAACTGGAAACTATGTGCGGTTGACAAATGATGACAACCGTGGATATACAGTATAAGAAGTTGTAGAGATGGGGATTCCAAGTAACAGGCAATAATGTGGGCAGGCAGAAAAATAGCACAAGTTTGAGAGACAGGCACAAGGTCAGGGCAGTCAGAAGACTGTAAAAATCTTACCAGGAGTCAAAATTAGACTGTGGGGGGTTAAGGAGGCTTAAACATCAGCAAGGGTAAACAGGTGTGTTGAGGGGGGGGGGAGTCATTACAACACCTGTAAAGCCAAACCCACAGTCTGCTGTGTCTCAACCAAGAGGAGCAGCAGCCACTGAGCAGCAAGCAGTAGTTCCCTGGTTTTAGGCAGTTTCTTACAAAGCCAACTCTGTTAACCCATCTTTACTTCTACGTTTTTCTCTTTTTCTCACCTTCTTCATTTTGCTATTTCCTCTTTCCATTTCTACTCCTTCATTTCTTTTCCCTTTTCTTTAATGACTACCTCTTTTCCCTACCCGTTTCTTCTTCTCACTCCCCCTTCTTGGGAGTCCTCTTTGCTTTTACGCTTTAGTTTTTTGTCTTCTATTTTTTTCTTTTGTGGCCTCCTGTCCTCATTTGCGCCCAGTAGTTTTTCTCAACTGCCTGTGTTTTACTAAGAGCAAACATCTGCCTGATAAAAGAGCTATACAAAAATGAAGTTCAAGCCAATAAGATTTGGCGCTAGGGTCCATTGCTGTGTAGAAGGCCATTTGTTACACTCACCTCATTGCGTGGGCCCTGAAGCCATTTTGCTCCTCAAAGAATTAGAAAGACAGGTATAAATTATAGACGTAAAATTATATATATATATATATATATATATACACACAGTTATAGGGACGTGTAGCAGGTCCTGCAGAGTAGTGATGGATGAATGTATTCGGCTGCAGCGGATTCCCGCGATTCCAGTAGGGTTTCGTTTTGGATGCCGGTGCCCAATGTAATCGGCGAATCGAAACTCCCAGATTCGCCCAACACTACTGCACAGTAATTGTCACAACAACAAGTTTAAGGTAGAGTTCACTAATTTACAATGAGCAGACCCTTCATAGAACAAGTTGCTGGAGCACAAAGAGAAGCTTCAATACAAATGCTAGGAAATGATGTGACGGCAAATAAAGGTATGCTTGATAAAGAGTGGGCAGCCACTCGAAACATTGTATTGTGTTGCCCTGCTGCTGTGCAAATGTTTGCAAGCAATAAAGGCGGTTTTATGGAAACTGGAGTGCTTTCGATGGATATATGTTCATATACTACAATGGAGCCTTTGTGAACAAGCTCAAGTATGTGCACCCAGAGAAAGAGAGTGGGCTATGAAAGTAAGTGCGGTTTGATTGGAATCACTTATGGCAAATAAAGGTATACAGCAGAGCAGGAAGCAAATCTCATGACAGGCCCAGTTACTTGTTTATTCCCAGCATGCCAATATATTAGTGGGGTTACTATAGGCTAAACTGCTCCATATGTGTCATGCCTATTCTCCTGCGATAAGGTGCAGCATTATTAATGGCCTAGTCCCTTGCTAGTTGGGAAGTGTTCAACCAGGGAATGGCCTTTTGCTGTATTTGAGTTTATGGAAAGGTCAGGGTTACATCTCAAAAGAAAGCCAGGGGAGAGAAATATGTACACTCTATGCATTTAATTTACTGTTACACCTTTTGATCTCTGCCAAGGCAAGCTTACTGTGTTTGTATAATGAGATGGAAATATTCATTTGAAGAGCTTTATTCTGCATGAGATGGTATATTTACTGGTTCTTGGAACTTGTTATTCATTATACACATTCCTCAGAAAAAACACAATACACATTCTGGTTGGTATTCAGATAAATTAGGATGTTATCAGTCCATTGTGTATTCTATGGTTCTCCAAGGTTCTGCTGCTGCTAAAGGTGCTGCTTAGGCTGCCTGTCCAGTTGTGTCTATGCTGATGAGTTCACTACTCATTAGTCAATACATTTACTTTCTTGATATTTCTGGACACACGCAGGGAATTAAATAAAAGAAGCAGTAGTACTCACAAACAGGCATACAGTCCCTAGCGTTCAGGGCTCTCTATCCCTGACCCTGTTCACTTGAGTCAGGTAAAACCTAAGGTACAAACCTTTTGCTCTCCTTGGTGGAGCTTCTGACTGCTTTGCTAACTACCCTCAGCTAGAGTAGTATATATTTCTGGAACTTCTCTTCCAACTGAAGCCTCCTACCTCAGGCTCTTCACTATCCAGCCCCTACAGCAAATGGGGTCCAAAGAGACTGCGTCTGAACTGCACCCACTCATACAGTAAAAAAGGGCAAATAGGCAGTGAAGAAATCCACAGATCATCAAAAATAGAATTAATACCTATGATGAAGTGCCTCATAGGGGTCTGGTAAATTGGTCACTCCTAATAATATTGGCAGGCAAATCCCCAGTGTTATATACGCCTAAATGGGTCCTAACAGGAGACCTATTTCATTATTCTGCCTTAAACTGTGAGAGACACAGAGACCAGTAGATGGCACTGTACTAAAGTATAAAACCCTTGGCAGCCATGCGTTCAGGGTCCATCTTGTTCTGGCTCTAGTCTGAGCAGGGAGGCAGAGCTTGAGTGGAATGTAGACAGGTCATGTCTAGTAAGGATAGGCTACTCACCTTAATAGTTCACTCTAGGAGTGACAGATAGACAGGTTATTTAGCTGAGCAGCTCAAGGCTCTGACATGCTTGAATAGCTGCCCCCATGGCTACACAGCAGCTTGTTTATATAAACTATAGTTGTGTTTCTGAAGCAAACACACTAGTTTTATCAGTCCGGGACAACTATACATTATATTGTCATTCCTTTAAAACACTTTTATGTTTTGGTGTTACTGTTAAAAATTGCATTGCTCTTCCTGCTGTGGGTGACGTCCCCATTTGGAACATCTGCAATGTGCTGAGCTCTGCAGGGTTTAGTGCCTTCCCGCAGTCAAGCACCAACATCCATTAATTTTATGAGCCCTGACTCATTGTATTGAGCATGACCTGCCACTTTTATAGAGAAAC
Source organism: Xenopus borealis (assembly GCA_024363595.1). Classification (NCBI taxonomy): domain Eukaryota; kingdom Metazoa; phylum Chordata; class Amphibia; order Anura; family Pipidae; genus Xenopus; species Xenopus borealis. The sequence continues at coordinate 12,228,782 of CM044442.1, forward strand.
ACTACTGTTGGACCCAACAGTGCAGCTATTATAGGGTCATGCAACATCTTTTTAACAAAATATTTTAAAAAGAATTGGGTCATTCAATTCAAGAATATACAATGCAGAATAGTAAGACAATTACCCAAAAGTCTCCATCATTTTCATTCCAGAATATAAAATGCAGAATAGAAAGACAATTCCAAAATGTTTACATTTAAGAATATAAAATGCAGAATAGTAAGACAATTACCCACCAGTCTCCATCATTTTTTCATTCAAGAATATAAAATTCAGAATTGCAAGACAATTACCCACCAGTCTCCATCATTTTTTCATTCCAGAATATAAAATGCAGAATAGTAAGACAATTACCCACCAGTCTCCATCATTTTTTTATTCAAGAATATAAAATGCAGAATAGTAAGACAATTACCCACCAGTCTTCATAATTTTTTCATTCCAGAATATAAAATGCAGAATAGTAAGGCAATTACCCACCAGTCTCCATCATTTTTTCATTCAAGAATATAAAATGAAGAAAAGTAGGACAATTACCGACCAGTCTCCATAATTTTTTTCGTTCAAGAATACAAAATTCTGAATAGTAAGACAATTACCCACCAGTCTCCATAATTTTTTTCGTTCAAGTATATAAAATTCAGAATAGTAAGACAATTACCCACCAGCCTCCATCATTTTTTAATTGAAGAATATCAAACTCAGAATAGTAAAACAATCACCCACCGGTCTGCATAATTTTTTTTTCGTTCAAGAATATAAAATTCAGAATAGTAAGACAATGACCCACCAATCTCCACTATTTTTTTATTTAAGAATATAAAATGAAAAAAAGTAAGACAATTACCCACCAGTCTCCATCATTTTTTCATTACAGAATATAAAATGCAGAATAGGAAGACAATTACCCACCAGTCTCCATCATTTTTTCATTCAAGAATATAAAATGAAGAAAAGTAGGACAATTACCCACCAATCTCCACTATTTTTTTATTTAAGAATATAAAATGAAGAAAAGTAAGACAATTACCCACCAGTCTCCATCATTTTTGGAAGTCACCTTGACTGCACCTGGGCCCAACCCTCTTCAGTTGTGTTACAGCCTGGCGATGTAGGCGTGGGCCTAAGGAAGAAGAATTGTACATTGGTTCCTTTGAATTTAAGGGAAGCTATAGCTCTTATTCTCCGAGCTTCCATGCCCTTTCCTGTATCTCTTCATTGGAAACAATGTTGGGGTGTATGAGCCTGAGCAGAGCCTTCAAGGTTCTGAGGGACCATTGCATGCTTGCACTCTTTAGTAGACAACTATAAGAAGCCAAACATTACCTGTTGCATCCCCTGCTACTGTACATGGAAACATTGGATGAGTATTAACTCTGTCTGCTGTCTACTCAGTGCACAGAAACCTTTTGGCAGGGTTACTAACATGCTGGGCATCTACTGTACTTAACATAACATAAGGTTTTCAACCAGAGAGGTGACTAATAATTTAACAACCTCTCCATTTTTTAGTTTATTGAAACTGTTTAATAATACAGCACAGGGCTGGGTTGTGTATTTTCTAAACCCAGTTTTCCACAAACGTTTCCTTTGTACGAGTTTCTTCTTTGTTTCGAATCATCATTCCCCCACTAGATGGCACGATAAATCTTTCCATTTTTTTTTGGAGCAAAACCAGCAGCGTGTATATTATTTTCCCCCTGTTAGCAGTCATTTGAAAATGTGTTGGTTTATAATTTATGTGCCTGGAAGGCATTATAAAAGTTCTATAATTGCCTTGCCATGGATACAATGTTGTCTTTGAAATAGGCCCGTCAACAATTATCTTGAAACCCTTGATGTAATGATCCTGGTTCATTCACTCTGCTCTTTAGTATTTGGAGAAAGTTGTGGGGGGGGGGGGGATGAATATGTGCTGAACTATTATCCCTTCTATTATGCAGATTTGGGGACACCTTGTACTTCGAGTACATACAGAACTCTCATGAGACAAGGGAAGAAAGTGACATTGATTAATTTAAGTCTTCATACAGTTACAAATAGTTTCCTTTTTCCATTTTGCAGTTAGGCAATTTCTCTTAAAGTCATTATGTCCATTTATTTATTTATTAGGTTTGTGTTGTACAAAATGAAACTCTAAATGCCCCCCGGTTGAATACATTTTTTTTCCTTGTCCCGTTCATGAGATTTTTCTATGTCACAATGTTTTTTGCCCCAAGATATGGCGCTAGTTCTATTGATCGCTACGTGCGAGGAATGGCGCCGTGAGGCAGTAAATATGACAGTGAGTAACAAGATACAGATGTAGATGTGGAGCATTGTTTATAGCAACTGTCATGTGAATATAGAGAGAGAGAAATGGCTGTAGCCTTATTTATGCTTCATGCACAACATACTCCATTGCATTGGGTACTGTGTATTGAAGATGTTTTTATTGTTTCCATGAAGTCATGCCAGAGCTGCCATATTGATCTCTCTTATTCTGATTGTAAAGTAGTATTTTCTTTCTTTCTGTAACTCATAGTACAATGAAAAAATAAGAAAAAAGAAAGAACCAGTAGTGTGTGGAAGTAATAGTTATCCGAATATATGTTTTTTATTTTTATGAACCCAAACCAACCTGCTCTTTTCTCACCTAAATCACAAAGAAAAGAGGAAATTTTCCTTTTCTGGAGATCAGCGCCTAGGCAATGGAAATTTTTAGAACAAATATAGTGTAGTAATTTGAGTAGTTAGGGAGTTCACCCGGTGCTCTGATATGCTACGTATATTTTTACTATAGCCGGCAGAGAGTGGTGTTATCCCCAAAGATAATACTTAAATGGTGGTTAAGTTTGGCGATAGTGACAAGTGTGGAAGTGTCTCCATTACGCACAGTGGAACACAAGAAGGCAGAAAACAGCATGGAGACCTGCGACGGCGCTTCTAAATAAAAAGGGGAAAACGGCTTTTATTATATTCCATGCCTCTGAGGAAGCTACATACTAGCGAAACGCATTAGGAGAAGGGGGAACTCTGAGAAGTATCCTACACAAGGCACTAAGGAGCGGATGACCATCCAAGCACCTTAAGGACCAGAGGGGACCCCATTGAGATACTGATTGCAAGTATTTTTATGTTAAATTGTGAGTGCATATTTATTGTTTTAAATCTGACTTTTAGACATTAAACAGTATTACACTATTGCGCTTTCCCCTATTTTTATACTTTTTACCTATTATATCGTGGAACCTGCATACACTGGAGCATTCGAGGACCACGTGCCAAGACTGCTCCTTTTTACAAGCGACACACCACAATAGTGGTCTGTGAGTAGGCATTTTAGCCAGACTTTCACCAACGGTTTATTTAAATTAGACACTTCCACACTTGTCACTATCGCCAAACTTAACCACCATTTAAGTATTATCTTTGGGGATAACACCACTCTCTGCCGGCTATAGTAAAAATATACGTAGCATATCAGAGCACCGGGTGAACTCCCTAACTACTCAAATTACTACACTATATTTGTTCTAAAAATTTCCATTGCCTAGGCGCTGATCTCCAGAAAAGGAAAATTTCCTCTTTTCTTTGTGATTTGGATTAATATACGTGGCCGGGAGACTACGGGGAGATCGGCAGGAAACCAGAGATTGACGCGGCCATCAGCCAATCACCAATCACCACATCATAGTCCCGCCCCTGATGTCAGCCCGCCTCGAATATTGACATACCTCATCATCGGTCCACCCCGTTACAGAACAGCCCCACCTCCATCCTACCTGGAGTTATCCACAAGGAAAGATGGCAGCCCTTAAATCTATATATTAAAGGGAGAGTGTCATGATCACAGCGGGGAACCACTGTGATGGAGAGGAGCCACTCCATGGGGAGTGGATATGGCGGAAGCCCCGGGGTGTAGCCACAGACAAAGGGAGCAGGCATGGTGAATTATGCAAGTTTAATGGTGATTGTAGATAATACAGGAAGAGTTCAAATAAAGTCTTTACCAGGTTGGTGCAGAAAGATGAAAACAATACAGGCACAAGAACTTGGAACAAGGTATCATAGGTACAAGGTATATCAGGAACAAGAAGACAAGGTTGGCAGGTCATCCACAAATAACCCGAAACAACTAATGAATCAAGGGCAATGTTTAGAAATAGGGAACACATGGGAGTAATGAGGTGGGAGGAGAACAGGGAGGAAACAGACAGATCTACAAAACATAACAATTACAAGAAGATGACACACAAGAGTTCAGGATCTGCCCCAAGAGCCCCCAGTGGCTCACATGGTAAGGTGCAGTGTCCAGAACCTAAGAAACAAGGGTTTGGGTCAAAGGCTGATCCTGATTGAGAGAAACAAAGGTGCAAACCCTAACAGGCAGGCACTTTTGAAAACCAGAACTGTCAAGTACAAAACTGGACATGTGACAACCCAATAGCAGTCATAATTTATAGTGGGCTGCTAAGGGTTGGAATATCATGACGTTGTTCTGTCCTGGCAAAATCTGTAGTGTCATCAAGTTAAGTCTTTGGGGGGAGCAGATTGCCTTCCAAGACTTGCTAGAAAATGATTTTAACAGATTTTACAGATAATTTATTGAGGTTTCCAAAACCAATGTTAATTATTGGTCTCCAGGGCACAAAATGGATATTAATGAAATATTAATTAATGAGACATTCCAGAGCCACTAAGCTAGTATAGAGGATATTAAACACACCTTCTTTGAGGAGGTGACCTATGGCGACTGGGAGGGATGTGTTCCCAATGGCTCAAGAGCTCTTTATTTATAAAAGTGGCAGGTGAACAGGTTTCTTTTTCTTTGGTGCTGGGAGTAGATGAGTTAGATGGCCTGAGGTAGAAGGTTTCAGTAAAGGAATGCCTGGGCGCTAAGGTTGGCAGGAAGGGGGACCCCAGGAATGGTGGCCTCTAGTTGGTGGCAAGTGTAATGTACCCTAGGTTTTGTGGAATAGTCAATGTAAGTGAGTAAGATCAATTTTCATCAAGGATAATTAAGTGTAGGGTTGTTCTCAAGGTGACACTAGCCAGACCATAGGGACCATTCTTCTACGATCATTCTTTGTAGAAAGGAATTGACATTTTCATATGTGTTATTCTTTAATAAAACTGTTGTTCCTGTGTAAGATGCACTGGGGCATTTGCTCCATTACAAAAGTAACAGAAGATACAAGGGTCTCCAGGTTGAACTAACCCTCGATACTTTTACAATGGCCCAGATTAGGTGAGGAGTTGCTTGTAGCAGTGCCCTCGAGAGCAGCTGGAAATCAGTACTCCAAGGGGCAGATTTACTACAAGATAATTTTGGTTTTTACCACATAGTAGCACAGAAACCAGTGCAATTAGCATTACTAATCAGCCCTGTAGCATTGGCTTATAATACAGATCTACCTCATTTTCTGCTGACGAGCCCTAAGCTTAGCTTCTCAACATTTTCCATGTTCCAGGCATGAGCAGAAGGCTGTTTGTAGCACCCTAACCCCTCCTCCACCCTCTTTTATCCACCTCTTCAACTTCAACAAGTTCAGTAACGCAGCTCATTATATCACCTCTTTACTGTCTTAGTCTTTGAGGAACTTTTCTTGGATTTTACATTGGACTCAATATTTCACTGTTTTGCTATTATTTTATTATTTTATATTTTATTATTATATTTTGGCATACTTTTCTGTTTCATTCTGCACAGAAATTTAAAATGACAGTACTTATGTCCAAACCTAAAGGTATACCTAAATGAATAGCATGTCCCACCATTTACTGGATCTATGATCTGCTCCATACCCCAACCTTTCCTACTGTTATAGAGCTACAACTGACGTTAATTGCTTTAACATAATACACCAGGCTACATCTAAATTTTTGTGGAACATATATACAAACTACCCATTAAACTTCCACAAATACAAAAGCAAAAGTCTCAGCTTGAGGCACAAGTAGCCAAGATGAAGCAAGAAGCTTAGCATAACTTACTTCTTAGACGCTGTAGTCAACGTGTTGCTCTCCAAGCCCTTAGATGTTGCTCCCAGTGGCCTCAAAGCAGGTGCTTATGTTTGAATTCCAGGCTTGGAGGCAAGTTTTTGATAAAAAAAAAAACAGGTGCACTGCCAAACAGAGCCTTAGTGTAGGTTGAAAATGTACACAGGGGCTACCAAATAGCCAACCACATCACTTATCTGACACCCCAAGAACATTTTTCATGCTAGTGTTACTCCTTTTACTTCTGAATGTTGCTCACAGGTTCAGAAGGTTGAGGATCCCTGTCTTAGATGAACCTTTCTGGGATATGGCCTTACATGTGGTCCTAGTCTTTGATGGCTGCTTTACTGGTTTTGACTTTTTTTTTAGCTGGCTTAGACCTTCATAAAATATGCAGTGTTCAACATAGACACCGACAGTGCTATATACATTAGCTATGAATGCATAAATACATACGACCCAAAGGCAATTCACATTATCATATACATCGTCTGGATGACTACTAGTAATTAGCAAGAGAGATCTAAAGGGCTCTGACAAATAGCTGCTCTTAATGCTCAGTAACCTAATCTATTGCTTCAAATTCCATTCTAATATAACATAATACACCCTACAGTTGTGTTTTTATAGATTTTGTGACATATGTATGGACCTCACTCTCATTTTAAATGTACTTGAATGTAATAACATTTTATACTCCTTCATCTCTGATGGGCCTTTCTGGGACTAAGCAGCAGTATCCTTCTCTAACTTTCATGGCTTTATTTATTGCCTTTGCCTTCTTTCCATTCTTAAAGGGATACTGTCATGGGAAAAAATTCCCCAAAACACATCAGTTAATAGTGCTGTTCCAGCAGAATTCTGCACTGAAATCTATTTCACAAACGAGCAAACAGACTTTTTTATATTTAATTCTGAAATCTGACATGGGGCTAGACATATTGTCAGTTTCCCAGCTGTCCCCAGTCATGTGACTTGTGCTCTAATAAACTTCAGTCACTGTTTACTGCTGTGCTACAAGTTGGAGTGATATCACCCCATTCCCTCCCACCAAGCAGCCTAACAACAATGGTAAGGTAACCAGAAAACAGCTCCCTAACACAATATAACAGCTCCCTGGTAGATATAGGAACAGCACTCAAGAGCAAAATCCAGGTCCCTCTGAGACACATTCATTTACATTGAGTAGGAGAAACAACAGCCTGCCAGAAAGCAGTTCCATCCTGAAGTGCTGGCTCTTTCTGAAAGGACCAGGCAAAATGACATGAGATGCACCTACACACCAATATTACAACTAACAAAATACACTTGCTGGTTCAGGAATTAAATTTTATATTGTAGAGTGAATTATTTACAGTGTAAACAGTTTTATTTAGAAATAAAAAATTAAAATCATGACAGAATCCCTTTGCAGAATCATTTTGCAGTCCTGGAATCCTTCTTCTGCTTCTGAAATTGTGTTTTAGACACTTTCCTGGTCTTTCTGGATCCTTTATGTGGTTGGTCTTTTTTTGAGATTGTGCATCAGTCTTTTCTGTCTCATGTTTTTTCTTTACACTTTTCTAAGTACTGAAAAAAACCCAAAGAAGGAATTACTATACAGAGAACCGTGAGCATTCTATTTGCGCTTATGATGGTTTTGGAGAACTTCACTAGTAGACCCACTTTTTGGATGTTTCACCTTCAGACTGTTCTTTCCAACAACTCATTCCAGTGTATAACTAGCCTTTATGTTATTTTTGTCAAGAATTGTTTTATTCATCAGAATCTGCTATTAAAGCCACGTCCATCGTTATTAACGCAGGTGCTGCTGCATCATAAAAGGACATTGTTGACAAAGCCGTGCTTCCTTCTCTTTGGCAATGGCTTGGGGAAGCCCCTTTGTCATTTTTAGCAGGATATATATTCTGATTTGGGAATCACACGCCGAAGGCAGAATAACTGCAAATTACATTTTTATTGTGGACGCACAATAAAAATGTAATTTGCAGTTATTCTGCCTCCAGTGTGTGATTTCCCAAATCGCAATATATATTGTTAATACAAGTGGGAGGCCAGGGACGGAGCCTCCAGGGAATCACCACTATTGACTACTTGAAAGAACGGCTGTTTTGTGCAAAGTTACTGTTGGGACATTTTTAGCAGGACAATGAGCCCTTGCACAAAGCAAGGTTTTCTGGGATGGGAGTAGAAGACATTGATTCTCTTGCACAAATCCATGATATCAACCCGTCTTAATGTGATATGAGTTGGAATGCTGATGTGAGCCAGACTGAATCACCAACATTGTTGCCCAAACTCTTACACATGAATGCAAACAACTCCCAGCAACAATCTTACAACTTCTAGTGGAAACCCTTCTGTGGTGTTTATACAAATGGCCTGCAGGTGGCACTGTGCATACACAGGACTTTCTGTACAACTTGAAAGTGAAAGTAAGACTTACTGCTGTTATGTAATGGCTGCATGACCTGCTAATAAAGCATTGTTATATTCTCCTCATCATAGGACTTTCTGTACAACTTGAAAGTGAAAGTAAGACTTACTGCTGTTATGTAATGGCTGCATGACCTGCAATAAAGCATTGTTATATTCTCCTCATCCTCGGCTACCAAACACAACACCTTCCTGGATGAGCCGAGATTAAAGGCTGGTTTGTAGCAAAGAGAGAATCCGCTTCTTATTAATACTTTTGGTTTGTGAATAAGATGTTGAATGTTGAATAGACTGGTGTCCACACATATGTCCACATCATGTATATCTCCTACTGACTGGTACAAAAACACTTATTTACCAGTGAACATTCAAATACTTTTCAGTTGTATTAGGCTTTGGGTGCAGCAACCATTGACAAAAAGTTTCAATGTGGGGTCTAAAATCTTCAGATATTCTAAATTGTTTTATTTTGTTTCAAGTCCCAGAAAAGCCTGTTTAGCTCTGCAAGATGTCATATTCTGTGCTTGAAAAACTCTAGCAGATTCTATTGAGTTTACTCTCAATCTAAATATTTTTTTTTCTAAAGCTCCCCCTTTAGAATGTTCAGAATAAACCCTTAAGTTTTGCATGGCACAAAAAGTTCTGCAAAGTGGGTTCATTGCGGATACGCTGCACGTTGTCTTTTGCAGAAGGAAGGAGCCCACTTTGATCATACGTGCAAGAACTGAAGCGATAGCGTTCAGATGTGGAACGTCGTGAATGTAGTATAATTCACCACGACGAGATAAGCCTTTTAACACAGCAGGTACATCTTTTAGCTCCAATTATGGTGATAACCGTTTTATTAAGTGTAATGTCACCTAATAATCTACTTTGAGTGAATGGTCCCCACTGTGCATAAATCAAAATATGCATTACTGTCCTTTGTTCATGTATTGCTTTGGTTTCTTTATTTTTTTATTTTATTTTACTGTGGTTTAACATAATTAAGAAGTAACTATCTCCTGTCTTGCATTGGGAAAGCCCATATCTGACTACTGTGTTTACTCCAAACCAATGGCTTATGCTTTGTATAAGCTCAAATCATGTCATAACTTCTGCAAACTATGGGGTGCGTAGAGGTAACTTATAATATTAAGTATCATATAATAATAAATATTATATAATAATAATAAGCACAGTTTGCTCCCGGTCTGGTAACCTAAATCAACCAGCCAGACACTGTACTTGATGGTACTCTGGGCAATGTTTGGTTGTGATTAGTTACCAGACTAGAGCATGCCCTAAATTTGCTCCAGATAAGAGCACAAGCTGCCTGCTGATTGGTTGCTTTTGGTTACAAGGCCCAGAGCCCATACAATGAATCTTTCAGTTCAAATAAACCATATCAACTTGGCATATGTTGGCTTTAAATAATAGAAAGATATAATGCCAGTTGAGGACATGGTTACTACACCAAAAGCAAAGGTTTTTATTACATTAGCCTTTAAGATTATAATAAAGATAGTTTCTCCTCCAGGATGATCATAAAAAAAGTCATCCAGAGGGCTTTTTGCCATTAGCATAACAAGGTCTCCTTCTCTATTCTGATCCTGTCCCTCTGGACCCAACTAATGGAATAACCACCAGGGTTCTACCTCCGCTCATTCTTTGGTGGGGCTATAGCTGCCCCCTACCTGCTGAGCTGCTAAGGAACTAGAGGGCTCAAAATAAGTTTCATATATATATCTATATTCATATAACCTGTTATCGAGAAAGCTCTGCATTACAGAATGCCCGTCTCCTTGTAGTACACAGCTGTTGAGTGCGTGTGTAAACATAAACACTATCATCAACTGATGCCCTCTAGTGGCTGGAAGTAAACACTCCACAGATCCGTTATCCGGAAAGCCCCAGGTCCTGAGTATTTTGGATAACATATCCCATACCTGTAGTCCCACAAGTAAGCAAAACACTGACTTGGTCCAGCTGGTAAGTCCAGGGCTTTCTGAGACTTTATCTGACTTGTCAATGGTAAGTTTAAGTTGGTATAACAGTTTTACTTTGCACAAGGGCAACAGTGCATAGTTCTTCATGGTAGGTTTTTTTTTATCCCAAAGTGACATCTTTTGTAGAAAGACATTTAAAGGAGAAGGAAAGTCTGTTTGTACTTGGGCGTGCCAAATGTTGCGCACACCCAAGTTATTGTATTGACTTTAGTGATGGGCGAATCTCCCGAGATTCGCTTCGCCGAAAAATTTGTGAATTTCCAGAGAAATTCGCGAATTGGCGAAAAATTCGGGAAACGAGTAGCGCAACGCTTTTGATGCGCGTCGCGGCAACTTTGGCGCGTCGCGTTGTTTTCGGCGCGCGTCGCATCATTTTCGTCGCGTTGGGTCAAAAACGACGCACGACTCGTTTTTCAAGCGAATTTTCGCTATGCGAAATTTCGCTGGCGATTCGCAAATTTATTCACCAGCGGCCATCACTAATTGACTTACCTGAAATCCAGGTGCTCCTATCAGAAGAAAACTGCTCCGGCTCAGGTTTTTTCTAGCGAGCTGCATGGAGAGATTTTCTTCAGGCTTCTTCTTTCTTCAAATTTCCCGGACCAAATGCATGTGCAGTTGAACGAAATAGCCTATTTCTTAGTTAAAGTTTGTTTTTTCATTCTTCTGCGCATGCACAACCGCACGAAGAAAGAGGGAGCGGGAAGAAAATCTCTCTGTGGTTCTCACTGGTATAACCCAGGGCCGGTACAGTTCTCTGCTGATAGGAGCACCAGATCGGAGTTTCAGGTAAATCAATACAATCACTTGGCAGTGCCTAACATTTGGCATCCCAAGTGCAAACAGACTTTCGCTCTCCTTTAAGGACATCCACTGCTCTCCATAAGTTTTGCTGGCCCAATAAAATACCCTTTATTACCAAAAGTTGTTTCAAGACCAAGTTCATTTTCATTGTACGGGCAAGTGATCCATCTCAATTTCAATAAAATCATTCTAATTTTTAAAAATGATTTCCTTTTTCTGTGTAATAATAAAACAGCAGCTTGTACCTGATCCCAACTAAGATATAATTAATCCTTATTGGAAGCAAAAACCAGCCTGTTGAGTTTAATTCATGTTTATTTTTTTTTTAGTAGACTGAGGGGGTTATATTTAAAATACAAATTTATCTATTTTTTTTCTGAAATACACTCTGACCAAATCCGCACAGGTTATTTCCTCTTATTTATCAATACATTTTCCTGAAAAAATCATTAACATTTTATGAAAATTCAAAATGTACACATTTTTTGGATTTCCCATCGGATTTTTTTTTAAATTTTTGACCGAAAACCACAACATCTTTGGATTTTTGCATGAAATCCAGCGCAATTCAGGATTTCTTCCATTTGCTTACTGTATACACAGGTATGGGATCCGTTTTCCGGAAAACTGTTATCCAGAAAGCTCCAAATTGCAGAAAGGCTGTCTCCCATAGACTCCATTATAATCAAATAACCCTATTTTTTAAAATTATTTCCTTTTTCTCTGTAATAATAAAACAGTAGTTTGTACTTGATCCCAACTAAGATATAATTAATCCTTATTGGAAGCAAAACCAGCCTATTGGGTTTATTTAAAGGGAATCTGTAATGGGAAATAGAATCAGTTAATAGTGCTGCTCCAGTAGACTTCTGCACTGAAATCCATTTCTCAAAAGAGCAAACAGATTTTTTTTATATTCAGTTTTGAAATCTGACATGGGGCTAGACATTTTGTCAATTTCCCAGCTGCCCCTGGTCATGTGACTTGTGCCAGCACTTTAGGAGGGAACTGCTTTCTGGCAGGCTGTTGTTTTTCCATCTCAATGTAACTGAATGTGTCGCAGTGGGACATGGGTTTTACTATTGAGTGCTGTTCTTAGATTTACCAGGCAGCTGTGATCTTGTGTTAGGGAGCTGTTATCTGGTTACCATATCATTGTTCTGTTGTTAGGCTGCTGGGTGGCGGAAAGGGAGGGGTGGTGATATCACTCCAACTTGCAGTACAGCAGAAAAGAGTGACTGAAGTTTATCAGAGCACAAGTCACATGACTTGGGGCAGCCTGGAAATTGACAATATGGCTAGCCCCATGTCAGATTTCTTTTGAGAAATGGATTTCAGTGCAGAAGTCTACTGGAGCAGCACTATTAACTGATTCATTTTGAAAAAAACATGTTTTCCCATGACAGATTTCCTTTAATATTTACATGATTTTCTATTAGACGTAAGTTTTAAAAATCCTAATTACAGAAAGATCTGTTATCCGGAGGACTCCAGGTCCCGAGCATTTTGTATAGCAGGTCCCATACCTGTACAACCTCAGCAATCCTTGGGGTATAATAAATAACAATAAATTCAAGTTTTTTTCCCCACTAAAAATTTGGATTTTATAGTAAAAAAAAAAACTAGAATATTTTGAGTTTTGGGAATTAGGACTTTTGTTAATAACCCCCTTAATGTATATCCAAATTACCCATTTTCTGGAAATCCCAAGCATTCTGGATAACAGGTCCCACATCTGCCATTTTTTTCCAGTGGTTTGTGCATTTAAAATAAAAATCTATAGATGTGGCTTGTTCCAACCATAAATGTTCATATTATTTTGTGTGAATCATTCTGTCCCATCAGTGCAAGTGTTATCATCCCCCAGTAACCAGACAGTCACCTTGAATTGTTTTATTTTCTTTTATTTTTTAACCTATATTTTATTTACAGCACGGAACCATCCAGTCGGCATTTAGCACTGATGTGGGATTTACTGAACCTAGCAGCAAACTCACATCCTGTAAATTCAATTTTTGTTTAATTTTTACAAATGTTTACAAATATACATTAGATTGTACAGTATTGCCATTAAAACCATGCTTTAAGTTGTACAAGTTTTGAGATCAGTATTGTTGTAGGCCACATGAATAAAGATGAATCTAACACACAGCACAAATTCATTCTAGCACTTGGTAGTTGTGTCTAGACCAGTGATCCCCAACCAGTAACTCATAGACAAAATGTTGCTCTTCAACCCATTGGATGTTGCTCCCATTGGTCTCAAACCAATCAATTATTTGTGAATTACTGACTTGGAGGAAAGTTTTTTTTTGCATAATAACCATATTCTGCCAAGCAGAGCTTTAAGTACAGTCCACCTAGGGGCTTCCAAATGGCAAATCACAGCACTTATTTGGCACCCCAAGAACATTTTTCATGCTAGCATTACTCCCAGACTCCTTTAACATCTGAATGTAGCTCATGGGTTCAAAGGGTTGGGAATACCTGGTCTACATTAAAGCCAGAGTTCTTGGATGTCTATTTGGGGGTTGGCATCACACAAACAAAAACCTTTCATGCTAACTGAGTGCACCCTACAATTTGTCACTCCCATTTTTATTTTATGGTATAAATGGTAAAGTACAAAATAAAAGTCAGTTAATACATCCCTAGTGAAATGTAATGCATTCCATAGACTTTATTCCAGGATTGTCTTACGTTAACTGATACAGCATATACTTCAGTCTAGGCACCCTGCTGTACTCTTAATCACATTTGTATGTTGGTGTCTCTATAATGGTAAGGCAGTGCCTATTTACCACCAAATGTAACATCTGATTACATGAACATTTTTTTCCCTTAAAGAGATCTTATGTTTAATAATGACAGGGACTGCCATGTCCTTACCACCACCTCACTACCACTAAATGACTAATATCAGATCACATCTTGATAAGACAAAGAGGTGAGAAATTCCATTGGGCAAAGATAACATTGAGTGATGGGCACATAAATCTGATCACACAGGGTCTATATGCAGATCCATTGGAAGAGGACCATATCCATGGCCTTATGAAGTCCTTGCTTGATGGAATTTTCTCAAAGTCTCAATATCTGCCCAAGCTTTGTCCCCCTATCCATAAGCTGCCAACTTAATCAGCTCAGTTAGCATATGTATGTCCAGCTTATCAATTATCTCTAAAGCCTGTGGGTAGGCATATGGATGCTGGCAGTGCTTCTATATACAATCTATACTCAAATAACATTTTGTTTTGGTGTCTGTGTCTGCCCCTATTTTGGTCAAATATAAAAAAAATCAAGATCTTTCAAGGAGTGGGCTGAGGAAAATTAGCAGAGTCTGGGTTGGATCAAGAAAGGGAAGAACTTGACATGGTCTAGGCATGGCCTGAATCAGTAGTCCCCAGTCAGTGGCTTTTGAGCAACATGTTGCTCACCAACCCCTTGGATGATGCTTTTGGGTTGCTTCAAAACAGGTGCTTAATTTTAAAATTCTGGCTTAGAAAGCAAGTTTTGGTTGCATAAAAACCACGTTTACTACCAAACAGAGCCTCATGTAGGCTGCTAGTCCACATAGGGCTACCAAGTAACCAAATACCAAATAACAATAGCCAGCCCTATTTTGGTCATATATCCAAAAATAGGAAAGTTGGCAGAGTATAGTTTGGATAAAGCAAGGGAGGAACTTGACATGGTCTAGCCATGGCCTGAATCAGCGATTCCCCAACCACTGGCTTTTGAGCAACATGTTGCTCACCAACCCCTTGGATGATGCTCCTGTATTTTTTCAAAGCACGTGCTCATTTTTAAAGTCTTGGCTTAGAAGGCAAGTTTTGGCTGCATAAAAAAACTATGTGTTCTACCAAACAGAGCCTCCTGTGGGCTACCAAATAACAAGGATGAACCCTTTTCATGCTTGTGTTGCTTCCCAACTCTTACATCTGAATGTGGGTCATAGGTAAAAAAAAAGTTGGCAACCTCCAGTCTAAAGTATTGACATACTGAAAAACTGCTTTTACCATTCCTTGAGTTACAGTAACTATTCATACATTGCTTGGCTAGGGGTTAGGATTTAATATATGTTAAAATATTTTTTATATTAAACATTCTGTGCCAAGGACCTGACTGCTTGGATTTGTTCATGTTATGATGCTGAGTTGAGTTAAGTTTCAAAATACTTATAAACATTGTAGAATTTCAAATACTGAAATGGTTTTCCCTAGATGTCCTGTCATTTTTTTTCCTCGGTAGTCATTTAGGTTTATTGCCCTATTATATTAAGGGCCATTGCACAGGAGACACGTTACTCTTTTTGACATTTCCATGGACTGGTGCATGTCAGGTCAGTTTGTCATCCGCGCATGTGTTTTACGGTGTTCTTTCGAGAGCGCATATCTTCTTTCAGTGGTTTTTCCCCTTTGTTCTACAGTAACAGAGGAAGAAAAATGCACTCAGACACAATCCGTCTCAGTGGAGAAACGACCAATTTGTCTTGCAGGTAAATAGAGAGCAAAAATGCAAATCCAAAGAGTCTCAAGCAAGAATGGATGGTGAGATTAAGGGATTAATGTGCTCTTATTTGACTAGCCCGCTATTTTACAATGACCCAACTAATTTATTAATGATGGGTTGGTCAGATGTTCATAATGTTATTGCAATTGGTTTTATCGGAGGGGGGGGGAAATGTCTTTGTTTGCTGTGAAGTTGACTTGGTTATCTTAATTCCGCTCTTTCATATACCAAAGAATATTTGCAAGCAGATATTTGGACTGGGATATGCGACTAAAGCAATGAATGTATGTAGGACAAGTGACGAAAAGTTGGTCATGATCTAGTAATGTATTGTCCATTCGCAGGGAAACTGCCTTAGATTACTCTGTAACATTGTTCTACCAATACCAAACATAGACCCAGTCATGCTGAATGGTGACAATCCATCATATTTCTTCTTGTATGACTTGAGTTTTAATGGTTTGTGAGCTCTTGCGCTATGCGCCAACTCCATGCATTTAATTTTAAAGCCCTTTTAGGTGCATATTTACTGTGCCATATTGACTGCCAATATGGCCCCTTTTACCAACTTTATTTGTAATTGTCTTAAATAAATTTATTTTCTTAATATACATACATTGCTTATTGTTCTTCATAGATATTAGCCTATGGCAAATAGTCTAGAAAATTCCTTAGTAGTAAAAGTTAAGAAGTGGACGCATCCCAATTTCTGAACCTCATAGATCCATGTATAGGGAAGAATGGTGACATTGTTGTTTGGGAAGACTACAAAAGAAACAATAGATGGACTACCATTGGAGAGTTTATGATTGTAGACACATATACATATGGTGTTTGGTCTTTTTTTGGGTTGGCTATGCCTCACTGTGGCTTCATTGAGCCCCTCCTCCCATCCTCACACATCCTAACATTATGAGTTCCATCATTTCTAGTTTTAAAAATTGTGAGATTAAGACCATGCCTCTATAAAATCATACAATGACTAATCCACCAATACTCTGCTCTCTTTTTAGATATTGGGCACAGACCATGTTCCCCTAGAGAGTGCTGTACAGGGTAAGTATCCAATACATTAGATGCAGATGTGGGTTATCTTCAGTATATGGTCTCTGTTTAAAGTGTGTTGCCATTCTCTTCTTCTTTAAACTTGGATAGAGGTAGAGGGGTTCAAACCTTAGAAAAAGAGTAATCATGAATCAGTTCCATAAGCTGTTAAAAATATAGAGGAGCAAACACAATGGAGGAAAAGTCAAAGAAGGAAAGTCAAAGTCAACTTTCATGAACTGAAACAATAAGCCTTCTTTGACAGCCAGCTGCCGGCCACACCAGGAGTGGCATAATCAATCAAGAGTTGAGCTTGCCTTTTCTAGCCTGAAGCACTGCTCCACTTGCAGAATGTCGGGAATTTCCTTGAAGACCAAAACTGCTATGTGTCATAGTATCTGTGTTTATGAAGATTCTCATTCATCCAGGTCATGGTATATCTGTAGAAATAAGTCAAATCACCATCTGAATTGAGAAAGCCAGTTGAATGACTTGTGAAACATCTTCAACTAAAAAAAAACACAACACGTCCAGTTGATTTGACTTATTTCTACAGACAGGTCATAATATCTGAAGTAGAGATATGGCAGAAACACACTATTTATGTTTTATTAAATTAGTTAACTGCTGGCACATAGCACATGCATTTTCTTGCAGAATGTTACAGGTAAAAGGGGTGGCTATAGTAGGGTTGTGCAAAAAAATACATTTTGGTGCAATATCCTGTTTTGGAAGGGCAATGCCACATGGGAAGGACTGTCTTTAGATTATGTGGAGGAAACAGATTTTGTGGGTCTCCATGATGTATGTAAAAAAAAAATATGACACTTCAGTTTCTGTTGGCCTTCAACTATCCCTACACCTTAGTTACTCTCTGCCTATTACTTTAGCCTACCTCTACATCAACACATGGAGCAAACATTAATGGGACATTTGGTCTCACCATGCCACTCCACTGAAAGAGATAGCTTGGTGGACCATATGATATCAAAACAAAGTTAGCTCCATCTGAATGACCGATCATTGACCCTTCTTTAGTAAAAGACGCCATGCAACACAGGCCACAATTAATCATTGATACACGAGAGTAGCCAGTAATCAAGGTCCAGTTTCCACCAACTACCAATCAGAATCCAGTCATAGTGACCCCTCTCTCTTTATAGACTTCAGAACACTTATAACCTAGAGCTATTAGCTGAATACTAATGTGTTTGCTCCACTGAATTCCCCAGCTCTGGTGCACAGTTCATCTATACTAGAGGGAGGCTATTGACATTCTCTGTTTGTGTATGTGAAAAACTGACCCAAGCTGGGAGGCAACCGTAGAGCAATGCCTTATACCTCCTGCCAACCTCAAAGGAGCAAACAATCAAACACATCTTTTGTTCTCATGTCTTTATCTGCATTACAAAAATAATCTAATGAGGTTTATCAATAACAAAATGTGCACAGAAGGAATAGAAACTGTGCCAGTCTAGAAGAATCCGGTGGAGGATTTACAGCGTTAATAGAAACTGATCCAGTTCTGGGGGCTTTTTCACCCACGTGCCCAGTCCTGATCTCTGAATGGCTTTGAACATTTGCTGCTTGACTGATTGGTAGACTGGATGCGCCAGCTTGGCATCACTGTATGCTGCCGGGGTTTCCTTGTGACTTGAAAGTCTTGTGTTCAGCTGGAAAACAAAAGCAGCAGACAGGTACAGTTAATGCATCAGCAGCCACTGGGGCGCTATTGAATCAGTGGGAAGCTCATTGCAAATATGTGTAAAAAGGTGTTGTGTTCCTAGTATTCATGATACATTTTAGGAATTTAAAGTTAAACTAAAGAAGTAGGTAGAAATATTGTACATTATGTTTTGTGCTTCTGTACCAGCCCAAGGCAACCACAGCCCCACAAATTTTCATTTTCTTTTATGTTGTTCTAGACATGCACCGTTCCGTCAGCTTGTGTACCCAGAGCAGAGAAGCATCTGTTAGTAATGAGTAATGTCTCCAATTAAGTCATGTCAGCAGATTTCAGTTGGAAGCTTAAGGCTACTGTCAGAAGGGCAACATTCTTACTGGGATTTATTGCTTTGGAAAGGTCCTTGGAAATGTGACTAATAGCCCTCTATGGGACAAGGCACATATGCAATTGTTCTATGGGAAACCCAAACACCTTTAGGGTCACAAGATGCATTGCTAAATAGAAAGGAAAGCCCTAGAGTAGTGATGGGCGAATTTATTCGCCAGGGCCGAATTCGCGGCGAATTCCCGCGATTCGCCGCTGGCGAATAAATTCGCGAATCGCCTGCAAAATTTCGCCTGGCGAAAATTCGCCAAAAAACGAGTCGCGCGTCGTTAGTAAACCCTGTCATATAACCAGGTGCTGTGAGCCTTTTCTGTCCTAGTAGAATCCAGAATTCAATATTCTGGGCCCCATGATGCCTGCGTGTCAGTGGACTGTGGGGTCAGATTACCGGGGCCAATGCTCAGACATAGACATCTTTCCCAGCTTCCCATCACACACCATTGACAGTGTGCCATATGGTGATTGGTTACTTGACAATAGAGTGAGTCAGCTTGGGGCTCAGCAGAGGCTTTAGAGGGCCAGACACGAGCAATAAAACTCATGTACTTGGGATATGGAGCAGGAGATGGAGCGTGTAAATACAATGCTGCAAGCCATAAAGGTTGGGTAAAATAGACACTGAAGATGAAAGAAGAGGAGACAGTGAATGAGACATATAAAAGAGGATGAAAGAGGAGAGCAGAACATACTTTTCAAGGGAGAGTCCCTGAGAGTAAGGGAAGTGAGAGGTGTTGGATAGAGGAAGTGGACAGAGAAGCTCAGGGCAGATCCCAAGAGTGAGCAAAAGGAGAGAAGGCAGGACAAAGTGAGGAGAACAGAAGAAAAAGAAAGAGAAGTTTGAAGGTGAGAGATATGGGAAAAGTAAAGGGGAGAGGAGAAATTGGAAAGTTGGAATACCATGAAGTTGGAATGCAAGAGTGGAAAAACAGAACGGAAGAATAAAAAATGGCACAAAAGCTTGTTTGAAAGATAGAACAAAGAAGATGGAAAGTAGAAACCAAAGCCAAGAGGGGGAAGAAAATTCACATGAGCAAAGGGTCCTTTGATTGGGTGGAAACATCCTTGAGCGGACATGGTGTAACCCCACCCCAGAAGGGCCAGTTCATGTAGCATGGCAGTTACAGTAGGGATGTAGAGTACTGTCCACATTCTTAATTTTTTGCTAAAAAAAATGCCAGATGAAGTCTGTCAGTGGTGGTGGAAGTTATAGATCATAATTGATGGAAATGCCCTTAATTGAATTATACACCTTTATTATATAAGGGTTCTTTACAAGGTCTATGTTGCCCACCTCTAAAAACAATTGTGGCCTGGGTTGATGGGAACTGTAGTACAGGTATGGGATCTGTTGTCCGTAAACCTATTACCCAGATTGCTCTGAATTACGGAAAGGCAGTCTCCCTTAGACTCCATTTTATCCAAATAATCCAAATGTTTAAAAATAATTTCATTTTTCTCTGTAATAATAAAACAGTCACTTGTACTTGATCCCAACTAAGATATAATTTATGCTTTTTGTAATCAAAACCAGCCAATTGGTTTTATTTAATGCTTATACTGTATGATTTTGTAGTAGATGGTATGAAGATCCAAATTACGGAAAGATCCGTTATCTGGAAAACCCCAGGTCCTGAGCATTCTGGATAACAGGTCCCATCCCTGTACAGCAACTGAGTTCCACGTCCATAATATAAAAGGATGCATTGAACTGGCTTCCCCCTCTATACACCACCTGCAATTCTTTGTGCAAGAAGGACCTAATTGTCCCGCATCACAAATGATAGATTATGCCGCGTAACAAACGGTAGAATCACAAGTGTCAATAAATCCCTTTTAGCCTTAAAAATAAATCATTTTGTCTATAACTGTGGAAATCACTCAGCCACCTCCACGGCCTGGAAAAAGCCTTTTATTCAGAAATTCAATGGACTCTTTCACTGAGCAGCATCTAATTACTTCCCACATAAATAATACTAGCGAGGACTTACGCTCAAGTCTGAGAGCCTCTCGTACAGGCAAAGTGCATAAAACATCCCTGTTGCTGAACTCCCGAGCGACATATTTATCTTGCGCCACGTACCTGGGGGAGCTTGGGAGACGCTTCAATGAATGATGATATCACTTACAGTATAGGAGTGCTTAATGATGTCACTTGTGTGACATTGCTAATGGAAATGCCTATTATAGGAAAATCAGCTACCCGCCACCTGATAAGATAATAAGAACACACAACAGGGTTCCATGATCGGTATGAAAGCCTTGGCCTTATATCTTCACAGATCTCCATGGCGACTGATATTCTTATAGCGCAGCATCCGTCTGTATAAATATGTGTGTGTATATATATATATATTATTGCCTACAGTGTTCAGCTAATTTAATTATCTTGTTGGGATGAACGTCAAGCCCTTGTATTGGGTAAAACAGACATACCTTGCCATAGAGCCTAGCCCATCGTTTGTACAACGTGCGCTTGCAGAGCCTCGATGATCCACCACAGCTCTTCATCCCTGTTGTCGCATTGATCACTTCCAGTTCGGAGCTGCCCACTATCCAGTTCAAACTGAAGTTGGGAGATTTCCCGGGCTGGCGAGTTTCAGCATTGCTTACCCCTTGACAAATAGAAAAGATAAGTTCACAGAAGAAATAAAAATTCAATAAAAATGCAGTCAGCGCGCTCCATAGCTAGGAGTCAAGAGGCCTACAAGACATCTATATTCAGGGCTGCCATTAGAAATTACAGGGCCCCGTTCAACAAAATTTTCAGGGCCCCCTTGGCCCCACCTACCCTGGGCCCCACCTAATCTGGGCCCCCCTCCCTTCCCCCAAGCCACACCTTTCTCTCAAGCCCCACC
>CM044442.1:12251823-12348410 GCA_024363595.1 Xenopus borealis
CACTATAGTTAAAAGACCACACAGACATCAGTGCTAAAAAAGGTAACCCCCGCCACACACAAGTTATAAAAAGCTATTGATAGTCAGGGCCCATTTATAAGGTAAAAAAGCCTGGGGTGCTAGAGCCCCCCATAAAAGTTTTAAAAAAAAAATTGGGGGTCATGCCCCCCTACAAGTTACAAAAAAAAAAATTGGTCACCAGGTCTATGGGAGATGGCCTTTCTGTAATTTGAAGCTTTCTGGATAACGGGTTTCCGGATAAGATCCTGTCTCACTCCAAAAGATGTCCCCCCACTGCACTACCAGAAATGAAGCACCACATGTCATTTTGCTGGATTTGAAAAATTTCTCTCATCCCGTGAGTAGGGTCAGCGTTTAGTTCGGCAAAACAGGATGAGGTTCTACGGATGTAGCAATTGGAATGCTAAACACTATGGTTTGTCCCGACACAATTTATGTGAACTTATCTGTCAAAAGTTAAATAATTGCTGTCAGAAACGATGTGGTGAAACAGATCTGATCTGAGCTACACGGAAAATTGTGGCTGGGAGATCCGCGCGCACGGCGGTCGTGTGACATCTCTGATCACATCGTTACTTAATGAACAGCAATGTCCGACAGTCAAACATGAATAATAGAGGAAACAAATTCTGTGTCATGTACCCAGCTGCATATTACTGATTATACCGGTTGTACGCGGGAGGTGGCGCTTCCATGGCGCTGCTGTCGGGTAGATTTACTGTGAATCAGAGAATCATTGGAGGCAAGTCAGATGGAAGAATTTTTAAAGGAGAAGGAAAGCTACTGAAACAGTTTATAGCAAATAGGTTAGACACAATAGTGCACGCTATAACATTTATAATTCTGCAGAGTGCACAGAGTAAACAGCTCTAAAAGCTCTTATTTTGTTTATGATAGCAGCTGCTGTATTAGCTTGGTGTGACAGCATTTCCTGCCTGAGTCTCCCCCTGCTCATTTATAGCTCTGGGCTCAGATTACCTTATGGAGGGGAGGAGGGAGGGGGAGAGAGGAGCAAACTGAGCATGCTCAAGCTCTAGTCCTGGAGATTTAAAGGGATCCTGTCATTGAAAAAAATATTTTTCTAAATGCATCAGTTAATAGTGCTGTTCCAGAAGAATTCTGCATTGAAATACATTTCTCAAAAGAGCAAACATATTTCATTTTGATATCTCACATGGGTCTAGACATTTTGTCCATTTCCCAGCTGCCCCAAGTCATGTGAATTGTGCTCTGATAAACTTCAATCACTCTTTACTGCTGTACTGCAAGTTGGAGTGACATCACCCCTCACATTCCCCCCCCAGCAGCCTAACAACAGAACAATCAGAAGGTAACCAGATAACAGCTCCCTAACACAAGATAACAGCTGCCTGGAAGATCTAAAGGTGGCCATACATGGGGGGGAATGCGGCCCTCCGACGGGCTTCCCCGATCGATATCAGGTCGAAAGTCTGGCCCAGGTTAGTGCCCATCCACCAGTCTGTGATCCAACTGCCCGTATCCTCGTCATTCTGATCTGATCGTTGGACTCTAGGGCCCACGAACGGATCAGCCTGATATCGCCCACCTGAGGTTGGGCATATCGGAGAGAGATGCGCTCGTTTGGTGACAGCCAAACGATCAGATCTCTCCGTGTATGGCCACCTTAAGAACAGCACTAAATAGTAAAAATTCATGTCCCACTGCGTTCCATTCAGTTACATTGAGAAGGAGAAACAACAGCCTGCCAGAAAGCAGTTCCCTCCTAAAGTGCTGGCACAAGTCACATGACCAGGGGCAGCTGGGAAATTGACAAATTTACACTGCAAATAATTCACTCTACAATATAAAATTTCATTCCTGAACCACCAAGTGTATTTTTTTTAGTTGTAATATTGGTTGCACACAAGTCACATGACTTGGGGCACCTGGGAAATTGACAAGATGTCTAGCCCATGTCAGATTTCAAAATTGAATATAAAAAAATCTGCTTGCTCTTTTAAGAGATGGATTTCAGTGCAGAAGTCTGCTGGAGCAGCACTAAAAACACGTTTTCCCATGACAGCACAAAATAACATTAAATTCATCAGAGCTTATTTGTGGAGGATACCGAGGATGGTCGATATTAGCAGCATAGGTCTTGTAAATGTAAAGCCCCAAACTTTCTTATCGGCTCGTCACATCGTGTAGATGAATTGAGGGAAATATTTCAGCCAACATGAGAGGCAGAGCAGGCAGAGCGGGGCTGTCAGCACTTCTTTGTGACTCAGTGTAAAATATGCAGCCAACATCTTGCTGGGCATTCATCAAAGCTTTTCTCCTGTTCTGCAAAATTAATCTAGTTTTGCACTGACATTTTAAAGATGAAAATATTTTCAAAGATAAATCCCTTGGCCACACTGCCGTGGGTTTTTTTTTGTTCGTCAACATTCAGGTGATTTTCCAATGCAGAACAGGTTTTACCGCAATGTCGCTAAAGCATTCTTTTAAGAGAAAATACATATAAACTAAAGGTCCGTTTTCCATTTATTTTCCTTGGACATTTTCCTTTTAAATTTAGAGCAGGTTTTATAAGCAAAAAGGAAAATTCCAAGCCATAGTTCCTATACATTTGGTTAAATCAGCAGCCCTGATATTCAGGGGCTGATTTAGTAACGTCTGTATGTTGTTTGTCTTTACAAATTAAATTTTTTAGTGCTAAAAATAGTAGCTCATACTAATTACTCTAAACCACAAAAATTGGAATTCAATAAAAAAATAAAAACACGAAATATAAAAAAAAACACGAGTAATTTACTAGACTGCAACTTTTTTAGGTTTGGCATTTTGACAAAAAGTCACGGAAGAAAAAAGCACAACTTTCCATTATTGCAAAAATAATGATGCTGAAAATTTCAAAATCATGTAGAAGTCATTGACAGATTTCCCTTTTTACTACTAGACTATAATCTTTGATTTACGGTTTTTGAGGTTGTGGGGTGTTTTTGACACTGGCTTTTGTGCGGCAATACCAAAACGTCGTAGTCATTGTGCGATTGTAACTTTTCCTGTTCGTACATTTTCAGTACTGAAAAAAAATTACTGAAATATGTGGAAATTAGTTTATTTGTGGTTTCGAAACCCTCTAAAACCACTAAAATTCGGGCCTTCAATAAGTAGACCTCCACTATAATACTGGAGGTCATGTAGAAACGAATTTGTCCTTTTCCAATTGTAAACTCTTTAAAGGGGTGGTTCACCTTTACGGCAACTTTTATTATGTTATAGAATGGCCAATTCTAAGTAACTTTTCAATTGGTTTACATTATTTATTTTTTATAGTTTTATAGTTATTTGTCTTTTCTTCTGATTCTTTGCAAATTTCAAATGGGCGTCGCCGTCCCCTTCTAAAAAAACAAATGCTCTGTACGGCTACAAATGTATTGTTATTGCTACTTTTTATTGCTGATCCTTCTATTCAGACTCCCTCCTTTTCACATTCCAGTCTCTTATTCAAATCAATGCATGGTTGCTAGGGTAATTTGGGCCCTAGTTACAAGACTGCTTAAAATGCAAATCGAAGAGCTGCTGAATAAAAAGCTAAATAACTCAAAAGCCTTAAGTAATAAAAAATGAAAACAAATTGCAAATTGTCTCAGAATGTCGATCTCTACATCATATTAAAAGTTATCTCAAAGGTGAACAACCCCTTTAATTCATGCTATTAGTGGTTTGGGAGGTTTTTTTGTTTGTATTCGCACTAAAATTCGAGGATTTTGAGGTTCTCATATTGTTATTCAGATTAGGTCCACATTTTTATTCATTTGGGCTTTTTATATTAGGCTGTTTATTTAATAAATGACCATGAAATTATTCATGATTTTAGAGAAAATGAATTTCTAAAACCACTAAAATCAGAATGTTGATAAACAGGCCTCTAAATGAGCATTTCAATTTGCATGCGAGTTTGCAAGGGCGTGCTGGTCGCTTACTGGAATGCAGTCTTGATTTTTATTGTTACATTTGTGCTATGCCACAGCATCCAGTCCAAACAAACAACTTCTACTAAAAATCCTTGGAGAATGGCATTGCTGCAAACACTGGGGATATCACAGAAACAAGCCCTCACACTCTCTCTAGACCAGTGGTTGGACAAGGTTTGTCCCCCACCCCTTTGTGCAAAACAAGAAAATATAAGAAAACATTTGTCTATGAGCCACTCACATAGAATATATATGACAGAAAACTAGTCATCGGCCAAATTTCAACCTAAACACCTTCAAACAGCCATTGTTCCCAATTTTCATTCCAGGCTGAGGCCACTCTGGCCAGGTGCCCTAGACATCCTGGGCGGTAGTAGTGCCCCATAGACGAATGTATGGAAAACTGTGCGTATGCATGTAAAACTGTGCACGTGCGTGCGCATGCGCGGTAACTGTGCACGTGAAGAATCCATGCGCGCATGCTCGGAAAGAGCAGCCGGCCTGAGCTGGGACTGGGGACCAGACTAGGGGGTAGCAGAGGCAGAGCTTTGCATCCTAGGCATGTGCCTACTCCTTGGCCCAGCCCTGGAGGCCACTATGTAACTATGTGGTTTTTGTTTACAATAATTACTTTATAGTATGCCAGGGCCAGTTCCATATACTGTATGTACAATAACCCAGAACACATAGAAGTGTAGCACCTATTTGGCGGTATTTAGACAAATACCCATTAGCATTTGCTACATGCGACTTACAATAGGGTCAGGGCCATCACCATGTGTTCCCTTTAAGATGTAGTGCAACTACCACCCTCCTGATATGACGCCAGGAGTTTCTTATGATACAAACAAGAAACTGTTTATTAATCTGAAGATAATGTCCCCAGGTTTACTCACATCAGCGGAAAAGTGTGCAGTCACATCACATGCAGTTTCTCACATGCTGACACTCCCTTATGCCAGATTTGGCAAGCATATAGTCACGACCCCGCTCACACAGAACATCCAGGGTAGATGTAGACTATACAGGCACACCTCAGTGACATATTCCGGTAGTGGTCTCTGGATCAAACTCAGGGAAATCCTCTATCCTGATTCCAGCTCCACTGAGATCGCTATACTACAGGCAATATGGCCTGGGAGAGATACCTCCAAACTGTCATTCCTGCATTGGAGCTCAGAACTGCTCTTTTTAGCTCACCCCGACTGACTTACACTCCTGGAGTGTACTAGTACTGGAAGCTCACCTGCCACTTTCTTTTCCTCATTCATGGGGTTGCCTGGTCCCATGACTTGGACACATGGTTTATTGGCCTTTCTCCACCCAGGCTCCCCCGGGCACACCCTGCTGAATGCAAATTCTTAAATTGCAACACAGGCTTCTGCCTGGCAACTAAAGAAGGCAGGGATTTAAATCTATTGGTGCTTGTAAAACCTATAGGTCCCTATAGAAGGATAAATGCAGGAACAATTTAATGTATAATTACTGTGGTGTTTATACAAATGGGCTGTAGATGTCACTGTGCACATGAGTTATACTGTGCATACAGTACTTTCTATACTTCTTAAGGTGCTAGAGTTTATGCTACTGTTGTATATTGGCTGCACAAGACTGATAATAAAGCACTGTTATAGTCTGCTCATCCACTGCTATCAAAATACAACAATTACACATACAACATGGTAGGAAGAATACAATGTCCATATCATCCATACTGAGCCCAAAACATGTTGCAGGGAAGGATTAGTGAACATATTATATTGTGGGTGGGGGGGGGGGGAAATGGGGAGTTGCACCTAAAAAAAACCCAGAAAAAATGTAGATGTCATTATTATGCCCCCTTAAAGGAGAACTAAACCATAAAAATGAATAGGACTAAAAATGCCATGTTTTATATAGTGAACTTATTGCACCAGCCTAAAGTTTTGCATTGATTGATTTGAATTCGATTGAAAACAGACCTATTCAACCAAAAAAACCTATTTAATTTTGGTTGGTCTTTTTGAATTAAAATTTCAAAGTTTTTCAAATTCGAAATCCGACCCTTGATAAATCTGCCCCTATGTGTAGTGTATATTGTGAGTGGATCCCTAAGCTCAGTAAGTGACAGCAGCACAGAGCATGTGAATCAGTGAATCAGCAGAAAAGAAGATGGGGAGCTACTGGGGCATCTACTGGGGAGACACAGATCTTTACTGCTAAAGGGCTGTGGTTGCCTTGGGCTGGTACACAAGCACAAAACATCATGTACAACATTTTTAGCCACATCTTTATTTTAACTTTTCCTGTCCTTTTAACAGAAATTTGCACATTTAGATCTATGGACTGGGTAAGGAACATGACATTTGTAATGCTATGGTTCACTCTGTCCCCAAAATGTATGTATTTAGAGTATGAATTAAATGTTTTATTGAAAAAATATATCTATAGGTATGGTACCTGTTATCCAAAATGCTCGGGACCTGGGGCTTTCCGGATAACAGGTCTTTCTGCAATTTGCATTTCCACAAATTAACAAATTAGTATTTTTCTTTTCATGAATTGTTTTTGAATTATTTTGGAGATTTATTAAGGGGCAGATTTAATAATGGTCTTTCGACCATTTTCTAAATTTTTTTTTGGAGGTCATTTTCGATCGAATATGGTTTTCACAAAAATCTTTAGATTTTTCAGAACTTAGAAAACATTTCAGGACAGGCTCTATGAGGTCCCCCATAGGCTAAAATGGCAATTCGACAGCTTTAAGCTGCCAAATAGTCGAAGTCGAAGGATTTTCAAAGGGCCAGTACTTCAAAATTCGAATATTTGAATTTGTTTTTAATTTGAATCGAATTGTGGGCTATTCGATAGTCGAAGTAGCCCAAAATTACTTTGAAATTAGAATTTTAAAAATTAGAATTTTATTCGAATTTTTACTTCGACCCTTAGTAAATCAGCCCCTAAGTGTAATAACCATGAAAACATATCATACAAAACAGTGCCAGGTAAAAATTTACTATAAAATACATAAATAAAATTTCCTGTGGCTGCAAAAATTCAGAATCCAAAAATTCTCCATCTTCAACCTGTCGAGGTCCTGTAAAAGTCAATGGCAGTCAATTTCAAGGTATTATTGTCTGTGTTGGAATTTTGTACGATAATCCGAACCTTTATGGCTATTCCGCCGATTACAAAAAAGTTGCAGTTTTCACTTGACAACCCGAAAAAGTTTTTGTCCATCCAATTTTTTTGTGTGTTTTTTTTTATATACTTTAATAATTCTAGTTTGGTCGGATATTTTTTATTTAAATAATTAGATTTGGATTTTGATAAATAAGCCCTGCAAGTTGAATGTAATATGTTTACTTCTAGTCTAGAGATGATTCCGTAGTTAAGGGACATGGATTATACACAGATGCAGAGAAATCAATTGGGGAGCAGAATTAACAGATGCTTTGCAATGTGCTCCGGAGACAGAGAAACACAAAACAAAAACAAGCAGCAGGGGCGCCTCGACTTCTGTCACACAGAATTCTCACTTTGTGCATTGATGAACATTCCCCACAGATATGAAGTTACACGTGTTACCGAAATATGAACGGGGAAACCAGCAACTGACTGTGTTCAGCAGATGTGATTTTTTTTCGGCTTTTATTGGCATGCTTTCCCTTCAAACAAAGGTGCAGTATTATCCATTTATATAACAACATTGCCTGGCCGTGAATTTGTAGCAATAAATTCTTTATAGATCTACACGGAAAGAACCAATTGGTCCATATAGTCCTCACGTTAAAGGCTCAGGTGGAGGCGTAAGTAAAGGTCGAATTTTAGAGGTTTTTGAAACTATGAGTCTCTATAACCACCAATGCCATGAAAGTTATTAAAATATCAGAATATAAAAAGTACAAACAAAAAAAAGCTGATCAATGTGCTATAAAATACACAGGGTTGGACTGGGCTGGCGGGGCACCGGGAGAAAAAACGGTGGGCCCCCGACTCTTGTGGGAACTACTAGCCCAGGTCTTCAACCCCATCTAGTTTGTAATGCCGCGACCCCCCTTTGTTGGAGGTCATGGCAAAAAAAGTCCCTGCGCACTCGGCGCACTTGCACACTAACGCACACACCAGAACAGCAGTGGCGGCTGCAGGGGGGCCCTGGGGCAGCAGCCCAGATGGGCCACATACCCCCCAGTCCGACCTTGAAAATACATCTAAAAATTCAAGTTTTTTGTACAATTTATAGCAAAAAATTCAAAACCCTCTCAAACTCCGAATTGATTAAAAATGGTCCAATAGGATCAGCGCAGCTCCCGTTGACGTCTATAATATTTCCACTGCTTTGAACTTTTGTATTAGAGTTTTTTGTGGTTTTTACACTTGGTAGAATTATAATTTTTGCCACAATTTGATTTCTTTGGCACAAAACTTACAAATTTCTATTTGATTTTCAAAAATTCTAATGTTTGGCATCGATTAAGTGCAAAAAACTCAGAAAACTCAGATGTAAAACTTCAAACATCTAAAAGCTTGTTCATGTAGAAAGAAACCAATGGTAGTTGTCCTAGACAAAATTTAAGATTTTCAAGTTTTTTTGAGCTCATAGACACACAAAATTCGGGTGTTTTGAGTTTGAGAAAATATTAAATTCTTAAAAAATGCACAAATCCAAATTTTTAGTTAATTATCCTCTGAGCTTCATTGGATTTCTTCTTAATATCAAACCAGCTGCCAATGAGTCCCTATATTAGTGGATCTTACATTCTATTTTCCATATAACATATAACAGTTTTACTTGTAGAAAACCTACGGATATGTTTATGGTATGTGGGAGGAATGTAGAACTTCCAAAAGAAACTCACACAGGTCCAGTTGAAATTGAACCAACACGCTAGGGATGTATTCTAAACTTCTGGGAATACATTTTCTTTAACACCTGAATCCACAGATTGAAAGGAAACCATATTACTCATATGAACCGTTTCCCGATCACCTTAGGCTCACAGTGTATTGCAACCCCTTCTTTGTAAAGTGATGGATTCTGGGACTTGAAGAGGGTCTTGAATGCCCCAAATCCATCATTTTATCGATCACAGTATTAAACAAGATGCTGTAAGAGGAGGGGACAAATAGTTGGAATCCTGTTGACTTATGGTGTAGGTTAAAGGGCATTATATTTTAATAATATAGAGCAATAATCAGAAATAACTTCCCACAGTTAGGGCTGGCCTCATAGTATACTATATTTAAAACAATATCTTAAAGGAACAGTTCAGTGTAAAAATCAAAACTGGGTAAATAGATAGGTTGTGCAAAATAAAAAAATGTTTCTAATACAGTTAGTCAGCCAATAATGTAATGTATAAAGTCTGGAGTCACTGGATGCCTAACATAATAGCCAGAACATTACTTCCTGCTTTTCAGCTCTCTAACTCTTGAGTTAGTCAGTGACTTGAAGGGGGGCCACATGGGACATAACTGTTCAGGTTACCTATGTTTTTATTGTTTTCACTGAGCAATTCCTTTGAAGAGTGTGTTCATCTTTAAATTATGGGGCAGATTTACTAAGGGTCGAATTTGAGGGTTAAAAAACCTTCGAATTCTACCATGGGATCCAATATTCGAATTTGAAGGTTTTTACCGCATTTCGATCGATTTGAACGATTTTAACCATTCAATCGAATATTTTTATTCGATCAAA
This sequence comes from Xenopus borealis, assembly GCA_024363595.1. Lineage (NCBI taxonomy): Eukaryota > Metazoa > Chordata > Amphibia > Anura > Pipidae > Xenopus > Xenopus borealis. The sequence continues at coordinate 12,261,463 of CM044442.1, forward strand.
AATAATGAAACCCAATTCAGTAGCTTTGATCTGGTGAACTAGGCAGTCCAATAAAATTTTAAAGGGGAAGTAATTCGACTGTCGAATAGTTGAATATTCGAATAGATTTTTATTTGAATTATTCGAATCATTCGATTCAATCAAATTTTCAAAATTCACTGGTCGAAGTGGTCTTCAAAAATTTGAATCTTTTTGAAAATTCGATCAAACTTCGAATCCTTCATGTGAATTTAGTAAATCTGGCCCTATCTGTTAGTATGATGTAGGGGCTGATTTACGAATTTCACATGAAATGATCGAAGTTCGATCGAATTCGATCGAATATCGATCGTACAAATTTTTCGTGAAATCGTAAAGTGAAATTTGGCCTCTTCAATCATCGAATATCGAATAGATCGAATAGATCGAATGATCGGATATTCGATAATTCGATGACATTGGAAGTAACCAATCAGTGACTTTGGGGGGGCACATGGGACATAACTGTTGCTCAGCTGAATGCTGAGGATAAATTGCAAACTCACTGAACAGTTATGTCCCTTGTGGCTCCCCTTACAGTCACTGACTAACTCAGAGTTAGAGAGCTGAAAAGCAGGAAGTTGTGTTCTGTTATATATATAACTATATGATATATATATATAACTATATGATATATATATATATAGATATATAGTGAATAAAGTACCCCCTCTTGTAAAATATAAGGATAATATAAGTTACCCAGGAGTTTCATGACCAAATAAAAATACGAGGCCATGGAGCTCCAGGGTAATTCTTATATTGATGAAAGGGTTGGACACCGAATCCCACTATGAATAAATAGAAAACTTTGTAACACTTTGCAGAAGCTTTGAAGTGAGTGTGCCTTTGTTACTATTTTTGTAATTCTAATATCCTCATATTTTGCAACTGGGGGTACTTTATTTATTATAATAAGCCAGTTTCAGTGAGTCATGTGACAGAAATGACCTCAGAACTCACTGTTTATAACTGATGACATCAGAACTCACCGTTTATAACTGATGACATCAGAACTCACTGTTTATAAGGATATCATTTATAAGATATTCATGGATTTTGTGTATTATATACATATGATAATGCAAATTTTCAAAGGTACAGTAGGTAATTTATAGGATAAATCAATTATATATAAAATTGAAGCTAAAACTAAAAACTTGTTTACCTGCTGCTTGCCATTGATTGACTCTCATGCAAGTGTCCAGCATAACTATGGGATCCATTATACAGAAACCCGTTATTCAGAAAGCTTCAAATTAGAGAAAGGCTATCTTCCATTTTATCCAAATTTTAAAAAATTATTTCCTTTTTCACTGTAAAAGTAAAACAGTAGCTTGTACTTGATCCCAACTAAGATATAATTAATCCTTATTGGAAGCAAAACCAGCCTATTGGGTTTATTTAAATTTTACATGATTTTCTAGTAGACTTGATATGAAAATCCAAATTATGGAACACTCAAGCATTCTGGATAACAGGCCCTATGCCTATACAATTACTCTCCTTTGAAAAATACAAAGATTAATGCGATTATTTGTATAAATATAGTTACCGCTGAGCAGTGGATGATGGTGCCGGTAAGGTGCTGGTAAATGACCAAGATCTTCTATTCGGGGGCTCATTACTCTTGAAAGGTGACCAGTGTGGTGCAAGCTTCCAACAATGATGCTGTGCATGTAGATCGGATCTATAAAGTGGCTGAGGAGAGCCCCTTGTAATCCAAGAATGTTCCACCTGAACAACATGGAAAGAAGAAATTAACTGATTAGAAGAGTGAGTGCTAATTATCGGGCAGTAACTAGGGTAGGGCATATTGTTATGTTGATCACACCCAGGCCCCAGGAACTAGAGGAGCTTCAAGGGAACAAGAATTGGATTTATTACGTAACCAATAAAGAGAAAATGCATGCTAAAAACCAACTCAACATAGAAAAGGATAAAAGATACGGCCAGATGGTATACGCTATAGATCAAGTTGCATCAAAAATGCCCAATACATATTAATTGCTCTTTCCAGCCCTTACAATCTATGCTTTGTAACACTAAACTCTCTCACCCAGAGTGGGCTTTCACAAAGTTGAGGAGGAAGAAGTGAGGAGGGTGTTGGGAAACTACATCTCTCTTGCTGCTATACAGAAATATAAAGACAGAAGGTGCCAGAGCTTCTTGCAAACAAGAAAACAGAAAGCGTTTATTGAACATCCACATAGTTGTACAGGCAAAATCACATGCAAAGCGTGACACAGGCTGACACTCCCCTGCGGACGCTTAGTAGGAATTTCATTTCTATATCACACCCTGTCACCTTAGGGAAATCTTATATTCTTCCTTAAAGGGATTCTTCAAAGATTTTCAATGATGTATTGTTATTTCCAAATGACACTGTTTACACTGCAAATAATCCACTCTACAATATAAATTTAATTCCTGAACCAACAAGTGTATTTTAGTTGTAATATTGGTGTGTAGGTGCATCTCAGGTCATTTTGCCTGGTCATGTGCTTTCAGAAAGAGCCAGCACTTTAGGATGGAACTGCTTTCTGGCAGGCTGTTGTTTCTCCTACTCAATGTAACTGAATGTGTCTCAGTGGGACCTGGATTTTACTATTGAGTGTTGTTCTTAGATCTACCAGGCAGCTGTTATCTTGTGTTAGGGAGTGGCTATCTCGTAACCTTCCTATTGTTCTGTTGTTAGGCTGCGGGGGGGCTGCAGTACAGAGTAAAGAGTTTCGGCAGCTGTCAAACTGACAATATGTCTAGCCCCATGTTAGATTTCAAAATTAAATATAAAAAAATCAGTTTGCTCTTTTGAGAAACGGATTTCCGAGCAGAATGCTGCTGGAGCTGCACTATTCACTGATGCGTTTTGGAAAAACATTTTTTCCCATGACAGGTTCCCTTTAAACTGTTAGTGCATTAGAAATTTTAATTACACACTTTTAAGAAGTGCTTAAAGGTGTCATAATCTTTTGGAGCAAACAACAACTTTTTCAGTAAGAAGTTTTATTACATTTGCATTGGAACATACTATAATTCGGAAGTGGTCACTAAACAGTTTCTGGGTTTGCAAAAGCTATATTTAGTTTGTGCATAACTTTTCACATTGTGAATAATTGTTCCGTTACCAACTTTTATTACATTCCCCCATTAGAGTGTACTGGTTACAGGAGCTACACCTGCCACTATCTAATGCCTCACTCACTGGGCCCTATACCCCATCTTTAACTGGACCCAGGCCCAAAGCAGACATTCACCCTGTTCCTACATTATGCTTTTCATGGATGAATTAAAATGTAACCTTTAAAATACCAGTGCATTTTGATCCTGCCAATCAACATGGACCACAGCATAGAACAAAAGGAAAAGCTGAAACAGTGGCGACATGAGTGCACTTTGATACCAGCATCTTAACTTCTATTTTTGCTGGCCCTTAAAGTGTTATATAAGTTTTGTGTTGCACTTCCTCTGGTATTCTGGCTGAACGTGATCTATACTGTCACAGATTGGAGAGTGGACACAACCATGTACCATGGAGCAAAAATTGATGAGGCTTTGCCACCAGTCTCTGTCTGTTAATTGACTGCTATGGGTTACTAGAGCTGCAATATTTGCAACTTTTATATTGCTCTCCAGGTGCTTAACTTCCCCTTTGTTGTGGGTTTATTTGGCCAGCAATAGGGCATGCCTACTAATATATAGTGAATAAAGTACCCCCTATTGTAAAATATAAGGATATCATACAGTAAGTCACAGAGGAGTTCCATGACCATATAAAAGCACAAGTCCAAGTGTTTTTATACAGGTCATGGAACTTACTTCTAATATCCTCATATTTTCCAAAAAGGGGAACTTTATTTATTATAATACACAGGTTTTAGTGAGTCGTGACTAGTGATGTCATTTACAACGAATGACATCACTAGTCACTGTTACAAGGATATAATTTTAAAGAAAATCCTGGCTTTTGTGTATAATATAATTATTATGGTGATGAATGACTGCAGGCGACAAATCTCCTGATGAAAATGCTTCTTTTCCCGAAGGTAAAACCTACACATCTCAAAAGTTTCCCCCACGAGGCAACTTCGGAAAAAACGAAGGGACGCAGAGATATTTCCATTGGCAATTTCTGTTACAGCCGACATAAAAGCATTTTTGTTGCATACAACAAATTTTCCTATCAGTCATGGCCCGCCCCTTACATCTGGCAAAGGGAGAGTCATAGATGGACTTTTTCATAAACTTCAGTTTTAATAACATTGTGATTGGTTACTTCATTGGTAACTATAGTATGGAGGTTACAAATGCAGTAAACAAACTATATTTGTTTGTACCGCATTGTGTAGAACTTTCTAAACCTGCTTTTTATATGAGGCTCTAAGAAATCGTTCCTCTTCCTTTGCTGGCTTCTTCTTAGTGCGCGCCGCGTGCACTTCCGTATTTTATAGGTGCATTCATGCTGGCGCAATGGCGCGAAAGTTTAAAGGTATTTAAAGGGACATTTTTTTACTTTTCTTTGCCCGTGATAGGATTTGATTCCTGGTGCTTTCCTGAGTCTTTGTGCATTTGTTCCTTGTATCCTGCTTGTATTATTCCTGTGTTTGACCTGGCCTGTTCCTGACTATTCTGATATCCGTAACCTGACCCCAGCTTGTACTTCAACTCCGATTCTGTCTCATCCCTTCTGATTGATTACCTGGTTTGACCCTTGCCTGTCTGACTATCCTTGATATCTGCCTGCCTCGACCCATGCTTGACTACAAACTTGCCTAATCCTAGTGTACCGTGATCTTCGGCCTAACTGACTTTAACAAACAGTCATGCCCCTTTGCTTGCCAGAACTCCTCGCCTTGTTCCTCTCGTTAAGTCCAGGTGGTATCTGAGTAGCTGAGGGCTCCTCCCGAAGCCAAACGCGGTCACACTACTGGTGAAGCCGAGCCGAGACCAGGGAACTTGGCATCTGTTCTGGTTTAGGGTGCCGACCGTGACAAAGGCTTTGATATTCAACCAAAATGTTCTGGCCAAGAGAACACTCAAGGACAAAGAAAAGAAAACAATAGCTGTCGCAATCCATGCATTCCGTAGTTAATTCCTTACATCATTGTTGCTTCCTTTTAATTAGCATTTCTTGATCGTTAGAGCAATTATTGTTGTGGCATTGTGTCATACATCTCATTTCATGATTAATCAGGAGTCATTATATGGCCTTCTCCTCAAGCAGTCAATTACCATGCATTACTTCCCATTAATTACTAAATGTTTAAAAACACCATGTACTACCTCTGCGGCAATCTGCTCGAGGAACTTGTGACTCGTGGAGCTTTAGTAAAGGTCCCCTTTAAATTTGATTCCAAAACACAAGCAATTTAGCCTGTGATATTAATTTGCCTCCGAAGCAGAGCTGTGAATTAGAAACATCTTTTAATCTCATGCAAGAAAAAACAGCCATCTGGCTGTAGAGCTTTTCCAAAGAGTCTTCCATTCCCTCGTTCTGCAGGCGCAGGTCATTAAAGTAATGTGTTCATCTACATAAAACTCCAGTGGAATATAAAAGGTAATATTTATATACAAACTATTTAGTCTCACAATTTAAACAGTCGTTGATTTTATGAAACATTTACTTTAGTCGATCGGATCTGCATATCTCGGCTCGGCAATTTCTGCAAGTAATGTGAGATTTGGGAAGAACGGGATATTGTTAAATACGCACCTTTTTAAAATGCTAAATGATCAATTATAGCTGCGGACGAATATTGCATGTGGAGCCCTGGCCAATCATTTGCTTTCCCTTCAGAATTATAAATCGTTCTTGTGTTTGAGTTTTAGCTTTTCCCAGTAAATTATATTGGAAAGTGCCATGTGTGGGAAGCAGCAGTGAGCTCAATCCATACAAAGGGATTAGAGAATCAACTTATGTTCTAATAAAATTGTCCTTTAATGTTCAAGATTGTATGGCTCATGTTAGCTTTGGCATTTAACCCTACAAAGGAATACTGACAGCCTTTTGGTACTAGCTTATGACAAACTGTGCTCCCTGCTTCTATAACTAAATTACTGGGAATGTCAATTCCATTGCTGGTTGCAGGCTAGCCATCAGCCCCAGCCTAGTGTGAAGGCTTCTGAAGAAAGCAAATCCCTGCCCATATCAGGGGTAAAGGTTTCTGATTTAAAAAAAAAAAAGCCTAGAGCAGGACACTTTATTTTCAAAGAGAAACAAATCGGGAAAGTGTATGTTACTTTAAGGGCTCTTACACTCAGGCATTTCCATAATGTGGCTTTTTTATGTGTTCCACACGGGAACACATATGTTAATAGAGCTCACCTGCATTCAAAGGTTCGCTCATGTGAGTACAAGCTCATAAGCCACTGTGTATTAAAATGCCCATATGAAAGAGCCCTAATGCTTGAATTCACATCTTCAATCCAAGGCCAATGAAGAAGATGGGGCCAAGAAAAACTAATGAAGAGTACCGCTACCATAATCAGATAAAACATATGGCATTGTTATCTTAGGAATTTCATTTATCAGTTTTTGTGTTAAAAAAAAAGCAACAAAAAAAATGTGATCCAATGCAAAAATTACATTATTCCATTCATTTTCAACAAGGCTGTAAATCTCAATGCCTGAGAGTAAAAGCCATTCCAGACCCAGCACCAACTGCACATCTTTCGTGAAGAAAAGAGAAGGCACCTGCCCCGCATTTTGAAAACAGGCAGAATATTTGAGATGTTTGTAGAACATATCCAAAAGAATTCAGTTTGGAAAACAAACTCAAATGATCAGATTTTTTTGTGACATTTTCTCAAACTGGCCATTTTGAATTATAATTAATTTGCTCTCTTTATAGATCCCTAGTAAGGCCTCATCTGGAGTATGCAGTGCAGTTTTGGTCTCCAGTCCTTAGGAGGGATGTAAATGAGCTGGAGAGAGTGCAGAGACTAAGTGCAACTAAACTGGTTAGAGGGATGAGGGAAGACTTCAATTATGAGGGGAGACTGTCCAGGTTGGGGTTGTTTTCTCTGGAAAAAAGGCACTTGTGAGGGGACATGATTACACTTTACAAATACATTAGAGGACATTATAGACAAATATCAGGGGACCTTTTTACCCATAAAGAGGATCACCAGAGGCCACCCCTTCAGACTAGAAGAAAAGGACTTTCATTTAAAGGAACAGAGTAGGTGGTTCTTCACAGTGAGAACAGTGAGGTTGTGGAATGCACTGCCGGGTGATGTTGTGATGCTCATTCTGTTAATGACTATAAGAGGGGTTTGGATGATTTTTTGGACAGACATAATATCAAAGGCTATTGTGATACTAAACTCTACAGTTAGTATAGCTATGGGCATATATGGTTTGTGTGAAAGAGTGGAGGGATGTGTATGGATGCTGGGTTTTAATTTGGAAGGGTTGAACTTGATGAACTTTGTCTTTTTTCAACCCAATTTAACTATGTAACTATGCCCCAGCATTTAATTTTTTTAAATAGTTTAGTTTGGTTCTTGCTGGGTAGAAGATTTCATACAGCCTGCAACAGAGCAGCACCTACTGTATAATGTTCTAAAACAGACGATTTGCTATAACCATCGATAGGGAATGATTTTTTTGTAACTTATAGTTTTATTGAAATGTTTTCATAAAACAAAAAAAACAAAAAAGGAGTGAAAACAAAATAGAAAGAAAAGAAAAATGAGTGGATTTGGCAATACAATTGAGGCATATTAGAAAGTATATGAGGTACATACATATGTTCATTAGCCATTGTTTATACATGGAGTACAGAAAAATGTTTTTTCTAATATTACAGAAAGAGTAATGTACATTTCAGAGCTGGGTATATAGGACAGGGCTCCCCGTCCTGGTTTAGTTGTTACCGGGTTATGGTTGACCCTACATCTAGTTTGTATTCTGCAGTTCCCATGGAGACCATATTTCCAGGTATTGTGCCGTAGTGTTCCGAATATAAGCAATCCTAGATTCAAAAATCCTATTAGATTCAACCCTAGTATAGACTTCAGCCAGGGTGGGTGGGTGGAACATTTTCCATTTTGCTGCAATTGCCTGGCGAGCTGCCGTCAGTATATGGTTAGCTAATTTTTGTGCTTTCTTTAATAGGGAATGATTTAGCTGCCTATTGTAAAATTATTTAAGTAGGAAAAACGGTGCAAAATAAATAGCAAATTTATAAAGCTGTGCATTTTCTATTACATACAGTCATATTTTCAGTGTATTTTTTATTCCATTTTGCTTTTGGCATAACTTATTTTAGTCAATGGGAAAAATTTTGGTGGCAAGTAGTGAATTTGTGAAATAGCAAACAATTTGCGCAATGCATTAAAGTCTAATGGGGACAATTTTTTGATGAGCGTGAAATTTTATTATTGATGAGCGACAATTTACATTGGAATCTATGGGCATCTCTTCTGCAGGGAAAACCTGGAGAAAATATTTGCTCATCACTGGTAAATTCCTGTGGTAAAATTAATTTTGTAATTTTCCACGTGCATTCAGCTGATTATAAAAACCTGGAAGATAAGATTATTAGATTTATTATTTTTCCCCACTTATTCAAACATAAAATTTTCCGGTACTGGAAAAAAAACCTCATTTTTTTTTACTATATCACTGAGAAGAATGAAACCTGGAATCTGAACAAGAATAGACACGCATAAGTAGATATGCAAAATGGCTTGGCTGTGCTTCTTTGTAGCTTTACCAGCCAGGGATGAGATTCAGAAACTAGATTCACAATGTTGAAATGGCAGAACTTCGATTGTTGTGTCTTTTCTAATGGAATGCTTAATTGTCCATGTCATAAAGGGTCACCAAAGGGCTCTTAACTTTTACGTATTAGTTTTTTCTTTTTTAAAACTGCCCTTGCTACTCACAACACTAAGAGCAATCATAGGTTAAGCCAGAACGTGGCCCTAAAATAGTAATGTCTGAGGACCTATCTTTTGAAGCAGCCAACTTGCTCCATATATGTTTCCTGAATATCTACACTGAAACACATATTGGTCTCTATATTGATAACACATGTGGCTCTGGACTATTTTCCTGAAGAACATGAAAAATCATACATACAGATTAAAGCGCTTTGGAACAGTAGTCCAGAAATGAACATGGATGAACCTAAGACTTAGAGATAATGAAGATCCACCCATTTTTTCATTTGTTTAACATAGATTGGGATTCAGTTCTACTTGCTACATGTATTCTTTAAAATTGTATTGGGGTCATATTACAAAGTTAGCACACAACAAAAGGTATAATCTATTATAAATCAGGGAGAGTCATACAGTAATGGAAAGGATAAGGATGAGATTCCTCTCCCAAACAGCTTACTAATAAATTGGTGCATCAATAGAGATGAGTGAATCTCTCAAAAATTCATGAAATTACTATAAAATTAGCCATACATGGCAAAAAAATATGCTCATCAATGTATGAACGTAAACATCCTTAGGTCCTAAGGGCTAAAGGGGGAGGTAACCAGATAACAGCTCCCGGGTAGATATAAGAACAGCACACAATAGTAAAAATCCATGTCCCACTGCAACTCCTTCAGTTACACTGAGTAGGAGAAACAATAGCCTGTCTGAAAGCAGTTCCATAGTGCAGCACTGGACCTTTCTGAAAGCACAAGACCAGGCAAAATGACCTGAGATGATGCCTACACACCAATATTACAACTAAAAATACTCTTGTTGGGTTACGAATTGTGTAAACAGTGTAATTTACAAATAATAATTATACCATAAAAATCATGACAGAATCCCTATAAAACCATTAATAAAAAAGTAAATTCATGTCTTCACCAGGATACAGGAACATTTAAATAATTTCAAATTCTAATTTTTTTGTACTTGAAATTTTGAATATCTTGATTAAAAAAAAAAAAAAAAATCTTGCAAGCTTCTATAGAAGCTCTTTTATAATGTGAGCTTTTACAAATTGAAAATTTGATTTCTGTGATGCTCACGTTTTTTTTCCCCCCTGGAAATGAACATCAGTCATGTTTTTTTATTTACATTTTTAAAAAATACTACAATTCTGTTTAATCACAATTTTTTGGCAATAACTCAATCTTGAATATGGATAACTTGACCCCTTGCAGTAGCACTAAGAACATTCTAGCAATTATTTTGTAACTTACACCAGGAACAAGATTGTGTATGTCTTTTGTTTAGAAAACAAGTCATGTCATTCATCCTCTGCTGTTTTCCACCCCTAAATTAATATTCTACATAAAATAATTATCATACATATAATTAATAAAGTTTATCGGTAAACTTTCTTAAAAACAAAAAAAATGTATTTCTGTTAAGCTTTCCCTTCATTGCTGAACCACATATACCAAAGTGTAAATTATATCTCGATCAATACAAAAAAAGGGGTCTTACTGTGAACTGGAGGCATTTCCCTGCTCCGAACTGAGCAGAAAAAAAATACCTTCCTCTTTTGTTCAAACACTTGATATTACAGCCTTGTTTATCGAGACAAAATCCCTTGTCTGGCTTTCAATATAGATAAACCTTAAGTAAATACATATTTTTTTTTCTATTTGTCAATCATGGAAATGCCACAGATGAGGTGGATAAAATCTCATAACCACCTCCAAGAACTCCAAGACTCCTAGACCTTTTTTTATAGCATAGACCAAGCACCCTGGGAAGCAGGAATGCACATGATTATATTGGCATTCAGTAAAAGCTTAGAGATGAGCTTGTCTGAGAGAATCGGCAGCAACAGCATTTTTTTTTTATATAACCTGCCAAAAAATCTCATCATGATAATGACAATCATATCAGTAGTGCTTAATTTACTGGCCACTGCACCTTCACAGATAGCATACTGCTCATTAGATGATTAAATAGCCTCCACTTGATTTAATTAAACCACCAGAGTTGGGTTTCTGCCACTTTTGTGTTCATTGTTTAATCTGGAATAGTCTGTATTTATATGTTATCCAACAACCTCATCTTCAAACAAAGATATAAAGAATTACGTATTGCACATTGTATAAATAACGAGTTGGTGCTGTCCTAAATTGACTATACATACAATTCTGCTTGTGTGCCATGGCTTGCCAAATGAGCACATTGGTGCCCAATTTAGTTTCCACAGTGGTGGGTCAAATCAGTTGGGCATGGGCTGCATTCTTTTTAGCTGCTGATGATCCCCTTTGGTGCAAAGTGGAGCTCATATTGAGGCAATGTTTAAGGTTATTGTGTCCAGACACGCTCCTGCACTTTTACATGGATTTGATTTCATAGTGTACATTTTGTCTCTTCCGATGAATGGTACAAAATGACGGCAATTGACATAATCATTTCGCCGTCCAGGTTTTCTACAACAGGCTCCGTGCTAGATGCAGCTTGCACCAGATTTGTGCCAAAATACAAATCCATTTTGATCAATCCTGGATAGGTTTTTGGGAGGTCTTTCCAGGTATAAATTTGGAAAACTGAGCTGGTTTTCCTAAGATTAATGCAGCAACCGGCCAATCTCAGATTTTCATATTATAGCTCTGCCCACCACCTACTCTACATCACCACTCCGCCCCAAACATCACTGTCCCTACCCTGTGATGTCATTGGACTGGCCCCACCTGGATTTTCGGGGAATGGTGGTAACCCTAAGCCTGGTGGATGCATATCTGAGTAAGTACACCAGAATGGGAAAAAAGATGCATTGTTAGTACCATTCTCATTGTTTACTCTTTTATCTATTCCATTCCAGGTGCAGCAAGTAGTGATGGGCGAATCTCACCCGTTTCGGCGAAAAATTTGTGAATTTCCAGCGAAATTCGCGAAAAAATTAGCGAAACGAGTCGCGCGTCGTGCCGTTTACGACGCACGTCGCGTCGTTTCTGTCGCGTCGTTTTCGGCACGCGTCGTGCGCCAATTTTTTTTTGCCGAATTTTCGCTGCCGAATTTTTGCTTGTGTTTCGCGAATTTATTCGCCAGCGGCGAATCGTGGGAATTTGCTGCGAATTCGCCCCTGGTGAATACATTCGCCCATCACTGGCAGCAAGATTAAAAAGAGCTGGCAGTGGCGTAACTACTCGCTGGTGGGCCCTGGTGAAGGACTGGCACCCGGACCCCCCTATTGGGCTCTCTCCCTATGAATTGCACATTGGAGTTCTCCTAGACTCTCTGTCGGGCCCCGAGAGGGAGCGGACCCTGGTGCAATTGCACCCCCTGCTCTACTGGTAGTTACGCCTCTGAGAGCTGGCACTAAAGGTGTTATAGACAGGATATTAAGAAAAGTAAGATTATTTATCAACATTCATTCTTAGTGGTGTAATCCTTTTGTGACACCTTGTTTATTATAGGATGTACACTCTTAATTAAAAGAATGTTTCTGACCAATACAGGGCCTGATTCCCCTTTTCTTTATGAAAGGGACTGGAATTTGTCTGATGCAGTGCCTTCACCTAGTGTGATCTTGGAATTGCACCTATGAGTGGCACCACTAGGAAATAGTAATAATAACACACAAGTGCTGCAAACAGATAGAACTTGAAAAATGCTAAATTCAATTACACAATATCAGCAACACCCCTGGCTTGGGAAACCTGTGAAGTACGTCCAATTCTGGCACAGTCCCACACTCCACTCCAGGTGGATAAAGAGAGTTGCAGTCCTTTACCCCCAATAGCTCAAAACTTTGCCCTGGTAGCACTACCTGCCCCAAATAACTCTCTGATTGGACAGTGGTGGTTGCTCCTACGTAGCAGGGACACAGACAACACCTGTCCTTTCACAGGGGATACACACTGGAGATTTCCAATACCCCCAGTGAGCAGAACCAGAGAGCTGGTATAGGCATCCACAGTGTCTCAAATCTGCAGTGACACCTTCTGATGAAATCTGGAATCTGCCAGGGCACACCCCGACAACTTTTACCTGGCAAATTTTTGTATTAGATGTTTTTGAACGTAATGAATCTCAAATTTTTTAAGCTTCTAAGAAATATAGGAAAACCATAGATTTGAGGAAAAAAATGTAAATTAAATTGTTAGTAAATTAGTAAATGGGCCCCTAAAAGTTTTTGAGGTTAAGGCTTTGGGCTACAGAACATGCTAGATTTTTTGTGTCTTAAATGTTGCCCTTCTTCTTACTGGGTCGACTGGTAAAATGCACCTCAGCCAATTGCAGGATTCCAAAATACTGTATCCTTCAAGAAAGTAAGTAAGCTTACCAAGATGTATATATGCAAGGAAAGAATAATTGTGATAAAAAAAATGGAAAATGGAAACTGCCTCTTTTTTTGCTGCTTGGGTAAGATAACACAGCTGCTATGAGTAGGATCTGGTGGCTGGCTCATCGTTACAAACTTCTGCTGCCCACACCTGCCAGCAAAGTTAATCATGCAAGTCAGTGCTTCACTGTCTATATCATGAGCACATTTGGCTAACAGATACAAGTCTGAGTCATTGGGAAAAGAAATGTGCTAAACAAAAACATACAGGGCTATTTAGCGAGAAATAGGGCTGAAAAAGTAGACCAATGATTTCCTTTATATATTTATTATTAACATGTATTTCTATAGCGCCAACTTATTTTGTAGCGCTGATAGATACATATATACTCTCAACGTGGAAAAATATTTACTGGCTGGTAAGTGGCAAAATAAACACATGACTTTTCCAGTCAAGTGCAATTTTTTGCTATGTTTGTTTATCACAGCGTTTTTTTTAATAGTAACACTGTGTATTAACAGCTCCACCATGTGTGATCTGAACTATTGTTTGTCAAATAAGATGAGCATAAATTTGAAAAACACTGATTTAGCCAGATTTAGTACAATAATACAAATAAATTGACCCCTGCAGACACCTACTGTATATGAACAATATATTTTTTGTTGGAAATGGACCTTATATGCAACACTACTTTTTAATAACATCCCATAGTCACAAAGTGTTGGTGGAAGGTGAATTAAATCTGAACAAACAAATGCTTAAGACAACTTAACCACCAATTGGATTTATTAACAGTAATTTGTTATCAGATTTTCATTCATCTAGGCCATTACATACAGTATCAAGTAAGTCCAAAGCAAGTGGACTTTTTTTTCTTGAAAATGTTTGAACTCATCCGAGCGGATTCTTCAGTTCAACTGAGTGATAGTGAATATGCCATCATTTAAACAACTGCGGTAAATACAGTCACCAACATCCAATCACAATGGTTCCTTGAACCATTCAGTTTACAACTACTGAAATAGCAGTATTTTTTAAAAGTTGTTATGTAGTAACAGTAATGTAGAAGAATACGAGAAACAATTACAGTCACGGTTACCAGTAGTGGGATACCCATTCGGATCCACTCCAGTGGACACCTTTGCCTTTTCTATTGAAGTGTCCCCTAACATTAGGCAAGGTATAAACTGGGAAAACTATCTCCAAACTACCTCTCCTCAGTGGAGCTGATGCTGCTCTTGCTAGTTGGCTTATCTTGCTCCTACAGAGTGCAGTACGTAACTCTACTAACCACTTTCTGAAATTAATTCTTAATTTCCTTTCCTGACTTTCATGAAGCTTGGGTTACCATAGCTGGAACTTGGTGTGGCAGATATACGTCCTGCTAGGTAGAAGACCTAGAACATGTGCTTCCTATTATTATGTAAACTAAGGGCAGAAAACAGTCAGAAGATCCCTGGGCAATTAGATAATCCTACCTTCTACAGGTTAAATGGGACAGAAACTAGGACCTTCTCAGCCAGTAGGGAAGTTAACCCATTGGGTCTTGCAAACCGATTCTGAGACTAGATTATTATATTTTTGTACTAGTTGTCTACCTAGTAGTACAAGAAAACCCAATGAATACTTCAGACTGCAAGAAAGGTGGCTCTGCTACACTTTGAAGGATAGCACTTAGCACTGGTTAACTTTTTTAAAGCAGACACACACTGAGCTGGGGTGCAAAGTTGCATCTTGTGAGAAATATCACTTTCCTTGTCTTTTAAAGCCTTTTTTTAGTCATCTCCTAGTCTGTTCTTCACACCATGGTCTGGAAGCAAACATCAAAGACTATGAATAAAAAAACCTTTGATTGTTGACATGTTCTGCGCTGAGGTGGATGACGGAGCTGCTAGAGGCAACTTCCTAAGCCACAAACGTCCATCAGGTTTTAGCTGACCTGACATGGAGTTAGTGAAAAGCACTTGGGGAAATAAAATGGACCATGCTTTATCCATGTGATATATCTGGCAGAATGTAATCTGTCTGAAGGGATCAGTGAATTCAGAACCCAGGCAATGCTGGAAAGAATCTTATTCTACAGTTTTTCAGGAATCTAGAAACTGGATGTTGGCTTTTTCAAAAGTATTGGGTTAGTAAACATCTCCCAATGTCAGCACAATGTCGTGACCCATATTTTACAGAAGTAATAGGAAATCTGTTGGAATTAGTCAATAACAATTACAGTTTCAATGTATTTTTATGCTGACCATTCTTTATCATTACTTCTTATTTATAAATAAAGTTAAAATCCTTTTTTTTAATTTTAAATTTTATTGAAAATGTTCTCTTCTCCAAAGCTGGTGAAAATCCATAGTTTTTTATGGGAGGCCTAAAAGTCTATTTTCTGTCAAATGAGTGAAGAGATCATCGTAATATTACCATTTTAATAATGCATTTAATTGGTTTTGATGTTTTATATATGGGCAATTTGATAACCACAAAACTTAAACTATTTCCAAAAATAATTCAGTAGCTTTAAATTTGTCTTATATGATGACATTTTTAAAATTATATATATATATATATACTGTATATGTATATATATACTGTATATGTATAGTGTATATATACTAGAGATATTTATCTCCAATATCTTCCCATTGGTCAATTCTTTTGCATCAGTTATTTTGATCAGTATAGTTCTTATTGGTGAATTTTTCTGCACCTATAATTATGTTTTTTGTCACCTTTTATAGAAAACTAGGGGGGAGCTGTGAAATGGCATTAAGGTTTAAACACAAGTCCTATATATTGCACTCATGTTGAACAATGGTGATATATTGCCCCTTTAAGTAAAATGCACCCAATTTTGACTTGTGTTTGTGGGAGGTACACATGTTCTGTACTTTGTATGTATGATAAAAATACATTAATGGAATGTGGAGGCTTTGCAGAGAATAGTGTAACCCAGCCAGTAACTGTCCTGTGGTCAAATTAAAGAGACCCAAATACAAAATAAAATGCACTCTGTAAGAAAAGGGCAAGCTTTTAATCTTTTACTGATTTGAAGTAGGAAGTCTAAAGTACAGTGAACTGGCACAGTCAGTTCTTGATGGGCAGAACACTTACTGTGCTGTTTTGCTGCTTCGTTTTATGTACAAGCACTTGAAAAGAAAAAGAGTGGGTTATTAAAAAAAGTTAAAAACTGGTGTTTTTAAAGAGGCAGTAAGATTGTTGACCCTTCAAGTTCTCTAATGGGCACTTAGGAACAGCAAGATGCTGACTCTGAAAGCTATTTTCAGCCCTTTGCTGCGACATGTGTCTGGGACCATGGCACCGCTTGCAGTCAAGTGCGCAGTCCTAATTATTGGACCATGTGCTTATGTCATCAAAAAGAACTCAAGGGATAAGCCTATGGGAGTTATGAACAGCTGCAATGCTTGCCTGAAATATGAGTAGGCTATAGGGATCCATGTATTGGCCTATAAAAGCAAGGAAGCAGGACATTTGATTTAAGGAAAAAAAATTCCTTTGCCTTTTTTTTTTGCAAACCAAAATAAGAATTTTTAGTTAAAATTTACGGAAGAGCACTGGGGCCAGCAAAAAACAATAATTCTGATGAATTATGACTTTTAAAACTCATAATTATGACTTTTTAAACTCATAATTATGACTTTAAAAAGTCGAAATTATGACTTTTAATCTCATAATTATGACTTTTTAAACTCATAATTCTGACTTTAAAAAGTCAAAATTATGACTTTTGATCTCATAATTATGACTTTAAATCTCATAATTATGACTTTTAAACTCATAATGTTAAAAGTCATAATTTTGACTTTTTAAAGTCATAATTAGGAGTTTAAAAGTCATAATTATGAGATTTAAAGTCATAATTATGAGATCAAAAGTCATAATTTTGACTTTTTAAAGTCATAATTATGAGATTTAAAGTCATAATTTGACTTTTTAACATCATAATTATGAGATTTAAAGTCATAATTTCGACTTTTTAAAGTCATAATTATGAGATTTAAAGTCATAATTTTGACTTTTTAAAGTCATAATTATGAGATTAAAAGTCATAATTTAGAGATTTAAAGCCATAATTTCGACTTTTTAAAGTCATAATTAAGAGTTTAAAAGTCATAATTATGAGATTTAAAGTCATAATTATGAGTTTTAAAAGTTATAATTCATCAGAATTTTTAGCAGGCCCCAGTGCTCTTCCGTAAAAATGCCATATTTTCAAATGCTTTCAAATTCCAATTATAGGGCCACTTAGCCGTCATTATTTATTTGCCTTTGCAGATGTATAATATAATTGTTTATAGGTGAATATATAGTTGCTTTTATTATGCTATAAAAGTGGTACAGGTATGGGATCCATTATCCGGAAAGCTCTGAATTATGGAAAGACCATTTTCCATAGACTCCCTTTTATTCAAATAATGCAAATTTTAAAAAATGATTTATTTTTTCTCTGTACTAAAAGAACAGTAATGGATCCCAACAGACAAATACAAGAGGTCCTCTGCACTCAACCCATTATCAATATATTTAAGACATTGAGACATTTTGTGCATACAGCTACTAAAAAAATCCTTACCCTTTAAACAAAACAGGGATTGTTTGTCCATATATTGCAATATATAGTTCATTTAGGAGTAGTGACCAGCTCTCTGTTGTAGCTCCCACCCCTCCCAACTATAGGCAGGTGATCACACTGGTGTCTAATAAAAGGGCATCCATGATTGGGGGTTTTACTTTGAAAGCAGCTAGTGAGTTGCAGGTAAAACTTAGTCCCTTTGTAAAATGTATAATGAAGTAATGGAATTCTTAATGAATCAGATGCAATTTGAGAATTGGACTAGCCAGATATGGGATGACTTTGACATGGTTGGCCAACTTAAATATATTGCAATGTATGGACAAACAATCCCTGTTTTGTTTAAAGGGTAAGGCATTTTTTAGTAGCTGTATGCACAAAATGTCTCAATGTCTTAAATATATTGATAATGGGTTGAGTGCAGAGGACCTCTTGTATTTGTCTATTGTTCTATATATATATATATATATATATATATATATATATATATATATATAATGGGTTGAGTGCAGAGGACCTCTTGTCTTTCTCTATATGTATTTTGTGGTCACAGCCTCATTGCACCCCCGCCTAATGGTTTTAAAAATTAGTGGGAGCACAACTTTCCCGTATTTGTTATATTACGTGATCCCAACTAAGATATAATTAATCCTTATAGGAGGCTAAACCGGCCTGTTGGATTTATGTAATGTTTTTATGATTTTCCAGTAAAGGCATGAAGATCCAAATTGCAGAAAGATCTGTTATCTTGCAAACCCCGTGTTCTGGGCATTCTGAATTACAGGTTCGATACCTGTACTTTGTATTCATATAGCTTTGCCAAAGATGTCATTATCATTATAACAGGCTGGATGACCACTGTCTTTCCAATTAGCCCTTTAGCCTTCTATTGCATTAAATTCTCCTTACAATACTCTATGGGGTATTGCCTAACAACTCAGTTTATATTATCTGATGCAAGTGATGTGTGAACACCTGCATGGTTGTATATTTGCTCTTAGTCTTTTTAGAACGATACTTCAAGCTTCAATGTTAATCAATTGGTAAAATAGTTGGAAAGGCAGTTGTAAAGTAGGTTCTCAGACTACAAAACTCTGTCTAAGTGTCAGATTTATATGGACTATGTGATTTTACAGTATGACATTAAAAGGATTCTGTCATAATTTTTACGATGTATTTTTATTTCTAAATTACACTGTTTACACTGCAAATAATTCACTCTACAATATAAAATTTCATTACTGAACCACCAAGTGTATTTTTTTAGTTGTACTATGGGTTATCAGAGTCACATGACTTTGGGCACTCGGGAAACTGACAATATGTCTGTGAAATTTCAAAATTAAATTTAAAAACCTGTTTGCTCTTTTGAGAAATGGATTTCAGTGCAGCATTCTTCTAGAACAACACTATTAACTGATGTGTTTTTAAAAATGTTTTTTCCCATGACAGTATCCATTTAACTATGTGAAGGTAATCAGTGGAGGCAATGGTATTTTGGGGTTGTTTTATAGAGGGATGTGATTCTACCATGATTTATCATATCAAATCGATATCAAAGAGGGAGTGGTTGGTGGCAGTAAATTCTAAACTTAGGCAATGGACTTCTAAGTTTGAAAGTTTGGATCAAAAGGCTGAAACATTGATGAACATAATACCTTAAGGGGAAGATTTAAACAACAAACATCAAATGGTTTCAACAAAAGATTTTCCTATTTCAAACTGATAGACTGGGGCCACCATTCAGTGGATTCTCCACCTGTGGAAAATCTGTTTTGTCTGGCCCTAGCCATTCAGAACACTCACATTTTGTTTAGATAATTAAACAGATAAAATTGTACCTTGTTATTTTGTCTGTACATGACATTGTAATAAGTTGCTCTCCAGATAACACTCCATCCCATGTTTGTTCCGCCACCCTGGATCGTACTGGTATAGTTCCTTCTCCAGACTCTATCTTTGTACGTAGATGTCCTCGAAATTTTCTTACTATATGTTTAAACCAATTCACTAGAAAGACAAGGGGAATTATGTTGTGATATTATATATTAGAATGATCATCTGTACCATTGTACATTCCTAACATATTAATGTTGTGGAGCTTTCCATACTTAGTTCCCTTGCGTGATTCAGAAATCATGTACGTCATGATAGGACTGCTTTAATAAATTGGCAAACGGTGTATTTTTTTAATTTATGCTCTAATAATTACTAGGCCCCAACATGTCATCCATGAATTTTCTCTAACTGATGAAGAAATAAGGAAAGAATGCTTACTTCAATGAGTGCAAATTCCTCAGGACTAACCTAGTGACAAGCAATTAAGCTTACAGTCAAACTGGGAATCATGTACAAAAGAACTACATGCAAAAATTATTTTGAGTTACTTATGAAAATCAATACATGTAATGTTATAAACTGGCCCCCAAATGATTTCTAGTGTTCCTTTAGATGCACATGACTTCTGCACATACACCAACACACACAGAGAGGGTTGTTTTATGGTTTTGGTCAAAATGTTTAGTGAGCAACAGCGGAACCAACAGTATGCGCAAGAATCAGCTTCTACTGTATGTGAATAATTCTGTACAATAAACAGTATTTTTTCTTTAATTGCATAGCTAAAACATGTAAGGTGGCTGTATTTCTCAGCACTTTTG
Organism: Xenopus borealis; assembly: GCA_024363595.1. Lineage (NCBI taxonomy): Eukaryota > Metazoa > Chordata > Amphibia > Anura > Pipidae > Xenopus > Xenopus borealis. The sequence goes on from CM044442.1 coordinate 12,281,946, forward strand.
TTCTGAGACAACACAAAGGTCAGTATTATGCCTAACTGGAACAGTATGGCCAACACTAGTAGACTATGAAAATCCATCCTTGTGATGATAACTGGGTCTGGTTCACTTTGAAGCACACCTTTGAGACCTAGATATTTAAAAAGACCCTCTTAGCCCCCTGTGACCAACAATACAAGCACCAAAAATATGAACAAATCTTTAACAAGCGCCTGGCACAGAAGAGCAAATTGGATACTACTGAGGCTCTCGCAAACTTCATGACTTCAAAAACTCAGCTTGTTCTGTAAAGTAGATGAAAATGTCATCTGCTATTGAACTGCCCATAGTCTTCAACTTTAATGGGGCAAATTGTTTTCATGGCATTGTGTGAAGGGCCTGTAAGTACTTCTCTAAATTACACTTGATTATAAATGTAATGTATAAATGTAAGAATAAAATGAGCCATCAAAACTATGGAAGCCAAGGATAATTTTTGACTATTTGTACTGTAATTACTGTATCAAATCAATGTCTAAACACAATGTTCTGGTTGTAGTAGGAGATGAAGTGACAAAGAGGTCTACAGCTATATTATAATAATTCTTGGTTTTCTTCTGCTTTCAGCTGGTCTAAAATGAAGTTGACGTTTGATGTTACTATGACCTGAGAACAAATAAGAGTCATTAAAATGTATAATAAAGTCTCCTGTTTCAGAACAAATTTCTGCTCTCTAGAGAAAGCAAGTGGTCGCCTTAAAGTTAATGTTACACGTCCCTGATGCAATTATGTAGGGCATCTGTGTGAATTGCCTTAGCCCAGGGGTCCCCAACTTTTCAACCTTTTGGACCTGTGAGCAACATTAATACAGTATATTGGGTAGCAACACTAGCATAAAAAATGATATTGGGGTGCCAAATAAGTGCTGTGATTGTCCATTGGGTACCCTCTATGTGGACCATCAACCTTAAAGGTGCTCAGTTTGGCACTAATGTGTTTTTTATTCAAAATAAACTTGCCCCCGAGCCAGTAATTTAAAAACAAGCACCCACTTTAAGGTCACTGTGGGCAACATCCAAGGGCTTGATGAGCTCAGGAGCCACTGGTTGGGGATCACTGCCTTAGTCTGGCCTTTCTACATGGTTGTTAGCCATTGTGAAAAAATACTGAATCCCTTAACTTTCCCCATTTAAGGAGAAGGAAAGTCTAGACACACTTGGAGGTGCCAAATGCACCCTCAAGTGATTTAATCAACTGACCTGAAACCCTGGGCCGGTGTTCCTATCCGCCGTTTTACCAGTGAGCACCACAGAACGATCTACTTCCTTCTTCCTCTGTCTTTGAGCGGTTGCACATGCGCATTAAAATGAAAAGGCGAACTTTAACTTTAAAGTTGGATTTTTTGTTCACCTGCACATGCGTTAGTTTGGAGAAATGTGAAGATAAAAGAAGACAGAAGTGGATCACTGCTAAAACCCTGGTCCGGTAAAGGGTAAAGTTTTCTGCTGAGAGCAGAACCGGCCGGGGTTTCAGGTAAGTTGATACAATCAATTGGGTATGCCTAACATTTGGCACCCCCAAGTGCGTCTGGGCTTTCTTTTTCCTTTAAGATGGTACAGGAATTTGTATATGACCTATGGGATATCTCTTTGGTCTATGGAGACCACTTTTTCCCCTTCTTCACAGGTCTATGCATTAAACAATCCAGTAATTGGTGTCAATGGTGGGATTGAGTAGTCTATTGTGAAAATGTGAATGGAACACCAGGGCCAAATGGATAAAAGTGAAGCAAATTAAATTGCATGTATAGTGTTTTATATTATTTGCGTATGAGAGTAAGTTTGGAGTGCATCACCCTCAAACTTAGTAATACAATTAAATGTTATAGATACAGACTGCCATATAATAATGAAACTTTAAGATACTCAACTTTAAAATAAAAAACAAGAAGATTTAATCCCTTGACGTCAATTGTTATATTTATATTTGTGTATATGTTTTTAGTACAAGAAAAAATATTTCCACATTCTCCAGGTCGCCCAACTAAATGCAACCATTTCTGACAAATTCCCCCCAAAACAAAGAACCTATGGTATGACTTCAATGTCTTTTTTAGTGATGGGCGAATCTATCCTGTTTCGCTTCGCCGAAAAATCTGCGAATTTCCAGAGAAATTCGCAAATTGCCAAAAAATTTGATGCCAGCAAATTTTCGTCAGGCGGAGTTTTGCTGTCGTTTCGCGAATTTATTCGCCGGCCGCGAATCGTGGGAATAAATTCGCCCATCACTAGTCTTTTTGTCTCTGAATCAACATCAATTTTTCTGGAGGCTCACTTGTATGAATAATTTATCTTACAGGAAACCAGAAACATCTTGGAGAATAATTGAATTTAAACATCCTTTCCAATCTGCATAGGAATGTTGCAAAAAGAAGAAGACATTAGAATTGTTCAGCTTACGATCAGAGGTGATTTCATATGGTGAATTCAGCCGGGCGTCGCCACACGGTGATGTGCTCACATACAAGTGGAACATGATATTTTCCCTTAGCCGGTAGCCTCCCTCTTTTAATCGGATGAAAATAGAATGCTCCCAGTCTGTTCTCTGTTTGCTGCAAAGAGATAAGACTATTGGCCTTACTGGTACATGGGAAAGTGAATATAGTATGCTCCGATTTGTATTCTATAAATACAGCTGTTTAATTTAAAACATAATCAGCATTAACAACTGAGTCACTTACTAAATGTAGAATGACAATGTGTTGTATTTGTAAGGGAGATAAGTCTAAATTGCTTGCCACATTTATCGGTAGAACACAGAATTTGGACCATAGGGGATCATTTTTTATTAAAGCATAAAAGACTTTATGATCTTAGGTTTTCAGGGAATGTGAATAAGATAATTAAAGAAGCCAAAGCAGAGACTAATAAATATTTATTCAAGATGTTAACACCTAAAAACCAAGGGCAACTCTGCTGCACAGACCATAGGGCTTACTTAAGGCTACTAAATCTTTTTGTTTGAATATGTATTGGTTGAAAAACCAAGGGCAACTTTGCTGCATGGACCACAGGTCTAATATGTATTTATTTTTTTCATTAGCTTCTATGAGGACCTTACTACATCGACCTTACTACCTTAGTCTGATTTAGACAGACATTGTCTCAGCCCTTGGCCCATAGGAAATTCTAAATTTACTGGGGGATATATCTTGTTGAACACATGATATTTCCTGGTAATACTTCTCAGGGCTTCTTTAAGAGGGGGGGGGTGTTGTCTATTCAGTTTTATTTTAATAAACTGTACAATTTTGAAGGGGTGCTACAGACAAATGTTATAGAATCAAGTGGAAAGTCAGGAACATTTCCATAGGGGAAGGCTGATTTTTGTAGAAAATGAAGGTTCACTGGAGAGCAGTAGTGTTAAACCTGTTTCAGACACAAGATGTCCAAAACATGTTGTGCTATGCACTCTGAATAAAATTACTTAAGAGGTTTAACACTACTGCTCTCCAGTGAAACTTCATTTTCCACATGATATATACATTCTGGAAGTGGCAAAACCAGATCACTGTCGATTGAGCAGTCCAGGACTCAAGAAACGGTTTGTAGCTTCAAATACCTTTTTGAATTTGGACATTTTATGAAGGCTGATTTTTGGTTTTGGGAGGCTTACTAAAGACATGTTCTGCATAGATTCTATTATAGCATCCCAGGGCCAGTTCAGCTTATAATACTACATAACACATGGCAGGATAAATAGAGTTCATTTCATATAAAATACCATCCTACACACCCTGCATGATAAATCTAGTGCCAGCTTAAAATCTCAGAGCACATGAAAAGATACATTTGGTGCCAATTCCGTGCATAACCGAATGGCAGGATAAATAAAGTTTAATTTGCATATATAATACATATAGAATAACATTGTAGAATAACACCCAAAAACTAATAGCAAGTTAAATGTAATGCCAACTTCATGTTTAATGCCCCAAGAATGCATTGGAAGGATAATTATATATTCAAAATGTCATATACAATAATCCCAGGAATCATGGTGGGATAAAGGCAGTGCCAACTTCTTGTAACTATACCTTCATCTTGCAAGTCATAGAAGATTCATTAGTCTTATCCTGCCTGAGCCCTCATTAAAATCCACCCATGAACACTTCTGTAAAAGTCAAGCAGCTTGCATTTATTAGAAGTGTTCCTGACTTTTCAAAAGATCTGGTAACCTTATTTTAGAGGCAATAAATGCATATCAATGAAAGGTTCATCTCCGGCTGCACTGTACAAAGTGAAGCCAAATTGGGAATATCGATGATGTTCCCCGTGAAAGCTGGAGAAGAAAGATCTCATGTATTTCATTTACAAGAAGTCATAATATCAGTGGGCGATTCTCAGTTTGGGTTCTGTCCAGAAAGCACAACGTGTGGAATATTCCTAGCTTTGTAAATTCTATTTTCAAAACAGAATGATAAAACACAAGGACATTTAAATCTAATGCAAGTGCAAACAGCAGCAGAATTGCATCACTGTAGGAGATGGCCAATCTCGTTTCCTATCAAGCATTTAGCTTGAGTCAGTTTGGCTATAAGTTTTACATGAATTATGTAAACAAATATCTGAATGTGTCCCTTGACTTGCATTAACCTCATTCTCCATGAAAGATAATATGCTTCCATGAACTGAGCATCTGAAGCTGAGCATCAGTATAATGGCCAATCAGCACCTTAGAACTAATAAACAGCTTCATAAAAGAACTCTGGATCACACATCTAGGGGACAGATTTGTTGCAATGCATAAAAGAACTCTGGACCAGACATCTAGGGGACAGATTTGTCCCAATGCATAAAAGAACTCTGAATCAGACATCTAGAGGACAGATTCGTCCCACTGCAGATCGTATAATGTGTTTCAGCCATCAACAGATTTCAATTTACCTTAGATGGAGCTCCAGTTGTGTGTAAAGGAAGTGAAGAAAGGCTCTTCGTACTACGACCTCTGCATGGCAATCATTGACCACAAGCCCTTGGTAATTAAGGTACTCTCCATTAATGCATTTGGTGCCAGAGGATAAGGCGATTACCTGCGCTTGCCTTAGGTCCAGCCCTGTGAGTAGAAAAAAAATGTATTTGAAAGTCACAGAAAACAGTGTGTGCGAAAGGTGGGTATCAATCCTAGAACTGCATTGAGTTGTAAATGAGATTCAGGTAAAATTTCCTCAAAATCTTTGTGTGCTCCAAAATTTAAAAAAATGTCTGAATCATAGAAAAATTTGGATTCCCTGATTCAGACCACTGTAACTTAACCACTGTGTTTATATCTCCTCTCAGCTGACTGCCTTTCTGCCTTTCTCGGGGGGGGGGGGGTGGCTGAACCCTGGGACCCATGAAACATACTATAGCAGTCTATGTCAGGACAAATGGAATTTTCCAATATTTCTGGCATTACTGGAGCTTGAAAAAATCCTAATCTGGAGAGTTCCATGAATAAAGGTTTTAGCTGCTGGAATCTTCCAGTCTTTGTGGGTTATGATGCAACAAAACACTGGCACTGCCTTGGAACCAATAGTAAGCAGTCAAGAGTTAGCTGTTATTGCTCTACTGAATTAGGAATGCTGAAAGCAAAAAAATAGGTTTACTGGACTGGCCTTGTTAATCTTTAACCAATAACCATGTCTGTATAAAAGACTCCATGGAAACAACAGGTTACCACAATGTGTTTGGCCCCTTTTTTGCCATTTTGCACATTTTTGGTGAGCCAAAATGAGTGAGATTTGCCCATCACTAAGACCTTTCTCTAAATCTGCTTTTGATCTGAGCATTCACCAGAAGCATCACATCAGTGTCGCACAAGTTCAACTGGGTACAGGTTGTGTATCCAGGCAGGTTAATTATGCAGCTGCAAGTACAGAGCATTAGTCAGTGCACTGCACATTTTATATCTACTTTAAACAATATTGCTAATTATTAGATAAAAAGGGCCTGACAAAGTTTCCTTGTTCAATCAATAACTACATCCTAGGAGCGCACATTCTATATGAGGCAATAAACATCCCTGGCTTGGCTGAAAAATGAGCAGGTTGTTTATGGCCATGCTACTGCTGATGGTTACAGGGTGCTTATAAATGTACCTAGCGCTGGAAGTGCTTCATAAAATGTGAAAATCAGTTTTAGTCCTTTTTCTACTTTACTTGGCAGGAAGAACTCTGATAAATCACATTTCCAGTCCAGTCTTTGGTACCAGGCTCTAATACCCAGAGAATGAAATTAACGGTAAGAACAAACAAGATTAGAATTTGCTTAATTCCCCGAGTTCTATTAAGTGGCAGACATGGCCAATACATTCCATTATCAGTTCTGGAGAGGATGCTTGTTTGTTTAAAACGGAACACTGGCTTGACAGAAGTGTGTTCCTTGGTATAATTTCACTGAATAAATGCATTTCAATAGTAATATTTAATGCCGCATTGCTATGCCATTGTTTCATCTCACAATCCCAGGTTTATGTTACACAGAAAACTGGCACAGGGAACTCAGCCAAGCAGGAAACTTGCTGGCGCAGAGCCTCACCGTGGCCATAGGAGTCTGAAACACTTGGGCTACTTTATCTAATTGTATTACAATACAACCTGGACCTGCTATAGAATGTAAAGGAAAAATTTCATAGACATCAGGTCAGCAGATCAAAAAGGAAGAGTTGTGTCTCTGTATATCTCTGTGGGATTTGGAGGCACAATTGGAGCACCACCCGCTAGGCTTCTGCAGAGATTGGGGAGTAATGCAATGCAAATCCCAAGGTTTTCCCAGGTCTAGAAGCAATCAGCAAGTAGCATCTACTAGTCACAAGTGGTGGGCTACAAACTTTGACTTTGATTAAATTACCCATGTCTCTCTTTGTAATGTTTTTGAATATTCAAGATGAGCTTTAGACAGTAGTCCCTGATAACTATGGTTTCACATTCTTTAGCCCTACAGATAGAGTCACTTGGATTTGTAAGTTAAATGCGTCGTGACTCAGCATTAATTGAAGAAACTGTGTTATCTAAAGTTATCTTAACTCATTTAATGCATTTAACCTTTTCATTAGCATACCAAAGCCCCATTGTTTTCAATGGTGAACTCTTTAATTGGATGAGATGCTGTGGCACAATATTCTGTGATAAGTGGGATAAATGAGATAAATGAGTTAAGTCGCGACGCATTAAACTCACCATCCAAAGTGACTGCATCTGTATATAAAATATAATACATTTATTCAAAGCACCCTTCTGAGTACTTTTATTTTGTCATGTCATTGCCTAATTGTACAGGCAATTCCCTACAGATGTGAGCAGTGGATCATTAACACACGTCACACCTCTCTATCTTCAGTTCCTCTCTCTTGTACAATATATTCTACTTTAAAGGGCACTTTCTTAGCAGCACATGGTGCTCTAGGCAACCGACCAATCACCTTGTCCATCTCCCCCCCACACATGCGCAAATGAGCGATTGTGCACACATTGCTGACATTGGTGAAAGAGTTAAACAACTTGTGGACAGTGTGGGGAAGAGGGCCTAAACACTATTGCACCTCTTCTGTCTACCCCTAGTTTTGGCTCTGCTCTTAGGGAGGAACTGCACCCCTACTCCAGACCTTTGCCTGTCCCCTCATCTCAACAATTTGCTACTAACTGTGAAAGAGCGGGGTACCTCCTACCTCATCAACTACCCCTGCAAGTTTAGCTGAAAGTGTCCAGCGGTTGGCTGGGAGGAAATTTAGTTTTAGAAATGCTGCTGCTGCACCATGCACAGGCCCTATGCACAGGTGCCTATATAGAAAATTCACCCCTACCTCCAGTCATGCTCTATAACATCATGTTGCCCAGTTTACACTGACCCCTTTTTTGTCCTAGATTGCAATTCATAAATTTAAGAAAAAATGAGAATGGCCAAGGTTGGAAGTGAGCATATGTCGCATCAATATGGTGCGACACATGCTCAGCTCCAACCTTGGCCACTAGAGGGAGATGAATGTGTTGCTACTATATAAATCTGTGTCTAATTCTTTGCAATTTCAGAAGAGGGCAATATATAATATATGTTCCTGGTAGCTGGGTTTTAAAGGTTGTGAATTCATTTTTAATTCTGTAAGAAGGACTGATGATTTTTAACTGGGTTGCAAGATGTTAAAAAAACAAACGCAACATCCCTGTATACAATGTACCAGAACCAGACAACAAAAAACCTGCAATTTCACAGAGCTCTGGATACCAGTAAAATGCCTTGGGTCAAGATTTATCTGTTTTCTAAATTCAGACTGAGTTTGAGCAATTTCCCGTATGCTCAAAATACGATTTCTTTTATACTCGTTACATCTGCTAACATTCTGGGTTTAGAACTTGGGTGTCTAATAGACATTTATATCTTTACTTGCTGCGGTCATTGGCTGAATATACACCGGAAATGTATTGCTGATTTTGACTTGAATTGTGTTTTGTTGTCAAAATGGTATTTGGCACAATAATTAGTAATTTGCATGTATATATTACTTGTTAAATCTGTCAACAGAAATTAACTTAGATTCAAATGCATCAATGAAAGGTGTTTACAGACCAAGGGGGCTATTTTTTCAAATCTGAAAACCTTTTGTTTCAACAAGTGATTGTTGACCGGCACCTGACCCTAACCCACCTGCTCCTGACCTGGCAAGGCACCTCTATTTATAGACCAGCGCTTGACCCACCCACCCCTGATATCACATAAGGGGTGGAGCAAGTGCACACCAATAGAGGCCCACACATCACTAGATTCTACTATTTGAGAAAATCACAACATATTAGTATTCCAAACATGTATTCAAAATTTGTCAACTGAAACGTAAACATTTCAGTCAATGTCATTGGGACAGTTGGAGGCGTTTGTTCAAAATTAAAGCTTTTTCCATTTTTTTTGTAAACATGAATCCAACAATGCAATTAAACAAATTGTCCTGGGATTCTGTAGTAGCTTGTATATAAGCCAGTGATTAAAAAAAAATATCACAATCTCAGAAAAAAATTTAATTGTGATTTTTTTAATAAACAAATATAATATAAAAATGAATACATTTCCTTCAAAGTAACAATGTATTATAGACGTTCAGCGCAACCTAAATAAATGGAAACTGCATTGAAAATGTGTTCTGCTTAACATTTTAGTATAAAAGAACGCATCCTAAAATTTTTTTCATATATCAAGTAATATTTGATCAAAGCAAATCAGATTTACATATAAGGAGGAGTTTATTATAGAGCAAGTTATCTTTCTGGAATTGGTGACTGTCTCCTTCTCCCAAAATTCAAAAGAAAATAGTTTGAACCTTGTTTAAACTGAAATTGATGTTCTTTGTTCATTGGAACAATTAACAATATATAGGGACCCATAGGGTTATTTCCCCTAATAGCTTTAAATCCTTACACTTCTTTCTTTGTAGTTATATTGTAGAAGCCCATGTAGCTAGTTTTAGGTATTCGAATATCCATATTATTGATGCATATGTTGATGACTACCTTCTGTCATACAGTATTTCAATATAGTGTTAGGAAAAAGGCACTTCCTCCTTGGTCTTCATCTGATTTTGTAGGAAACCTAGGATCTAAAAGGTCAAGTAAAGGCTCAAGAGGGGACAACTGCCAAGGATAGGGTAGGGCGCACAGTGGAGACAGCAGGAGGAAGGCTAATCCTTTAGGCAGGGACTGGCTGTGCCCAAGGTACACAAAGGCACAATGCAGGAACTGGGTTTAGAGGGCATAGTCTGAGAGTGAACAGGTGATGAGCAGGATGGAGAGAGTGAAGATCTGGGCTGGACGAGACAGGAAGAAGAGGGCGAAGGTCAAGACAGGAACAGACTGGATTAAGACTAGATGGTGCTGGCGTAGCTTGGGAACAGGAGGACTGGATAGAGGGGGGAGGTTGGAGCAGAGAGCAGGAGATGGCTGGAGAGCAGGATATAAAGTGCAAGGCAGAACAGGAATCAGGAACAGGCAAGGTCGGTACAAGGTCAAGGCAGGGAGAGGTACAAGGTAGAATAAAGCAAGGCAGGACAGGACAAGGCAAGGAAGGACAGGAGAAGTAGGGATGCCACCCACCCAGTATTTTACCGGCCTAGCCGGTAAAACACCCACCAAGGCCAGGGCCGGAAAAATGCGACAAAAACGATGTGACGTGCGTCGGAAACGACACAACGCGCTGAAGTGCCACGGCTCTTTTAGAGAATTTTTCGGCGAATTTCTCTGGAAATTCGCGAATTTTTTGGCGAAGCGAAACTCGGGAGATTCGCCCATCACTAATCACGGCTCAGTGGCTCCTTCCCCTTTGCATCACTGCCTGCCCCCTTTGTTCCCGTCCCCACCACTGGCCTGAAGTTTTGTTTTTTAAAAGGTGGCATCCCTAAGGACAAGGCAAGACAGATCAGGACAAGGTAGGGTGGGGTTCAAGTAAGGCAGAAACAAGGGAAAACAGGCTAGAGCAGGAACAACTTAGTCAGTGGCACTGCCGCAGTACTAAGAAAGCCAATAAAATGCTCCGGCAAGGAGTGCTTGGAGGGCTGGCCTTAAATAGGGCAGAGTCAGCCCTGATTGGCTGACTGCAACCACTCAGGCTGCTGCTGGGCTGGGGCTGCTGAGGCCAGGAAACCTATTGTGAGAAGCTGAATGGACAAGGCATTGAGCTAGAAACCCAAAGGTCCCTGGCTTGAATCCCAGCAGAACCTGACAAGAACCCTTCTGGTAAAAGTCAGAAACCCGGGGACCAGGTGACTGAGGTGCAGTCAGTAAAGGATTTAGTTAATGCACAACATAGAAAATGTGAGATAGACAGACCTAGTTATCAAGAGCAGCCTATGCTGCAACCAGGAGGGATAGCAAGGATCTAGCTCCCTCCTAGGCTCTGCTTTCCTTACGGACAACCATACTGAAGAGGGATTCAGTTTATTACCACATTTGCTAGCAACCCTAGATAGTGAAACTTAAACTCCACAATGGTATCACAGAATCTTGCTCTACTTTTATTGTACTAACATCCTACAATACTACCTCAAAAGCTGTGAGTATTAACCTGGTGGAACCTGGTAAAGCCTGTTTAAGCAAACTTAGGGTTACAAAATGTAAAGGGGTCCTCTATGGTAGCATAGTTGCAGTTGTAGAAACATACATGCAGTTAGCTACATGAAATATACTTTTCAATAAATGTTCTTGTGTGAAAAGGCTTTCACTGTGTTTCTCCTGCATCTCATGTTTCAAATCAAGAGCAGATATAGGGGAACCATGGGGTTATCTGTGAACCAGGCTGTAGCTGCTGGGTTCCCACAGTGTCCTGCTGCAGCTCAATAGCATTGAAAGAATAAGGTGCATATATCACTTGCATGCAGTATACCGGAAATGTAGGAAGTGATTGTGCTGGAAAGCCAGTCAAATGCATCAGGGGAATGGCAGAAGGAAAGAGCCCTCTGACTTCACCCATCAATACCTACTCGACTGCATTCATATGCTTTTGAAAATTTTAAGTTCGTATTTTCATATAGTTTTATCTATCATCTATCTATCTATTATCTATCTATCTATGTCTCTATCTATGCAGATATATGTAAATTTGCATCTACTAATGCACATAGTGCATGAGTCCTGTAACTTCTCTATTGAGACTCCATTTGAACAGCCAAAGAATACCAGCATATATATATCTATATATATATTTCCATGCATTGCTCGCAAGAGAAAACATTTACAGAGCATCATTATTTTCTACAGTACACAGTGGATTTCAGCCCTTTTAGCTATTTAGCAACTGTGAGTGCAAATTTGTAGCAGCCTTGACAGTACCCATAAATGCACATTTTGCACTTCATCCGTCAGTGGTCAGTTTCTGGCCTTAAACTGACGTAGATAAATGCTCCAAGCATTTCATATGTCATCCTAACCTTGCTTGTAATGGCTCATCATCAACAGCGAAGTGGACTTTCAATGTAGCTGAGAACAGAAAAGAACACAGATAAATTGTAAAAGAAAGAAAAGCGGCACATGGAATGACCCTTTCTGCTATGGTTTATTGTGGTGCAGATGAACACAACTGATAACCAGAAAACATAAAAGTGACTTGATTTGTGGAGCTTGAGTTGCTGAGCTACTTTACAGCTGATCCGTGGGTACTGCTGAAATTACTAGTCCGATGTTTATGGATTCTTCCTGTTCTATATCAGAGACCACTCCAGGATACTCCATCACACAAGGAAGGTTTCATATAGAGATAGAGCAAAACCATGGCTGCCAGCCCTGGGACATGCAGACAATATAAGATATTGACAATAAGAGACAATACAGGGTCAAATAATTGAATAGTTAGTGCATACTATCAAGCGGTACTATGAGAAGAGAGTCCCTTCAATAGAGCACATAAGAGGAATATCATCCAGTCCACCCAGAGTTTATCTTCTTCCCCTGGGGACTTCTCTTTGTGGAACCCAGGTGGGGAACTATCTAGTCCCTAAACGTGTGCACTGATTCCCTTTCTAAGCAACAATGCCAATTGGGATCTAACCCCTCTAAAACTCCTTGGTGGAGCCAAAACCTGCTCATATAGGTATCCCTGAACCTGACTATCTCTCCTAGAGTGATCTATGACAGGAAATAGCTGTCCTTACTAAATACTGCACTCATAATGGACACTAATTGACTCTCTACTACCTAAGGAAGACATTAGCAAAAATCCCTAAGACAGCATGGCTCACGCAATATATTTATATATTAACACACTGTCACCTTGTGGCTAAACTATGGATACCTAAGAGTCATGCTTTTACCCAGGAAGGAATATTACTCGTTCCATAAACTAAAGCCATAAGACCTTAGGGTATTGCATAATAAAGGAGGACACTATCAGTCCCCTAACATACTAATTGTGGAAAGGAAGAACTATACATCAAGAACCACATGTTTAATAGCACATATACAGCATTGCAACAGGTCTGTTTCAATCTCTTTAGATCTCAAGATATTGGACGGAAGAGTAAAGGCCCCCACACATGGGCCCCCATACATTGGCTTACCAGATGAATATCTGGCAGAAAGAGGGTAAAAAATCCCATCTGACCACCCGTATGGATTGCATTGGGACTTCCCTGGGGCCCACGATCAAATCATCCCGATATTTCCTATCTCAATGTGGGATTATTGGGGAGAGATCTGCTTGTTTGCCGATATCCCTTTGTGTGGCCAGCTTAAGACTTGGGAGAGCTACCAGATTGAAAAACCGTAATGGTTAGGGTAGGAAACATTACAAAGAGTTGAAAAGCCAGCCACAATTTAACAAATGCAAACAAACACTCCACTGAAACTCCCCTAAACTGACTAACTAATGACCTTCTAAAGATTAAAATGAACAATCACTTCTCAGTACTAATACTGCTTGATCTCTCAATTGCATTTGACACTGTAGATCACCCTCTTCTCCTCCAGTACCTCTATTTGCTTGTCTCTGTCATGGTTCTCTTCTTACCTAACTAATCGCTCCTTCAGTGTCTCCTACAATGGAGTAGCATCTTCTCCTCTATGTCTTTCTGTTGGGGTTCCATAATGCTCAGTCCTGGTACCCTTATTGTTCTCCCTATATCCTTTTTCCCTCTGCAAACGAATCAAATCTTATGGCTTCCAATACCATCTCTATGCTAATAATATTCAGATATATCTCCTGATCTCAACCCAGAACTCATAGCATGGGTCTCCTCCTGCCTGTCCACTATCTCTACTTAAATTAAATGGAAATGGTTCTCTTTCCTCCAACTAACACCCGTAATATCCAGGAAGTACCTACTATGGTTAACAATTCCACTATCACCCCATCTCCCCAGGCCTAGTGCCTTGGGGTTATCCTAGATTTTGCCCCTTCACTCCTCATATTCAGTTACTTATTAAATCATGTCACTTCCACCTAAGGAACAAAATACGATCATTTATCACCCAAGATGCCACCCAAATTCTTATTCAAGCTCTCATCATACCACGTCTTGTTTATTGTAACTCTATTAATTGACCTTCCCGCCAGAGACTGTCACCTCTCCTTATTTATTGACGAATAAAATGTTTGGTAGATGTAAATTGCAAATTGCTGACTCAAGATGGAATCTGCACATTGTACTAGGTAAAACCTGTCAGTGACTCATAGCATGGTTGTGTTATCCACAAAGTCCTGAGCCTAGGGTGGCAGAATTTCAGGGGCGGAATGCTACCCAGCGCACCCAAATATGAGCACTGGAAACTGGAGTTCAGGAGTTTTGAAAATCACCTGCTTGTCTCCAGTGCAGTTGCAATCGCTCATGTTTGCACATGTGTTCAAGTGAGGGGAAGGGGAGGAGAAGGAGATGGTGAAGGAGAAGAAGATGGGAAGGGGATAGGGAAGAGAAGGAGACTGGTAAGGGAAGGGGGAGGAGAAGGAGACAAGGAAGAGGAGGAGAAGGAGACAGGGATGGGGAGTATAATGAGATGGAGAAGGGATGGGGAGGAGAAGCAGACGGTTAGGGGGAAGAGAAGGAGAAGGGGGGATGGGGAGGAGTAGTAGATTTGGGGAGAAGAAGCAGACGGGGCCGAGCAGAGCCGGCTCAGGGGCGCTCGGACAGTAAATTTGGCCTGAAGGTATTCACAAAAACTGAAAAATTTAGTGTTTTAGAAAATGTCATGATTTTTATCAAAATCCCATACAACAATAAGGGCATCATTTACACAGATCCCAGCAGAAAAAGGAGAGCCCAGGCTGCTCTCAGCACCTCAATAACTTAATGTACACTGATAAACTACATTATGAAAAAAAAAACATTTTGAAATTGCAATCATTCCAGAAAAACAGCCAGTTAAAAGTGGGAGATCATTGTTATTCTGTCGGTACCAAGTACTTAAGCAGGCTGAGAATCAGTTAAATTAGTCACTGTTAATGGTATACAATTTTTTTTAAAAGCTTTGTAAACGTGTGTTTTTCTCACAGCTTGATGTTTTTCTATGAGATTTTCATGCATTGTGTTCTCTTCTCCATGTCGTCTTTAGCATTAAAAACACTCAGCATGTTCTTTTGAAACTAGCCTGGCTGTCAGCTATACAAAGGAGATGGAAAAAACCCTGATGCAACTGAGCAAAAATAAAAAAAAATCCAGATTTCACCCTTGGTGGAATGATTACAGCGGACATTTCAATGCCACCTTCTGAAAGGAAGAGAAGGTGATAAAGAGTAGCTCTACGCATTCAGACTGTCAAGATCGATCAACAGCGGATAGGAAATTAGCGTTTAAGTGTCTGCCTCGACTTGTTCAAAATGATAATGTGATGTTTCCCTTACCGAGGGAATTTGGTGGGGATCTTCTTATGGGAAGTGTGGGCCTTTCTCAGGGCTTCTTTGTCATTTTGGGGAGGCAAATGTGCTCTAAATTTGAAGCTAATTATAAAGAATTGGAATGCACACGATTAGTAAGTCATTATTTCCAGGAAAGACATTAATAGAATAAAAAAAATGGAATTATGATAAAATTGGTAAATTTATTAAAAAAAAACAAAAACCTGGAGCTGCCTAAAGAATCACAACATTTTATTTGATTTTCATGATAAACAATAAAAATCAATATGACAACAAATAAAATGCGGACTAAGAAGATGTTCTGCAATTCGTGCAATGACAAGTTATTCCAAATGTATAACTTTTCTGCAAAACTTCTCGTTGAAACCATTTGCTCATCACTATCAGTGACATTTGGTGGCTGGCCATCTATATTGGAGTAACATCACAATTGGCCAAATTTTTCACTAGCTACCCTGTTAAAATCAGACAGTCCCCTGAAAAACTGGGCTATCTAAATCCAAAGAGGTGACAACCCTAAGTCCATATCCATATGAGCCTGTCAACTAAACCCTGGTCCACGAAAAACCATGGAAACCCGATAAGATGTGCTTCCTCAGCATCACCAGCTACATCTGGATGTAAGCAAATTTTCCCTTTCCCTTCAGAAAGGGAAAATTGGTAGTCAGGTAATCCACATTATGAAAAACCCCTTATCCAAAAAAAAAAACAAAAAAAAAACACTGAGCCACAAGCGTTCTAAACTATAGATATCTGTAACTGGATATATGGTTTCAATAATTAATTAAGCTGTTCTAGCAACATATTTGCCTATCGAGGCTTATTTTTTAAGAGCATTCCTAGACAAATGCTAATAATTCCCACTTCTGAAAGCAAATATAATCCAATTAGTTATGCATGTTGGCATTTTCTCTAAATGAACGTTAAAAAAGAAGATTTGTCATTTTATTTCTCTTGAGCTCAGGTAGTCTCAGACGGCATCGCTGGTGTTTATTGACAAACTTGTTATAATAATTAGCTTGACAGATAAACAAATAGAAAATGGCTTTCAAAGGGCTTCCAAAGGGCAGCAAAGCATTCAAAAAAATATTCTTCAAGAAGCAAAAGTTCCATCTCTGAGCTAGTAATCTTTTAAAACTACCATCATTTTAATATGTGCCTTCTCCCTTTTTATTGTACCCCTTAAATCCCCCCCCACCTTTTGGTCACTGCCTGGTTTGGTCTAAGTGCCACCTGTGCTCTGTTCTCTGTGCTCTTGGTCTCAGCCCTTGTATGGGGTTTACCATAATAAGGCAACAGATTATAAAATAAATGTAAATAAAAAAAAGTTTCAATTGTGTAGACTCACTGACAGTCCAGGTATATATATATATATATATATATACAATACCAAAACAGGGGGGTTGTGGGAGCACTCTAAAGGCTTTAAAGTATATATAAGTATATATATCAAGGTAAACCCCAAATGGCGGTCCCTAACTTGTTTTATTTATTACGTGCATTCTAGCATTACCTGTATTCAATGTCCATTGAACGCTGTTTTTTCACTGCAGGCTAAATCCTCCCCAGCCAGCAATCAGGTTTACCTTGACGTGGTATGGTGGCTTATCAATTTTATGATCATAACTTTGTAACAAAATAACCCCTGTTTTGGGTGTATATGCATTAGCATTTATAATACTTATATATACTTTAAAGCCTTTAGAGTGCTCCCACAACCCCCCTGTTTTTGATATTGTATATATATATATATATATATATATATATATATATATGTATATATATATATAGAACAATGTGTATGTGCCACACAACCCTAAACAAGCTTTTTAGACCTGGCTGCTCATGCATCAGAAATAGGTACAAAATACAAAAATGATGGCACTTGCAGGATTTGAACAATAATAGCAAAACAGTTATCAAAAATTAAAAAATGCATCGTTTCAGTCCCACACAGGGACCTTTATCAAGGAAACTCTAAATAGAGGTCCAAACAGACCCTGATTATCCAGTGGGTATAAGAATAGGGTTATCACCGCCCATCAAGTCAATATAGTGGTAGTTTTACATTCACAGGTGTGTTTTCCACTACCATGATGTCATCAAGGTGGGCGGGTTCTCTAATCACCTAGACTCTCTTTGTCTATAATTTGTGAACTTCCACTCTGCACTGTGTTTCCTTGATAAAGGTCTCTGTGTGGCCCTGTGTGGAACTGAAACGTTGGATGAATAAACTTTTTCTTTTTATGATAACTTTTTGCTATTATTGTTCAAATCCTGCGAGTGCCATCATTTTTGTCTTTAAGTCTTAAATGAGAATTCAACCAGTTCCTCCCCCATCCTCCTCCCCCCCAGCCTAGCTCCCCCACAGGCAACTGCCCCTAATTTTTTAATTACCCCTCCATGCAGATTCTGGCCTCAGGAGTTCATGGGCACCATCTTCTTATTTTTGGAATCTGTGCGGAGTTTCGGGACATGCACAGTTGTAGTAAATTTCAGGTCCAGAACAACTGTGCATGCGCCGAGGGAATTTCTGAAAATTCGGGGCATTTGCCTGGAGGAGCAGCTAGGCTGGGGGGAGGAGGGAGGGGGGGTTTACCCAGGGTAGGGTTTTTTCAAGAACTGGTTGAATTCTTCTTTAAGCTTACACAAATGACAGAAGCTCAGAGCATGTGCAGTGAATCAGCAGAGAGATGGGGAGCTAGTGGGGGATCTTCAAAAGCACAGATCCTCCCCGGATCCTAGGTTCTGAAAGTCTATATTGGTCATACAGGTTTGGTGAAATTATGGTGAAATTTGGTGAAAGTATAGCATAGAATCCACTGTATCAGAGGTATAATATTCATGATAGTTTCTTGCCTGCAAACACAGATATGTGTAATAGCTATTCTTCTCCTGAATTTCATCCATCTCTCTTTGAATGTGTGTGAATGTAGGACATTAGGGTTTCTAGGATGACTTTGCAGTCGTACTCAATACATGGCACCTAATAGCTTTCTTTAGCAATCTAATCATTTATTCTGTAAACTCAGACAGTATCCTATAAATCACATATCGCCTCTGATGATCAATGTACATTCATTTTACTCTCCACCAAAAACATTTATTGCAGAATATGGAATAACTGACACCACGGAAAGTACCGAGGAGTATTTTACTGTTATCAAAGTGAGGAGTACCGTAAATCAACATTAAGCGGAAATAGATGGCATTTATTATTTTCCCCTTGCCCGTGAAATTCAATTCTGATATTGTCAGAATATTCCAAGGAAAGTGGTAAATCATACTTATGGTTTCAAACACAGGACATGTCATAGGGAGTTTGATTTGTAACCAGTATCAGGCTGCAAATGGGGAATGATAGCTTGACAGCTACTCTATAGGCAGGTAGATAGATGGATATGGATAGAACAACAGACAAACGGATACATAGACTGATAGATGTTACAAAGCAAAAAAATCACCGGCACAACAAGGATAATGCTAGCAGGGCAAGCCCTTGCTCGTTTATTGCGGATGCAACGTTTCGGGGCGTAACCCCTTTGCCCCGAAACATTGCATCTGCAATAAATTAGCAAGGGCCTGCCCTGCTAGCACAGGATACACATTAGATGACAGATAAGTTCTGAAGAATATTATAGTACAGAGTTTATCTGTTATCTGCTGTGTATCCTGTGCCTTTTCTTCTTTTTCAGCTTTGAATGGCTGCCCCCATGGCTACACAGCCGCTTTTGTTTATAAATTTTAGTAGAGTTTCTGAAACAACACACCAGTTTCCCCAGTGCAGCACAATAGGACATTATATTTTCATTAGTTTAAGAAAATTACATTTTTCGGTGTTACTATTCCTTTAAGTGACTTCAGGGTAACAAGGAGTTGGCAAAGGGTCTCTAGCATGAAATCTCAAATCAAAGGCTGATCCCTTAACCTCTAGGCCAGCTGCATCTTATTCATAGAGGTATAGGATCCTTTATCTGAAAAACCATCATCCAGAAAGCTCCAAATTCTGGAAAGGCCATCTCCCCTAGACTCCATTATATCCAAATAATCAATTTTTCTTTAAAGAAATGATTTCTTATTAATAATAAAACAGTAACGTATATTTGTTCCAAACTTGGATAAAATGAATCCTTACGGAAGGCAAACCATCCTGTTGGGTTTATTTAAGGTTTAAATAATTTTCTAGTAGACTTAAGGTATTAAGATCCATATTCTGGAAAGACTTGTTATTTGGAAACCCCCACAGGTCCCACACATTCTGGATAACAGGTCCCATATCTGTACTTTGCTTCATACGCGTTTATCAGCAATAACAAACATAGGTGTTGTTTACTCTAGCCCTGAAGTTCAAGCTAAGGAGTGAAAAAAATATGTGTCAATAGGTGAAACTTAGAAATCGACAAAGGTCAAGGCAAAAAGTAAAAAAGAAAATCGTCAGGCTTTGCATTTTAGTTATTCGGAGAAAGCGTTAGGATGATGCAAGCGTCTTGAGACGGCCATTTAGTATGCTGTGAATGATGGCCTAAGGATTAACACAAAACAAAAACTGTGGTACCGTGTTAGCCAGTAGCAAAAATAACAAATAAAAAACAACAAATACAAAAAGTCTTGTAGAACTGATACCTATATTGGCTAACAATAAAAATACAAGGGGCCTTGGTGCTCCGAAAGCTTGCAATGTATTTTTTATTGTTAGCCAATATAGGCATCACTTCTACAATACTTTTTGTATTTGTTGTTTTTTATTTGTTATTTCGGCCTAAGGATTGAATTTTTTTTGCTTGATGTAGGCATCTCAAAAATGGCAGTTTTGCTCAATACCAGTATTACGAGAGAGTAAAAATATTTTCTATCTGTGCATCAGATTTTGATCTTGTTATCCTCAACGTGGTCTTTGTGCCATTTGAGATCTAACAATGTTGAGCAATAGGAACACGTGGGAATATTATAAACTAGGACCTTCATGTTCAGGGTTCTCTTACCTCTAGTCATGACAATGGCTGCCAACGCCTTGTGACGGGAGCAAACAGAGGAAAAGTGATCTGTCAGTTCTTGGAACTTCTGGATGACCAGCTGATATACACAGTCTGCAAATTCCTGAAAAAAAAACACAAAAGTAATTTATTTGAATTGGGCAAAGCACCTTACATTGCGTTTTACATGCCAGTAGCATTTCTTCGTGTAGTTGTTGACTTCATCTGTACAATCATAGGAGCTTGGTAACCTGGACTGTAAGTGGGGTTCAGCAGTTCATATTTCAAATTGAAATCATTCTTCAAAAAATTTTTTTTCATGAAACCTATCCAGTATTCTTTGGATAACTGGGTTCCATGGAGGAGAATCCGAGTGGCCTGTAATGGCAAAGTGACAAGCAATGACATCTACCCAAATTGGACAGGTCATATTGGAGAAGACCTGGAACCATTCAATTTTCATTTATCTGTGAACCTAGAACTGATTATGATTTTTTTTTAAATGACTACATAGTAACATTGTGAGTTAGATTGATAAAACAACCTTTTAACTTTTTAACCTGCTTAACTGCTAGTTGATCCAGAGGAAGGAAAAAAACCCCATCTGAAGCCTCTCCAATTTGCATCTGAGGGGGAAAAAATTCCTTCCTGACTCAAAAATTGCAATCGGACTAGTCCCTGGATCAACTTGAGCTATCTCCCATAACCCTGTATTCCCTCACTTGCTAAACAGCATCAAACCCCTTCTTAAAGCTATCTAATGTATCAGCCTGTACAACTGGCTGAACTTTAGGCGGAACCTCTTTTCTTCTAATCGGATCTTGTATCAGCTGGAAAGACCTACTTATATTTAATGCGTCTGTGACATTTTTTTACAAAGTTGCTCTTGTCAATAATCAAATTTTCCTCTCCCAGATCTGTATTTTCCTCCCAAAAACCGTGTGTAAAGTGAATAATCAGTCCTTCTATGTTCCAGCTCTATTAGGTGATCGTGTCTTTCATCTTTGATTGGATAGCGTCACCATGCCTGTCGACTATATATACTGTATGCAAAATTCTCCCCCCATATTATGCATGTAACAGTTGGGCTTTGAGAGCTGAGTGGTGAGAGGGTGGGCTTCAGGGGATTATAGTGATCTCAAGATAAGATTGTTGTGTGCATGTGCTGAACAGCATTGCTGGTTATTGCGCGTGCGTAAGAGTCTTGGCGAAGTTCAATACAATAGATAAGAGTTTGAAAAAAAAAAAAACGTAAAATTTTTTCCCAAAGTCCCAAAAAAAAACGCTGGCATCTTTTACTTTTTTAATGGTGATAGTCTGAAAAATAGTGTAATTTTTTGGGGGTTATGGCAACTCAACTATACAGGGGGCACATGTAGGGCAATAGGACAACTTTATTTTATTTATTAAAGGTTTCCTGGGCTTGTGTAGTGGAATGTAGTGGCTGTAACATATACTTCTATTATACATTTAACTTCGCACCGTATGCAAATTAGGCATCACTGGTGTAAATGCACTTTGCCTGGCGAAGTAACGGTAGCGCAACTTCGCTACCATTCGCCTCCCTGAGCGCAACTTCGCATTTTAGTGAACTTGCGTCGCTCTGTCGAAACTACGCTTGGTGAAGTGAGGCGAACGTCAGCAAAGCCAATGCTAGTGCATTTTTCAGTGCTTAGTGAATTTGCCCCTTGGTCTTGATTGCAGTGACTTATGGGTTGTGTTTGTTCTCTTCTGCAAGCTTTTGGAAAATCAAAACCTAATGATCTTTTAAACAGGGGTGCGCTTCCCTAATTAATACACTAACAGCCTGTACGGAGTTAAGCCTTTGACTGCACTCTGTCATATATTTAGCCTTTCCTTGTCCTTTAAGAACAAGTGCCATGTGCCAGGTGTGGGATCTGTTATCCAGAAACCCATTATCCACAAAATGCCGAATTACAGAAAGGCTGTTTGCCATTGATGCCATTTCATCAGAATAATCCAAATTTTTAACAATGATTTCCTGTTTTCTCTGTAATAACAAAACAGTAACTTGTACTTGATCCAAGCTAAGAGATTAAGAATGGAAGCAAAACCAGCCTATTGGGTTTATTTAATCTTTACATAGTTTTCTAACAGACTTAAGCTATGAAGATCCAAATTACGGAAATGTCTATTATCTGGAATTGCACGCAATAAGGCGCATATTTTTATTCTGAGACGTGTGTCAAAACGCTAGGTTGCAAGCATTCTGGATATCAGGTTTTGTACTTGTAGTATTTTCCCAGCATTTTATAGAGATGTCACGGTCTCTAATTGCAGCTTTAGCCCTGACTTGGCAGCAATAGTTTCCCAGGTACGTTCCATATCACCTTCTACCGGCTTCCTATTGGATTTTAAACTTACTGCAAGAAGTTCAAAGTAAAAAAGTTAGGGGCAGATTTACCAAGGGTCGAATTGTCGAGGGCTATCAGCCCTCGAATTCGACTGGCGAATATTTGGCGAAAAAATATTCGCCAAAATCGAATGGAATATTCACTAGTTTTGAGTGCATCTTCGACTATTCACCAGAATCGAACGTTTCTGAGAATAGTCGCCGGAAAAAACGCTTGAATATTCGCCAAAATCACACAAATCGAACTTTCAAAGCATTCGATCGTACCACTGAAATTCGGCAAAAGACTTAGAAAAAAAAAGCCTATGGGAGCTTCCCATAGGCTTCTATTGCAATTCGGTAGGTTCAATCTGGCGAAGTAGGCAGTCCAATAAAAATTTAAAGGGCAAGTTCTTCAACTGGCGAATAGTCGAGCACTCGAATATATATTTATAAGATCTATTCAATGCGCCCGAATATTCTATATTCGATGGTCGAAAATACTTAATTTGCATATTCGAATAGTCGCACTATCATATTAGAATAGTGCACAATCGAACTGAGACTATTCATGCGAATATTCAAATCCTTCACACAAATTTAGTAAATCTGCCCCTAACTGTCTAACAATAAAGGGAAGAGATTATTATTTAACTGTGCCCCTTCTTTTGATCTGCAGTGTGAAAAGTGAATTACAAGGGGCCAGTTGCTCCCCATCACAAGATCAGGAAATGTAATTCTGTAAAAAGAAAATCTTAAAGATCTGCATAAAAGAGGTGGGTGGGAATGAGGCTTAATGCATCTGTTACCCAAGGCTTTATTTTATTTTTTTTAATAAGGGCATTAATTGAAAATAAAGGCATTGCTTGACTTTTATAAAAGTAGTTTCTGCACAGACCTTAACAGCAGGCTAATGGTGTAATTCATTTAACATTTTGACATCTTTGCAGTTTAATGACATTGCCTCTTTGTAAGCTATACAAAGTTACTAAACCTATTAAAATACCTATTTATATTCAAGGACTATGCATTTTCAGAGAAGGAGTGAAAATTATTTCAGTGTAATAATCAAAAGAAAAGGTCGACTTAAAAAAACATATAAATAAACCAAATTAAGAAAAGCAAGAATAAAACGCATGCTGTCTGCCCTTTTATTTTCCATCTCAGAAGAGATTGATTTGAGATCCTCTTTAGGTGGCCATACATGGGCAGATTAAAGCCGCCAATATCAGTGCTACCGATTCAGCAGCTTATCTGACAGTGTGTGGGGGCTTCTGACTTGTCTCTTCGATCGATATCTGGCCAAAAATTGGCCAGATATTGATCAGGGAGTTTTGATTTTTTTGCTGATTGAGCATTGGCTAGTTGATGCGGCCCTACGACCCGTTAGCGCCCATTCTCTTCGATGTAATCCAATCATTCAGCCCTAGGGCCGAATGTTCAGATTGACCTGATATCACCCTGCAGTTGGTGGGCATATAGGGTGACCGCATCAAATGAGCGAATCTTATCGTATATGGATGCCAAACGAGTGGATCTTATCATATATGGATGCCAAATGAGCGTATTTAATCATCATTAGATTCGATAATAGTGCTGCTCCAGTAGACTTCTGCACTGAAATCGATCTCTCAAAAGACCAAACAGATTTTTTTATATTCAGTTTTTCAGTTTTGAAATGGGGCTAGACATTTTGTCAGTTTCCCAGCTGCCCTGGTCATGTGACTTGTACCAGCACTTCAGGAGGGAACTGCTTTCTGACAGGCTGTTGTTTTTCCTGTAACTGAATAGTACGCAGTGGGACATGGGTTTTACTATTGAGCGCTGTTCTTAGATCTACCAGGCAGCTGTTATCGTGTGTTAGGTAGCTGTTATCTGGTTACCTTCTCATTGTTCTGTTGTTAGGCTGCTGGGTGGGGGAAATGGAGGGGGTGATATCACTCTAACTTGCAGTACAGCAGTAAATAGTGATTGAAGTTTATCAGAGCACAAGTCACATGACATGAGGCAGCTGGGAAATTGACAAAATGTCTAGCCCCATGTCAGATTTCAAAATGAAATATAAAAAAATCTGTTTGCTCTTTTGAGAAATGGATTTCAGTGCAGTGGAGCAGCACTATTAACTGATGCATTTTTTTCCCCATGACAGGA
This sequence comes from Xenopus borealis, assembly GCA_024363595.1. Classification (NCBI taxonomy): domain Eukaryota; kingdom Metazoa; phylum Chordata; class Amphibia; order Anura; family Pipidae; genus Xenopus; species Xenopus borealis. Next base: position 12,306,761 of record CM044442.1, read on the forward strand.
TCCCTTTTCAGTCGATCAAATATCACTCAGAGATAATTTGCTTTAGTAAAAGCATGTAATAACAATGCCAGCTCTTAATTCATTGTAGATTAATTAGAAATGAGAGAAATGGAACCCGTTTTTCTGCTCTTAAAACACTAGATTTTTTTTTCAATCCTACATTTCGATTCATCACAAGTCTAAATAGTTATTTGGATTTTTTTTGTTTCAAGCAAACATCCTGCGTTTAATATTGTAAACTGTAACTTGTTTCCTGCCTTGTTTAATGCACATTCTTGCCTGAGTTGTGTATCTGTATCTATATGCACCGATGGAAAGATAAATACATTTCACAAAGCAGACATGTAATACACTTAAAAGAAAGCTATAATAATCCTGAAGAACCATGCCTGCAGCGAGCTCAATGGTACACAAATGCAACGTTTCATGGTTTGCACCGCTGGGCATCTGAGTGAAGATGGCATTCCACTTGTGTCACCGAGATATTAAATCGATAGATTATACCAAAGAAAGCCTTTTTGTAAATATTTATTTTTATTCATCTCCTGCTTCTGGGTTTATTGGATAAAATATCTGAAAGGTTAAATTAGCATACAGAGAAGACCAGAGAAAAGTTGCAGTTTGGTGTTATTTAAAGCCACTTGCAGGCTCACTAGTAGTAACAATATAATGTCATTCAATGGAGTAGAATCATTTGTTTGCATTCCAGGATTAATTCCAGGAGGCTATATCTAAAGGATACAGGAAAGGGTTAGAGGACTCCACTAAAGATGGAATTCAGCAGGAACAAAACAAGCTTCAATGTGTGTTCCTGTCTGTGCCAACCTTCCACAACATCTCCAACAAAACTGCAGTCACTAAACTGAATTCTGACTTGTTATTAAAAAGGTGTATTGCTTAGATTTGGTAACCATGGGTAGGGATGAGCAAATCAGAGTGATAAAATTGCAAAATGTATTGAAGTCAATGGGCATCAACATGTTTTTTTTCACTCCAAATGCATTCATTAGTCAACGACATTTTTGTCTTGGCAACTTATTTGTCACTAATTTTTCCCCCCAATTGCATTAAAGTTAAAGGAGAAAGGAAAGGTTAAAACTAAGTAAAGGTCCACCTAAATATACCAGTAAGTCCTCAAAGAGTCCTCTGTCAAAAGAAACACATCATTTCTTTCCTTCTATTGTGTACACATGGGCTTCTGTATCAGACTTCCTGTTTTCAGCTTAAACCTCCTTGCCCCGGGCGTGAGCATGCTCAGTTTTCTCATCTTCCCCCCCTCTTCTCTGCTGTAATCTGAGCCCAGAGCTATAAATGAGCAGGGAGAGACTCAGGCAGGAAGTGATGTCACACCATACTAATACTTCAGCTGCTATCCTAAAAAAAACAGAGAGCTTCTAGAGCTTTTTACTCAGGTATAGTTAAACATTCTACAGAATAAATATTGCATTCTAGCTTGCACTATTGCAGCCAATCTATTGGCAATAAAATGCCTCTGTAGCTTTCCATCTCCTTTAATGGGCATTTTCCTTATGGCAACTTTTTTGTCTCTGAAACAATTTTGCTGCGGTAACTTTTTTGTTACAGTGAACATTTTCCACTGCAATTTTGTGCCACGGTTTTGCAAAAAAAAAAAAAAAACAAAACGGCAAAGTGCGGAATTTCACTGCAAAGCCATGCCTCCCAAATAAATTCACTAAATGTGGGTAACATAGAATAATTATTCCCATTATGATGAGCATGTGCTGCAATGTTTGAGCCACTAAATTGGATCTCTCTTGAAAGTTTTGTTTAGCTCTTATAAAGGGCAGCAAAAGTGGTGTTGCACTCGGCCCATTGCTGTCTGGCGTGGATTTATACAATCAAGGGGGAATTACAGTTTTTTTTAATAACTTTAGGCTGCGGCAATTTCATAGTGTTACAGCTTTATGCGTAACACTGTACGTAAGAAATCTGATATTAGAATCTGAACCCTCTCCCCTCAAATTACTGTGGTTGAAGACAATGGGCACCAAAAAGCATAATACAGGTATGGGATTCATTACCCGTCTAGAATAGTGATGGGCGAAACGGCCGCGTTTCGCTTCGTCTGGAAATTCGCGAATTTTTAGCCGATTCGCGAAACGAGTCGCGCGTCGTTTTTGACGTGTGTCGCGCCGTTTCCGACGCGTCGCGTCATTTTCGGCACGCGTCGTGTCGTTTTCGGCGCGTCGCATCAAAAACGACGCGCGACTCGTTTTTGCGCGGCAAATTTTTTTTGGCTAACAGGTCCCATACCTGTATTCTCTATATCCCAGAATGGGATTTATGAGTGGTTGGAAAATCGAGAGTCATATGATTGCTGCGGTAAAGAACATAGTTGAGGTTTTATGCATACATAGGCATACTAATGGTATTATGTTTGAAAAAAAAAAGAAGATGAACTGCTATTCCTATACACTATAGGCAGCTTTTCTAATGCATCCTAAATCTCAGGATGCAAATGATGTAGCTGCTCTACTTTCTATAAATATCTGATGCAGATAAACTGAGAATAACATTCAGTGTATGCCATAAGCCATGCTTTTAAGCTTTCCTGTTACTTTAATAAAAATAAAATGAAGAGTAAACACTACTTCTTAATACCAACCTTGTACCTTTTGTTACAAATAAATGTTATTTTTCGCTCCCCTTTTTAGCTCCCCACTTTCAATGAAACATGCCAAGAAATGTATCAGCAGCTTCGCCCCTACCTTTTCCAGCCTACTGTTTAACAGTTTGTGATAAACCATCATGTATTGCTTGAAAAAGGAAAATAATGTCAATATCGATATTGTTGAATTGTTCCAGTCAATAGTAGTACTTGTGGTCGCCGGACCATTTCCGTACTGAACCTTAACCCATAAAGTCCTTCCCTACAGGGACATAAGTAAGGTTGGCTGCCGCACTGAATAATTCAGAAGTGTGAAGCAGCATGCCCATTTGCCAGCCTTGTAACAGCTTTAGGGCAAGCCTCAGGTGTCAAGCTGTTGTTCTAGAACAGATATTAAATTAGCACAAATGTTTGTATTTTTTTTTCTGCCACATAAAAGCCCTATAAAGCAGCTTACACAGGGGGATGGTCGATGACGAAAACATATTGCCTTGCCTGTAGTCTTTAAAATTACATTTTACAATGTATTTACTCTGCTTAGATATCTTGTTCTCCTGACAAACTGGAGCTTAAAATCAAAACAAAACTGTCTGCATTTGTATTCTCAGACTTGGGTTTTAGACTTGTTAGGATCGATTGAGGCGAAAGGGTTTAAAGTATAGCATGCACTGGTCTCCGCAGCAATGTTCCATTCAGTTCAGCGTCCTGAATTACAGATAAAGATGTGTAAAACACATTTCTATAATTACAAAGCTCCAGGATCGGCTTAATTCCTTTGTGTCACTCAAGGCTGTGAGGCACCACAACCCAAGTCCTCTGCCCTATTCATGATCTCAGCAAGGCTTTATATAGAAGCATGTCTCTGCTCTGGATGGTGAGGACACAATTTAAGCAAAAGGCACTCATTACAGGCATATTGGATTTCCTTTTTTTATTTCTGTCAAGGTTCACGCTGTCTTTTAGCCTGGAAGTTGTGGATATCCTGCTGTAGCAATGCTAATGGCCTGATACTTGGTTTGTAGGGGCATATGGCAATCTGCTTTTCATACTATTGAAGTGTTGGATCTCTCCTCAGGTTTCAAATTATCTGGCAAGGCATCGGAAACTTGGATTAGAAATAAACTTCTTGACAAACTTGCCTTTATCTGGTTGTTGCCTTTTTTCCCACAAATGGCAAGGCTTTAGCTGTGTTAGTCTATGAGAGATCAGACTAATGCTATAACTCAAATATATAGTTACTAACTTCTTCCAATATTCAATGCACAAAACCCTCTACGTGACCTATAAAATATTGCCCTATAAATGGTGCTTAGTGATGCCAAAATATATTTACCAGTTTCACACCATGAGGGTTATTTATTAAAGTTTTTTTTTTTACTGGTTAGAGTTTTAAAGGGCAAAACACCATTTTTTCTGATAAAAAAAAAATAGAACAAGTCTGCTAAATATCCGAATTAAAAAGTACTCCATCTCAAAGTCCATCCGTCAAAGTGCACCCAAGTGAATGTGTTGATTTACATGAAACCCCAGGCCAGTGCTCCTGGCCCAGGGTTATACTAGTGTGCACCATGGAGCAATCATTTTGTGGATTCATCTTACTTCAAATTTACTGGGGCAAACACATGCGCAGTTGAACGAAATAGCCGACCTTTTAGTTAAAGTTTGGCTTTTCATTCTACTGCGCATGCTCAGCCACACGAAGAAAGATGAAGACGGAATAGGACCTCTCCGTGGTGCTTACTGGTATAACCCCGGGCCGGGCGTTTTCTGCTGATAGGAGCACCGGTCCGGGGTTTCAGGTAAATCAATACAATCACTTGAGGGTGCCTAACATTTGGCACCCCCAAGTGCCTTTCCTTCTCCTTTAAGGGGAAAGGGTATACGGATATTTTAAGTCACCTGTAGGGTGTACATTATTCTATGGTTTTTCCATTTAGAACTTTTGGAACACTAGCTCTGGAAATGTTTGTCCCTAGGAATGTATTAAAAAAGCAAGAAAATACACAAAAGTATTTTAACAACTGTATGACCTGAAATAATTTCTCATTGTCTGCCCTCACTCTAGATATATAATTTATAATCTTTTTCATGACCAAAAAAACAAATTAGGGAATTAATTAGTTCCCCAATTAATTAAATAAATGATGACAGTCAGAAAAGCTCTTCAATTCAAACCGCTAAGAAAATGTCTAGAATTCTAAATCGGCCTTGTGATATCTCTTTTTAAAGGTGAAAGGAAATCATAAAGCATTGCTCTTCAGTTCTGATTCTCTATGGCCTTTTTCATGTAGATACTTCTGATTGGACATGTCAGCAATGACTGCACACCCACCAAATCATGTGAAGCCATGCTGCAGTAGCAAAGTCATGCCCAAACTATTGGAACACAGAAAGAAAGCAATGGCAAAACACAAACAAGTTAGAATCTGAAAGCTGGTGTCAGGGACCCAAAGGCCTACAACTGAGATTTCCACAAATGACTCAATGGTTCCTGGTGGTTCTCAAGTGTACAGAATGGGCACAAACATGTACTCATGTCTCTTTCTGGATTCCATCCTAGCAGGAAGTGGATCTGCCAGAGGGTCTGAGGTTGAGGTAGGCCTCAGTGTAGTTGGACACTACCAAGCCCTAAGGTAACCATTTCATAGTGAAGCAAGGGGACAGGGATCCCTTAAAGGACAAGGAAAGTCTAAAATAGAATAAGGCTAGAAATGCTGTAATTTATATACTAAACATAAGCATGAAATTACTGCACCACTAGCCAAATCAAACAAATGATTTACACTTTCAAAGTTGGCCACAGGTGGCTGTCATCTTGTAACTTTGTTATACATCTTTGCAAGACCAAGACTGTGCACATGCTCAATGAGGTCAGGGCTGCATAGGGATCATCATAAATGATCAAAACTGCAAAAAGTCAAATAATATCTGCCAGAAACAGATACAGCAAGACTGATTAATAATCAGAATATGCAGACTGCTATCATGTAATCTAATGCTGATTTTATAGTTTTTTTATTGTTTGATACAAACTCTCTCCAATTCTGCAGAACCAGTGGCTGCAGCAAAATAATCCTCCAAATAGAATCCCAGTTTATCTGTTTAAATCTTGGCTCCATGATCTTTGTCCCTGCAGCTGGAGTTGGAAACAGTAAAGGGGATGTAAAGGCAAAAATAAAATCCAATACAAAACTCTACACAGTCACCAACTGCTCTACTTGAAAACAAAGCTGCTGGAGTTCTGCATGGCTGGAAAGTAAGGAGGGGGCTCCCCCTGCTGTTCATAAGTATGATTGCCCAGCAGTAAGGGACCATCTGACAATTCTTATCCACAGAAGTAAATGAAGGGAGAATTTCACTGCATACAGTCAAGTTTCTTATAAAAACAGTACACATTTTTTAATCAAAGTATATAGGAAATAGGTTTCTTTTTCAAGTAAAAATGGGATTTTATTTTTTGACTTTCCTTGTCCTTAAAGCAAGGCATGGCAAGTAACTGACTGGCTCCTGTTATAGTATACCAAAGGGTTTTGCCATATTCAGGGCTAGTGAGCAACGGCAGTTCTGTGCTCCACCAAAGAGAAAATAATGTGCGGGTGACACCTGCCTTAGTTTAGTGACCAGAGCTGAAAAATGGACTCAGGCCATTATTTATGCCTAAGAGGTTTCCACTGGAGGGAATTCATTTCACTATGGTATCCATCCCGATTCCCATTGATTAGACTAAACTTCCATGTAATCCATCTCCAAACCCAGCCTGATGTAGGTGTGGACGTTTGGTCTGCTTTTCTCTACACCATCAGATCTATTGTTTCAGTGATTATTGTACCAAGATTTTTTTTGTCATTTCAATAAACCATTCATTTACCACTGGGGTTGCACCCACCCTTCTACCAATGCAAATCTACATATTAATATTTTAATAACAACAAAAATCAAAGTTGTATGTCGTTTAAACCACATCAGGCTGGTTTACTAATTGCCCCAGAGCAAATATTGACCCTCTACTTCTAATTTTTTTAATAGATCAAAACTGATTGTTGATTGGTTGCTATAATCAACAACTCTGGTGCAATTTAGCACCTTTGTTAGTCAATCAGTCAAACAGGATTCTGAAAGAATGTTTGGAGAACGATGATTCCTGGCCAACTGAAGTATTGGATGACTGCCCAACAGTTTGCAATGGAAAACTAAAACGAATTTATTTTTTGTATGTACTTTGCTACTATTGACACACCATTCAGCCAAGATATATATCACATTTTCTTGCCGCCTTTCCATCTATTTTTGCAACAGAAGAATGGAAATAAATACAAAATTTACTAAGCCCAGCTTCAACCGTGGAGGATGTGAGCTGTGTGCAACCCTTCTTTTTCAGATGTGATAAAATCTTGCCTGTAACCATGTCCAACCTTTTCAGCAGTAAGTCCAGATGGCTCTGCAGCCCCTATAACAGACTTTACCCATTGAAGCTTTTCTAAGTGCCAGCATATCTTCATGTCTCAGTTGTGGTGAATTGACAGAAAAAAGAGTAAAGAAAATAGCTCACATTAAAGGTCTCCAGGAGCAAGCAGACAAGAGAAGCAAATTATACCTGTAGGACTGATGCTTTTCTCAGGACTGAGAAAAAAAAAATCTTTGTTAAAATGCGTTGTTGTCTATCAAAGAAATGTTGAACTTTAAGCGTATGGAGTGGAAATAGCATTATATTTGATTTCTACAAAATAGTAATGGTAATGATAGTAAAAAACTGAATTTTAGCACCTCTGTGCCACCCAGAATGAAAATGAAACGAAAGAAGAGAAAAGCACAGAAAAAGAAATGAACATTATGAGCTGTAGCGTCGCTGTACTGAAAAGGTTCCTATGATTCAAAACAGGACAGATATTTTTTCATTTTATAAATAATATTTTATTATTCAGGACCCTGAGAGGAGGGGAAAGACCCAACAAAAGAGGACTATTTGGGCCAGGTGCTTGACTGATCTCCAGAATGTGGGTTAGACTGAGTGCAGCTGGACAATGCCACAGCGTGGATTTGAGCAAGCGATGGTCTGTGTTTCGTGTACAAACTGTAGCCATTGTACGCTAATGGGTTGAGATTAAAAAATCCCAGTGTGGGCTATCCTGACAATATCACCGCCTGAGTTGGCCTTCAATATGCCACCCCCCCTTCCCCACGGCGCTCACTTTTTCAGCGTGGGACAGGGGTAGGCGGGGTCCACGACGCTAGTGCGCGCTCTGCACTAGAAGAGCCGAATTTCCGGGTTCGGTTCTGGCTCCCTGCCTTCTCATTAGAGCTTCTGCATTAAGGGTAAGTGCACACTGGTCTTACTACTCAGTCACAGTTTGCTGGGGGACTTGATTTTAAATGGGCTACATACATGGAATGATAATTAATAGTGTAGAACTCACATACAATGAGGAGCTTTGACATGGCCAAAGTGCGGTACTAACACCTAATTTTGTTTAGGCGTGCACACAGGGGCGGGTGCTAGATCCACCCAGCCGGCGCTAGAACTGTGTGGCCACAGGAAGGGACGCGCAAAGCATCAGCCACTGGCCTCGGGGCACTGCTTCACTAAATCCGGCCCTGACAGTAGTTCCCACTGGGCATTCAGTAGGTCCTTTGCCAACACTACGTGACTGCACCATGTGCTTCAATGTCTATAAAGCACAGGAAAGGGCACATATAGTATAAACTGTAACCTGACCATACCTAAAAAAAGACCTTAGAGATGGGATTTCTCTCTACTGCCTCATTAACTGAAGGTAGCGCAATATCATTGTGTATGAACACGGGACTGAGCTGTTTCTAAAAAACAGAAAATAAATAAGAAAATCAGTATCTGTTCCCAAGGACTATCTGAACACTCAATAGATCTCAGTAAGGATCCCATTGAAATATTGAAAGAAATTCTGTAATGTTGGCTGAATATCTATTACATTTCCAGTGCTTTACATAAAAGAAGAGCAGGGGGCAAGAATTATTCAACAAATATTAAACCTAATTTATAACAGTAGTGTAATCTGCAGTTGCCATGTTTGTAACCACAATGCAGCATTTCCCCCTTAGAATTACAACATCAAGCATGTAAGGCCTGATTTAGCAAAAACATTAAATTGACATGTTGAATGAAAACTATGGGTGCAAAGTCTCAACTGGATTTGTTGCTTTTGCCCTGAGGCTTAACACTTTGAAACTTCTACGCCCATTGCCGCCATGTGGGTTGCGGCACTGACGTTGGCACATAGACATGTGACGTCATCACATTGCATCTGGCGCAATAATTCAATATAAGTAGGTGCTGAAGTATAGGTCAGGCTCACTAGTGTTCCTGGATGTACCTTAATTTGTGAATTATTGATTCTTGGACTTCTGACTCCTTGCCTTGACTATGACGTCTGCCTTCTGAACTCTTGCCTGAATCCCAACTACAATTACTCAAAATCCTTTGGCTACCGTGAACTGGACTTTAACCCGAGTGCTTCCTCCTTGGTGTGGACTTCTCCGCAATCAGAGCCACAAATGAGATGGTGGGTAGCACATACAGGAGTTGGGTGGCAAAGGCACAAGTCTCCCTTGTATGTGCCTAGCTGGTGTGTCATTGTTCTGGGCCATCTTGAGTCTCACAGTGTTGCAATCTGTACTTTGCACCTGTTATCATGTCCCAGGGAGAAGTGCAGTACCAGTACAAAAAGGGCTAGGGGCAACTTTTAGTGCACGGTCGATTTTCACCCACAGATTTGTAGCCGTCCTTGCAGTTGCTGCCAGCCCTGTTCATATGACACATTACATTTTATTCTTATTTAATTTAAATTGTTAGTTAAAATAGACAAATCAAAACTGTTTGCATATGGAATGTTACCGGCCACTGTGCTGGTGCAGTTTAGCACTGATGTTACTAAATAAGCCATATCATATTTTATATTCAGAAAAATAAGCATCTTTTAAAATTGTTTTAATTGTGATGGTATTAAATGTATAAACATTCTTTCATATCTGCTCTCATCTCCCATTACCTGCGCTGGAAAGTTATTGAATCAGCTTTTCTCTTTGTAATAAGTCATTTCTCATATTTTCATTCATTCTTATCTCAGCACTTTGTTCTCTGATTAACGAAATGTTGAGAACCTTGATCCTTTATCTGCTATGGAAATGTGCCCAACATATCCCTTTAATCTAATTTCATATTAATCCCTTTCCAGTTTAAAGTAAGCTTCTTAGAATTCATTTTAATGGAGGGAAAATAATATAAAATTTAGCAAAAGTGCTGAGCTCATGACTCCATCAGTTTTGGGACAATATTTAGTAACAGAAATGTTGCCAAATACAGTTACAGTATACTCAAACCAAGTACTGTATACAGCTGCACATCTCATATTACATATTAGACATAAAGTAAAATGGAGATGCAGCAAACTGCACAAGGGAGCTATTTATTGTGACCACCAGTGCAGACCCATTGTTTAATAATTCAGACATTATCATTATTCAATTCTTTTAATCTTTTCCGGTGTAACCAGGCCTAGATTTGTGGGAAGGTCCTAGGGCAGCAGGATTTTAGGGGAGTCATGCTGCCCAGCCACATTCATATTGGTTCTGATGTACTGGGGAAAATAGGACATTTAATAGTTTAAATTTCCTGCACACCAATCGTAAGTGCTCTACACCTGGCATGTGGCAAGGGGAGGGTGGCAAGTGCAATGATCGGCAGTTTGCCTAGGGGTGCCGATGTGTAAATCCGGCCATTGGTTGTAACTATAAGTTTTGGTGAAGAATTCTCAAACCCCATGCTGTTTAGAACAGGTCTCTATTACCACCTTTAATGCATTGAAATTTCTTGCTACTGAAGGAAATCCTACATTGATTTTCAGTTTAACGTTCCTAGCAGCGATCCTCAACCTTTTTTGCCCCAGGGACCAGTCTAAAGGCCAAATTTCTAAGGAGTGTCAAACTCACGCACACCCATGTCAAATTCAGGTGTGCCCAATGCAATTTCGGCATGCCACATCAAAGGCTAGGTTCAGTGGCCCAGTTCAGGTATGTCCGCAGACTAGCACTGGCCCGTGGCCCGGGGGTTGGGGACCCCATCCTACAGGATTTCTTTTTATCCACTACACAGGAGAGCAGGTATACTATAATTCAGCATGCTTCCGCCCAGGTTCAGGACAGACTGGGCTGTAATAACCCTCCTCGGGAATGTCTCTGATCTGCAATCGCTCACAGAGATAAGCATGGTTTTTTGCAGGACATAGTTTGCTCTCTGAACTGCTAGGGGCTCCCCACTTACAGTATGTGGTTGTTTCTTCTGAGAAGGGCTCCCTTTTGCTTTCCATGCCCTGAAAAGAGCTTTTTTTCTTCAGAGCCCTGACAAACACACACACTATTACAACTTCCTTCCTGTCAGCTCACATGGCTGGGGCTCCTCCCACTCTCTGCTCCTCCCCCTCCCTGCACAGAAACAACAATGAGGGAGAGCTAGAAATACTGCAGCTGTAATTGTAACAGGAAGAGATCACCTGACCAGAAATACTGCAGCTCTAACTGTAACAGGAAGAGATCACCTGACTAGAAATACTGCAGCTCTGACTGTAACAGGAAGAGATCACCTGACCAGAAATACTGCAGCTCTGACTGTAACAGGAAGAGATCACCTGACCAGAAATACTGCAGCTCTGACTGTAACAGGAAGAGATCACCTGACCAGAAATACTGCAGCTCTGACTGTAACAGGAAGAGATCACCTGACTAGAAATACTGCAGCTCTGACTGTAACAGGAAGAGATCACCTGACCAGAAATACTGCAGCTCTGACTGTAACAGGAAGAGATCACCTGACCAGAAATAATACAGAAAGAAGTGTGGAAGCAAAAGACACAACTCTGTCTGTTTATTGGCTCCTGTGACCTAATGCTTGGCTTGTTTGCACCGTGAATCATACAATCCCAGGGGGCGACCCTTATTTTTCAAAATGGAAATTTTCTATTTATGATTACCCTATGTCACATACTACTAAAACAGTATATTATTATGAATATGGTTAATTTACATGAAGCAGGGTTTTACAGATGAGCTGTTTTATGCAATATCTTTTTATAGAGACCAACATTGTGTGAAGGGGGATAGGTTTCCTTGAAGTGTATGAACCCTGAAGTTTGCACTAGGGAGGCCTGAGAAAGGTGAATAAAATAGCAGCACTGCACTGTATTAGTTTTTTTCCGCAAGGCTGGTCCTTTTGTTTGTTAAAAGGAGGCAGTGAGCAATGGGAGTAAATTAAAGTACACCAGATTAGCTCTCTACTACAGCACCAATAGCCTATGCAAACATTCATGTCTATTCCTTTTTAATGAAACAGACCCTTGTAAAAGGGTGGGGAATTTATTATGACAGCAGAGAATGTTTCCCTTCTGTTTCTGCTCTCCTGTCTAAGAAACAATCCAGTGTGAGAATAAATGATCACGGCCATATATCAGAAATGCAGACATTACATGGCAATAATAATATTTCACCAAATAGTATACATTATCCACGTCTATTTCCGCTCTGCTTCAGGCTCACATCATGGTTGAGTAAGTGCAAAGCATACTTGGTGTCATTTTTGGCACGGTCACTGTTTCCCAAGCCTTCAAGCAAGCCATACATCATGAAATATTGATATGGTTCCACTAGGCTGCTGCACATGACATTTGATTTATGGCTTTAGGTGATCTTTTTTAAAAAAATTCGGAATAGTCAGTGAAGGATCAAAAGCACTCCACCTTAGCACAGAGTTGACATATCCCAAAATATCAAGCTCAGACCAGCAACCGCCGAGGATTATTATAATCTGACTGAGCTTCAGAGGGTCCCTGTAATTAGTCATCCCATAACGATTTCTAATATTACAAATATTTATCACATTACACATCAGCTTCCAGAATATTGCATTCATTTAGACTTTTCACGTCCCAATGATTTTGTATTATTTCCATCGACTGAAATAAATGAAGAAAATGTTTTAGACTACACATGAAAGCATGTAAAAATCAATAACGCCATTCTAGAAGGATTTAATATGCCTTGAATGCATTCATTTTCGAACAGTTTCTTTAAATACTTTTTTTTTTCGCCTGGCATATTTTTTATTTTTTGAAAAGTCAGATCTAGAGCATTGAGGCTATAATTTCCATTTTAATTATACCTCCATCATCATATCTACTTTGCATAGAAATTAAGGCTTTATGTTATGATTTTTTTTGTATCTTAAGTAAAAGGAAATATATATATATATATTTTCATGGAACTGAAGTAAAAAATATTCTTGGTAAATTATACATTAAGCATTTCTGCAATATGGGTTAGGCATTAGTACGCATGACTGGCAATTATACTGTCATTAAATGTACAACTATACCTGAGGAGAAGGTATCAATATGCAAAGAAGACATGGATGCTCTTGTCTTGATATCTACATGTATAATAATAAATTACTAAATGACCCCTTTATTCCTTTTAACTCAATCAATATCTCATTGAAAATAAAATAAAAGCCCCTTAGTTAAAAAAATTGCATGATGCATAGCTAACCATGGCAAAGTATTGCTGATTTATAGGCAAGAGCTGGAAAGTAATGAGCATCTTAGAATATCATGTAAGGGACTAGTAAACTGTGTCCCTGTGACTAGCTGTCCCTTAAGGCTGGCCACTAAGGGGATCCTTAGTTCATAGAGGGAGATAGACTCCTTTTTTGAGTCAAATCACGACCGAAGAGTCATTAGCGCTCCCTAATTTAGCTACAAGGTTGCAGTATATTAAAATATATATATGTGGGAGCCATGCTGTTTCCAGGCATTTTGCTTGGGACTCAGAAGGTGTGTGTAGACCAGCGCAACGGCGCAAAACCGAAGGAAACAGGAGGTTCCAGAAACTCTTTGTAAAATCCGGCTTTATTAAGCAAACATAGCTTGGGTGGCAATGGAAAGTGCATTCAGTCTACGCGTTTCGTGCCCTAACTAGTGGCACTTCCTCAGGACTGAAATAATTGCAGGTACACTGGCTGGACTAGGGGTTGGCGAGGTATGTTCCTGTCGCCCCCCAGCCTTTCACCCCAGGCTCGAGCCTCTTCTGCCTACCCCTAGTTCCAGCCCTGCTGTTCACAACGGATTCGCTTATATTCCTGTCTACTACAGCCTGACACCTGCTGTGCTTTACTGCCTTTGGTTGAGTATACGTTTCTCATTGGTTGTGATAAGGTTTACATTAATTCTGATAAGGTCCTCATTGGTCCTTTCATGCAAACAATGGGTTAAAGACACAAGAACTGAGACTGTTTCTGTGCAGTGTGTGTCTATTACCTTCATACAAAGACATGCAGGTTACATTACAAATTCAGTTATTTCCTCTAAATTCCCATGAGTATGATTGTCATTTTGTTTCCTATTCCAGGGCTTATGCTTGTGAATCAAATGCACAAGGTTCTGATAGAAAAGCTAACTTGCCGTACATAAGGTTTGTGACTCATCTCACCTTCTGTGTGATACAGTTCTCGTTCTCACATATTTTTCAGGAATGGTCTGTGAGTCGTCTTGGCTAGCACCGACCCATGAGATTTGACAGAGGTCACCAGCCCATTGTTACAACATCACTCCTCTTCCCAAAATAATTAGAAGAGGATTTCACAGTTTACATCTGCACAACTGTGTCTTGGGACACAGAATTGGCTACTGTCTCTTTGTCTGTGTCAGATATTCCCAGAAAGGTTGTTCATGAATTACTGCTTGTAAAGAGTATTTGCCAGAACACAGCAGGGAGCATAACTAGACTAACACTGTCAAATAATTCTTATTTTGCTCAAGTTGTTAAAAAGAGCGACGTGAAAAAATGTTTTCCAGAGGCTTTATTCACATGTGGCATATGCTAAGTATAAGCTGTATGGAAAACTTGTTGCTTTTTTCCCCTGAAAGTACATTTACTTTGTGTAAAAGAAATATAAAAAAGAAAGCAAAATTTGCCTAAAACAGCCAGAATCCTGCTGTGTATCTTCAAAAGGTTTCTTGTTGCACTCACTGGGTTAAAAGACAGCAAAATCACTTTAACTTACAAAAGTACATTTATTCCTAGGGCTTTCTGAACTGTAAATCTTTGTATTTAAATTCACAGTTTTGTTTCTGAAGCCAACTGTTTACTTAAAGGCATGCATAGTTCTTCCAAAAGGTCATCAAAAGTTATTCAAAGGCTATCAAAAACAGTAAAGTAGGGTAGAAAATGTTTTGTGTCACCACATCTCCTTAGCCGATTTTGATGGACCAGATTTGAAAAAAAAAAACAGAAAAAAGAGACAACAAAAACTAACCAATTGAGGGATTGTTTGCTCGGGAGACCTTTTTACCCATAAAGAGGATCACCAGAGGCCGCCCCTTCAGACTAGAAGAAAAGGACTTTCATTTGAAGCAGCGTAGGTGGTTCTTCACAGTGAGGACAGTGAGGTTGTGGAATGCACTGCCGGGTGATGTTGTGATGCTCATTCTGTTAATGCTTTCAAAAGAGGCCTGGATGATTTCTTGGACAGACATAATATCAAAGGCCACTGTAATACTAAACTCTATAGTTAGTATAGATATGGGTACATATAATTTATGTGAAAGTATGGAGGGGTGAGTGTGTATGGATGCTGGGTTTTCATTTGGAGGGGTTGAACTTGATGGTCTTTGTCTTTTTTTGACCCAATTTAACTATGTAACTAATTCCCAGGGGGTCTGAATGCTTGTGCTCTGCACCTTGAACAAGATAATAAATCTGGTGTAAGGGGCAGAGTGCAGTGTTGTTGGGCTCAGAACATCCCTGCCTTTTTCGCTTAATATAAGAAAGGTTGCCCAGAGAGCCATCATGGCCTACACCACTGCTGCTCATTAAGCCAGGTAAATTAGGGAGAATGTTAATTGTGGCAGGGCGTGTTTGCTTCCCCTGCTCACTCTCATGAATACAGAGCTGCCAACATGTTAAGTGCTATATTCATGGAAACAGCTGCAGGTCTACGTGCTCTGAAACAGATCTCTGACAAGTAGAGGTTTGCAAAGGCCAAAAAATAGCAGATAATACCCATTACTTTGTACCCTGTCTTCCATTCAGGTCTTCAACATTTTCACAATGAACAATCTTGTAATATCTTGTGGTTATGACTTTTAATTTCCCAGTGTTGGTAATTTATGATTACTAGCATGAGATAAAAATATGCAAATAAACCCAAGTTACATCATGTTCCTGCTTGAAGCTAAGAGTCTGTGCCATTATTTAGGAGCTAAATATTATATAGTTACTAGTGTACACCCCCACGAGGAGTTCCATGACCGCTATAAAAGCACAAGGTCGAATACCCTTATATTTTACAGCAGGGGGTACATTATTAATTATTTATGTAACAGAAATGTAACAGAAATGACAAGCACCTGTTATAACGGATGACATCAATTAGAGATTTTTATAAGGATGACATTTACAGGACATTCATGGCTCGTGTATTATATTGGTGATTATAATTAGTGATGTCATCTGGCCTCTTTTGTGATGCCATCGACGGGGCAGCGCAGGCCTATAAAAGGAACCTGGAAGTGCAGATGAGGGCAATCTCTGGCTGAAGGAGGGCAGGTTATGGTTGGGTGCGGGTCGGGAAACTCCAGACTGGTAAATCACTACAGTAGGCAGTTTTTACTGGTCTTCTATTGCAAGAGAAAGCATCCTATTGTTTGCTATAAGTTATGGCATGCAGGCAAACTTGGTGGCTTTTATTACATAAGGGTATAAAAAAGACAGATTAGACTAAAAGAAAAAAGTGGAACAGTATCTCTCTGAACTGGCTATGAGCCTGAGTACCTCATATACCAGTGCTGTCCAACTTATGACATATAGTGGGCTGATTATTTCTCAAGAATGTTTGAGTGCCAAATAAAATTAAAATGATGTCATACAGTGTGTGTACAGTCTGACCTTTTAAACAGACTGGGGGCGTAAAAAACCTTTGTAGGGGCACATCCAGCCTATGGCCTCCAGTTGGACAACCCTGTTCCAAACTGACTGATTAGTCATGTTTTCAGTGATGTCAGACCATGGTCCTGTCCCATACAGCTACAATGCTTCTGGCTTCTATTCTAAACATATTGTAGGCATGTGTGGAGGCATAAAGAGGGAAAGAGACCATGGAATTTCTGGGAAGGCTAAACTGTAGACAAGACTTCATTCTCTTCTGTAATCAACATACTTGAATAGCTCAGCAGCTTACTGGTATGTGCTTGGGGCTAATATTATGGCTTCTCCAACTGCTATCTCATTAGGACTAGTAGATATTGGTCCAACTAGATGGCAAACCCACTCCGGCAAGGATTTCAGCAAGACCAATGTGGCACTGTGTTAATGGACCACCACTTTGGTAACCACATTGGGCAAAGATCTTATTGTTTGTTGACCATACAAGAAAAGCAGATCTTACGGTGTATGTCCTACTTAAGACTGAGCTCAAGCAGAGTCAGACATGTCATCACAGAAACAAGGGGGTAGAAAATAAAAATAAATAATTATACAGTATCCTCATCAACTCTTAGGGACAGATTTATTAAGGGTTGAATCGAAAATTCAAATTTAAATTTTCAAATTTTTTATGGTCAAAAATTGGACTAGGGAATTTTGTTTTCATTTTTTTTTTTGATATACATTATAGTTTGACTCTGCGAAATTTGACTATTCGCTACCAAAAACCTGCCAAATTGCTATATAAGTCAATGGGAGAAGTCTGTTGTGAAAAACCTTGAATCAAGTTTGATCGAATTTGAATCGAGTGTTCGGGTTGTTTAAATTCATTGAGTTTTTACAATTCGATTTTATTAATAAATTTCCCTAAGTCGAATTTTGAATTCAATCAAATTTAAGGGAGTTTAAAAAAACCCACATGAATTCGAAATTCGACCCTTGATAAATGTGCCTCCTAGTATTTCCTAGTAAGATTAAAAATAAAAATACAATAGTCAGAAATGGACTTTCGGGGTTTTAGCTGCCTTATAAAAAAGGCATTTCAATAGAATTTGAAATATCCATCTAACAAGGCTGAGCAATTCAATTCAACACTAGTCATTAATCTGTCAACACTAAATATTCATTTCACAATGACAGCAAAGATGGCCTCTCTGCAAAACGATTTGGTCTGGACTCTTTGTATTATACTCAATCAATCTACCAGAATAAATTAGTTCAGACAAAATGTGATGATTTACAATTGTAATAGAATTCCCTGCTATTTTTTCCAAACATATAATAAGGGGAAACAGATTGTAATACATGTACAGCTCCAAATCAAATTGTCCAGGCTTGTATAGGCTCTCAGTCAATGTATAGCAGGTGGACAGGGCAGGAGCTGTGTTAAAGGCTTAGAAATGGGAACTGCAATATAATCGATCTCTTATGCAATAAAAAGTAATAGCAAAAAAACTATTTATTATTATTATAATACAACAGCACTCATGACACAGCCTGTCATACAGGAATGATATGAATGCATTATCCAGAAACCCATTATCCAAAATTATCTGAATTATGGGAAGGCCATCTCCCATAGACTCCATTATAATCTAATTAATAAAATGTTTTAAAAGTAATTCCTTTCTCATTATTGTAATAAAACAGTAGCTTGTACGTGATCCTAAGATATAATAAATCCTTATCAGTGGAAAACTAATACTATTGGGTTTGATTGATGTTTAGAAGACTTAGGGGTAGATTCATCAAAGAGTGAAGGTAAGAGTGAAGTTCCGCTACTAGAGGGAAATTCCGCAGCTCTCAATTAATTTCTATGGAATTTTGAAAGGCGTATTTATCAATGGGTGATACCCTTTGATAAATACGCCTTCAAAAATTCCATAGAAATGAATGGAGAACTGCGGAATTTCCCTCTAGTAGCGGAACTTCACTCTTACCTTCACTCTTTGATGAATCTACCCCTTAGGGTAGTGACACGCAAGTGGCAAGAACTATCTTTGCATTTCTTCCTTTCCTGTATAATGAAGAGTCAGCACACGTGGCGCTTTGTTTTCCAATGTTGTCCGAAGCTGCCTCACGAGAAAACTTCAGGCAACTTTGGAAAACGAAGCGATGTGTGTGCTTAGCACAGGCAACTCTTCATTATACAGGAAGGCAGTGCGCTGGAAATTCGCAAATTGGCGAAAAATTCGCGAAACAAGTCGCGTCTTGTTGTTTTTACGCCAGCAAATTTTCGGCAGGCGAATAGTGGTAATTTGCCGCAAATTTGCGCCTGGCGAATAAATTTGCCCCATCACTACTGTGGGGGTGTTCTTGTGAATAAGACTTATTGTTGTCATATAACACCACTGATCAAAACATATTTTACTAGTATATATGCAGGACGTTCTTGAGGAGTAAAATTAAAATAGTGTATGCAGTTTAACTTTGTCGGGGCATTTGTGTGTTGGCACTATTCTGGAATTAATCTCGAGTTGTTCTCCAGTACTGCGAGTGGAGTGTTGTACAGTGTAATCAGAAGGATGTGTACCAGATGAAATTTAAGGATGGGGACTGTATTCTTGAGTACAAAAACAATTCCAATTCTTACTTTTAAAATGATAATTGGTGGAGTTATATCAAGGTCTATAGCTGTTAAAGGAGAACTAACGCTTAACTAAAGAATACAGGTATGGGATTCGTTTTCCTTAAACCTGTTATCCAGAAAGCTCCATAGACTCCATTTTATCCAAATAATCCACATTTACAAAAATTATTTCCTTTTTCTCTGTAGTAATAAAACAGTACCTTGTACAAGATTAGGGTTACCACCTTTCTGTTTGCCCAACTCTGGGCAGGGAGCAGAGAAGGTGACTTCAAGGGGCAGGACTTGTGATGTGACGATCAGCGATTGGCTGATTACCATGCCATTTACTTCAATGCCCTGTCCAGATTTCCAAAAAATGGACAGGTGGCAACCCTATACAAGATCAACTCTAAAATAGAAATCATTTTTATTGGTAGCAGAACCAGCTTGTTGGGTTTATTTGATGTTTTTCTAGTAGACTTAACATATGAAGATCCAAATTACTGAAAGATCCATGATTCCAAAAGCCCCAGGCCCAAGCGTTCTGGATAATAGGCCCTGTACCTGTATATTATGTTTTGGGCTTCTGTATCAACTCAACGGAACCACAGCCCTTTAGCGGGGAAGATCTTTGTCTCTGAAGATGACCCAGTAGCTCCCCATGTTCTTTTATGCTGCTTAGTGTGGCATCTGAGTAGGGCATGTGTAGCATTGTTGGCGTTGTTCCAGGGGCTGCTCCCTGTGATGTTTATACAAATGGCCTGCGGGTGTCACTGTGTATACACAGGACTTTCTGTACAGCTTGAAAGTGAAATTAGGAAGTACTGCTGTTGTGTAATGGCTGCATGAACCTGCTAATAAAACACTGTTATACTCTCCTCATCCTCGGCTACCAAAGACAAAACTCCCGCCTGAGGCAGCAGCCCTGATGCCGCCCCCCTCCCACTCCATGATTTCACTTCTATAAAAAAGCCAATAAATTTTTTTTTTTAATAAATCCTAGCAATCTCATAATCCCAGTTTTGTGATACTGTTTTCCTATGATTTGCCCATGAAAACCCAAGAAAATGATGTCCCTAAAGCGTTATGAAACTCAGTTCCCAATGATGGTGACAGCTGCTGGCTCACAGTCTGCCGTAATTTTATGGGAGTGCTATCTCCCACAGGGGCCCTAATCCTGACAGAGCTACTGGATATTTACAACATAGGAAAAATTATAAGTGTTTGGCTCATTACATTAATGCTGTAAGATAATTTAGTTGAGGAATTTATCTGTGTGGAAGCCATAAGCAAAGTAAATAAACACAAATCAGACTTTATTTACCCACTGCAACATTAAAGAAATAGATCATTTGTTTGAAGAGCCATGAGATTTTATATAACAATATGGTAATGGAGAGATATAGTGATGTGAAAGGCAGAAAGTACTTAATGTGATACTACTGTATGTGTGTGAATGTACCTTTAAGTCAGCCTGATCTATGTATTACTAGGTAATACTAGGTATTGGATCTGCTATCAAGTATGCTCGGGACCTGGGGTTTTCTGGATAATGTATCTTTCCGTAATTTGGATTTCTTTGCTTTAAATCTACTAGAAAATCATGTAAGGGACAGATTAACTAAGGGTCAAATTTCGAATTTGAAAAAATGTGAAATTCGACCATCGTTTTTTTTAAGGCTATTTTTATTTATTTAAGGCAAAGTGTCGAATTTGACAGTGCTTCACATTTTTTCAATTTGAAATAAATTTTGGACTATTCGATAGTTGAAGTAGCCAAATATTGCTTAGTAAATGTGCCCCTAAAACATTGCCTCCAGTAAGGATAATTATATCCAGTAAGGATAATTATATCTTAGCATGGATGAAGTACAAGATATGGTTTTACTATAACAGGGAAATGGGAAATAATTTAAATATGTGGATTAATTGGATAGAATGGAGTCTATGGGAAAAAATCTTTCTGTAATTCGTAGCTTTATGGATCTACCCGAATTCAGTAAGTTCAGTGTGTATTTACAGTGCAACAAACCAAGCTAAGAACTAGTAAACATCCAATAAATGTGTTTTTAAGGTTTTCCTATAGAACACTTGTACCTTACTGTAGGCTACTGGTCTGTGGTCTGTATTGGCTTTTGTAATGTATTAGATACACTACAGTTCTGTAGTCTACTCACTCTATGTTCCCCCTAAACCTTGATGTTAGTGGTGATATAAAATAAAATTAAGGGGCAGAAAATGTGTGTGTGCAGATCCGTTAACAAAAAGTTGCTTTTGCCTTATTGGCTATTGGCCTGGTCTGTGTGATCTGTCCTGTGTGGTCTGGCTCCATGATCTGTGTCCCTACAACTGGATTTGTAAACTGTAAAGAGGATGTACTGTAAAGGCAAAAATAAAATCCAGTCCAATCTACACAGCCATCGACTAATCTACAGGGAAACAAAGTTGCTGGAGTTCTGGGAAGTATGGTGGGGCTCCCCCTTCTGTTCATAAGTATGATTGTTTCCCTGCACAGCAGTTAGGGACCATCTGAAAATTCCTATAAACAGCAGAAAATGAAGGGAGAATTTCACTGCATACAGTCAAGTTTATTATAAAAATGGTAGACATTTTTTGATTAAAATATATCGGAGATTGGAGGAGGTTTTTTTTTCATTAAAGAAAGTAAAAATGGGATTTCCTTTTTTTTGCTTTTCCTTGTCCTTTAATCTTTATTTGACCATGTTGGATTTATTGAATGTTTATATGATTTTCTAGCAGAATTTATCTATAACGGTCCTAATTATGGGAAGATCTGGAAACCCTCTTCTGAGCATTCTGAATAACAGATCCCAGACCTGTATATACATGCAAGACATTATTATGACAGACAAATTAATGAGACAAATACATATTTTCACAGTTCCCATAACAACCATGGAGATTGCACTACTTTAAGATTCTAGCAAACTAAAGACATCGCAAAGCTGAACTGTTAGGTCCTACAGTATTACCCTGATAGTATAGCAGTTAATATTCTGTATCCTAGGCTACAAATCATAACTTAAAATGGAACAGGATGCAGGATATTACTTAGATTTCACAAAAAAAATTTCAGTGTCTGAAATAGAGCCAGGTAGAAGTGCAAATACCCAAGACTTGAACTTGCTAATTATACCATGAAGGAGAGGACCAATGGCTTCCTGAACTCAAAGTCAGCCATGAGAATACAAGATAAGTAATAGCAAGAAATATGGAATGTTAAAAATAATAAAAATCACTAAAATTTGAAGCTCCACAGTCACTTGTTTATTATAGTTACTGGAGTCAGTAACACCCCAATGTCCAAATATCTAAAATTAAATTAAAGGTGAACTTCCCTTGTAATCATAACATTAACTGGATCAGTCACTGAAGATTTATCTAACAATCACAATGCAATGTGACCGTTACTATTATTATATAAGGCATTTGACCCAACTAAATCCCCTCTGTGAGACCCTCATCATGTTCTCAGGAGACTGGCCTGTCTAGTTTACACGTTTGGTAATTAGCTGTTGTCTATCATACTCGGCAGAGAGTAATGTAATGTGACTGCTTTCAGCCCGGCTCTGGGAAAAGCTGAACCATCTTAAAAAGCAAAAGCAATTTTGAAAACCATAATTCATGCCATGATATGTCCGGTGAAATTAAAACTTACATGTAGAATTCCCTATTGGTCCCTTGCCACATTTTGGAAAAAGAAAACGCTAATTTAATTAGACATTTTTGGACAAATTTATTATTGTCTACTGTAAATAGACAGAGTTAGAAAAGATGGGGCCCTTGACAATACAAATAAGGACCCACTATTAGAGGGGGGAACCTCTCCAACCTGTGTTCTTTAATTGCTGTTGGGATTTTATAGTTCTTATAAGGAAATATACATACAGACATTAAGGGGCAGATTTATAAAGAGTCGAATTTCAAATTTGAAAAACTTTGAAATTTGCATTCAAAAAGACCAACCAAAATTAAATCAAAGTTTTTTTTTTGGTCAAATAGGTCAGTTTTCGATAGAATAGGTCTGTTTTAGAATCGTATAAAACTAAGTTTTTCAGAGTCCAGCAATTTACTCCAAATCAGTTCTAGGAGGTCCCCCATAGGCTAAAACAACAATTCTGCAGGTTTTAGATGGCGAATGGTCGAAGTAGAATTTCAAAATTTTAATTTTCAAATTTGGACTATTCCCTATGTACACAAAAATATCTCAAAATTCGAATTTTTTTAATTCGAATTTTCAATTCAAACCTTGATAAATCTAGCCCTAAGAGTAGTGATGTGATTTTTTTTCCCCCCAGACATGGATTCACTGCAACATTCTGCACTTTTACCATCTGCAAAATTTTTAGCAAAACTGGGGCAAAAATGTCCCTCCCCGCTCCTGATTTGCATTTGCAAATTAGCATTCGATTCAGCCAGGCAGAAGGATTCAGCCAATACGAATTCTGCTGAATCCTGGACGAATCCTGAACTGAATCCTGGATTAGGTACATCCCTAGTTTTTAAAGACTCACGCCCAACCTGGACGCCTAAGCCATAGCCTGTCCTACATTCCTGCCTTCTGATGCCCAACGATTTTCGCCCCACCTGCTTAATAAAGCAATCGCTGTTCCAACCGGAAGTGACACAGAGATTGCTTAGGTCTTCTTACTTTACCCCAGGAATGGCTGCCTGCAGTTCACCCCACTGCAGCGTATCGGGTATCCATGGCCTACCCACGCAGTGGGCACAAAAAGTATAATCCATCTGAGTCCTGATCACATTGTGAGTATTCCGCAGGTACCCAACCCAATGCAGGACTCTAATTGGAGGTATTAGAAGTCAAAGGAGTTCCATGAGCAGATACAGTAAATGAAGGTCATTTGCGCACTGATGAAGGGATGTAACTATGCTAATTCACTAAGATGCCCATTTTACTGAATGTTACTTCTTGCGCAAGAATTTACTTCGCTAGGTCAGACCTGGCGAAGTTTAATACAATAGATAGGAGTTTGAAAAAAAAAACTTGAAATTTGAAAGTCCCAAAAAAAATCTGGCGTCTTTTATTTTTTTTAGGGTGATATTCTGAAAAATATCGAATTTTTTTTGGGGTTACCCTCCTTCACCACTACATTTCCTAACATATGGCAACTCAACTATACAGTGGGCACATGTTTAGCGCAATAGGACAGCTTTATTACACTTGTGTAGTGTAATGTAGTGGCTGTAACATATACTTCATTATACTTTTAACTTTGCACCTTTTTGCCTGCCTGAGCGCAATCTCACATTTTAGTGAATTAGCAGCAGACTGGCAAAGTGCGGCAAAGGCTGTGCTACCGAATTTGCGCACTTTACTAAATTTGGCTCTATGTATCAAATTTCAGGATTTACATGACCAGTATCATTGGCCAAGAGGTGTAATGACCACTTCCTGCCACACATCCATATAGTGTGTTGGCAAGGAGTGGCTCTTTCCAGATATGGTGATTTGATAGGTGAATTGAGCCTAGTTATCACCAAGGCCCCAGTAAAGCCTTTGCCCCAAAGGGACCTGTATCTTTGGAGAATAAATCGGGGACCAGGGAACCCTGTGGATGAGGTTAGCAAGAACAGGGTAGTTTATGTTATAGACACTCTAGGAGAAGGAGATATACAGTTTATATAGCAAGAGCAGTTGTGTGCTCCACCGAGGATTATAGCAGGGAGCAGCTTCCCATGGTTTTTAAATTGCCTAGAATGAAGGGGCCACAGTGGATAGGGTGTCAGGATTAGAAAGTGTTCTCCCTGACCACTCCACTGGGTGTGATCGTGACTACTTTGAGGTATATTGCGTGATGGAATTGATGTATGCTTGACTACAATGTCTGATGGGAGTGGCAGTCTTTAAAGTGCTGTATCATCCTGGTTTATTTACCCTCATCTGTGACTTGTTATACTCTCCTGCGTGAGTAAACCTGTGTTATTGTCTCTGACTAATACATCTGTTATTTCACCATAAGAACCTCCTGGCGCCCAATCAATTTATTTTTATGTGAGTTGTAGTTGCCGTACACCCTTCAGCGAAAACTTCCACTCAGGGAAGGCCCTGACCCTGCTGTGTAAGTCGCAGTTTAACCCATGCTCATTACCATAAGATGGACACTTAACTATCTGTGGTGGTGGTTAGCCAAGATTAGCATTACATAACTTTAAAACCACTGATATTTTTTAATGAATGTATATTGGAAGGTTTTTGAATGGCCAGCTTTACTTTTATTAGGCAACCTTTACCCTTTAACTTTAATATTTTTGTGGCAAAACCATTATTTGCAGTGGTCAGCCTTTGCTCTCCAATGGACACGTTTCCTTTTTATACATCATGGATTATATATACAATCATTACAGGTATAACATTGAATTTCTTTCTGGGCTCACTAGAGGGAGTCCTTGGTTGCTGATAAACATTTTTTCTGTTGTAGATTTCAAAGATCTTCAGAGTCATTTGAATAATTGCTAGCTTCATAAGGAGTTGAATCCTGGTAACAAATGAGGAGATATAAACTCCAGCTAGTCGGCACAGTGGGTTTCAAGGCTTGATCTATAGACGGGTTCATAGTAAAGGCAAACAGGCAAGCTCCCTGGTTCCCATTATACATCCATTGCTTAAATAGCAGCTGCCTTTACATCACTCTTGTCCTCATCGCTCAGGATGATCATATGTGGTTTTAAACGGTTAATTATAGAACATCGTTCAGTATAATGAAACAACAGAGAGGTTCAGGGAAGTAGAAGAGCTTGCTTTTAATTGCGTCTGTTTAAATCAGACAATGGAGCCGGCGTAGCCTTATACTGCTGGGTTAATTAAGCTTTTCTTTTACACTTATGAAAATAATAGTCTGGCACCTTCTCACCTACTATTTCACATGACTGTATCCTTTATTACTTATGGCACATAACACTTAAAAAGAAAAAGTTATAATATTGGCAAATGCAAACCTGTTATAACAATGGCAGCTCCTGCAAATTGTAATAAGTAACACTAACACTGTACTCATTCTGTAAGCAGTCTGAGAAGTCTCCAGGTTAATAAAAGATTGTCATTTGCACTGCAGACATACACATCCAAAAGAATTAGCAACCCAAAGCAAAAGTCTGCAGGGAAGGAGAATGCATCGACATTTAGGTTTAGTCCCTTCGTTATCCCTGGGGTATTGAAAGTGTTAAAGGAAAACTATACCCCCAAAATTAAAACTTTAGCAACAGTTTATATCAAATTAAGTGGCATATTAAGGAATCTTATCAAACTGGAATGTATATTTAAGTAAATAATGCCCTTTTACATCTCTTGCCTTGAACTGCCATTTTCCTGATGGTCTGTGTGCTGCCTCAGAGATCACCTGACCAGAAATACTACAACTGGTAGAAGAAAAAGACACAACTCTGTCTGTTAATTGGCTCATGTGACCTAACAAGTATAGTTTGTTTGGTATGTTTGTGTGCACCGTGAATCTTACGATACCAGGGGGAGGTCCTTATTTTTTAAAATGGCAATTTTCTGTTTATGATTACCCAATGGCACATGCTACTATAAAAGTATATTATGAAAATGGGTTATTTACATGAAGCAGGGTTTTACACATGAGCTTTTTTATGCAATATCTACATTTTTTGAGGGCAAAAAGTATATCGGGCATAGGCATATCTCGCCAGGCAGACTTCTAAAATGTTTGACACAACTGCGTCCATATTATAGAAACGTGCACATGAATTTCTATGAACCGGTTGCAGTTGCGCCAGACACAGAGCAACTGAATCTGATTTAATGTATGCATAGCACGTGCAATGACACGTGTATTTTATAAAGACTATAATAGGCTATTGCATCCCAAACTGCATTTTGCTCACTGTATGAGGATATGTGAATGAGCCCTATTGTGTTTATGTAGCGGAGTGAGCTCAAGTCACAAAGAAGATTATACTTTCCCTTGAATTAAAAAAAAAATTGCAGGTCAGTTAGCAAGTGCAAAAAATGGGCACAATCTAACAGGTTCCTACACTTTCTGCCCTGCCATTTAAAATATTTCTATAGGGCTGTATTTGTGATAACTGGAGGAGCACATAAACCCAACGCTGTACCGGTGCCACCCTAGGCACACCCCCTGTTGCGGAAGGGACGTGTGATGTCACTTCTGCCGATGACCACGAGAAGTGCGTTCTAACTAATGTCTCATCTTAGTTGCCGGATTTGGTCACACATTTCAAGAGATTTCTTATTTAAAAAAATATTAATTTGTTATGAAGGCGCCCAAAGGCCTCCCTTTTAAAGGCAATCAGGTGCCTATATATAAACCCTTTCCCCAACTTGGCAATCATTTAAAAATGCAGCTCGGGAGCACTGGTGGGAGCATACATTGAGCACATTCTATTAACAGACACACTGCATATTGTTCATCTAACAAGAACTAGCACCAGTGGAAATGCTGTACTCTGCTCCCAGCACCAGATTAGGAGGCTCGGGCCAGCCCTAGACATACCATCTGCCATAGGTCTGAATGATGAACTTGATGTTTAGGAGATCCTTTAGGGGATATGCAGGGGGTATGTATATTCCCCCCCAGCCCTCATCAGTATAGAATGGAGTTACACAGTAAGCATTGTATAAATAAGGACATTGAAGGCCTCTGCACCCCTAAACTGAGCACAGAGACCTGCAGCAATTTGAAGCACCAACAGGCAGGGTGTAATGTGTAAAAGATTTGTCAATTGCAGCCTTTTTTGCATTTTTATTTTGCCCACTGCTTTCTGTAAATGTAAATGACTCCTATAAAGTATGGGGCAGTCTAGTGTGCCTTGGGCTTACTTTGAGCTATATTCCATGTATGGGCCATGTGATATGCTGTAGGGACACTCTACAAAACCATCTATTTTGGAATCTGGGGGTTGTTACAAACAAGAGACAATATATGAAAGGTGATACCTGAACGAAGAAAAAAGTTCAGTAAGATAACACAATGTGACAGGATGTTTGGGATACACCTAGGGAAGCACCGAATCCACTATTTTGGATTCGGCCGATCCCCCGAATCCTTCAAGAAAGATTCGGCCAAACCCTAATTTACATATGCAAATTAGGGGTGGGAAGGGGAAAACATTTTTTACTTCCTTGTGTTGTGACAAAAAGTCATGCAATGTCCCTCCCCGCCCCTATTTTGCATATGCAAATTAGGGCTCAGATTCGGTTCAGCTGGGCAGAAGGATTCAGACGAAAAAAAAAAGGACGAATCCTGGCCAAATCCTGAACTGAATCCTGAATTCGGTGCATCCCTAGAAACACCACTGTCTTGAAGGAAAGTGCATATAAAAGAGTGCATTTAAAATGCAAGATATGTGTTGTAGAGGGATAGGCAGCACAGGTAGGGTTGATATTCTCTCTCAGCCAAGTAATCAAAGAGAGGAACTAACTGAAAATGTAAAAAGGCTGTGTTCCCATAGCTTAGAGCTCTCTGGACACCTCCTATAGTGGAGGGAAGTGTGGTGCTGCTGGGAGAGACAGTGCCTGGCAAAAGGTGTCTTGCTGCCAGCAAGAGTGTGGCAGAGGTTGGTGAACCTAAATCCCTGGAGACAAGAAGGGAGAGGCAGAGGCTAGTGAGCATGAGTCCCAGGAGGGTAGGCCAGCAGGGCTGAATGTGAAGCCCAAATACTCTGAAGTTTCAGTGGGTGAGAGTTTACCTTGATGGTGAAAGCCCAGAGAAGGTGAACCCCTGAATGTTTTGTACCTTGAACATTCTACATTGAAGTTGCTGAACTGTACCCTGAACATTTTCTGTTGCCTTTTTTTGGGAATGTGCATTGTGCATAATAAACCTGTGTTTTGTCCAAAGCCTTGGTGTCCCTGCCTCTAACCTCAGAATCCTACTCTACCTGCCTAACGCTAATTCCCGCAAAAAGTGCATGTGCAGGCCAGTGGCATGTCCCAACGTACTAGTAAGTTACACATCCTTACATGGACAACCTTTAAATGTGTAACAGGTTTACATGAGTCTCATCAGGATAAATGCCAACATGTTATCTGTAGCAAATACTATCCGCAGTATTTATTTCCTCTGCAATAAACTCTCCAGGGCACTGGGTTGTTACTGATTATGACAAACTGCTGTTAACATAATGGTTACTGCATTGCTAGAAAAGACCCTGGGTGAAATTGGTATTAATTGCCCTTCCTTTGCTCTACTGTTGGTTCAATACATTCAAGACAATGTAGCATTCATGTTACTTAATGGTCAGTAGAAGGCAGCTATTTATTTATTGTTTTTATTAGATGGGTTTTATGAGCACAAACATGGTTAATTGATTATGACAGTCATTCATTTAAATTTAGAGTCTGGAAAAGGCTTTTTCAAAAAAAGAAAACCTAAAATATTTATTGACGAAGACAATTACATGACTGTTTCACATGAAATAGACTTTACTATACTATACAACTATTTTATATGGCCAAAAGCATGTGGACACCCCATCTCAAAAGTGGAATTGACCATTGAGGCAAAATCATTGCTAACACAGGTGCCTCTACGTTATCCAATGACTAATTCAGTGTTGGGAAAAAGTTGTTTCCTGTTTCACCAGGGTAATTACCCAATGCACTTAGTAAGGTCTGGAATTGGTTTGTAGACTTGGCTGACCTGCAAAGACTCACCTGTCCTGAACCCAAGCAAACATCATGAATGAGACTCATGAGCCCCAATATCATTGCCCAATCTCTTACATATTAGTGGAAGCAAATCCCACCAACAAGGTTCCAACTTTAGGGAGAATTCACTAAAGGGTGAATTTTTACCAATGAATGCTCCGCAACACTTCGCCAGGCATAGAATCATTACCACTATACTAATTCACTAAAATGTGAAGTTAGTGCTCGTACACTTAGGTCAATTTGAAAAAGGTTGGTACATATAGGTCATATATATATATATATCTTTATTATACATGTTGGTGCAAATGCTTGAAGTGGCCATTTATTATTACACATGCCCAAGGAAGCAAAATAAAGACAAAAGAGATCCTCTAATGCAGGGATCCCCAACCTTTTTAACCCGTGATAAACATTCAGAATTAAAAGGAGTTGGGGAGCAACACTAATATGAAAAATATTCTTGGGGTGCCAAATAAGTGCTGTGATTGGCTATTGGTAGCCCCTATGTGGATTGTCAACCCACATTGAGGTTCTGTTTGGCAGTGCACCTGATATTTATACAACCAAAACAAGCCTGGAATTTAAAAATAAGCAGCTGTTTTGAGGCCACTGGGAGCAACATCCAAGGGGTTGGAGAGCAACATGTTGCTCACGAGCTACTGTTTGGGGATCATTGCTCTAATGCCTTAGACATGAGTCCCCTTAAAACCCCTCAAATTGTTGAAAAAAATTGTTGACACATTTTTAATAGTTAGAACTTTATCCCGCTTTAAAATATGAAAAAATGCCAGTCTTTTTTTAGAACTTTTATGACTTTTCAGTGTACAGGATATGATGTCACTGACATAAGATTGAGGAGGACGTAGCTTCATCTTATCAGGTGGAGAAGGAAACTCTGGCAAAAGAGGTAAAGGTCTGTAAAATTCACACTTTAGTGAATCATTTGCATTAATCTGCCTTCTCAGAAGATTAGAGGCTGTTCTAGCAGCAAAAGAATGACTGACTTTATATAAATCCCCTCATTTTTGGAATAATATGTTGGATGGTTGTCCACATAGGCCATATAAGTGGTCATTCATTATGCCACCAGATTGCCATAAGGGCACCCCTTAGTGCTCCTTTAGAAATGCTTTTCACAAAGTCAAACACTATAGTGTAATAACTGAGTTTCATGGAACTCAGTGGCCATTGCAGCCCTACCAACAATGTTGGACTGGCCCATCGGAATACCAGGAAAACTCCCAGTGGGCCCAGGTGTCAGTGGTCCTCTTGCTTCTAACCATTTGGCCTAGTTTATAGTCATTCCCTATATCTTTATGGGAACAAAAAAGGCTTAATGGAATAATAAAGTATAATATGTAGAGAAAAGAGACTAGGAGAATAAAGAGAGGAGGAATAATAGTTTGGAAAGTGGGCCCTCAGCCTAAAGTCTTCTTTCTGGTGGGCCCTTGGCATCCCAGTCTGACACTGCCTACCAAGAATATATTCTTTTCCAGCAATTATCCATACATTTACTGCATGTCATTTTCAATTTACCTTTATTATTTTTTATAACTCAGTTTTATAAATAGCTGTATTCCGTAAGCACTTTAATCATTTCTTATCCTTCTCTATTACAACATGTGTACAGTTTGACCTAATGACAGATAGAGGCAACGCTGTTCCAAGCTCTTGCATTTGTACATGAGGGTCTGTAACACCTGTGCCTTATATTTACACCATATGGCATGCATTATTTTTTAAACTGCAGCAATTATACAACTGTGCCGAATAAAAAAAAAAACTGTTATGAGAGATATGTCTATTAAGGGGACCATGTTCTCTCTTAGACAGACACTAAGAATAATAACAGAACCCTCAATGACTTACGTTTCAAAAAGAAAGTTAAAATACAGTAACAGAATGAATAGTAAAATATAATGGCACACAGCAATGATACACTGAATGATACATGTGCCAATAGATCTTAAGGGAATACATTAAAGGAGTAGCAGGTCTTCATTACAATGCTGTGTTACTCTTATCTCTCTGCCTCGGTTGTCAGATGGGGGATCTATAGCGAGGGTTTTCTATTCTACTTACAGTTTTTACAGTTACAGTGTTTAATAGCTCTGTTTTTGGAGAAAAAGCGACAGGAGCATTAGGGTGTGATTATTTCTAAGCTGCAACATTATTATATTAGCTGTAACATTTTATCATCCGAAGAAGAGACCTTTCAGCACCAAGTCAGAGGTGGTGTTTTGTGAGGTTTATTAGCCTTCTAAACAATCAAAAATTCACGTGAATAATTCGAAGTTCGATCGAATTCCGATTGTACAATTTTATCGGATATTCGAATATGCAAATTTGGCCACTTCGATCATCGAATATGCAAAATTCGACTGTATCGAATAGATCGAATATTCGATCATTCGACCATTCGATGATCGAAGTACTTCAACTTTAAAATTTTATTGGACTGCCTACTTCGCAAAATTGAACCTACCGAACTGCAATAGAAGCCTATGGGAAGCCCCCATAGGCTTTTTTTTAACACCTGCTCCAATACCATCCGTACAATCGAACGCCTCGATCGTTAGAATCGTACAAATTTTTCAAACGATCAAGGATAGTTCATGATTTTTTTGTCAAATTGAATGATCGCTGTTCAATCACACGATTTTTTTGTGAAATTGAATAGCGAAGAAAAAATAGCCTAAAACTATTCGATAACTATTCGTATTACTATGGAATTCAGCCGAATTCGTGAATAATGATAAATCTGCCCCTAAGTGTTCCCTAAATAAAGGAGGTCTTTTATTTTGTTTCCAGATTAAAGGCATGCAAATTCAGCCTGAGATGAAAAAGGAACCTGCTTCCAGGTTAAAGGGATGGGGCTTGCAAATTCAGCCTGAGCAAGTTTATCAGTATTATTCTTCTATGGTCATTAAAAGATGAACACAAAGTAGGGATGGGCGAATGGGCCAGCGGCAAATTCGCGGTGAATTCCCGTGATTCGCCGCTGGCGAATACATTTGCAAAACACCCGCAAAAATTCACCTGGTGAAAATTTGATTGAAAAAAAGAAAAAGAGATGCGTCGAAAATTACTCGGCGCGTGCCGGAAATGACAAGACGCGTCGAATACGACGTGACTTGCATCGAATACGACTCAACTCGCGCCGAAAACGTTTTGCAAATTTTTCGGCAAAGCGAATCTGCCTAGATTCACCCATCACTAACACAAAGTAGTAAATTGTGCAAATGTAACTTGGAAGCTAATGGCACATAGCAACTGTACACCTTTATTGCAGTGTGTAGAGCCACAATTCTAGCTTAACTATGGCTGTACACCCTCCATGACACTAGCAGGGTGCAAGTTGCATGTAGCATTTTCAACATGAGTGTTGCATCACTTCCAGAGTGTGTTTACAAATCAGCGTTAGTATCCTTTTCACTGGGTGCAAGTCTGGTGTGTTTACATAGGCTGAAATTGAGGATCACACTCTAAAAAAAAATTATTTGTTTTACATTACAAAAAAATACATAATATATCAAAGAATGGCCCCAAGTGGTGGCCCTACGCGTTTCGACCAAAAGGTTTTCATCTGGGGCAAAAACAAAAGAAGAAAAAAAGCCTCCAGACTTTCCACTAACCAACACCTGAATGCTCAATTCACCATCTCTGGTGAACAATCACCTCAGGGCTCTAGTTCAACTGTTAATCCTTGCCGGGGCAACTGGCTGTTCATGCTTGCTAGCCCTCTAGAACTTTCACTCCTTGCTACAGCTTTCCACTAGCTAGCCCTAATGGTACCAACCTTCCCAAGGGTCTGGCCATTTTGGTCTGCTGCTAGATCTTCCAGGCCAAAAAAGGAAGTGCCTAAGCAAGTCACTGTCTTATATAGGCTCACAAGTGGACTACTGGCTACCCCTGCATATTGCTAACTATGTACGTTATAAAAATATTTTTTTTTATTTTTACTCCTTTACACTTCACCCCCCTGAAAACCAGACATGTCCTCCTGTCTGCTAATTACACTTTGCACTATTACCTTACATGCTGATCACCGTAGCAAATGTTTTCTATGACTAGACATGCAAAAGACTATTCTGCATATGCATTAAGATAATAATGTTTCTGTGGAAACTCCAGGGTGCGCAAGTTGATCTTTAGAAAGCTTTCAATTGAGTTACGTCCCTCACATGCAATTTTGGAATAAAGAAGGAATTTAAGCATATTGCAAATCCCAGTTGTGCTCTTTGCAATATGATTCACAGATTGAATGAGAATGAGCTAATCATACCCATTTACCCAAATGAACTGCCAAACTGCAATAGGGAAGACACAGGCCTGCTATCCAATGATCTGCCATATTGTATCAGAACAAGAATA
This sequence comes from Xenopus borealis, assembly GCA_024363595.1. NCBI lineage: Eukaryota > Metazoa > Chordata > Amphibia > Anura > Pipidae > Xenopus > Xenopus borealis. The sequence goes on from CM044442.1 coordinate 12,341,009, forward strand.
TGTTAAATCATTTCTCATATATTCCAACACATCACACAGATTAGTGCTAAGCAATACCAAAGAGATTTTTTACACTTTAAAAGAAAAATCTTTTTAGGTTAATGGATAACCATTCTGTATTTGAGTGTTCCATATTTTTAATTTGCCACGGGAATATTAATTACTGGCTATGCTCTGCTGAGGCTGAAATGCTGTTTATGTTGAGTGAGATGGATTAATAAGGGAAGGAAATTAGAAAAAAACAATCTGTAAGCTGGTCAGAGGCAGTTAGGGTGACCTTGATGCTTCCAAAATGAAAAACTATGTGTCAGAATGATATCAATATTCTTCATTGTAGGATAATGAAGTATGGGGAATCTTATTTATCAGGGGATGCAGATCACGGGGAAGATTTACTTGAAATACTTGTCAGAGAAGAAATAAAGGGAAATAATGATAGTCAAGTGATTAATATTGTGAAAGATTCAGATCAGAAATAATTGACTGCCAAGAAAATCCATCTGGATATTACATTTATTAAAGCTAAGATCTAAGTATTTGAATAAAAGGTCGTAGCATAGTGTTTCTGTTTGAAGTTACCTTTGATAAGCCTCAAAAGGGCACCCTAAAAAGGCAAAGCAAACCCAACAGTGTACTAAGGGTCTTGATGTTATCAGTCAAGCATTGTCTTACCTTATCAAAGGCTTCCAACTCTTTCTTAGCACTGTGTGATGTATCCATTAGAAAGCCAAAACTTCACTGTAAGAACGCCTTTTTCGAACCTTACAAAACCTTCTTTTTTCTGCTCTCACGAGATGCCACTTGTGTCACATGAGAACATCTATTGGCAGCATACAATAAACATTCTGTGTATGTGAACCAATTATTCTTGACAAAGGGTAATGGCACCAAAATGTTGCACTTCGAGCATTTAACATTTGCAAAGGTTCGTCTGTTTGGAGCTGCTTTGTGGTCTGGTGAATTTCCTTGCCCCCTATATATTTATATATTGTAATTATCCCAACAAACAAAATGATCTTTTCTCCATCCTTCTGGAGTGTGTATATATATTTATATATATATATTTATATATATATATATATATATCCTTTATAAACACAAATCACCAGTGGCCATACAGTTCATATTATAATACATTTACTTATAACTGCAATTTCTGCCTTTAGACTAAGATATGATCATAAAGTTTTCTGCACCTTTAATAAATTATTTCTAAAATAAAGATTATGAACAATTCCAGAGGATTAACTGTTCTTTGAAATATTTTGGCAAGAATCCTCAGTGAGAATATATTTTGAAACCAGGGAGTTGTACTCTGAAACGTGTGTATTAAAGGCTCAATATGAGTTCTCTAGCTACTGCTTCTGACATTCTTTCTTTAATTTGGTAAAATAGCTTTCATGTTCATGCCAATGCCTATTTTCTATGTAATGTTAAAAACAAGATCAACATTCCATGCAGCATTTAACAACAATCCACCTGCTCATACCTGGTTACACCCAACATGCTCTTGATCAGCTCAAACCCCATCCTTTTGGGGTTCATGATTCCAAACTGTCCACCAAATTCAAACTTTTCTCAAAGTGAAACCAGCCTAATTTCTACTTGATTCAGAGGATGGTGGAAAAATCCCAACTTTAAGTTTTGAAATTGTCTCCAGGGAAGAGAATTTTCTCCTAACTTCCAAAGGTTTATTGGACTGGTCTAAGAATCAAGTTTGTTCTAAGAGTTAAGTTCTGTTTTCCTCAACTGCTAAACAGATGTAACCCTTTCTTGGCCAATATTGACCAAACCAACTAGCACAGGTAGAGCATTGGTTACACGCGACTCTTTCACTCTCAGGTAGGGCTTTCGCTAAGTGGAAAATCACGTGTGAGGTAGTAGAACTACAACTCGATACTGCAGATGGTGTGTAATAAAGGTTGTTGGACGCCAGGGGTTCTTTGTGCAAACAAAATAGAACAATTTATTTACAATAGCAGCACAGGGTATTATATACTCACAGACAGTGGTATTATAGCAGAAATGCTTAGTACAGGCACAGCATAGATTATACCCTCAGGTAGGATACCAGGATGGGAGTTGTAGTTGCACCAGCCAGGTTATCAATGCCCATGTGGTCCGGATCCCACCAGCGGTTCAGGTGACTCAGGGTTAAATACTTTCCTGCAGTCCCTATGTCTGAGGTCCCTTCACTTCAGGCAAGGTAGAGCCTGGGGGAGAGCTACTCCCTACTATCCTCCTTGATGGGGCTTTGAGCTGCCCTTTCTCTCTTCCCTCTCTTTCTCACCTCTCCTAGAGAGTGCTATGACAGGACTATCCTATCTCTGACTAGTCCTCATTCACGGGGCCCTGTTCCCCGACTTGATACTTGTAATAGTACCTTTACAACAAAACTTCTGGGGCCTTAACTCCAGGCTCAATGGGTCTTGTGAGATGGTAACTGCTGCAGGCCAGAGAGGAAGTGCCCCTCCCTGCAAGCACTTTTAATACAGCACTGCAGGGGGTGGGTCACAACCTGTCACAATTAATGCTACATTATAGCTACCTGGACTTTAGTCCAATAGAAGGCAGCCAGGTAAGGGCAAGGGAAGAAGCCATAAGGGCCATGGTACTTATGGGTCCCTACACAGATATCCAACCATCACTGTAAAAATATATTTTGACTTATTAAGAAGGAACCTTTCTTCTAATCACATGGGATTCCATTGCATCCTCTGGAAGTATGTTAGTGAATAAAGCATTGGAGACTTTATTTCATAGCCTCCACATATAATTATTATTGTATTAGTTTCATATTAATATCATACAACAAAAAAACAAGTTCTCCCAATGCTGTGTTACTTGACTACTAAGGATGGCACAAACCCTAGGGCAGTTTATGAGCAAGAAAATTGACTGGGACAGCCTTCCGCTAAACCCATTAAACATTTTTAGGGGCCTAAATAGTCACCTAATCTACTGTGCATCAGGGTGGCTACAATGTCTGCATTGTCGATAGTTCTGTCCAAAAGTGTTTATTTTCTTCTGCAAATAATTTGCCTGACTGTATTTTAAGTCAAGGATCATTTTTCCAAAACATTACTCAGCTAAAATATTTAGAGTAAGGAAATTATAGTAATGTACTGAACTTTCTATGTCGCTCGAGTTCATCAAAACACTTGGGGCTGTTTTTGCCATGACATGAGGAGAAAAAGAAGTGATTTAGAATTAGTGTGTCTGGATCAAATGACGTACAAGCTTTCATTTTGAGTGAAGAAGTAACTCCTTTGAAATATAAGTTGAAAGGCACTGTACATGATACACACATATATGCATGAGACACTTCCATATATGTATGGATATGTAGAAGGTGTGTTGTGGCAAGCAATAAAGGAGAAGGAAAGCTACCAAGGTAGATTATTGCCAATAGATTAACCACACTAAATTTATTCAGTCAAATGCTTTACCATACCTGAGTAAACAGCTCTGGAAGCTCTCTCTGTTTGTTTAGGATAACAGCTGCCATATTAGCTTGGTGGGACATCACTTCCTGACTGAGTCTCTCCCTGCTCACTCATATCTCTGGGCTCACATTACAGTGGGGAGGGGGAGATGGAGGGAAAAGGGAGGGCAAGAGGATGAGGGATGCAAACTGAGCATGCTCAAGCCCAACCCCTGGATGTTTAAGCTGAAGCAGGAAATCTAATACAGAAGTCCATGTGTACACACTACAAGGACAGATTTTTTTTGACAGAGGAGTCAGAGTAGCATTACTTTGAGGGTTTACTAGTGTATTTATATAGACCTTATTGATAAAGCCTACTTAATTTGAACCTTTCCTTCTCCTTTAAAGGGTAGGTGGGTGGTGGTTCAATGAATAGTCGGTACCTGTATCAGATACTGTACATCAAATGCAGTAGCATTTTGGTGACTATGGGCATTGCGTCAAACATCCACTGACTACCAGAACTCATTGCATCTGCAGGCATGAAATATGGAAATGCCCTTATTAAAGGAAAACTATACCCCCGAACAATGTAGGTCTCTATAAAAAGATATTGCATCAAACAGCTCATATGTAAAACCCTGCTTCATGTAAATAAACCATTTTCATAATAATATACTTTTTTAGTAGCATGTGCCATTGGGTAATCATAAATAGAAAATTTAAAAAAAAATAAGGAACGCCTCCTGGGATGATGGGATGATGGGATGATGGACACAAACATACCAAACAAACTATAAAGTTAGGTCACATGAACCAGTTAACATAGAGAGTGCTGTCTTTTGCTTCCACATTTCTTCCTGTAACAGTTAGGAGCAAAGTTACTAAAATTCCCCTAAAATCCCTCGAATCGCCTCAAAATTCGATAATCATTCGACTTATCGAATGCTTATCGAAAAGTTCTAGGCTATCTTTTTGCTCGATATTCGATTTCTCGATGAAATCATATGATCGAATACCGAAAAAATGGTACTTTTGCCTTCGAGCCTCTGAAAAATTTGTACGATTCGAACGATCGAGGCATTCGATCATACGAATGGTATTCGAACAGGTCTTTGCAAAAGAAGCCTATGGGGGGGTTCCCATAGGCTTCTATTGGTATTCGGTAGCTTTAATCTGGCGAAGTAGATTAAATCCTTCGATCATCGAATGGTCGAATGATGGAATATTCGTTGGAAAAAATCGTACGATCGGTATTCGATCGAATTCGACCTCTTCACACAAATTTTGTAAATCTGCCCCTTAGAGTTGAAATATTTGTGGTCAGGTGATCTCTGAGGCAGCACACATACCATCACGAAATGGTGGTTCAAGGCAAGAGATGTAAAAGGGCAATATTTACTTAAATATATATACCAGTTTGGTAAGATTCTTTAATATGCCTCTTAATTTGATATAAACTATCTGTTGCTCAAGTATTCATTTTGGAGGTATAGTTTTCCTTTAAGAGATGATTAGACAATGGCAGGAACTCTTGAGAAGATAAAAAGGTAAACCCCTACTATGTCATGTACATTGAATATACACATGTAATACTCAGATGTAGAACTACTAAAGATACAAGGACTCTACTTTTAAATTAGGATTGTAGTTCAGAGCACAGAGGTTAAGTAAGTACAGCGGATGTTTGCACAGTTACCAGATTAACATATGCTATCAACCTATTATATCATCTCTGGACATACAGATGCAGTCACTTGGATTTGTAAGTTAAATGCGTCGTGACTTAACTCATCTATCTCATTTATCCCACTTAGCACAGAATATTGTGTCACAGCATCCCATCCAATTAAAGAGTTCACCATTGAAAACAATGGAGCTTTGGTATGCTAATGAAAAGGTTAAATGCATTAAATGAGCTAAGATAACTTTAGATAACACAGTTTCTTCAATTAGCCCTGAGTCACGACACATTAAACTTACAAATCCAAGTGACTGCATCTGTATAAAATAAAAGACATCTAAAATACAAAACATACATACATAAATACAATAATGGGATTCACAAACATGGGCACAAAATATTTGCCCTCTAAAAATTCTTAACTAAATGAGTCTGTTTTTATGATGAACATAAGCAAATGCATACGCTGAAACTTTTTGGTCCATTTCTGTCTTTTCACTCAGCTATAGTATTCTTGCACAAATAGACTCTCATGATATCAGACTGTAGACCATGCTTTCTACTACTATCTAGAACAGTGATCCCCAACCAGTAGCTCGTGAGCAACATGTTGCTTTCCAACCCCTGGGATGTTGCTCTCAGTGGCCTCAAAGCAGGTGCTTATTTTTCAATTCCAGGGTTGGAAACAAGTTTTAATTGCATAAAAACTAAGTATATTTCCAAGTAAAGCCTCTTGTAAGCTGCCTGTCCACATAGGGGCTACCAAAAAGCAAATCATAGCCCTTATTTGGCACCCGAGGGACTTTTTCATGCTTGTGTTGCTCTCCAACTCTTTTTACATTTGAATGTGGCTCACTGGTAAATAAGGTTGGGGATCCCTGATCTAGAACATGCTGTAACGACAGAAATATAGAGTTGCTGAAATTCTCTCAGACTTCTTGCCATTGTCCTCACTCTTTTACAAGTAAACTACAATATCCCAGAGTAGCATTCTTCCATATTTATTTTTTTTCTTTAATGTTATCAGTCAAGTCAACTGGACTTGCTCTATTTTTTTCTTTTACTTTTTTTTCCCCTATGGCAGGAGAAAGTACATATAAGAGAACCTGTAACTGCATTTACAGACAGAAAGACTGCTGCCTAGGCAAGCATATTCTCCTTCCAGCAATTAAAATATAGCTTTTCAATTAAAATAAGAAGGTCTCTTGCTTTTGTAAACTCATAGATAAAACGAACAGAATTAAATAAAGAAGAGATCTTGTCCTTTTCATCATCGTGAGAGATGAACTCATTGGCTTCTACAAATAGTTACTGTGAATCAAAGCCAATTCCCTCTCCAATAACCATAATTATAATAATGAGACACTGTGAAAGTTTAAACGTGTTGGCATTCTTAGTTAAAAAAATGAAATTTAAGACTAAGGGAATCCAAAACACATTTTCCTTCTTCATGAGCACTGACTGTTCAAGTTAGAAACAGGTGGGATTGACACCATTTTTCACCATAATGCAGCATCAGGCATTCTGTAAGCTAATCATATAACGAGCGATGGAACAGCTCCGTGTTCAGATTATTCCTCTTGCCTTAAGATAAATGTGAATGGAAGCTGGAGTTCCGCTTCTGTAGAGTGTTTCTTATTGCTGGCAACAGCAATTGGCATTATTGCTGCTGCTAAGCTATTTGTTTCCAGACAACAATCTCTCTTAAATCTATTTTGTAGTTAAAATGGAAAGCCACTCAGCTGTGAGTACAGCATTTGCTAATGGGATAGGTTGTGCTGTTTTGGTGAGACACAGCATAATAGACCTTGTCAGGTCTGATCACAAATCAATGGCAGAATTATTATTATCTTCCGTAACCAGTTATCTGTTTATTTCCCCACTGGATTTCCACAGTGCTTCTGGGAGACCTTGTGTGCTCATTGGGGTCAGAGATATTATTTAACTAATGGCTTTACAATTGACACTTAACAGATCACTTGCAGCCATTTATTTGTGTTATTTTGTGCTGTGCTAATGTTATAACTGCTGTTAAACGTTGCATGCCTGTATAATTGTTTGAATGCAATTAAGGCCTTTTCACTAGGTTTTTGGAGAAATGTAGATCAAACTGTTCACATGTAGCAGATTAGCTTTCTAGATTGAATTAGCAGTCCATTTTCCAATACATGGGACCCAAATGATGTCCTGCTTGAGACTCAATCAGCTTTTGATATGGCTAGAAGGAAACTACTCATGAACAAAGAACATCATTTGATTGTGTATGGTGCCTGCAGTCAACAGCATTTACC
>CM044442.1:12348619-12404430 GCA_024363595.1 Xenopus borealis
CCCCCCCCCCCACACACACACACACTTCAGTGACTGGGCAGGCAATACTCCAACAAATGAACCACATCTGTGGACCCAAAGTTAAAAGACAGGGAATACAGAGGACAATTAAAATCAAGATATAAGGGATCATGAAAAGTGGTGAGCAATATTTTTCACAAGGTTTAGCCATGGAAAAAACGCCCATAGACTCCAATGGGTGAAAAAATTTGTCAAAAGCAATTGTTGCCCATAGAATTCAATTCATTTGGCAAAATGTATTCTGTTTTGTGAATTTTCTGCAAAGCGATCAATAATCATTTACCAAAAAACCTTAGACCATCAGCCCATTCTCCACATATTTTACCTCTTCTCATTACTCAGCTTCCTTATTATCCTATTACCTGCTACCATCTAGCTATGGCTACATTTCTCCTCTTTGTACAGAAAAGACATTAGCACACAAGCCAACATAGTTGGGTAAGCAGGAGGTTCCACTAACACCTGAGCCCACCAGGAGTTCTTTTGTTGTCCTGATGGGCCAGTCAGACACTGCATTAACACAAGTTCAAGACTGCTAAGGAGAACAAAATGGAACCCCTTCATGCTTATGCATAGAAGACTAGAACCAAGACAATGGTTGCTTTCTGCATCTACACACAGATTAAAAAACTGTCAGGGGCGATCCTGACCCCTCTCCTGCCTGAGGCAGTTTTCCTGCTGCTTTCCCCTTCCTTGCCCCAAAGGTCCAGGGGGTCCAGACCCATTGCTAGTTCAGAGAGTGCTAAAAACTGGAAATTTCTCAACTCATCTCATTGGCACAACACCTCTTATAACTGGCTCAAAATGCAGAGCACGGTGTTTTCTTCTTCAAGGCAGCCCTACCAGCCTGTAAGTATAGTGTTCTCCTTCACCTTGTGAACCAACCATCCCATATATATGCATTGCTGGAAAACCCAGCTGGTGCTGTATACATTAAAGCCCTGCAACAATCAATTTGGTAAGCACAGGGTCAAATATTTGAGGGCAACATTGGAATAGGTTAGGAATAAGTGGCAAAGTGCAAAAAAAGCATACTTTGCATATTACCCTGTAATAGTAAATACATGGTGGGCTTCAAAGAATATCTTTGATAGTAATAAGTAGTAGATCAATATAAATTATTTGTTTTTCCATTATTCTGGTATTAACAGCAGAAGCAATTTGCATTCTAGCTTTATTGTAAACTCCAACACAAAAGCAAAATCCTTGCTATTGGGAACTGGGCTTCTCTCACTATAACAAGTGTAGCTAAACGAAATTATTGCATGTCCATATTATAGAGCTTATAAAGTAAAACCACAAAAACACAATGCTCACAGTGCACGCCTGTCAGAAACTATAAACACTTTTTTAAGAGACGAAGTATCTCAACTCACCTGTGGCAAATGGTTACATTTACTTCTGTTAGGTATGTGAGTGGTCAAGCGAATGTTAAAAAGGTCCTGTAGTGCATTCTGGGCTGCTTGTGCCTTTGCCAGTTTCTTGCTACGTCCTGAACCTTCAAATGTCCTCCCATCAACTCTCATTGCCATCACAAAACGCTTGATATGCTGCTTCTCCACAGTCTCAGAAAGGCAGACATACCTCAGCCCAGGTCGCAGTTCATTTAGCATCACTACTGGGTTCTTCTCTCTCTCAGCTGGGGATGCCATCTTGTGCTTGTTTTGCTTAGCATGGCCCATTAAATCCAATGTATGGCAGATTAATCTCCCATGCCGATATGCGCTAGAAAGCAGTTCATTATTAACTGGGCTATAGCCTGAGAAATGTTCTCTGTGGGCAGATGGTTCAAATTCCTTGAACAGCGTGTCTGGAAAATCTGCCTGGTCAGATGTAAAGTCAGTTGATGGGCTGATACAGTTTCCCATTGCAAAATGAGCCTGGCAAGCATTTGGGAACTGTACAAAGGATTTTAAAGCCAGCTCTGCCGCCCTCATCTTTGCTTTCTTTTTTGTAGGCCCAGTTCCCTCAAATGTGAGTCCGTTTACTTCCACAGCTACAGAGAATACTGGAGCATGAACAGGACCAGTCTGAGAAACAAATCTATACTGCAAATCTGGTTTTAGCTCATGGAGCTGGACAAGGGCGTTTTTGGGAGCCACAGACCATGAAAATTTCTTCAGGATGATTTGCAGCTTACAGAAATGTCCTCCATTTCCTTCCTCCAAAGGTCTTTTCCTTTTCATTCTGGGTGGCCCTATCTTTGGTCTGTCACTTGATGACAAAGTGTGATCATCTCTGTTCCTTATATTGCGGTTTTCCTTTACTTCTGTGCTGCTTGTACCTATGAAACAAAAGAAAAAAACAAATTTTTAAGTAAAAAAGCCAATAGAATAATTTGCACTTTCTCTCTCAATCACTTTGGCATCTTTTTGAGAAGTTAATGCCAATGCAAATATTTTGCTGTATAGTTTTTATCTGTTGAACGTAAAGCTCCATAAATGTCATGCTGTCTGGTACCCCTATTTCCAGTGATGGAGCCTGCACCCCACACCTTTTGGGTTCTTTACCTGGGCAACAATGTAAAAACATCCAGCCAGTTGGGAAGCAATGTTCATTGATTGACAATTACATAGGAGTGCTAAAGTTCTGTGCAATGATACAATGTGAGATAGTTGCACAACTAACAAAGGCATAGGCACAAATAACAAAGGCATAGAATAATTGACAGCCTACTGAAGACACTATTGTATTGTCTGTTGTACCCTGTACGTTGTACCCTGCACCAGATGTGCAAAAGCTTTGAAGTGGGCACTGGATACTGTAGGTGCAGTTTAGTGTCCCTTTTTGCACAACATTCAATTACTTCTTAATATGATAACTATATATAAATATATAAGGGGATCATATAATAATACCTCTAATGCTTTACTTACCAGTAGGCCTTTCTAACTGATGTGATTAGAAGAAAAGAGGTTTCCAGCTAAATATTTGGAATATTTGTTTTTCTGTGAGAGCTGTAAAGATGTGGAATTCTCTCCCTGAATCAGTGGTACAGGCTGATACATTAGAACCTTTCAACCTAATTTACTTTGTTACTATATAAATATAAATAAAGTACTTTCAGTTCTTCATGGCTAAAGATCTAGGCATGGACACACACTGATGTTAGTGCTTCATGAGCCATTGATTGCTTGATCAGGAGATAATAAGCGTGGGTTGCATTAGTTGCCAGGGAGACATCATTTAGAGAAGGAAGGTAGTGTCAGATGGTCTGTTAAACTCAAGAGGGTAAGTTGTTGCCTAAATATATTTGTAAACAACTCTCAAATTGGTCAAACATAGTCAAAACTTTCAGCTAACCCATTGTTTGCAGTTTGGCTACACACGTGAATTATTTAATTAGTTATCAGAGACTGAATGACTAGATCTTAAGAGAAGTCTGGCAGTTTGCGCTTTTATGTTGCCCCATTCAACCCAAACTCATGGGGTCATTGGCCATCAAGATATAACATCACTTAAGTTCACTTAGATGTAAATGAATACATGGCAATACTGTAGAAGAAAGACAGCTTGTTCAGCTTTGAAGAAACCGAGTGGGACAACATTGCATTTTAACCAGTGTGTGTTGCTTAACAGGTCTCCTTTTTGAAGAACTCAAGTGTGTGTTATGTTCACCACATCTCATACAATTTTGTACTCTTTTGACACATTTTGAACACATTAACCTGGGCAATGCTCTGGAAATAATTTCATCAGGAGGTAGATGATGTATAAAAAACATTTTGGCAAATGGCTACCAGGCTGCAAATAGTATCCCAACATCTAGCAACTTCCTCCACCAGAACATGAAATGGGCAAAGAAAAGAGCATGGCCAACATTGTCATCATTGATGTTGAAGAAGAATTACAAGAAAAAAAATAAGTTAATTTAAGTTACGTAGGTTATCAAGCTCAGAAATCGGAATCCTCAGAAATCCTCTGCCATTTCCAAGGTCATACATTTCCCATTCAAGGTTGTACATCTTGAAATTCATTTATTTCAATGTATTAAGTTTGGTTAGAACTCAAGGGTCAGGTGACCAGTTCATTACTGGAAGGCCTGCTCTTGGAATTAGTCAGGTATATCGCCACAGTGTTTAATACAAGTCATTATCTTCAACACATTAATCAAAAGGACGCCAGCATAGATATTCCTATTAATGAACCATGGATACTATTATGCATTAAAAAAAATGTACTAAGTAAAGATTTTTCTTTGCTTGTGAAGCTTAAGGAAAATGAATCTTCTCAGCCGCAGAAAGCAGTGCCTACCCACTACATTACAGCACGGGTTAATTACCGCTTATCATGGATCCCTACTGTGCATAACAAAAGGTCAATTTTGCTCTGCTGGGTTTAAAGAGATAAAAAAAATAATATGAAGAATTATTTGTTAATCAACAATGGCATTTTCTATTTATTTCGCTACAGAAATAAAATCGAAGCAAGGAGAAATAGTGAAGTAAATGCATTTCTCTAGGTGGAACAAAAGAAAATAAATGACAGTTTGCTTTACTGTGCACTAAACTAGCTTGTTTTACACTGGTATTTAAATATAGAAGGAAAAATGAAAACCCTTTCTACTATTTTGTCTCTTATGTTTATACATGCTTAAAATAACAATTAATTTTTGTCTTTTTTATTTTCAAAGTTGCCCTGTCTGTTATGGAGTTTCTTGATCAACCAAACAGAGATATATTTTCTGATACATTGGATGTAGGACTTTCATTTCACACCTGTCCTGTTTTGTTGCCAGTGAGATCTGCTGACTTTTGAATGCTTTGATTGGCTATAGGTTGTCTTGGTCATGGCAGTGTTTGCCAGTCATGACAGTGTTTAAAGGTGCACTTTAGTCAAGGCTTATGGATAATCAGTGCTGTCAATGGCTACAGACTGGTCTATTTGTATGAATGTGCAGTGCCGTCACTGGCTACAGTTTGGTCTAACCTTATTAATGTTCAGTGCCACAACTTGCTATAGGTTGGGCTAGCCTTGTAAATGATCAGTGCTGTCATTGTCTATGGGTAGGTATAACCTTGGAGGTTTGGCACTGTCATTCGCTATAGGTTGGCCTAACCTTATGCACAAACCATGCAGCAATGTTACTGGCTAGAATTTGGTATAGACTTTTTTGAATAGTGCTGACAGGTGATTTCAAGTGCAACCATTTTATTCTGTATTTGTGAATATAAATAAAAAAGACAGAGGTATTAATTTCAATGGATATTTGTGTGCTTCCTTGATAATTCCGACTTATCACATCCCTGCTCTGTACAGTATACAATTAAATTTTAGGTGCTGTCGCACAGCAAGTCATGCACAAGACCAATGGAAGGATAAAGTCATTCCTATCTTAGGCAAACAGCACAAACTAGACATGTAACCACAAAAGTTAGTTGTTCTGCTCTTAAGGTCAACTGTCCTTACCTTTCCACTGCAAATCAAATCAAGTCTTAGCTCTCAATGCCTTGTGACTGTGTGGCCATGAAAATAGTCACATCATATCAGTGGTTACAATTCTGTGGGTCAGCACCATCTGGTGTAATGGAAAGAGGGAGGACTCAGCCCAAAGCCCAATTACTTGCTTTATTAGATGAAACCCTACTTGAAAATAAATGCTGTAACTTTCTAGTACTCATATAAAGCATCAACAACATCTAAAACTCAAACATAACATATAAAAAAGACCCACAAAATAAAGTCTATACCCCCCACTTGTGAAAGAGTTCTTGTTGACCCTCTGGTTTGTTAGGATGCTGTGAGCTATAGATTGGACAGTCATGAAGAAATTTCTATTACACAAAAAATACTTAGCGATTAATTGCTTTTACCAACCTATTTATAGCTCAGTAGACCCTTCAATGTCTGTAAACCCTAGTAAAAGGTGATCCGTGCTTTCCCATAAAAAGTCATGTTTGTTAGCCTTAATATTTCTAGTATTTTATTATTCTAATAAAGCACTTTGCGTCAGGGCCTATAAATAATCTGCTCTGTTCAGCTATGGATATCGGTTTCCATGACTCTGGGATCAATTTTCATTAAGGAATTACATTACTTCATGTTTGGGTTGTTTTGTGTGAATTTTTCAATAGCTGCGTTTGTTTAAAGTTATTATGACACATAATTAAGTGTAACACTGATATATAATTTTTAATATGCTTTAAATAACTGGATTAGGGCTAATAAGAACCAATATCAGAAGTGTAAGAAAAAAAGACAGCAGAAGAATCCATTAACAAGAAGCTCATTTTTACTTGTAACAGTAGCTAAAGTATGCGCTTTAGAGGGATATTATGCAGAATGCTAAGACGAAGGGGGGGGGGGGATAGTCTGTAAATTCTATTAAATGTGCAAGTACAATAGCCCTTTGAATGCAAAATTAAAACCCCTAGTGCCTGTCTGCTACATGATTTATTGAGATTACATTTTCCTAATGTGAAGTGGAACCATAGAAGTGTAATAAAATTATGTAATAATAAAGTTGCAAAGTTTGCATTGGGTCTCAGGGCCCCTCAGAAGCATGCCTAAAGGTGGCCATAGGCGCACAAATAATATCATATGAAACAAAGTTTCTTATGATATTTGGTGCATGCATGGCGGGAGACAAGCAGACCTATATCAGCAGAAGATTTGGATCCATTTGACAGGCGAGTTGGAAAATTTGGATTGAGCACCTTTGAAGGCACCCGAACTTCAGCCACTGTTACTGCTGAATTATCAGGTAGAATTCTATATTTTATACCTGTACTGTATATCTGACAATATCTGACAATATATCAGCTCTAAGATGTCTGTACTGAAAACGAACAAGGCAATGGTTACAGGAAAGATTGTAATTTTTAAGTTATTGGCCACCTGGGATGACAGGGACATCACTAGGGGGATGAAGAAGCAGGTCAGGACATGAACTGAGGCCACAAAGGCACGGGCACAGGACGGCAAGATTTCAGGGGTGGCATGGCGCCCAGCCACACGGGCTGCAAATGCACATATGACTGCGTTTCTTAGCGGGTGCATGCAGTCCTCCGTGCAGATAGGGACGGGGAAGAGCGAGAGTGTGCACATGCACGTGCTTCAGCGGGGGGGGGGGGGGGGGGGGGGAGTGTGTGCGCATGTGCACTCTTCAGCAAGAGGATGCTCCCGCTTCCTCAGAAGGGGGGTGCAGAGCACAAACACCGCGGCTGGCCTAGGGGCAATGGAAACACAAATCCGGCCCTGTGAAGAAGGCCTCCAAAATGGGGCTAAGGGATTATGGGAATTTTAGTCTTGGAAGGTCCATGATGGAGGTGGAGCAAGAGAGCTTTGGAATAGGGTGAAAGTTGAGGTTAAGTTATCTGGTTAGCAGATGGAGCAGACATACAACCACAACTAAGTTATGATGTTCATGAAGTTAATTACAGTATATATGGTAATAAATCAAGATGCAGTCTTTCCAACCAACGTAGTTGTTAGCAGCGTGAATTGTTGGATAGGGAGAAAAAGTGGGAGGAGGCAAATATCGACTTGTTTCATGAGCTTTTACAAAATTGGATTTGATGGTTGATATGAGTTGTAAGACCTGGTGCCTTTTAATACTTTCTGATTATCAACATAATGGAAGAAGTGGTAGAAGAAAATAATTTTACTGGGCATGCCAGAAAGCTGCACTTGGTATAGCCCCTGCCACATCATATATATATAAATAAGTGGAGGTAACCATACACTTTCATATAACGGCTCATTTTCCATATACTTCAGGTTGAACAGTTAAAAAAAAGTACCACTATTTTAAGCTTTTTTTACACACAGTGCTATGCTCTATGACTCTGGTAATGGCGGTAAAAGGAGTGTGGGGTTTACAGATTTTGAATGAAAGAATATTTTACCAGTCTATTTTATACAGGAAAACAACAATTTTATTGTAACTCAGCATCTCTTGTGAATTCCTGTTTCAACTACAGCATTGATATTCTGAGAAGCTCTGCACTGCTTTTCTTTTGGAAGGCAATGATACAATGATCACAAAACAATTATTAGTGGATCCTGCTGTACAGGTGAAATCTAAATGTATAAGGCACCCCTCGACTTCTATTTGCTTTATAGTGCAATATTAATCTCACAAATCGGCACAAAAAGATATATGAGCACAAATGTTTTAAGGACAAAGTCTGCCCAGGTCAGATGTTTCTTTCCAACATCTGGCCAGTACTCTCAACAATACTGTTTTATTATTGGTTCCTATGGGTTACTAAACCTGTAGTATTCTTTAAACAGGTATAGGATTCGTTGCCTGGAAACTGTTATCCAGAATTCTCTGAATTAGGGAAGGGCCATCTTTCATAGACTCCATTTTGTCCAAATTATCCAAATTTTTAAAAATGATTACTTTTTTCTTTGTAGTATTAAAACAGTAGCTTGTACTTGATCCAAACTAAGATGTAATCAATCCTTGTTGGAAGAAAACCCAGCATATTTGGTTTATTTAATATTTACATAATACAATTTTCTAGTAGACATAAGGGATGAAGACCCAAATTACAGAAAGATCCATTATCCAGAAAACCCCAGGTCCCAAGCATTCTGGATAACAGGTCCCATACCTGTACTGTACTTTTCATTACTTCTTCTCTATTTAGCTTACAAGTCCGCAACCAGGCAACTCCAAAGTGTCAGTGAACAAACCTTTTGTATAGTAGTTGAGCTGGCATTCTACGGACCAAACAAACTATGGCAAGGCCAAACAGATTCCATTGACTGAACCAATACATTTTTTAATGTCACGCATAAAGGCTAACAAAACTCTTTAGGATTATGGGAGCCAAAAGATGCGATTGGTGGGAATTCCAGTTTTCCCTTGCATAGGGGAAAACTCTTACATTGGATCTGCTTCACAGGGACTCTACATTAATGTAAATATACTATTTAGTCTCAAGATGGGAGGCCACTGAGACCACAAGTAAGACAGCTAAGCAAACCCAAATAAAATTATCTCAAAGGAAGATGCTTCTACATCAACACCTACATTCTCATGCATTAGAATGTGCTGCTTTTTATGAGGGTATTCCCTTGATTCAGCAAGGTTCCACATATTGAGAGGTCTGTTTATTAGGTCAAATTTTAGATGACTGAAAAGTTTTTGAAAGTATGATAAAACTCTATTTCTCTAAAACATCCAAAAATAAAAAGTATCAATGTAACAATGCACTAAAAAATACTAAAAAATTTTCTGGATAATTAAAAGTTTTCTGGTTAATTAA
Source organism: Xenopus borealis (assembly GCA_024363595.1). Lineage (NCBI taxonomy): Eukaryota > Metazoa > Chordata > Amphibia > Anura > Pipidae > Xenopus > Xenopus borealis. Next base: position 12,357,859 of record CM044442.1, read on the forward strand.
AAAAATCCACAAATCTCTAAAAGTCCTAATTGACTAGAAATGGTCCAATAGGATCAGTGCAGCTCCCATTGACTTTGATGGGACTTCGACAGCCTTTATTTGGCTCAGTTTTGTATTAGAGTTTTTCGTCGTTTTTACACTTAATAAACCTTGAATTTTTAGGAGGGAATTTAACAAATTCAGTAACTGAAAAACTATATGCAATGCGAAAAGTTATGCCTTTGTGCAAGCAAATTTTCCTTTGTGTGAATTTAATATGGCTTTTGCGAACCTGAAAACTGTTTAGCGGCCTCTTCCAACAGTGGAATAAGTTTGCTAATCTTATAGTTTGCACAATGAATGATATCAAACATGTTACTGAAAAAAGTTGTTAAGATTTCTCCAAAAGATTACAACGCCTTCCTTAAAAGTGTGCAATTCACAATTAAAATTTGTAATGCCATAAAAATAACAATAACAAGGAAGAAGATTACATTGCGACATGAAAATGTTTTATTCTTATTTGTGCAAATTGTTTTGCTCTTTGCGACTTTTATTACATTTCTTAGAGTTTTTAGAGGATTACAAAAATTTATTTTTTTACAAAAAAAATACAGTTTGTGAAAAAATAATAGTAGGTACAAAAAATGCAACTGGTTCTTATTTTGTCTTCCTGAATCCAGCTCCTTCTTGTTTTAAATCCCTAGACAGAATAATGGAGCTCAGTAAAGAATCTTAATCATTCAGAAATATGTACAGTTGTGCCCAATTTTTGGATGATTTTTCCGTCCCTGCAGAATTCAGGCCAAATGGCACACTGATTGAGCTGTCGAACATTCTTAGGAACCTATGATTAAGATCAGGTCCGTAATAGTAGAACTGTGGAAACTATTTTTGATTTGCAATATGTTATATTGTGCTCTGTGCTGTCTGACTTAATAGCTTTTTGTACAGACTCAATTATCATGCATAATGAATGCAAAACCCAAAGAAAGTCTCTCTCTCTTTTTACAAATTAGCAGGATTTTAATGATTATCTATTAGTCCTGAATGTTTTGCGAGGATCCCAAGCACAATTCATTAAGATATTTGAAGGGAGGATATTTGTGTTTGCAATCAAAATAATGGCGTCTAGTCAGGTTGGTTAAAAGTATTGTAAAAAAAAAAAGAAAAAAAATCTCATTATATTGGTGTTATTTTGTTCTTTCAACATGAATGGTGTAACAGAATGCAAAAACATCAAATTCACATAGGGAAGTATTAGAAATTTAGCCTTTTTGGACTAAATGATTTGTATTGTATCATTCACTAGATGTATGATACTTAGCCGGGGCTGCTGTCTCAGGGCTTTCCTCTGCCCCCCCCCCCATGCGAGCGCACACTGTTTTTTCACTGTGACTGGCCTGAAGAAGGAAGGTCATGGCAGGATAAAGAGGTGCAGTGGGTCTGGACCAGAGTGGCCCACCAGGTTTTTTCCAACTCTGTCCCCTTCACTGCTCCAAGATCCTTATGGAGTGTCAGGCCTAAGGACTTGGGAGCCACTGCTTTAGGATGAGAGTGATGTGTATCATAAATTATTCAAGCAGAAAAGTCTAACAACTGTTAAAATTTCATGATGTTTCAGCCAAATAGTATCCCTTTGACCTTTCTGTAATTCTTTTTTTAAGTACAGTGTTATTGGGAAGATGGATGGTGGATTAGACAAAGATGAAAAGCATGTTCTATGAAAAATGTATATTATTTGTGAAATGTATTTATTTGTATTTATTTATTAATTTTGTTCTCATTTTTATTTAAAAAAAACTAAGACCAAACTCCCAACCACGAATGCCCTTAATTTATTAATAAATCTGAACAACAACTGTACGTGCGGGAATAACCCTTGACAAAATAGTGCGACTTTTTCGAATTGTCGCTCAAAAAGTGAGACTTTTTTAATTGTTGCCAAAATCATGAATCTTTTGGATTTTCAAAAAAAAAAAAATATCCGATGTCAAACAGCCCAAAACTGTCAAAAATCACGAAGGCAAAAAATTTCCACTTGTAAAATGGACATCTGCCATTGACTTTTACATGGTTTCAACAGGTTTAGCTGGAGTATTTTCGGATTTGGATTTTTAGCAGCTTTGAAGCAAAACATTTTAGTTAGTGTTTCCTCTAAAAATTCAGAATTTTCCCCTTGAAAACATAATAAATAGGCCCCTAAATTACTATTAACATTAATTACATTTGAGTTTAATATTGCTGCAATTTTAGCTCACATCTCTTATTCAGACATAGCGTTTTTGTTAGAAAGTTATTTATGCAAAATTCTGCAGTCACTGAATGTGTTCTTCACACCTTCCTTTCTGTAATGAATTCAATTATTCATTGTCTCTCACCCATCTAACTTCTACTTTATTGTATCCAATGTTGTGTTGAGTTGTCTTGCACAGAAGAGTTAAATGTTTAGCGTGCCCATCCCACTGTAGTTGGAACGATAATGCATCACTAATAATGACAATGCCTATGTCTCGAGGTCGGAAAGGGCTTTGAAAAACTAGTCATCTGTTACTCCATGCTACATTTGAAGAGATAATATTGTTTCTCTTGAAGGTTATGCTGCTTTTAAACAGACCAAACTTTTAGAAAAACATATACCACCTTCTAAAATAAACATCACTTACTATTTTGAGCTTCATCTTTCTTCCTTTTAACACTATAAAACACAGCTGGTAAAATCTAGCAAGCTTCTGAAGAACATTATTGTACCAGTCACAAAGGGTGGAGCTATTCTGGGGTTAGAGAGACGAATAACAATTCAGCAAGGCTTGAACTTTGGAGGTTTGCACCCTGGAAACTAATTAAAATTTCACTACTGTGTCAAAAAATGCCACAATGAAGATATTTTCATTTTACAGTTGCAATGTTCCCTCTAATTCCCTCTTAGCTATGTGTGCAAAAACATTTTTTTGTTTGCGGTTTTCAAAAACTTTGCACTCAGGTCAAAACTGATACAAAATCAATCACAATTTGTGTTTTTAGGTAAAATTCTTTGTTCTCATCTCAATTTGTTGTACTAGCATCAACATATGTGTTTGTGTCAACAGTTTAGAGAAGGCCGTATCATGTATCAACACAAAAATGCCCCAATACACAAAGCATTACAGAATGGGGTTGCTGAGACGGTAGTGAAAAAACTTCACTGGGCTGCAAAGTGCCCTGGACTCAACCCAATGGAACACCTGTTGGATGGATTGCAAACAAAGCTCAGTAATGCATTTAGGGGTAAATAGCAGCAATTAGAACAAAGTCCTAACATCTTTGCAGACCAGTAGACCCCTGCTTTGAGCTTTCTGAATTGATTTCTCCACAATTAGGGAGCCTCTGTCTTAAAGACCTACTGGATAATATAAGGTTGAGAATGCAGGACATAATTTACCATGAATAAATATATTTTAATTTTCATACAAACTCATTGAAACAAAACACCTTTAAATAAAACAGGAGTTCCTCATCCTAGCTATGCCTAGCTATTTTTCTGAATCAACCTGTAGTTGAACAAATCCTATTTATTTAGCATTTTACCAGCAGTTATTAATAGACACCTATAAAGGGCTTCAACAGAATTTCTTTTATTCTACATTGATTACATCTAAAATGCACATCAAGCTGACATGGTTTGTGAATTTAATAATGACACACAAGTCTATACGACCCCAGCCTGCTGGGAGTTAATCAAAAGGCAAGGGAAACCTTGGTAAATAATCCCTACAAAAACAGCAGTAACCCTACAGGAAAAAAAGTATTTGATAAACTTATTGAACACAAGCTCAGGCTGGCAGCTTTTAAATTCTATTTCCTTGACTTTGAACCTTTTCAGATGAGAAAGGACAATTTAATTTGTAAACCAATGATAGCATGAAATGGAGATAGACCCTCAGTTCTCCGCTCAAACATAGTTTAATGAATATTTGCCAAAGCATTTCTTATTCTTATTCCCTTTACATTTTTATTTTTTTAAGACTTCAAAAGTTTTCCACAATAAAGATTATACTGAAAATATCTCTATTACAAATGTTTAAATTTAAATGAGCAAATACCATTTTAGAAACAGACAAGCCAACAAGTTTAAATCTGAGAAGAGGACCAAAGGCGGAAATTAATTTAGCAAGAAATATACTGTTTCTATACCATTCACCAAGGAGATTTAACAGTTAAACCAACTGATAAGTCCTGACAGCTATGTCATAAACAATCCCCTTGGTTTAATAACTGCCTACATTTCCTCTAAAACTTGTCAAACATGTATTTAGCCATGATTTGCAGTTGAAACTTTCCCTTTAAATGCATAATTGGGATTTAGAGCACTACTCCTATATAAGTTTCTATAAGTTATAAATAATAGGGACATTGGCAGTACTGATGCCAAGCACAAATACATACTTTACCCACAATTAGAAAATGTGTCCAAAAAAGACGTTTGGAAGACATTAGGAAATGGAATACTTTGGTGGCTGCCCCAACTGCTTTGGCACTGCTTACTTACCAGGAGCAAGTGCAGCTGGACCAGATAATTTTAACTGTGCATTCTACTGGCCTCCAGAAACATGGAGAAGGAAGCTAGACAGGCAGAGAACTTTGCTTGCAACCCCTTTGCATTTTATCTGTACCAAAAAATGGGGCAATGTTGTACGATGTGGTTCTAGAGGGGGGAGGGAAGTCTCTGTAGGGACCAAAACTATCTAAATTTGGTTTGTTTTCTTGACATCAAGAAGCTTAGTCTTTATTCAACTCAAGCCACCTTTTGAGATTCAGCATCTCTACAGGTCCCAACGTTGCTCAGATTATAGATGAGAAGGCATCCGTCTTTAGTTCCAGGCACATAAAGCCCATCAACTGCTTTAAGCTCCATTTACGCCAATTCTATATTTTGGGAAATGCTGTTTCATAAAGACTGCAGCCCAACATGGTTTACCATTCAGAGTAATTGAAAAACCTTGAACCTAACATAACTGAAGAGTATCTTTTAAGCACAAATTCTGGCATATCCCATATATTGTTCACCCAGAGCTTTTTACATAGGGATAAACTCCAAAGAGGAAACTCAGTGTTAGTACAAACACCACTACATTTTACACTACTTTTCAAAGAGATCATTTTAAGCAGAATTTGACAGATTTTTGGGCTAAAATTTAAGCCTAGATATATGCACCTAAGAGTACAAATCAATAATATGGTGGCTTGTTTAAAAAACTTAAAAAGAACTAGGTTTTGGGGGCTCATACAACTCACACTGAAGAATACCCCATGCCACTGAGCAGCAATATATATTTTACTTGCTTTAACTTGACAAACGATGCAATTTAAAATGGCTGATGTGCCTGTCATTATTGCGGGCGAAATCTGTCACTTAATAAAAGAAAAATGAAGAACAATAATAATGCAAAATCCAGAATAAGCCCCTGAGAAGATTGCTGCAGTAAACATTTCCGGACCATTAATAGCACACTGAGGCAACTGGACCAGGAAGAAGGATTACTGCACCAATGTTCTACTGTCTGCGTTTAGATAGGTGATTCCAACGAACATTTGAATTCCAAGACTTACTGTCACACTTCAGCAAAGTGATATAAAAAAAAAAATTCATTAAAGAGGAAACTTTTTGACAGCTTCAATAAATCACATCAGATCAAACGAGCCCAGAAACATTCTTCTGATGGCCATAAAAGCTTTATATATGTTTTCAAAAGTAATTTTATTTTGCTATAGATTTAGATGTTGTATGGGTTTAAAGGGACAATGATCAAAATCTAATGGCTTTATGTGTGCCTGAAAACAATATCTAATATTTAATAAGACTGGAATTGTGTCAGACAAAAGGACTTTCCAAGGGAGTAGTTGCGATATTGTTTTCTGTGTGCAAGAAAAGTGTCCTCTTAATTCCTGAAAGCCTTCTTACTTATGAGCAGGCATGATGTGATCTTAGATATGTTTGCAAGAATGCATACATGTATTTCAGATAAAAATATTTAAAGATTTAAAGAGCCTCCATGGGGAAGACTTTGGTAGGCGTTGAGAGTACTGTTTCTGTTTTAGTGTGTATACAAAATTCTGAAAAACCATAGGTTCCATGCACAATGTTGCCACTTTGAAGAGCAAAATGATGCACTTTTGATAAAAATAACATAAATGCGTTAAGTATAGTGTATAATTTTTTTTTGAGGATAACAAGGTGTAGGCTGTGTCATTCAGTGGCTACAAAAGCAAATAAAGTGCTGTCTTGCCTAGAAAAGGGCATTGACATAGGTCCCTGCTAAAGCCTCACTTTAAGTATGCAGTGCACTTTTGAGCCCCAGTCCTTAAGAAGGATATTAATGAGCTGGAGCAAGTGCAGAGACATACAACTAAATTGGTGACAGGGATAGAATATTTTAATGATGAAGCTAGACTAGGTTTGGTTTGTTTTCTTTGGAGAAAATCTCCTGAGAGTGGCTTGGATGATTTCTTGAACAAACATAATATTCAAGGCTACTTTGTAGTGATGGGCGAATCTATCCCGTTTCGCTTCAGCGAAAAATTTTGCGAATTTCCAGCGAAATTCACAAATTGGCAAAAACTCAGCAAAATGAGTCGCGGCACGTTTTTGACGCACATTGAGTTGCGCACCGAAAATGAGGCGACGCGTCGAGAACGACATGAAGCGCATCGTAAACGATGTGACGCATCGCGTCATTTTCGGTGCATGACTCTTTTTTTCATGACACCAGCAAATTTTCGGCAGGTGAAATTTTGCTGGCGTTCCACGAATTTATTTGCCGGTGGCGAATCGCGGGAATTTGCCGTGAATTCACGCCTGGTGAATAAATTTGCCCATCACTACTACTGTGATCTTAACATCTGCAATTAGTATAGATATTGGTATAGTTTTACATGTCAACGTACAGATAGCTTGAAGGATGTGTATATATATATATATATATATATATATATATATATATATACGAAAAGATTTGGAAGGCTTCAACTTGATGGACTTTTTTTCAACACAAATGACTATTTTCAGATGACTCAGCATGTGCTGTCAGTCATTCCATTTAAAGGGATCATTATTTCATGAGGTGCCCTGCTGTGCTCCATCTGACCTGCCGTTTCATTTCCATTTGTATTTCTCTAATGGAAATATTATAGGAAATGGCTTATGAAGAGTAGCATACCAGAATGATGCACCTACTGTGTCAGGTTTAGCAGAAAGGTCAGCAGGGTGGGAGGAGCCTTAGCAGAAAAGGTTCAATGCTAGGGTTGCCACCTTTTATCTGTTGCAGGGCCAGTGGAATTAGGGGGTGAATGATGCTGGAGTTGGGAAATTACATTTTGGGCAGCGAGTAAGGGTAATCACCACTCACAGTAGTTACCTTACCAGTGTATTTACAAGTTTTACCATAGAAAGGATGGAAGTTCAACACCACTGGTCCAAATAAAGAAATATTTATTGTCAGACTTCAACATCCGTTGGTTCAACCTACACTTCAGGGCATACAGGCAATCACACCACACTTAATTCCAATGGTTTCTCACACTGACCATGCCAACTTTTTCCGATTGTTAAAGTACCCCACTTAAAGCTTCACCGGGACATCCCTTTCCAGGGTTACTCACCCACCTCCCAGTCCTGACAGCCCATCTTATATGCAACACCCCACCGCCTTAATCTGGGTAGGAATTTCCTGTGAGACCTTCTGGTCCTAACAGTCTGGCATATACTCTATGCCCCTCTGCCCTAATCCGGATAGTAATTTCTAACCCCTCCTTCAGGATGTCCTGGGCCTCACTATCACTTCCGCCCTCACTGGCTTAGCCTTGGCTCATATGCCACTACCTCCTTATTGGGGTCTCAGCTACCCATACTAACTATTCCTGACTAACTGAAGTACATAGTACTTCACACTTCACTAAGCGGCGAAAATGCGCTAGCGTTGCCTTCGCTAATGTTCGCCGCACTTCGCCAGCACTACGCACATTCACTAAAGTGCGAAGTTATGCTCTGGTCGGCGAAGGGTAGCATAGTTGTGCTAGTGTTACTTCACCAGGCAAAGCGCATTTATGCTAGCGATGCCTAATTTGCATACGGCACGAATTTCAAATTATAATAGAAGTATATTTTGCAGCCACTACATTCCACTACACAAGCCCAGGAAACCTTTAATAAATACAATAAAGTTGTCCTATTGCCCTAAACATGTGCCCCCTGTATAGTTGAGTTGTCATATGTTAGGAAATGTAGGGGGGAAGGAGGGTAACCCCCAAAAAAATTTCGCTCTTTTTCAGACTATCACCTTAAAATGGTAAAACACGCCAGCGTTTTTTTGGGACTTAGAAAAAATGTCCATTTTCAAACTCCTCTCTATTGCATTGAACTTCGCCAGGTCTGAAAGAAATTTCAGAAATTTCAGAAAGTCTTCTTAAAAAATCAACAAAAAAGGGTCAGCTAATAATTTATCTGCTCTTTTCTAGGAAAAGCAACATCAGCTTGTTCTTCTGAAATGCACTTCTGTCAGGCCAATTGTTAAAACTGACCACCAGTTGGCGATGTAGTTTACATTTTCTTATATTATAGAAATACTAATGTAAGAGCACTCTGAACAATTTTACATTAAGAACAATTTTACATTACATATCCTTTAATTTTATATTTTTAGCTCTTGAAACCTAAATCTGTGGAGAGTTTTAGCTTGACATGCCACCAAAAAGCTGTAGGTCATAAGTGTTATTAGTAAGGAAACTTGACATGAAACTGATAAAGAAATCCCTTTCACAAGAATCTTTCCTACTAAAAACATTGGGCAGATACATTCAAGACAGTTAGTGCATTTTTTTTAACCTATTTTGTAGTTTACATTTTCTTATATTATAGAAATACTAATATAAGAGCAATTTTACATTAAGAACAATTTTACATTACATATCCTTGACATGGGCAGTTTAATCAGATACATTCAAGACAGTTAGTGCATTTTTTGTTACCTATTATTGCAGTGCTTTCATACTTTTCCCTATAGCATGCTGCTTCTTTTAATAGAATGGAAATAGCAATAGGGGAATTAGATGGACATTGCTGGTAGATCATTTCTAAGAATAGCAAAAAAAATAAAAAATGTTTCAGGCCTTAGAGAGCAATGAGGACAGGTAAGGCAGAACTACTCAGCCTCCAGCAAGGTGTAAGCAAGAGCATCACAAGGGGATGACAGGTAGAGAAGCTGCAGAAGGAGAATGAGTGGCTGGAACTATTGTTGTGCCAGGAAAAATACAGCTCTGTTTTAGCTTTATATGTTTAGAATATTATTTATACTGCCCTAACCATGGCCCTAAATAGGCACTAAACATTTTTATAAGGACACTACAGGGACAGAATTATATTTGAATAACCAAATTCCAATAGATTTTGAAATGTGAAGGGAGAAAATGTATTTCAAAAGTGTTTAGGAGGACAGGAAACAAAATGTGGACATTGGCTAAACCAATGATTAGTTGGCTAACTGCATGGAGTGCATGGAGTCCACTGCATGGAGTGTATATGTTCTCTCTGTGATGGAAATGAAGAATAAACTCTGTCATCATTAAGGAATATATTGGGGGATATATAAAATGTGGCAACAGTAGGAATTTATCAGATTTGTATTGATCTAACTGATCTAACTGAAAACATCAATACCATGATGTACAGATATCAGGAACATAATGATATACAAGTGTGGGGCCCGATCTCTAGAAACCCGTTATCCAGAAAGCTTATGGAAAGGAAGTCTCCCATAGACCCAATTTTATTCAAACCATTATTTTAATGATTTCCATTTTTTCTGTAATAAAACAGTAGCTTGTACTTCATCCAAACAAAGACATCATATAACCTTATTGGAAGCAAAACCATCCTTTTGGGTTTATTTAATGATTACGTGATGTTCTAGTCAAATTAAGGAAAGTTCCATACGCTGGAAATCTCCAAGCCCAGATCATTCTGAATAACAGGTCACGTACTTGCACCTCTGTAAATAATGTTATAAAATTGCTTTTGGACTCTCGGTTCAAAAATACTGATATCTATACAAAAAGATAAGAACATTTCTAGCTAATATGGATTTCATAGAATATAAAACATTATAAAATGGAACTTGAAACTTTGTTGGCCATGAACTTGTCCAGGTATAAGGAGGACATTTACTTATGGTGAACTGATTATTGGTAATAGACTTGGGTGCAGAAGGTGAGGGGTAATGTAAAAATATATAAAAAACATCCTCTTCCTTCTATTTCTACAGGGTCAACATTTGTTCAACATTTTACCATTGCTAAATTTATATCCCACCATAATCTAAAATCCAGCTAAGATGGCAGCATCAAAAGTGAATGGTATATAATGAATTATGTTGGAATAGGCTGCCTTAAAAGAATAAAAAATGAATATACATAACTATATGCTGAAATCATGTGCAAACTTAAACAATTCCTAAATTATCTACACCCCCAGCAAATATGTATCAGTATAATAATAGAGCAAGTAGCTTACTTAAACTGTCTTCATCATCCGCACTTGTTCCACCAGGACTTATATATTTGAAGGGTACGATCAAAGTTGACAGCATGCTTATTTTTTCTGAAAGAAAAAGATTGTCTATTTTAAATCTGATGTTCTTTTTTGATTTTCAGCCCGTGCGTAGTTTAGTTTTACAACTTAAAATATCCTTAAAGTTTCTGGAACTTGTACACAAGTAAAAAAACTGATTTTCTTAATTCTGCTACAAAAAAAAAAATGTTGCTGTCTACATTGATTTCATACTTCACTCTTACTAATATATCTCTGTGGAGAAAGGCATGACTAAAGAATGGTATTCAGCAAATACATTAGCAAACAAAGACACAATGGAAAGACATTTGAATGATATTGGGTCATTGAAATTGCTGTCCAATGTACTTAATGAAGCAGAAAGAGCCGCTTCTTTATCAGGCAAAGATTGTTTGTTACTGCTACAAGGGGAGAGAAATTTAGGACAACGTTAGGCAGGGGGTTGGGTAAGGTCAGCAAATGAATAATGGAGCTGTATGCTGGCAACCTAAACTACAAACTGCTATTTTGGTCACTAAGAATGTGAGTTTGAATTTCTGAAATATTTTCAGAGAATATTACCCTTTAGCAGCCCTACTTTATTTCGAATAGACAGCTCAGGGTGATTGGTACAGTATCTGAAGTTTGTTCACAGTAATGAAGTTAATCGGTGACTGAGTGAATAGCAGGAAAGAGTGGGTTTCTGAATATATTATTTAGGATATGATGACTAGGTGTGACTGTGTGAGTTTGCTGACAGTTGTTGGTGTGAGTACTTTATTGTGTTGAGATGGAAACTAGGTGACAATTAATGTCTAGATCAAAGTAGTATATGTGGGAGGGAGTGGGAGAATAGATGCTTTGCATGATAATGGGTGACTATATTTTAGTGAACTGTGATGAAACAGTATGTTGGAATGAAAGTGTCTTTAATGATAGTTGATATCTCTTGGAGTACAGGGCATGGTGTGAGTGGATTGTATGGCTCAGTGAGCCATGCATAAAAGCTGGCATTCAGAAGCAAATGCACAGATGAGTGTAAATAACAGTAGGGTAAAAGTTAATAATTGAGCTGGAGTAGAGGTAATAGTGAGTTACTGAATATAGTGGAGGGCCATATTGAAATGGATGGATAGGTAGATGGGCGCATAAGTGCATAGGTGTTAGAGTTAATGAATAGCTAAAATGAGCTAAAAGAAATCCCATGTGCCCCATGAAAAAATGGACTCAAGTCTATGTGTGTTTTGATGCTATTCATTTAAAGGGTCTTGCATCTAGGCACACTCCTTTCACTTCACCAATAGTTGAGCTGAGAGATTGTTTGTTTCTCCTGACCTTTATGAACAATGAAATGAACATTGAGGAACCCTGGATGTGGTGGTAGCTCCAGAGTTCCCTTAGTGGGTTCAATCCAATAAATGATGCATCTAATGCAAATATGTCAAATGCAATGCTGTGCTTGACGACAGTTATGCTGGAATGTTGGGGAAAACATGGAAATTTGTGTCCAAAATTGACTGCACCTGCAGTTCTAAAGGTGCTTTGTGGTACACGAAAAAAGAAGCGCATGGACTGATGAAAGTCTGTAGTTGGTTGAGAATGTCTGTTAATTTAATGAAAGAAATGATCTAAGTTCTTGCCCTGCTTTGCTCCATCCATTGCATCGATGTGTAACAGTGGGATTTCCATCATATAAACAACCCTGATTCTCTCTATGATACAAATTACAATATATATTCTTTCTCTAACAACAGATTTGGTTAAGACCGTGTCTGTGCATGTGTGTGTGTGGTGTTCTACAGTAGGACCTGCTTATTCATCAAGACGATGTACAAGTATCTTGACACGATAACTACATTTAAAAGTGACAGTAACAGCCTTCCTTTTAGATACCAGACTGCTGCTAGATTCCAGTCAAATACCACATTATGTATTCTGTAGTGAGCTCTTGAGTGATTTATATTTCTCTTGCAGGATATCTGGCTGCAGCCCGTGTATATATACTAACCATCTAGAAACAGACTTTTTGCAGCAAGCAATATTTTTCTTATTTGTTTTTTGCCAAGATGACATGATAGATAAACAACCGTCTAATTTTTCAATGCTGAGGGTTTAGGATTTATGACTGTGACAGAGCTTAGTAGTTATGGAGCCAGAAAACATAAGGTAGAAAAGTTTCATAAAAACAGAACAGTTAATACGTTCTTATGGCTTCAGATGACCTAAGTTTGGAGTGCATGTATTGTAGATACAGCTGTGGTTATTGATATATATCTCCAACCACAAATATGTAATTTATTACGTGCACCAGGGACTTCCCAGATAAGGGGTCTTTCCATGATTTGGATCGCCATACCTTAAGTACTAAATATTAAATAAAACCAATAGGATTGTTATGCCTCCTATATGGATTCATTTTATCTAAGTTGGGATCAAGTAAAATGTACTGTAAATCATTTAAAGGAAATCATTTTAAAAATGTGATTACTTGATTAAAATGGAGTCTGTGGGAGATGGCCTTCTTGTAATTTGGAGCATTTCACATAACAAGTTTCTGGATAACGAATCCCATACCTGTGTATGGTTTATATACTGATTTGCATAATAATTTTTAATAAATTGAATTTCTGTAAATACTCATATTTGTCACTCTCTGCAGGCTTTAAATATACAGTAAAATGTATCCATGTGACACCAAAGAGTGACAAATATAAAGGTCTGTTGGGTTTATTAAGTGTTTAAATGATGATTAGCAGATTTAAAGTATGGAGATTTTGGAAAGATCTCTTTTCTGGAAAGCCCCTTGCCCCAAGTATTTGGTATAAGTACTATACCTATTGCCAATTAAAGGAGAAGGAAAGGCACTATTTACTTGGGGGTACCAAAACTTAGGCACCCCCAAGTGATTGCATATTGTGGTGAGGTCACTTCTAGGATACCTGGGAAAGTCCAGGACGGAGTTTATTTATGACCTAGGTTCCTTACAGAGTGGTTCCGGGACTGCTAGTCCAGCCCAAGTTTTTGAGTTTTCCTGGGGCATCTCAGGTGGATAATTAAACCAGCAGCTCAAGCCAGAGTGTTGAGCTTTAGTCTGAGGGAAAAGACACAGGGAAGTTGCCTGTGTGAGCACAGAGAGAGATTTCCGGATCAACACAAGGATTCAGAATTTTGTATTTGCCTTAAGGTTCTATGTTTTGGGGAGACAGGTGGTAGGCCTCCTCCTGGCTAGTTAGGAAACTGACCTGTGTTAGTTAGAAGTCCATTAAGTGGCAAGGATTGTATTTTGACCTGTTTATTTTGTTTTGTTTGCTGCAAGTGAAAAATAAACTGCCAAAAGGGAACACCTAGGGGTGTTGCTCCTATCAGCAGAAAACTGCACCAGCCCGGGGTTTCTCCAGCAAGCACCACAGATGATCAGCTTCCAGCTTCTTCTTTCTTCATGCAGGTGCGCCTGTGCAGTTGTGCAAAAAGCCAAACTTTAATCAAAAGATGGCTATTTGTTCTACTGCACATGCGGCTTTCCTCTGGGAAATTTGAAGAAGAAAGCCAATTGATTCATGGTGCTCTCTGGAAGGCTGGTTCAGTGAAATGGGTGTGAGGTAAGCATAAATAATCACTTGGCACACCCAATTAAATATGCCTTTCCTTTTTCTTGAAATATCTATTTTACGTGATCATATACCCACTGCTGTTAGTATTGTCTGTCTATTGTTCCAGGAACATATAGTACACTGCAGCAGGACTTCATTGGACAGTCAGTCATAGTTTCAAGAATGTCTCTAGGATGACAAATACATAATCACCCCAAATCTCACCCTAAAACAAAATATAAGTGTCACACACTTGGTTATAAAAAGTCAAAAATGTATCAAATCAAAAACACTTACATATCAACAATTAGCCCTGTAATTTGACCCTGCGTGTTTCGAACACAGAAACTGTTTTCATCAGGGGAAAAATTCATAAAGTGGAGAAAAATTGATTTTTCCCCTGATGAAGATAATTTCTATGGTTGAAACGCATAGGGACAATTACTGGGATAATGGTTGATATGTAAGTGTTTTTGATTAAATACATTTTGACTTTTTATAACTGAATGTGCAATCCTAATATTTTGGATTTACATGCAAGGGGCAGTCCCGGATTTGTGGAAAGGCCACCAAGGCCCGGGCCTAGGGAGGCAGAATTTTAGGGGGGCGGCATGCGGCCCAACCACACCCATATTGGTTCAGAAACACTGAGGGTTTGCAGCAGATACTATAGTTTTATAAATTTAATGTGTGCTAAAATCCATTTCTTCGGTCCCAATAAACATTTGCGTGACTCAAGGGAGGTAGTGGGGGGAGGGGGGAATGGCAGTGGGCCTAGGGGTGCACACTATGTAAATCTGGCCTTGGCAAGGGGGCTTCATTTGAGTGGTCTCCATTGGATAACATGAATTAGGGTGTACACCCTCCAAATTATAGACCAAAATCTCAACCTAACTGACCTGCCAGGGGGGATTTTCAGGGGTATCTAGGAAAAACAAAAGTCAGTCTATGGTTCTACATTCAGACTCAGTCCTTCCATACTACTGCTCCCAGCTCTCCCAGATGGGTCAACCCCAATGCCCTAGAGTCCTCAAAAAAAAGTACCCAACTGACATTCATGCCCTTGTGCAAACCTTCCATAGAAATGCTTCTAGAGGGCACGTCTTAAGCATCCATCCACCTGCCTACAGGTATTACTGTATTAGTGACCATGAGGATACTAGACATCATTTCAAAGTTGTCCTAAGGTGGCTTCTAATATGCTTTTATTTCATAGTAGGAGTTACAGCATTCTGTAAACATTTCAATACTACTTGAACAACTGACCTAGTTAGTAAACGCAACTGACATCCCTGTCTATATGTAAAGCATTGTTTCCGGAGCACTACATTGGCTCCCCACCCTACCAGCCACAATGCAACTTCACACTAGAAAACCTTTTGTATGCTCAATGTCAACATATAAGATCCTAAGTGATAAAAGCATTATGTAGATGTAAAGCACGCTGAAAGTGAAGAAATTAACTCAAAGGATTTGTTACACTGAATAACCATTAACCATCATTCGGTCTATATAGAAAGATGGATCCTATACAAAAGAAAATGCTTAAAAGTATTTATTACAAGAGCACTTTAAAGGAAGGAAAAAAAGAGGAAAATGGAATATGCAATAATGACATCTAGTAAAAAAACTCCTTGTACTTGGCAATTATCAGTAATGAGTTAATTTACCTTATCAGACAATAGTTATTCTGCATTCTTGCTAATGTACACTGTCAGAAATAGATACTTTACAATGAACAACAATAATTAGGCAGATGGGCACCAACTATTTGCCAAACTGGATTTTTTTTTTTTTTTATTTCAGTACATTTTAGATTCTAATTATTATTCAGAAGCTCTGTCTCGTGTTGTGAGTTTCTTCCGAATTGTTCAGAATTAATATACTGTACACAATAGAATGGCTATAATTGCTCATCATAACTGACACCAAGCAAGTAATGCATTCAATGGAGAGTTGTTATGTATTCCACAAACCAACTGGCTAAGCCACGATACAAACTCTCCAATGAATATTTTAGCCCTAGTGCTCTATGGTCTAGAAGCATTTTAAGGATCTTGGCTTCTTACAAAGTAATTCAAAGTCAACTCACCTTGTTCAGGCTCGTTCCCGTTAAATAAGCACAGATAAAAGAAGCTGCAAAAATGGCAGTGGAAGTAACGCACATAAAGGGGTGGCACTTATTAACTGCTGCTGATAAATCAACCCAACTAGATATTTAAAGCTTATATAGCTATAGGAGCAGGCATTCAATGAGCAGTCAATATAAAAGTCAAGTAGAGATTTACTCAAGTACCCATCAGAGAGGTACTGTAGCTAGACTGCCTCTGTTTTGGGTACAGGTATGGAATCTGAAACTCATTATCCACAAAGCTCTGAATTACAGCACGGCCATCTCCCATAGACTCAATTTTAATCAAATTTTCCCTTTTCTTCGCTGTATTAATAAAACAGTACCTTGTACTTGATACAAATTAATATAGTATTAATGATTATTGGAAGCAAAACAATCTTAGTTGGTTTATTTCATATTTAAATGTGTTTTAGGAGACACAATATGGAGATTCAAGTTATGGATAGACCCCTAACCCGGAAAACTCCAGGTCCCAGCTTCTATGCCAGTACTTCAATGAATTTCTATTTAACTGTTATATGCCTGCCTTGAGGACTGCTCATTAAGTGCCTGCTCCTCTATATATGATTCTTTCTGCTCCATCAGCTGAAGGCTCAGGGTAGTGCACATGGGCCTCCTTCTGAGTTTTTGCCTAATTCTTTTTTTTTTGTCTAAATATTTAATCCTTATCCAACCAAGTTAGGAACAACATCCTTACATCTTAAAACAGTTGCTCAAAAGCTGTGTTGTAGTCTTCGTAATATGACTCAGTCACTGCTTCAAATAAAAGCTCAGTTCCTCAAGTCTAAATTGTTGGCCTTTAATTTTATGGGAAAACAGATCCCCTGTTATCTGTCTATAATGTCCTCTAATGTACTTGTAGTAAGAATAATTGTGTCTCTTTACATATGCCTTCTCTCCAGGGAAAAAGAACACAACCTGAAAGTCATTCCTCATAGTTAATTCTTCCATTCCATGACTTTTCTTACACTGTATTTGCAACTTTCTTATGAGATAAGGTAGACGACGACATAATATTTATACAGATATGGGATCCGTTATCTGAAAACCCATTATCCAGAAAACTCTGAATTACAGAAAGGCCATCTCCATTTGTTCAATAATCCACATTTTTTAAAATTTTCTCTTTCTCTCTGTAATTTTAAAATTGTAACTTGTACTTGATCCAAACTAAAATATAATTATTCCTTTTTAGAAGAAAAACCAGCCAATTGTGGTTATTTCATGTTTTCATGATTTTCTAGTAGATGTAAGGGATGAAGACTTCTGAATTACAGAAAACCCCAGGTCCCAAGTATTCTTACCTGCATAACAAAGTTAGGTTGGAAATCAACTTGAAGTCTGAATATCACTTTCCTAAAATAAACACCAGCCATCTTTGCCTTTGAATATGATTAGCACATAATTGTTTTCAACTGCAAAATGAGCTTTTAGTCTATTGCCATCATCATGTAGTTTGATGGCTGACATTTAATCCAGCCACTGTTGAGTTATTAAATTACAAGCAGGAAATATAATAAAACATTCTGTAATCATTGGAGGTGCCACTTGCAATCGAAAACAAAAAGCACGCTTAGCTAAAAGGTGCAAATGAAAGCAGCCATTCATGTTCTGAATTATTGCTATTTTTCTCTCCATTTTAGGTGCTAAAGAAATGTGATGGATTTTTATTACTTGATTTAACAACATAAATGTAAACAGGAATTTAGAATGGCAAGGCTTAGCAGCTGTACATCCTGCCTATAATATAATGGCACACTCAGCTCTTTTCAAATAAAGGGCCATTTCCAAAATGAAAAACCCATTACATTGTGAAATATTAGTTCTTTGTTACTTCTTGAAAACAGCAATGTGAGTAATAAAGCACAACACAGCATGTAAGAGTCTGATATGAGAAAGCCTGGATGTGTGTTATTTTCTCTATTGGGTTTTAAGTAAAATCAATCCAAAATCTAGTTGAGCCTAGTCAAATTATATCAAGAATGACTTAATTTGCTTTGAACAATATTCTCTTTCTGCCGATGCATGGCCTGCAGACAAACGTAGCCCGCAATGCCTCATCTTATTATGAGTTTATGTGCACCTTCTTAAGAATAATACCGTAAAATGAATTTTCGAAGTCATCTGCTTCAATTCTCTGTTGAAAACACAGATTGCAAAGAATTGGATTTTATGAGTCTCTTCTGTTTTTGGAGCTCATAAGAATGAGTGCAGCATAATCCAATTCAATCCAGCTTTACTCTGCTTGTTCTAACAAATACAGAGACCTCTCTGTGGAATGGAAAAATAAGCCTCAGTATTGCATTTCGGAGCTGTGAAAATGATACACATAACATATGTATTGTTTTTCATGCAGAGGTAACCTACAGTAAGACCACATTAATAACAGAAAAAAAACCCATGGATATGAAGAAAAGGAACATTTCAAGGTTTCTCCCAGTGGTGTAACTAAAACTTCCCGAAAAAAATTCTAATAGGGGCCTGGCACACACAGCACCCACCCCCACTTATGAAAAAAATAAAAATTGTCCAAAGTCATTGTTTCCTATGATAGGCTGAAGAATGTTGCCTTGGTCAGCTCCCACGGCTGGGGGGTCAGGTTGTTACTTCTACTATCCCTATAGCTAGGTCCTTAATGAAGCATAAAAATGCTAGGTTTTATTTCTCTGGAAACCCCAGCAACTTGGGAAAACACACATAACAGCCCTTTGATAAATGCAGCTAATTCTTTTTTATTTCTTACTTTTTTTCATAATTAAGAAAGAACATTACAGCTGCTCTGAGCATAACCCGCTCAAGGTGAGGGAAGAATATACCATGGAATTGAGCCAATACTTGTTATAAATATATCATCACCAGATAACGAACATGAAACAATAACATTTAATATAATTACCGGGACATCATCCCACATAATGCAGTTTTATTGTTCATCGGGAAGGCTGCCAGTTCAAGAAACGGACAATTGGTCACAGAGGCATTGTTAAGTATCTCTAAGGTTATGGATTATGCAAGAATGTACTTGTACATTTATAAATCACCAAACCCTCACTGCCAGAGAACAAATCATCTTAACTAATCTCAAGGTGTAAATATATAAATGGGAATTATAGAAAAAATATCAAACAACATAGAATCTATGTTGAAATAATTTGAAGTAACATTTACCTTTATCCTTCTTTTGCCTCAGTGACATTTTATGGTACACAACATGATATTTTACTTTAATATCATTTATGGAAATGAGCCGCAGCAATCTCCAATGTATTATTTATTAGTTCCACCCTACAGTATGGCAGATGCACTGATGTTGGTTGAGACACATGGAGCCTTGTTCATTGACTATTTAAGTCCACCAGACTCTCCCACTGGAGAGTCTCTGAGGAAGTCCATCAGCATGAAACGTGTCTGACTCTAGTCCTCTTGTTTATGGATGTTTAAATAAAGTTTGAATCTTTAATCTCTGGTGTGTGTGGCCAAACAACATGACCACCTGACCCTCCCAGCCAGTTCCCAAACTTACTCTAGTTAAATTCTTGAGCATGTATGCACACATTTAACTTGTGGGGTAGGCGGGTGGGAGCTGCCCCTAGGGGTGCAAAATATAGACCTAGTCCAAGAGATTATTATTATTAATTATGGAAAGCCTATTAAGATGTTTGATAATGAAGATGCCTCAAGGTTGCCTGTCCTCCATCTCAACTTTATGGTGGTTGCAGTTTTTTAGGGTTATCATGGACAGCTTGGATAACTACCAAAGATACTTACAGTAAACTCAAGATTCTAATCTGCATCTGAAGCTAATTGAAAATTGCAGTACACATGCTGCAAAGTCTCTCTCTTCAGAACCTGGTGGCTTCTGCTGCACAGAGTAGGCACCATGGTCACAGAGTGAGGCCAATTTCAGAGAATGCAACCTTTAGCTGTCAATTGTGGCTAGCCAAGCTGTGATTTTTATCTCTGCAATGGTAACATAAATAAATGAATGAGAAAATAAAGAATCTGCACTGTAAAGTTGCTCGTTTTAATTTATGACTTAAAGGAACAGTGAAACCAAAATAATGAAAGTGTTTTAATGAAAATATCATTTACTGTTGCCTTGCACTGGTAAATCTGGTGTATTTGCTGCAGAAACACTACTATAGTTTATATAAACAAGTTGCTGTGTAGTAATGGCTAAATGACACAGGTAAAAGAATAGATAACAGATTGCACCATTATGTTCTACAGAGCTTATCTGCTGTGTAACCTGAGCCCTTTCTCCTTTGAATGGCTGCCCCCATTGATACGCAGCATCTTATTTATATAAACAATTGTAGTGTTTCTGAAGCAAACACTGCAATTTTACCATTGCAGGGCAACACTGCATTTTATTTTTATTACTTTTAATTTTTTGACATTACTGTTCCTTTAAGGTAAGAGATATATTTGTAGCGTATGGCCAGATATTGAATCTTTAGCAAAAGACTGGATACCAAATCAAATCTAAATCATCGTTGTCATCATTGTGATAAAATAATGAAAACCATTTGTAAATTGCCTAAGAATAGCTCTCTAAATCATTCTCATATAAAAACCACTCAAAATATTGGATCATATACCATTTACACAAAGGTTGGAGAGCAGTGTGATCCAAATTATTATCAAAGGGGTGGTTCACCTTCAAGTTAACTTTTAGTATATTGTAGAAGGGCCAATTCTAAGAAACTTTTCAATTGGTCTTCATTATTTATTTTTCATAGTTTTTTAATCATTTGCAATTTTCTTCTGCTTCTTTGCAGCTTTCAAATGGGGGTCACTGACACCATCTAAAAACAAATGATCAGTAAGGCTACAAATGTATTGTTATTGCCACTTTTTATTACTTATCATTCTACTCAGTCCATCTCCTATTCATATTCCAGTCTCTTATTCAAATCAATGCAGGGTTGCTAGGGTATTTTGTTCCCTAGAAACCAAATTACTGACACTGCAAACTAGAGAGCTGCTGAATAAAAAGCTAAATAACTCAAAAACCACAAACAATAAAAAATGAAAACCAATTGCAAATTGTCTCAGAATATCACTCTCTACATCATACTAAAAGTTAACTCGAACAAACCCTTTAATAAAAATAAAGGCCAAACTCAACAAATAAAATAGTTAACCATCAACAGTCTCACTAGACTGATTCATACCACAGGCTGGGAGTTATACTTCGGTGATAAAATAAAAGGGGAATTGAAAGACTGGTTGTAAGGCAATTTTAATAAAAGTTAGATGTGAAATACATATGTTCTGTGCCACGTACTAGACACATTTCCCTGGTGTGAGGATGAAACCTGAGGTAGAACGGGCAGCCAGGCTTTTAAGAGATAAATCTCTCCAGACAGTGATGGTGCTTAAAGCATTTTGTACCTTACACTGTGCATTGGATGTTTTGTGCTTTCATGTGGTTGCTTTGTGGGAACAGAACTATAATTTTTCTTTACCAAGTGCTCTTGGTCTAACTTGCTCGCTAGAAGTATTAATAGAAAAACAGCAAAGAGTTTTTAAGTGCAATACGTGACATTCGCTTACAGGAGGTAGCGGGCCCAGGAGGGCTTGAAAAGGAAGGTTGGAAGCACGTCGGGTTAAAATGAAACCAATCTGAACTGATGCCAGACAGTCATCTAGTGATTTGACAATCCATTGTGCCAGATAACAACATATCCTTGATGGAATGCAATAAGGGAAAACAGGTTATTTTTTCCACTTGAGTGTCTGAATAAAATTTTTATTTTGGTTTCAATGAAGGTAAAAAATAACTGAGTGCTTAAATGTTGTAAGGCAGAACAATGAATTATCTTTCAGCTTGGAAACATCTGTCAGGAGGCAAGAGAACATGCAAAAAATTCAAATGTTTTTAAAGCAATGGAGTCATTTTTACATAGCAATGCAACTGCAATGTTGCAGTGACCAAAAGCTTAGGGACTGTCGATCTTATAAATATCAGAACAACTGATATGAATAGATTCTTTTATATTTACTTTTGAGATATGGCATGGGGCTAGTCATATTGTCAGTTTCCCAGCTGCCCCAGGCATGTGACTTGTGCTCTGATAAAATTCAGTCACTTTTTACTGCTGTACTGCAAGTTGGAGTGATATCACCCCCTCCCTTTCCCTCCCAGCAGCCTAACAACAGAACAATGGGAAGGTAACCAGATAGCAGCTCCCTGACACAAGATAACAGCTGCCTGGTAGATCTAAGAACAAAACTCAATAGTAAAATCCAGGTCCCACTGAGACACATTCAGTTACATTGAGTAGGAGAAACAACAGCCTGCCAGAAAGCAGTTCCATCCTAAAGTGCTGGCTCTTTCTAAAAGCACATGACCAGCCAAAATGACCTGAGATGCCACCTATGCATCATTGTTACAACTAAAAATAAATACACTCGCTGGTTCAGGAATTACATTTCATATTGTAGAGTGAATTATTTGCAGTGTAAACAGTGTCATTTAGAAATGAAAAAAACATAAAAATCATGACACAATCCCTGTAGGGTCAGCCAACCTAAATTCCATGTAATAACAGTTGGAAATCTTCAGGCTGGATTAGAAATAACCTGGTACCACACAGTGTTTTGCCTTGAGCACATCAGCACAAAAGGGCGACCTCAATTGTACCCCCAACACCTATAGTCGCAACATAATATTTCATTTATACCTGTTCCCTGCGGCTTCATTGGTGACCTTTCCTCATTGCATATTATATGACAGACATCAACTGAACTGAATGAGACAGACCAACTGAGGAAAAGTACCAGAAGACTTAATAACAAATAAAAACTGCATTGTAAGAATACAATGTTTAGTCATGTTCATTGGAGAGTGTCTATTCTCACTTCCCCATGAAACTCAGAAACTCTTTCATTGGCTTATGCAAGCTAATTTAAACAGGGCCTCTTAATATTACATAACAGTGTCATATCTCATTAAAGGCTGCCATGATGGCAAGAGAACGGGCAGGCTGCTGGGTGATTTTAGCATACTGATTTACAGCTGCCTCTGCCATTGTTCATCTCACAGCACTGATTACGAAGCAGGGAACAGATTTTCCATGGTTTTATTATTCTAAGACTACTACCTCCTTTAATTCTCAGAAATAAGTCCTCTTCCGTCAGCAGGCTAAAAATATCTCTTTAGGTGAGTTTTTTCCCTAACAAGTTTTACCTGTAATTGAAATAAAATGTGGGGAGTAGAGTGAGATGTTATAGGACTTGTAGAAACCAAGAGGCTGGTGATAGAATGGTTCTTGATCAAGGAAAAAACACAAATGCCTTTCTCCCATGGGACTTGAAATGTACTTTACAGTCTGTAAGTTCTTAAAGGAGAACTAACCCTCCATAGTGCCCACTCCATTCTCCCCCACCGCATAGTGCATTAGTGAAAAATGTGCCCCTGATTGTGCAACTCAAGTATCTGTGCAGAGTAGCGCAGTGGAGCTCTAGGGCACCATCTTCTGCATCTTTGGTTTTCTTTGGATCCTCTTCTTTCCCTTCGGCCACTTAGGGAGTTTCTGGTGCATGCGAGTTAACATGAACACTGGACTGGCTCCAACTGCGCATGTGCCAAATATCTCTGTGTCGCTGTTCCCTTCCAGAAGGAAACTGAAGATGGCAGACTTGAGCTCCTCTGCGCTACTTTGCACAGATATGTGAGTTGCACAATTAGGACAAAACCCAGAGTGTACATTGAGCCATTGATTGGTTGGCAGGCTATTGCTCTGGGATGTAGGCATCTAGATTTATCTTTCAGTTGGCAGCCTTAAAATATGATTGGCTAGAGCAAGCTTGTCAAATCTAAAGATTATTTATCTGATTATACACATGGAGATCTGCACCTGAATTGGTTCATACTACAGGAAAACCATTGGACTTTTATTGGCTCTTGTATGGCCAGTTTTAGAATGGGACAAGTTAAATCTAACCTTTAATCAAACAGAGCATCAAAATTCTTGAAGTCAACTGCGCACTACAAGGTACAAAACAACAAAACACCTGCATTTGCAACTAATTAAGTAAAAGGTACATCTGTTCCAGGTACAGTAACTCACAGCAACCAGACACTAACCTTTCGTATTCTGATCAGTGAATGCTTGTTGATAATGAGATGCAGTAGATTACTAAATTGTACCTGTTAGCATTACTCTTTTTAGGTTTTTACTCCTCTTTCTCATGTAACATTTGCCATAAATATGGATTATGCAAACATTGAGTTCACCACAAATTTTGATCCCAATTGGCCATCCAGTCGAACAAATGAGTACACTTTGCACAATGCCCAACTAGCTGCCATGAAGAACATGGTCCCAGGAAATCTACAATCCTGGAAACTAGACAACACATTGGATAGCATTTTTTTATTGATGTGCGGGTCAGGAACATCTCACCCTGCACCTGATTCTAACCTGCAATTGTAGGACCTGTGCCCAACCCATATTCACATATTCTTGCTCTGTATGCTACTTCTGTGTGCACCTCTGATTCCAAGACAGGGAATTTTTGGGAGCAGGGAAGAAGTGCACCCAGTCTGACCCCAACCCAACCCTGACCAAATTTTAATCTGAACCTATCCAGACAGATGTCAAACAATAACATCAGTGGGGTCTGTAGAAAATCAAAATCAAGTATTGCTACACAATAGGCACCACACATGCCAAAGGGATTTCCAAACCAACCTTATTTCAACATAAACTGTACAACATTTTTAAAGTAACCAGCCAGCTGTCTGTGGTATATGTGGCACCCAAAAGTACTAAGGCTTGTAGGAACCAACTGTAGGTGCACATTACCAGAATGTACTACAAATGCACTTACCTGTGCTATACTAAAGTCTGTTCTGTTGTGGAAGAAGCTGATATATTTAGTTCCTTAGCAAAGTCTTACTTCCCAATGCTCATGCGGGTTGTATCAGATCCTGATTCTCACTTCTCTCTTCACCACTCAGGTATTGAAATGAGATTATAGCAAGAAGCTCCACGTTCAAGCTATGGCTTGTTATTCTCTTATTTAAAATCAAAATGAAATACAGTGTAACTGTTTTCTGTCTGGGGACTGGTAATAGAATCAAGTGAAGTGAGAGCAGACAGAAAGCTTCCTGGGAAAGCCCAGTCTCTGAAGATTAAGAGGACTTTTGCTTCATTTTATGTCCACACTCCATGAAGGAGCAGTACTGCCCACAACCAATAGCCTTTATTTTAAGCATCCCCAGGGATCTATTTAAGCCCTGTCAGTCCTCCCACAATGCATGATCATTGTCTCAGATGTTCTTTATTTATAGTCCATATTCATTATGTGAATGACAGATTCAGAGAGCAAATCACTCAAGGGCCATTCTGACTAAGTAGCTTCAGCCGTCCAGATTATACAGCAGGATGAAATCCAACAGCAAGTCAATTAGTATATTAAATATTCCAAAAACTGTCCTATATGTAAAGATTTGTCTTTCAAAGCATTCAAAAACAAATACTCATTTTTTTTGCCTGTATAGAATTTTCTTTTCTGCATATTTACATCTGTGTTTATATTAGTTGCTAAGGCTTTGCTTTAACTTAGATTTATGGAATACATATACTGTACATACTGTCTGTTTAAAGGCAATTGTATGGATATAAGGTGTCCTGTATTATTTCTCAAACCATATTTCCCTTTTAATTTTAAGTATTGATTTAAATGTATTTATAAAATGAGTTCATCGATTAATGCACTAGTTTTCGTCGATCTATAGCAGTGATAAAGCCACTTGTGTTGTGCACACCAGGACCTAATGGGCAGTCCCAATCCACAAAAGAGTTTAGAATATCTTAGAGCCCATAGGTACATGTCTTGACAATGGTGAGAACTGACTGACAGCACGAAAGTCAGCATTTGTGGGCTGAATTTGGCATGGAGGTGTCACCATTGGAAGCCCCATAGCATGCACATGCACATCATTAAAATAATGTTAGGGTAAGCTCCAAGGTGATACCACCTTGGACACTTAGCAGCATCCCATATCACCTCTGTGAAACCATATACTGTAGTTTCCCCCAGATTACCTTCAGTAGGAACCTCAGGGAAACACATTTAACCTGAATCTCAAACATTCAATTTATATGATAAAGCTCAATTGTACTTTTTCCTATCTCGCCTGACTCTCCTACACTTTTAGGGTGTATTTTAGTCTATCATTGTCCAGTGACCTTGATCACTGGCTCCCTGTTCCTTGACGTCACTAAATTCTCACCTCCCTTAGGACACTTTTCTTTAATGGAGCCTTGTTTTCCAAGGCTCCCCAACGGTCATCCATCCTGCTGAGCAGGTTGAAGTCAAAGAGAAAGATCCAACTGCCCCCATACCACTGTATTAAACCTTACAGATACTTCAGTTACAGGACTGATATGTCCCTGAGCCAATAGGGGATTTACCCTAAGGGTCCCTACAGTCCATAAAATGTTTGTGGGCTTAATTCAAATCATGTTACCATGAAAAAAATCTATGCTCACTAGGCTGAGGGCCACCAATTGGGTTGGAGGACTACATCCAGTGAGATAAGTAAAATAATAATAAAAAAAAAATCCCCATACATTCATTATTCTGTGATATACACAATCTTACTCATTTAGCTGTATAAGAAATTCAGTAGATTGCTGCTTAAAAGCCTATATGGCAAAGTATTGTTTTTCTAAGTTACTGAGTTTTCCAAAATCTTTTGATTATCTGGATATGACATTTTTGCTCTAAACCTCCGGCTACAACAAAAATCCCTGTTTCATTAGTTCCTACTGCTTTTCCATGGAGACTGCTATGTATTTGCTTGTCGACACAGTGACCTTTCCTTGGTCCTCATTATAGCCCCAAATAATCTTTAGCTGGTTACACTGATTTATGCTGTCCAGTGGTGGCACGTAGACTGCCTGTTGAAGAACCTGGAGCTACTTTTCATCATGTGAATTTAAATGTTAAGTAAGTGCTTGTTAGTTTAAAGTATTGCACTTGAGATAGTCATTAGGTCTCTCTGTGCAGAATACACAATGATTCACATCTTCACATGTTTTTTAAAGCCTCACTCTCCAGTCTAAAGGGAGGATTATCTGAGCTCAGCCAACCATCAAGAAAATGATGATAAACATCCCTTTACCCCAATATAAAACTTATGAAATGTTGCCCAAAGGAACAAAACAGAGATAGACCACACTTCAGGGAAATCAGACAAATGTACCATTAACTATGTCTTGCATATGCACAATTCATGCCTACTATGTACTTATGGTTATCAGAGAGTTTTTTTTTATTGTCTTGGGGGTTCTATGCAATTTTTTGTAATATTTATAGAAGCTAGAGTCTATAACTGATTGACCTGTAAGACTGCATCACTGTCAGTGGTGTAACTAGAGTGTGTGGGGACCCTGCTGCAAAAAATCTTTGGAGGGGTCCAGCTCACTGTAATATCCAACCTCCCTCCCACCTGCTCACTCCCAACACTGTGTCCACCCACTCTGCCAATGTCTACTCCACTCTGTAGTCTCCCACCTGCCTGTGTCAGGTAAGAGAGGGGCTGGGGAGGGTGGTTATTCTTTTCTGCTATAAAAAAGCAGACCTCATGGTCCCACTTTGACCGCAGGGTCTGCTTCCTCTATAGTTACACACTGAGGTCAATCTCCCTATAATTGCTTTGCTTAGCTGAACAGAACAATTTACACAATCATACTCATTTAGCTGTATAAGAAATATTTAGCCCATATGGCAAAGTATTGTTTTTATCAGTTACTGAGTTTTCCAAAATCTTTTGATTATCTGGAGATGACATTTTTGCTCTAAACCTCCGGCTACAACAAAAAAATCCCTGTATTATTACTTCCAACTGCTTTTCCATGGAGACTGCTATGTATTTGCTTGTCGAACACAGTGACCTTTCCTGGGTTTCTCATTATTGCCCCAAATAATCTTTAGCTGGTTGCAATGATTTATGTTGTCCAATGTTGGCACATAGGCTGCCTATTGAAAAACCTGGAGCTACTTTTCATCATGCAAATTTAAATGTTAAGCAAGTGCTTGTTAGTTTAAAGTACCAGGGCCAAAACTAGAGGTAGCAAAAAAGACACACGCCTAAGGTGCAACAATTAGGAGGTGCCTAGCACATACCTCTTCTGTTGTCCACCTATCCCTAGCTCAGTTTGGAGCCCTTCAAGTCTAAAGCTCGACAGCAGCTTTTATAATTTTGAAAGTGGTGATGTGTGACCAATCATCTTGGGGGGGTTGAGGGTAGCCTGGCACTGGAATGTACAGTGTAGCAGCATGTGGTATGCCAATAAAACTACATTTTCTGCAAGAATGCAATTTACAATGCAGTGTTGTGTCCCTAAAAAAGTTTTGCCTGGCAGAATGGCCTGGCAACTCTCTGCCTCTGAAACTGCTTTAGGGGGAATAACCCAATAGTATAATCCTGCCTTTACTCACTTTTGGGCTGGTTACAAATGTCCACGGGGTGGAAAAACCTGATTAGAGTAGGTTCACACAACCCACTGTAACGCTCCATGATAATTATACTATAATTCATCTGAGTTCTGTGACCTGAATAAAAGCAATCAATCTATGTCTTTGTGCTTTTATATGGTCACACGTGGCCTCAATGGCTTCAGCTATCTGGATAATTTACTGTAGTAAGCTATCTTTTATATCAGTAATGCTCGGCCTGCTCTTAGTGTTGTACAAATGTGTGCTATAAAGCACATTAACCCTTTGAACTTATACTTTCCAGGTTTGAATAAACGGTGAAGCAGCTTTAGAAGCTTATTCTCTATATATCAAATTGTTGGATTTGGTGCAGCTTTATCATTTGTGCAGAGTTTGCTGGTGAAGGCATCTTATACTTATTCAGCCGGAGGTTTCTTTATAAGACTTCCAATAGGAAAGTATTGTTTGTGTCTAACTCATACTTCAAAGATACTTATATAAGATGAACATTACCTCTAGATCCCAGGGCCTACCATCCCATTTAAGTTTATTTCCCAAGAGCAAATATCATGTACGTATATATAACCTGCATTGTCCTCTGAGCAGTTGATCTTGAGCAGTTAATTAGCTCACAAATCAATGTGCCGACATAAAAATAAAACACATAATTGATCATACTTGTTATATGCGCTAACCTCTAAGCCATGTTCCCTTGCTGAACATCTCATTGGATTGCACGGTAGGAGTTTAATATGACCATTAGCAATTAACTGAATAAGACAGAGTGCATTGTTGTTGGAATATAAAATATGCACCGAAGGCGGAAATGATCTAGACCAGTATTTTCTGCATTCATGATTAATGCCCGCTCCCATGGGCATAGACCTACCGGTCAGAGTGAAATCAATTAACAACTGTGTTGTCCTTTCAATGGAATAAATCAAAATTCAGCGCATGTCAAACACATAGAAACATAGGTAGAAACATTCCCATAAAATAAACCCACTAAGTTAGGGTTGTCAAAACTTTAAATTGAAGGCAGTGTTGGACTGGAGCAGAAGGACACAGAGAAAAACCCAGGGGGGCAAACGCAACTCAGCCCCATTTAATACCAGAAGCCCTGGGTGCTGCACCTTTACCTGTGATCACGACACAACAAACTTAATATGCTTAGGGGGTGGCTTTGATAGGGGGCCCAACGCCAGAGTGGGTATTGTAGCTGATGGTGTAGTATGCAGGTCATTGAGGTGGTAACCCTGGTGGGCTCCAGTCCAATGCTAATTTTGGGGTCTACTTTTGCATGAGGGTCTACCAACTCACTGCCATTTAACACTGTAAATGGGGGTCATTTACTGAGGGCCCACCTTCAGAAGTGCAAATTACACTTCTATAGCACACAAGGCAGCCCTAACTTTATTATCTGCTATTGGGAATGCAGATAGAGGCCTCTATTACGGCATGTGCCCACTTGTGCACCATAACTTGTATCTCTGAATGATGTCCAACTTAGGGAATGGGTGGGGGGCTGCGTATTTCTTTCTCTCTCCCACTGCTCATGAATACGGCAGTGAATGTAGCCACTGCCAGCACTGTATTCATGGGGCAAACACAGGTATCTGCCAGGCCTTGACTAGCAATCTGTGGGTTCTGGCAAATGCCAGAGGGGCTGCTGTAAAGTGCCATAGAAAGCCACTATTTAGTGGGCTGGAGGAGGCTGTGTGGGCCTCTGTGTACTTGGAATGCCAGGGCCTATTTCGACTCCCAGTCTCTCTGCTCACTGTTTTGGAGCACAAAGACATGTGGCAATTCACTGACCTTCAATGTAGGGAGCAAGGTTTGTGTCCCTTTTCTACACTTCCCTAATACAAATATTGCATTAATCCAGAAGAAAATATTGCTGTGTTAACAAATAACACCCATATCCATACTCTCAGATCGAAAACCATTTTAAAATCAGAATAGTGGGAAGTATGCAGAAGAGCATGAGGTTGTCCATATTGTCCCTAGACAACTGGTAGATGATGTTCTATTTTTTGGACTCCCTTGTACTAAGGTTTGTAAAGATTTTTTGGGAGAATTTTGTGGAGGGTGTTTAATCCTCTATATTTATTAAAAAATTGCTTGAAAAAATAACAAGGTAAACATTTGGGGGAAGAATTGGTCATCGATGACTTTTAGCAAGCTGTATTTGG
Organism: Xenopus borealis; assembly: GCA_024363595.1. Classification (NCBI taxonomy): domain Eukaryota; kingdom Metazoa; phylum Chordata; class Amphibia; order Anura; family Pipidae; genus Xenopus; species Xenopus borealis. Next base: position 12,388,792 of record CM044442.1, read on the forward strand.
TACCATATTATATCTACAGCTTTCTTGGTTGGTTAAAAATATATGATTTAATTGTAATTAAAAGCAACAATAACCATATCAGTGTAATATTGTACAGATAAATGAACCCAAATTCAATATTATGGGGTTTATTCATTGAAGTCCAATGCTAAAAACTTGAAAAACTTATGTTTTACTCACTATAAAAATCCCAATTTTTGGTGGGAAAAAAAACCCTCACATTTTTTGAGATTTATTATACCCAGAGGATACAAAAAGTCTGAATCCGAAAACCAGCCATCTCAAACCTGCTGAGGTTGTATATAAGTCAGGGGGAGAGGTCCCTATCCTATTTGGAAATTTCTGTGGTCTGCTCTGGAATTAGCAAAAAAATCGGACTACTTCAGGCAAAAATCCCAAAAATTCTGACTTTTTCAGGAAAAAGCCTGAAAAAAACACAGAATTTAGGTTTTTATTTGATTTTACTGAGTTTTTCCCCTCATCTGATTTTGCTTCGTAGGAAAATTTGGGGAGTTACCGAAAATTTCACAAAACAATGAAATTTGTGAAATGCATTGAAGTCAATGGGTGTCAAAACTATTTTGATGCACAACAATTTTGACACGAGTGACAATTTTTATACGCGTAACTATTTTGTCCAAATGCATTAAAGTCAACGAGAGTCCGAATAATTTTGATGCATGACAGTTTTCCGTTCTGACCCACGACTATTTTTTTTTACGTGGTGAATTTTCGAGAGTTTATTTGTAAAAGCATATTGAATTTATTTGCCCATCATTTGCCAAAGTTTTTTAAAAATAAAATAGTAAAATCAGGATTTTGATAAATAACTCCTATGTATTCACAAGATTACTGCCATATTTGATGTAATTGAACAAACAGGCAACAATTTATTTCAGATGTTTAAACCCACACAGAGAATAAAAAATCGTCACCCCCCCCCGGCACTTTTAGCAGAAGTGGTGTTACATGCAAACGAGCAGGTGGGATTTTTGGAACTTTGGTTTTGCCAGAGGCATCTCAATATATTTCTGCTCCTGGGCTCATTACTTCCAATATGTATTATAAGGATTTACAGGAATTTGTTGAAAAGCATTTACAGAAATACAGATTTCTGTTTGGTATTTCCAAAGCAACAACAGATGCAAAAATAAAGTAAAATGTAAAATGTAAAATGCAATTTGTGTTTGTTTTTTTTTGCTTGCAAGCCTCAATCTATCCTATCCAAAATTTGAAATGTGAACTCAAAGCTCTAATCAGTAACACCACGAAAACCATAAAAATAGCACAGCCACATAAAAGGACAAATTCACTAAAGTGCAAAAATTTTCTAGTAACGCCTTCACCGCAATTCGCCGCACTTCGCCAGGTGAATTTTTGCCAGTCCGCCGCTAATTCACTAAAATGCGAAATTGCACTCAGGGAGGTGAAAAGTAGCGAAGTTGAGCTACCATTACTTCATCAGGAAAAGAGCATTTACGCTAATGATGCCTACTTTGCATACGGCTCGAAGTTAAACGTATAATAGAAGTATATGTTACAGCCATTCCATTCCATTACACAAGCCCAGGAAACCTTTAATAAATAAAATAAAGTTGTCCTATTGCCCTAAACATGTAGGAAATGTAGAGGGGGAAGGAGGGTAACTCCCAAAAAAACTATTCTATTTGTCAGGCTATCACAAAATAAGTAAAAGATGCCAGACGCCAAAAGACATTTCAAACTCCTATCTATTGTTTTGAACTTCGCCAGGTCTGACCTGGCAAAGTAAAGTCTAGCGCAAGAGGTAACGTTCAGTGAAGTGGGAATCTTAGTGAATTAGCGTAGTTACGTCCCTTCCTCAGTCCGCAACTTCACCTGGTGTAAGGGTGTGAAGTTGCGCTAGTCTATCTACTTCGCTAGCAAATTTGAGAATAAAATGCTTTATTGTGGTGTTGTGTATTCTCAAGGAAGGGGTGAAGTTTGATAAAAAGAGGGATCTACCAGTAAATACAGGTATGTGATCCGTTATCCAGAAACATATTATTCACGTAGAGTCCATTACATCTAATAATTCAATTTTTTTAATAAAGGATTTCCTTTTTCTCTGTTATAATAAAACAGTAGCTTGTACTTGATCCCAACTAAGTTATAATTAATCATTATTGGAAAACCAGCCTATTGGGCTTATTTAATGTGTACATGATTTTCTAGTCGACTTAAGGTATGAAGATCCAAATCAGAGAAAGATCTTATCCCGAAAGCACCAGGTCCCACTCATTCTGGATAACAGGTTCCATACCGGTACAAAATTTCATGTAAAAGCAATATAAATAAAGGAACATCCACCCTGCAACCCCTAGTTGTTGCAGTAGAACTGGAAGCCTACAGATTGGACATCATTGGTGTACAGTATATGGTAAAGCATTCAATCACTGTTATATAATATGTACCTGCTTTATGAAAGTTTTTTTTTCCATATGAGGGCCTTGCACAGGATTCCTCAGTCACCTGTCCTAAAATAACAGTTTCAAGGCTTGTGAGACCTAATGGGACCCATTGTGGCCTTCAAGAGGACGAATATAATAAAAAGTTAGCTAAGTTAGTAAAGTTAACACAAGGTCTAGTAAGCCAGAGCAACCAATAATTTGACAGTAGTTATTGTGCGGGTCAGTAAAAAAAATGGATCCACCCGAGACCCTAGACATTAATGTGAGCCCTGCCAACCTGAACCTTATCCGACCTTGTGCCACTGCTCTATTTCTAGACCTGTGTCTGATCCATCCATCTCTGATGCCACAAAAGTGGTCAGTATGGGGCAGGTGCACACCTATGAATAGGGGCTCTCGGAGAAGGAAGCCAGTTCAGTAAGGTTGTGGGCCAGTAGAGTAAAAGCAAAGCTCAACCCAAACCTGTCTATGATGCTGCAATCTGGTACTGAAATCAGCCTGAAGCAGTCTGACCCACGGGTCAGCCCTCACATCACTATTTGACAGCATATAGTAGTCCCTTATTATGGGTTACCTGCTTTGATGCAGACATACCCCCACGATATTTCAGGGCCATCTCCCCATCCCCCCTCAATATTCCAGGGCCATCATTTTGCTGCAGCAAGTCTTGGCGCTAGCCAGTTGGTGTTTGCAACCAGATTGATTTTGAAAACAGCAGCATAAATATGTTTCTAGTTGACTTTACAACAACGTCTCAGCATCTGCTACTTATCTTTTTGAAAGCTATAATAGTGCTCCAGTTGCCATAAAACTATTACAAATGCAAAGTGCTCTTTGAAGCATTTGATGGATCCTAGAAAGTCATGCCCCAAGACTGTTCGGTTATTGTTCATGTAAATACCAACAAAGTGTTTGCTGTGCTGGCAATCCCACAACCAGTGCATCGGTGATTACAAAATGCACAGATGGGACCTGCGTAGCTTTTCCCTTGCTTGTTCCATATGATAAAACTCAACACATCTGGTAGACTATGAAAAGCATCATTCCACTAATTTGTTTGTCAGTATCTATTGAGCGGACTCAATCTGTCATTCTGTTGCATTTTGGTTGCCCTGAACTGCTTGAAGACAAAGCTAGTTACAAATTGTGCCTGGTGGTCACCAGGGAGCTTCTTCTTAAACCACCAGCTGTTCAGAGTAGGACAATTTGTACTTGTTCCATGACAAGCCAGCATGTCATTGTGATCAGTCATCGTACAAATGGAGCAACTGCATGGAGAAAATCAGAAAGTGAGTCTGTGTAGCTTTCTAGATGGATTAGGATCTTTCTGTATGATATTTTATAGATTTGTTTGTCTCAAGTTTGGGTTTTATATCTTGCTTGTATTAATCGTTCATTGTGCTCCTATAAATTACACATTAAAGGCACAGGCCAAGATTTGTGCCAAGACAAAATATTAGGGGCTGCATGCCCCTGGGGAGCAGAGCTGCTCTCAAGTGCTCCACCATATGTGTGCATGAGCTCAGGGGGTGGTGTGGCAGGCGCTAGGACCTTGTGGCACCCGCCCAGGAAATCCATCCCTGTAAAGATAAAAAGGAGGGCTGCTCACTTTTAAGGCACATGAATCCCTCCATTACAGTCACAGAGCCACACAAGTAGTCATCACATGGGGACCGCCCCAGGTTTGAATGAACAGACCTTATTAATTATCATTGCACACATTTTCCTTCAACATTTTCACTCTCACACATCAACGGTACAATGTTCACTCAACCAGTTATCTTGGGTAGCCACACACTTTCCCTTTTCTTTTATATTTCTGTAGAACTCAGTTCCCACCTAACCGTTTAGTAGTCCTGTATATCCTACACCTGTATCCCTACCCTCTCCAATAGTGGTCCGATACTTTCAGGGTGATACCCCTCCACTCTTCCCTATTAGGCTCAGGCCAGACGGGAAGATTCGGAAAGATTCGTAATCTCCTGGTGACTAATCTCCCCGAACCGCTTCCCCCTGCCTTCCAGCGGCTTAAATGAATAATCGCCTGCACATATTCCCACGTGCCGCTGTGCTTTCCCGAAATTGCTTGAAATTGCCTAAGGAGGCAACTTCGAGCGACTTCGGAAAAGCCAGTACTGCGTGGAAGGCAGAGGGAAGCAGTTTGGGGAGATTTGTCGCCCCAAAAGAAGAGGCCTTAGGCTTTTTTTCACATAAATCCTTTCTGGAAGCCCATGGTGCTCTTCCTACCTAGCCTTATACTTTCACTGGTTCCCTAACTAACTGAATGTCTGTTGGAATGTAATTCCCCTCCCTCTCCCAAGGCACTCTATAAGGAAAGGTACAGTAATATTCAATTGTGTATTTTCTGCCAGTAGCCCAATTACCTTGTTCCAAGGATTTTCGACGCAGTACTAACAACAGTTCTAAATCTCCACCCAAAATCACAAATTTGCACAATGAAATTCTAAGTAATATCCCAATACACTTTGCTTGAAAAGTTTAATTGCAAATGCATTGACAAGTAACTATTTAATAATAATAAACATCTATATGGAAAATTGCTTAGTATTTTATTTAGTTTTTTTTTGGCCAGAATTCTTCTTTAACCCTTAACAGATAGGACCTGGGAATTATGCAGTATGACACCAGACCAAAGCATAAAGAACCTGTAACAGATTTTGACAGGGTATTGGCCTATATATGCCACATGGCGTTAAAGTCTTTATCTTCTATTTATGCAAACCAGGGATTTGGCAAATGTTACATATTTACATTGCTCACTAGTCTGCAGCTCTTTCACTCAATTAAACACGCATTTAATAAGGGAAAAGGAAAAAACATGTTTTTAATGATACGGTAACATACCCGTTGTATCTGTACTATATTTAACTTGAAAGGTGCAGTTTATTTTCTGTAGATCATTATTTGTGCAAACATTAGGAGGAGGTACATATTAGGAGTTATTTACACTTGCAAGTGCAGTGAGCAAAATGCAATTTTGAGTACAATTTACATGTTTGTTTCCCATAATGCAACACTTCCCTGGGACAATCCCCATTTTATCTGTACTGCGTTTGACTTGAAGGTACAGTTTATTTTCTATAGATCGTTATTTGTGCACATATTGCAAACATTAGGAGGATATACATCTAAGGAGTTATTTACACTTGCAAGAACAGAGAATACTATTTACACGTTTTCCTTTACTGCCGCATTTCCCCCCCTAAAATTCTAGTGTTGTTGTGGTCACAATGGGTTTTGCACCTAAAAAAGTTACATAAGTTTCTCCGTAAATCAGTTTTCCAAGTCTGGTTGCCATAATTACCAGTTGTCAGCACTAGAGTGATCATAATTCTTTATACTCAAATGCACTGCACCTATTCAGAAGGTGTCAGTAGCTCCAGGGTTCCTCTGTGTAAATAGGTACAACCATGCTTGATTCTGAATGGGAGACTCCAAGGACTGAGTGGTTCTGAGTGCAACTATATGGACATTCAGAGGGGGGATTTTAACCCACGTTCCTTTAATGAATGGGGTTTGACATGCAAATGACTGCAGGAATATTTGGGTAAGCACCAGGGTCTGACTGGGATGGGAGAGGCCCACCAGGGCTGCTACCCCAGGGCCCCCCACACCACCTCTGGGCTCCTACCACCTCAACCACTGCCAAACCTCTTTTCCACAATCGGGGAGGGCCAAGGCAATCGAGTCTGGATCGATGGGGCCCACCAGGATTCTTCCTGCCAACCAGTGCCAGAATTAGAGGTAGGCAGAGTAGTCATTAGAAACATTCTTTAAAGTTCTATATATCATCTATCAATCATCTATCTATGTTTGTGTCTGTCAATTCTGCCACCCAGTGGCGTAACTACCAGGGGTGCAGAGGGTGTAATGAGGGTGTAATTGCACCAGGGCCCCCCATCGGAGCCATGATAATGGTTATGGCAGGTGGTTATCTAGGAGGAGATTTTACAGCACACACGCTATCAACACTCCAGCATGGTATTTATAGAGGTAAGGGCCCGACAGGGGGGCCCAGGTGCCCATCCTGTACCGGGGCCCACCAGGGAGTAGTTACGCCACTGCTGCCACCCATGGTGACAAAGCCTGGCTGTCCCATACTATCGTATTGCTTAGAGGCCCTGGCAATCACTTTCATTTTGTTGAAGCCCAGAAGCTCCCCAGGCTGGGCAGATTAGAGGAGTTCTCACTATTAAAGAGAGTATTCAGTGATGAATATAAGCACCTACAGTTTCATATAAGAAATGCATTTAGAAAGGAGCTTTTGTGAACATACTTAGTTAAATCAGAATTTTGAAAAAAGCCCATCAAGTTCAACCCCTCCAAATAAAAACCCGGCATATACCGTATACACCCACACCCCTCAGTAAAGCATAAATCAATTTTTTTATATACAGTAAGTAGATAAAAAATATCAGTCATTAAAGGTATAAACCAATCTTTGTTATGAGCCTGTATTTTTATTAGTAAGATTCAGTTATATTAAAGGGATCCTGTCATGGGAATTTTTTTTTTCAAAATGCATCTGTTAATAGTGCTGATCCAGCAGAATTCTGCATTGAAATCCATTTCTCAAAAGAGCAAACAGATTGTTTTACATTTCCTTTTGAAATCTGACATGGGACTAGGCATATTGACAATTTCCCAGCTTCCCCAAGTCATGTGACATATGCTCTGATAAACTTCAATCACTTTTTACTGCTGTACTGCAAGTTGGAGTGATATCACCCCCTCCCTCCCTAAAATATAATATATATTTACAGGCTGTTCATTGCTCTTGTATTTATGATAACACACATATATGGCAAGATACACACAAGGGAATCCTCATGTCTCTATTGTCTTCTTTATGAGTATCTGTTGGAGAGAAATAATTTTGTTGATTAAACTACATACTCAACACTTCAAGGCCATGGAGGAGCAGCAATATGCTTTGAGGAACATTTCATGTCATTCTAAGATGACATTTCACTAATCCCAACTTTCAAGAAATGTCATATGAGGGTCAGAACTGAAAAGTAAAGAAAAAGTAATTTGCCCTTATTGTATGCAGTGCTTGGTTTAATTTTCCGAATCAATATGCATCATAGCCTCTCTGTCCTCTGCCTTTGGTGTAGATAATACCATTAGATGCATAAATGTTTGTAACGTACTGCAGACCTGTATTGAGTTATAAGGTAAAAGACATTCTGTCATGGTAAGCTGAACAAAGCCTCCTATGAAATGTTACTTCTTGTCTAGAGTTGTTTTCCTTAATGTAAACTTGATGTGACAGATATTTTGCAAACCTTTTGCTCCCTCAGGGATTCCCCTCAAAATCAGTTGCTGATGTCTTATATCATCAAGGTGGAGTGGGGGAAGTAGAAGCTCTATGAAAATTGGAGGATTCCAAGCAAGTGTAGGAGTTTACCGAGATATAAGTTAATATTTTTTTATTGCTTAGATCAAAGTATTTGTTAAAGTTTTATGCATTATTAATAGAGAAAGTGTCTCCAAACAGTAAAATGATAATGCACAACATAAAAGAAGAGGCCCAGGTGCACCACCCTGAGCCCTCAGCACGGGAAACGGATAAACCTAACAATATTTTTGGGCAGGCACTCAAAATGAAGGCATTCTTCCACCATGCAGTTGTAGTAAAGTAGAGAAATATTTATTAGTTCCATAGCCTCGTGGACATCATAAATATTTTTCAACTTTACTATATAAAAATGCCTGGTTGAAGGTTTTTAAGGTTTTATGTATATTGTGATGGCCCCTTTAATAGCCTGAATCTTGGCAAATTGTACTTGCCTGTTCCAACTCATTGTAGCTTGCCTTCAGTAGAAGAATTTACTTAATCCTGTAAATAGTAGTAAGCTAGCAGGGGAATTGTTGCTGGTACTCAACACTTAGTGGGGGGGGCAGCCAATTTGTTTCCTGAAGGGGGACCGTTATCAGTGGGAGCTGCATGGGTTTGGAGTTGGGGTACTGTCAGGTGAAAACAGTTTTTTTTTCAAAATGCATCCAGTAATAGTGCTGCTCCAGCAGACTTCTGCAATGAAATCCGTTTCTCAAAAGAGCAAACAGGTTTTTTTATATTCAATTTTGAATTCTGACACAGGGCTAGTCAATTTCCCAGCTGCCCCTGGTCATGTGACTTGTGCCAGCACTTTAGGAGGGAACTGCTTTCTGGCAGGCTGTTGTTTTTCCTTCTAAATGTAAATAAATGGAACACAGTGGGACATGGGTTTTTATTATTGAGTGTTGTTCTTAGATCTACCAGGCAGCTGTTATCTTGTGTTAGGGAGCTGTTATCTGGTTACCTTCCCATTGTTCTGTTGTTAGGCTGCTGGGGGGGAGGGAGGGGGTGATATCACTCCAACTTGCAGTACAGCAATAAAAAGTGTCTGAAGTTTATCAGAGCATAAGTCACATGACTTGGGGCAGCTGGGAAATTGACAATATTTCCAGCCCCATGTCAGATTTAAAAATGAAACATAAAACAATCTGTTCGCTCTTTTGAGAAATGGATTTCAATGCAGAATTCTGCTGGAGCAGCACTATTAACTGATGTGTTTGGAAAAAAAATGTTTTTTCCCATGACACTATCCCTTTAAGGTGCCATGGAGGCACTTATCACACAAATCACACCATACATATTCTTAGTGCCAAATCCATCTCCCATATGTATTAAAGGGCACTATGTTTGCTCAGGAGCAGTAACCCATATCAACCAATAAGTTATTTGCAAGTGATGGTAAATTCCACCTGCTGATTGATTGCTATAGTTTACTGCTCCTGGGCAAACGTAGTGCCTTTTATTGCATACCACCCATGTGTTTTCTTCTGGCAGGGGCATAATAACAGTGATGACTGGAAATACTGTGGTGTCTAAGAGCACTGTATGTAGAGCCCCTTTGACTTTCTTGATTGATGTCAATGTTTGTGTATATGATGCCAATGTGTGTATGTATGATGTCAGCGTGTGTATGATGTCATTGAGTGAGTGTGTGTAGGATGAAGACCCTTGATATTCTCTAAGGCTTGATTTAAAACATTTGCAATGGAGCTACAGCTACAGTAACAGCCCCTGATATTTAGGGGCTCATTCCCCATATATTGGGAATCTAATCTACTTAAAATTGTTACATAACTGTTGATGTTCCATGAAAAGGTTATTTAAATTAGAGCTTTTTAAATCTGTGACCTTGTTCGGAGATGAGAAAGGGTCAATAGTTTACCACATTCAGAGGGAAAGGGAGTGCACCACCACCCAACCAGTTAAATCAGTTATCAAATGGGAAACTTATGCTTCTGTTCACTATTTAAATAAATAGGGGTTGTTCCGAAGATAGATTACACTTTTCATTGTGATTAAAAAAATATGTATTGTTTTGCTGTTTTTCTCCTTAAAGAATTTAGAAACTCCACACCTGACCCCCGCCTCCTTGAGCAGTGAAGTAGCAAGGGAGAAGTTAGTTAATCTTGTCAACCTTTGCAGTTACATTTCATATATAATGAATTCTTTCTCATCTGTAAACCTGAGACACAGGCAGCAATTAGTAGAGGAAGCAAAGTGTTCAATCTTTTTGGATAGGAAGGGGGTAATAAGGATAAAAACAAAACAATGATGAAACAATGATGTGCTAGTGCTTTATAAAAAAGGATAAAATAGGCTGAATGCATTTTAATACAATCTATTTATCTGCCTGTTAAACAAAGGTGTAACATGTATAAGTTCAGTGCAGGCAGAGACACTGAATGAAAGCAAAATTAGATATTTGAAATATAGATGCCCTTTACATTCCGAGCTTTACTTTGCATGACTGTCTGATTATCTAGGTAAATGTTTTTCTGAGTGGGTGGATTGATTAATGAACTCCAAACAAGGAAGACCATTTCCGTTCATTACACCAATCATACTGTGTTGTAATGAAGCTGCTTTTTATAGCTGGGAATAAATCTTAGGGCACTTTTACAAACAGAATGAATAGGTCTATGCAACTCCACACAGCTTCTCTAGGAGCCACTTACTTTTATGGACCCTTTAGAAATTCCTGTATGTTTTTATATCATGGAGCAATGGTAAACGGCCTATAAGTTGTGTGCAGCTTTACCCCTGTGCTTTCTACTAATATATAGTATTGCTGAAGGAGCTGGATCATTTTCCCCAATGATCCCCTGGTGCAATGGCTCAAAAGGGTTGTAATTCTGATTTAAAGAACTATACAGTACGGTTTTAGTTTAATATTTATCTTTGTATTTCTCTAATGTAAATATATTTACTTACTCTATTGTAACTTCCTACGAAGGTACAACAGACTTAGCCTTGGGTAAGCTGCCATTGTCTCTTTCTTTTCATCTTTAGTGATGGGTGGATTTATTTGCCGCCGGCGAATACATTCGTGAAATGGCAGTGAAAATTCACCAGAGAAATTTCACTGGCATCAATTTCCGATTTTCATGATTTTTTTGTGAAATCGTTCGAATTCTGAATTATTCGTGAAAACATTTGAAATTCATGGATTTAAAGTGAAAACGGTTGAAATTCGTGAATTTATAGTGAAAACGGTTGAAATTCACAAATTTATAGTGAAAACTTTCGAAATTCACGAATTTATCGTGAAAACATTTGTCCCGAATTTTGTGAAATAGTGCCCCATGGCTACACAGCAGCTTGTTTATATAAAATATAGTATAGATTCTGAAGCAAACGCACCAGTTTTGCCAGTGCAGGGCAACACTACATTATACTATTATTCCTTTACAACACTTTTAGTGTCTTACTGTTCCTTTAAGAAGGAACTTTTTAAAGTTATTATTCTCAGTAGTGATTCTCAAGAAAACACCTCAGTTTTACCAGTACAGGGCAACATTACATTATATTGTAATTCCTTTAAAACACTTTCATTTTTTGGTGTTACCGTTCCTTTAAGAGCCTCTCCAAATGAATGACTCTCAACATACATTACATGGTCATCTTTAGAATTTAAGCACTGTCAATGAAAACGTTAGGCTTACTGGAAAATATCCTTCATAGAATCACTAGCTCAAATAGGTATGCTGTTGAGAACTGTTGGTGAAAAGTGCTGTATAAATCATGTCCTATCCTTCATTCATGTCTTTGAATAAGCAATATGGCAGCTCCCACAATTTGCCTTTCTAGCCTTTGACTTCCAGGGGATGATGGGATTCAGCAAGAAGCAGTCTGGGTATGTCAGTGCCTTGCTTTCTGTTATAGCAGCAGCACATACGTATAATAATGCAGAATGCTTTCTAGATAATCATCAAGCTTGGAAGAACTTTTCCTTCTGCACAACTACCCATTGAATAAAACTTCTAAACCTGCCTGACAGACCAGGTTTGAGATCCCTATTTAATGCTAGCAGAATATCTCAGCGAAGCTAAAATGTCATGTCCGTCAGATCAAAGTACCTTAATCCTTACACTGCTGCCTCCTTCCTTTTATTGTTCACTGGTTAATGACTCCACTACCACTATATATCACTTGACAACTCTGTTGGGGTTTCTTTATCTTTTTTAGCTCTTGTGTAACATACAGTTTTGCTTTGAGCTTGAAAGGGGTATAAAAAAAAAAGTAAAGATTCAAACGAGTGCAAGGTTTGCTGAATGAACTACCAAAAGTTGGTCTGTGGTACGTAATTTTCTCCTATAACTGTCATCATTTATAGACCAGAGTAATGTAAGTGGTAACTTTTTTTAGGATTTATTCTTCATTTAACATGAATTAAATTATACAGAATTATACTCTGATTAAATACACAAAATGTTCTTGCTTTAGGCTTAGTCCAGACGGGGAGATTCGGGGGCGATCCGTCGCCTGGCGACTTCTCGCCCCCGAATCTCCCCGAATAGTTAGGCACCGGCGAGGCTTAAAAGCGCCGGTGCGTGTTCACACGGTTCACAATTGCCTCGCCAGGCAATTTGGAGCGATTTTAAAAATCGCGCCGCTCCGTGTGAACACATACCTCCTCTCTCTTCTTGGGACCTGACAATTTCAGCCAGTGTGTGGGGTGGGGGTTGGACATACTGTATCCTGATCAGTGGTGTGGGGGCCCACAAATCATGGGCAGCATGAATGGAAACTTGTGATGGGCAAATTTATTCGCCAGGGTCGAATTCGCGGCGAATTCCCGCGATTCGCCACTGGCGAATAAATTCACGAAACGCCAGCGAAATTTCGCCTGGTGGAAATTCGGCAAAAAAAAAAACAAGTTGCGCGTCGTTTTTGACGCAACGCGACGAAAACGACGCGATGCAACGAAAACGACGCGTCGAAAACGACACGACGCACGACGAAAACGACGAGACGCAAAGCAAACGACGCAACGTGTGTCGAAGACGATGCGTTGTGCGTCAAAAGCGTGCCGCGACTCGTATCGTGAATTTTTCGCCAATTTTTTGGTGAAGCGAAACTGGGTAGATTCGTCCATCACTAATGGAAACCCCAATATGTACAGCATACGCCCTTTATCATACATATATACTGCTAGACCTCAACTCAGCTTTCTAACATGGAAACATTGGTTTAATGTCAAAGCAATTCAAGAACTCTAGAGTATTCTTGAGACTCTTAGAGGCCCATTCATTAACATTCCCGTTTACTGGTTTGTTTAGAGGTTTAAGAAACCACAAACAAATTCATTTTCTCTAAAACCACAAATGCCGTGCAAGTTGTTAAAAAATACAAATGTAAAAACGCATGACAAGAAAAAAAAAGTTGATAGATGCGCTAAAAAATAACCTCGGAAAACTTTAAAGCCTACGAAACAGGCATTTTCACACTTTAACATTCAACAGACAAATAAATAATCAAGAGCAGACGAAAAGTCAAGAAACGCTACATGGCATTTCTCACAGGTGAGATTTGGTGATAAAAATGGAAAAAAAAACATTTTAAATATGTTGATGGCTCTCCTCTTAACATTTAAAATGAAACATATGGAATGTTATATCAGATGAAGATGTAAAAATTCTCTTTTCTGATGCACACAAATTAATAGCAAATTAGTACAGATATGGGACCTGTAAGCCAGAATTCTGACCTGCAGTTTTCTGGATAACAGATCTTTTCGTAAATTGGATCATCATGTCTTGAGTATTTTAAATAATCATTAAAACATTAAATAAACCCAAGAGGATTGTTTTGCTTCCAATAAGGATTAATTATATCTTAAGTGCAAGCTACTGTTTTATTATTACAAAAAAAAAGGAATTACGTTATTAAAATTTATATTATTTAGATAAAATGTAGTCTATCGAAACCCTTCCTGTTATTCTTAACTTTCTGGATAAAATCCATGTATGTATGTATACATGATCAGCATTGATTAGGCAAAGAATATTTACATAAAATGAATGCATGATAGATCCCCATTTATTTTATGACACAGGCCCACAAAAAAAGGGATATTTTTATTCAAATTCCAAAATTTCTTGAACTCTCAAGAAATGAAGCTTGAATATGGAAACACTTTTTTTTTTTTTAAATCTTTCCATTTATAGGAATTTTCATCACAGATTGTGCTGCTTACTTAACAGAAGTAAATAATCTGTCTCCAAATATAAAATTATTTAGAAACGCCACTTCGATTAGCAGAGAAATACAGCTGCTTGTTGGGAGAGACATGCAGGTGAACTGATTTCTATTTGTTAAAGTGCATATGTTCCTAGGTTTTTATGCCAGATAAATAAACTACACCACCTGCTAAGAATTAAGTCTCATAACCCTATATGTAATATAAAGCACTAAGTTTGCCCAGGGGCAGTAACACATGGCAACCAATAAGATGCTTGCATTTAAACATGTGATTAGTGAATGCTACCTGCTGATTGGTTGCTATAGGTTACTGCCCTTGGGCAAACTTAGTGCCTTTTATTACATAACCCCGATAATGCTCATATGAAAGTAGAATAGTTTCTACTTACAAGGCTAGACTAGGGTTGCCACCTGTTCAGATTTCACTTGGCCAGCCCGGTATTCGGAAGATCGGTGAAAACTTCCTATCTGAATTTCCAAATTAGAATATCTGGACAGATATTTAAAAAAAATGCAATCAGCCAATTGCTGATCACCACGTCATGAGTCCCACCCCCGATATCACCAGTCCTGCCCCCAGATGTCACTCGATGTCATTCGAGTTTTTTTAATATAATATAATTTTTAGTGGAAGAAACCATTTTTCGGAATTTATTAAACCCAGAGAGTGTTAAAAATCTGAATAAAAAAGTACTCCAACTCAGACCTGCCAAGTTCATGTAGAAGTCAGTGGTTGAAGTCCCGAAGATATCCTGATCTACGCTGGGTTTTGTGTAATAATCTGAAGATTTTGTGGTTTTTGCATGTCTCTAGGCCTAGGGGAAAATGTTCTGAAAACTCAAACAGCCGACGTAGACTTGATGTGCCCTATGGTCCTGGCAGATTTGCTTGTTAAACAGGTTTCTGAATATTCTTCTGGCAATAGAAAAACCTATAGTTATATTTCCAAAGCGTATGCAAGAGGTTGAAGAAAACACAAGAGCTTTATATTTAGAACAGGTTCAGCTAATTCACACACGGATAAAGCTATGCCCTGCTACAGCACAACAAAACCAGCCAGACAAAAGCATATCTGCCAATCACTCACTAGCTGAAATTTGCTTTTTTTTGGTTGCATGCTGTAACAAATCATAGCGTCTTGCTTTTTGCACTTTAATTAAAAATTTTTAAGTTATTCTACCTTCTAAATATATTGCCTTATTCAAGATTCCTAAACTCCTCGTCTTCTATCCTATTACACAATAGACAATGAAAACAAGCAAATTCTGTTGGTGTAAAGAAAATATTTAACTCCTTACTGTTTCCCCCCAAACATATGTCAATCCAGGATAGACATTTCTTATGTTCAAACTGTTGTTTTATTCTTGACATCACATTTATACTGAATACTCACCAAGGTGTGTTCATTTTTTAAATATATACGGTATGTACAAATGTGACAATTTTAATTAAACAAAAACACACACATATATACATATATGTAAGTACACTCCTTGTCTGAGCCACACCAGCTTACTTGGGTCCCATCTTCACTTATATACCTGCTACTGACCTGTTCATTTGTGACTCACAGGAGGCAGGGTGTGGCAGGTGCTAATATGTATATATATATATATATATATATATATATATATATATATATATATA
>CM044442.1:12406298-12514172 GCA_024363595.1 Xenopus borealis
TCTATCTATCTATCTATCTATCTATCCGTCTGTCTATCTATCCGTCTATCCATCCATCCATCCATCCATCCATCTATCTGTCTGTCTGTCTGTCTGTCTGTCTATCTATCTGTCTGTCTGTATCATCTATTATCTATCAATCTATCTATCTATGACTCTGTGTCATTCTCTTCCCTCATTTTTATTTTTAATCTATTATATTTTTAAAATCCACAACATCTATTTCATGACAGTTCCGGGGCTATTATTATTATTATTATGAATAATTACTGGGCTCCAGATAATGTTATTCTGCTTATGACTCACCATATAAACTTGAGAGTCTATCCTGAGATCACAATTTATATCTTAGTGCTAAATCCAAACTTGTAGCAATGCTTAATAGTTTAATTAATCCCCATTCTAACATTATTTGAATTGCTTTTTGAAGTCTGTACTACAGTCACATTAAAGTGTTAAAGAGCAGTGTTAGTAGTCAATGTATTACAATTATTTATACATGCAATCTCGTTGATTTTATCAGTGGGGTAAAAAGTGAAAATATATGCAAATTGAAATGTTATTTTAATTTGTTGGTCCTGTAACAACTAAATAAAGTTCATTAGACAGGTTTAGGACCTGTTATCCAGAATGCTTGGATTAAGGGTCTTTCCATAATTGGATTTCTATCATTTGTCTACTAATATATAATTTAAACATGAATTAAACCCAACAGAATTGTTTGCCTCCAACAAGTATTAATTATATCTTAGTTGGGATCAAGTACAAAATAGTGATGGGCGAATTTATTCGCCAGGGGCGAATTCGCGGTGAATTCCCGCGATTCGCCGCTGGCGAATAAATTCGCGAAACAGCAGCAAAAATTTGCCGCCGAAAAAATTTGCCTAAAAAACGAGTCACGCTGCGTTTTTGACGCGACGCGCCGAAAACGACGCGACGCGCGCCGAAAATGACGCGACGCGCCGCGTTTGACGCGACGCATGTCAAAAACGACGTGCGACTCGTTTCGCGAATTTTTCGCCAATTTTTTGGCGAAGCGAAACGCGGGAGATTCACCCATCACTAGTACAAAATACTGTTTTATTTTTACAGAGAAAAAGGAAAATTCTAATTATTTGATTAAAATTGTGTCTATGGGAGATATCCACATTCACATAATTTGGAGCTTTCTATATAAAGGGTTTCCAAATATCATATCCCTTACCTGTAGATGTGCTATTTATATGTTGCTGCCTGGTTGGTTCTGGGTAGTGATGGGCGAATTTATTCGCATGGGGTGAATTCGCGGCAAATTCCTGAAACAGCAGCAAAAATTCGCTGCCAAAAAATTCGCCAAAAAAACGAGTCGCGCGTCGTTTTTGACGCGCGACTCGTTTCGCGAATTTTTTCGCCAATTCGCGAATTTCTCTGGAAATTCGAGAATTTTTCAGCAAAGCGAAACGCGGGAGATTCGCCCATCACTAGTTCTGGGCAATAAAGTGCTCCTTGGTAGTAGACATTGCCTTCACCCACTGTCTTGCTCAGGGCCCAACCTCCACTATAGCTTAAGTCAAAAAGGCAAGAGGACAATGTTAAACCACATAGTGGTCAAGGACACTAATAAATATAAAAGTTAGAGAAACTTTAGCAGATGCATGGTGTGTGTTGCCAGGGTTTTGGTGTGGTTTAGATAACTGGGTTATTCTATGGCTACTGTCTCTAGATGCCATTAGGTGCCTTATTACCTATAAAACAAAATCCTATGAAGTTAAATGAGAATATAATGATAAAAAGCACTAAGGACATCTGCTTCAACTGGTTTGTCTCCAACCTATAACCCTCCTCCCCCTATCAATATATAAAGGCTGATTAGTCACAATTTGGGGTGGGGGGGTCTCAAAGTAATGGTGTGAATGCCAAGTGCAAAAGTGGGATTTCGTTTTTGTTATTTATTACACTGTCTACTTTGGTTTATAAGATGGGGATATAGGCAAACACAAAGGCAAACGGTCTATTCACTGGTAGAGAACTTTATGGATACAACTGAATCCATACAGCAAAAATGACAGAATATGTGGAATTACTTTTTTTCCCTTTATAGTTTCTGCTAAAGTTTCTGTTTAGTCAAGCCAATGGTTGCTAGGAAACGAATGGAAAATTTACTTGATCTTCTATTGTGCGATAGTTGCCTAATTGTATTATGAATCTCTATCTACGTGGAAAAGCACTGAGCACTGCTCACATTGAAAGCAGAATAATTAAAGGTGTGTGATTTTTCTCCCGTTGTTATACATTAAACCATTGTTCCATTTGTACACAGAAGGAAAAGCACTATTAAAAAACTTGACTTTTATCCATCCTTATTTACTTTTATAGGAAAGCTTGGTTAGTAAGACATACTGTAGAAGGGGTATTTACAGGAGAGAATTAGGGAGAATTTACAGACTATGTAAACCAATAATTGTAATGTATGGGTATGGAACCTGTTATCTAGAATGCTCAGGACCTGGGGTTTTCCAGATAATGGATATATCTGTAAATCTCCATACATTAAGGGGCCGATTTACTAAATTCACGTGAATAGATCAAAGTTTGATCGAATATGCAAATTTTGGAACATTCGTTCATCAAATAGCGAATGGTCGAACGATTGAATACATTCGAATAGAGTCGAATGAACGAATATTCGATCTTACGATCATTCGATCAGCGAAGGATTTAATTTTTTAAGTTTATTCGATTGCCTACTTCGGCAGATTGGACCTACCGAATTGCAATAGAAGCCTATGGGAGCATAGGCTTCTGAGGCTAAGTCCTGCTGCCTGGGAGTGTCGCCTGTGATTACAAATTGTAAATCTATCCCAGGTGTAATATGTTTTTATGGATCTGTCGCAAAACATGATTATTTCAAGCCAAGGAACTAAATGTTATTGTGAATGGGACATAAAATGAGCTGCCGGTAAATCTGGCTAAAGCATAGCGATGATTGAAGACATTACTTATGTAATTGGTACCTTGTTTTATATAATCATTGGGTGTGAGACAGAAGTGGCATTTGGGAGTAGTAATAAAATCCCACAAGAGGCAGTTGCTTTCTGTTTGGCTGTAGGGTCGCCACCTTTTGGCCCCATGAATCTGGGCAGGAGATGGGACCCTGGCACACTAGGGTTGGGTTGTGACACTGTGTGTGGGGAGGGCGGTCTGTATTGGCCAATCTCTGAGGAGTGAGAGTAAGTACAGGGTAGCTAGTGAGCAGCTCAGCTGTGGTTCCAACCAGGAGAAATAGTGGGGTTAGTGGTGTGTACACCACTAGCTCAGGGATTCAGTGGGTGAGGTGAGGACCAGGGAGGGTGCCAAGACCGAAGCTGAGTATTTCTGGGCACGAAGCTATCCTCTCTGGGAGGATTTGCCCCAGGATGTGTTCATTCTAACTGTATTATTTCACTGACCATTTCACTCTAGCATTGAGCTTTAGTTCTCCATAGTTCTCTATTCAAGCCTGCCTCCTCCAACAACCTGAGCTGGATCAATCCACTATTGCCAAATTATCCAGTCCAAGTATCCTGACAAATTGAAGTCCAAGTTGTACTGCAATGTCTGCTTGCTTGACATAATATATTATGGGCAAATATATAGCTATGCTTAGGCTTACACAGTCAGCAGAATGCATCTGTACAGAAATAGTGTAAAGGTCACCTGACCAAAGAGCAGGGTGCTGCCATGCTCATTGTAAATCATTAGAATAATGAAGGATTAGTTGTATGGGCTGCTGAAGCCTCCCTTTCTATTTACCCTGAATAATGTATGCTCTATCTAACTAAAAGTAAATATAAATTCCTCTTAACCAAGAAAATGCACCGTACTCCATTGATTCAGTCCAAAAATACCTGCAAATTCTGATCATTTATGGTTTATGTTACGTCCTCTGTTTTCAAATCTTCCACCACATGACAGAAGCATGGTAAGCTCCCCAACTGCAGCACATTTTCCTGCTGGCATCAGAAGAAATACATTAATCCACTGGATATATCCTAGGACAATATTATCTCAGGCACGCAGGCGATATTTCTTGCATTCAGCTGAAAAGGAATAAAATCCCTGGAAATTTGGTTGAAAACTATCACACTGAGAAGTGATAGGTAAACTGTCTGATATTCCAATCAGGACTTACTTTCAAAATGCTTTTCATCACTGATGTAATAATTTTCTTGCTGAATGAAGTGAAGAGACCCATAAAGTGTTCATTTTTTTTTAAAAAGATTGCACCCAATATCTCCTGCCATAGAAATCCTTCTTATAGTTAGAAATGCTTATTGGGATATTTACAATCGCTATGCTGCTGCCAAATAATGATGACAACTTCGGATTTAAGGCAACTATCTTTTGTAGTTTGTACAGATTTGATATAAAATGTCTCTTTCTATATAGTGCATACTAGAGCAAATATGCACAAAAAATCTCCACTGTATCGGCGCCAGTCCGGAAAATAGTACGGACACTCGTATGCTTGTGGTCTGGGCTTTATTTGAACATTGCACAGAGAGGGTGTTGAGCATGAGGGTGGATTATAAAAAGCACTGACTTACGCGTTTCTTGCTGGATTCCCAGCACTTCCTCGGAGGAGACACATGCGATCGGGTGAGCTCCAGGATTGACCCGCATTCTTACTCTAATTATTTACAATACTTGAGCAAATACCCTTATAAAAACACATATAGAAACACATACATATTAACTGGATTCAGCACCTATATCCAATACGATCAACTGTCTAACATTCTCACTAAATATATTACATGAGCTTTGTAGACACAAGAATGAGTAAGTGCCCCAGAGTGGCACAAAATGCATGGCTTTATGTACAACATAATGTAGAATATTTCTAAAAGTTTCCAGAAGTTTGTTCCTGAAGCCGTTTTATACCCGTTCTCCAACCGGGGAATTCTTTAAATATCAACACATCTGAAAACAGCGCTCCTCCAGGAAGCTCAGGGAAAGACAAAAGTAGAAGAAAAGGAAGAACAAAAAGAAATAAAAGGGTATATTTATCAAAAAGTGAAGTTAAGAGTGAAGTTCCGCCACTTGAGGGAAATTCCGCAGCTCTCTATTCATTTCTATGGGATTTTTGAAGGCGTATTTATCAAAGGGTGAAACTTCACTTCACCCATTGATAAATACGCCATTCAAAATCCCATAGAAATGAATTGAGAGCTGTGGAATTTCACTCTAGTGGCAGAACTTCACTCTTTGATAAATTTACCGCATAGTGTAGTATTCTTTAAGTAGTTGTCCAACTACTAAATGAATACTACCCTTCTTTTTGTTCTTCCTTTTGTTCTACTTTTGTCTTTCCCTGAGCTTCCTGGAGGAGCGCTGTTTTCAGATGTGTTGATATTTTTGTACAACATACAAGCTGCAATACGAGGTCCATTTTGTGCTAGCGTTTGTTTTACGTGGTTGTGTTTACTGTATGATGCCATCTTAGTAGCAAATTTATTTTTTATTATGAAAGGTATTTTGACCATCTGTAGTTTCCTGGAGCCCCTAAAAACCTCTAAAACAATGGCTGGTTTTTTTCTGTTCAAGTGCCTTGAGGTTTCAGCCTTTGGTCAGCACCACCTACAGTAGATCATAATAAGAAACTATTGGTGCCATTCAAAGTTAGTTTCTACCCTATTTTATATAAGAATAGATAGGATAGATTTGGTCTTCTAAAATCTCAGGAAATTCAGACTTTTTCTTGTAATGTTATATCACTAAAATAAATATACGTATAAAAATATTGTTTTACTATACCACTTTATCCTGATGATACAGTTTTGTGCCAGCCTGGTAACGGAAAAGTCAGAATTTCCAGGAAAACTCCCTCATGTGATCCTGGATCCTGCCATGTACTTTGGTGAGATTACCCCATTAAGAATTATTGGAATTCTCTGAGTATAATTCTAAATTCTCACCCTTGTTGATCTTAACAATAGGATTTTAGGTGTATTTAGGAGAGCAAGTCCACTTTTTTCTCAGTCACACTTACTGAAATTCAATCTGGGCCCCTTGGCCACTGTGCCCGGCTCCCTCTGGGGTGGGGCAGCCCCACAATTTCTGGGAGTTCCAATTGCAAGTCAGATGCCAAAGTCATTTTTCTGGCCCTCAGTCTGCCCAATGTAATAGGATATATATGTGTGTGTTTTACATTTGTTGTACATTTCTTCTACTAGACTTCTATTAGAGCCCATTAAGTCAATAAATGATTATCCCTCAAAATATATTTCCCTGATGGCAATGCTGCTTTTAAATGCAGTTGAGGAAACAGAAATTGTCAGGTGGACCTCAGAACTAATTCCCTTAGAATCTTTATATTACATTCCAACACCTCGTGATTGGAAAAAGCTAATATATTTATGGCAATATTTTATGTGCTGTGGTAAATGCCATGATGAAAATCTGTATTTAAAAAAGAAAAACTTGATTACATGTCTATATACACTGCAAAGGCCTAATAGATTGAGATCTTTTAACAAAAGAAATACTATACCTGTCAATTAATGTACTGCACAAGATTTCTCTTCAGAAGAAACACCTTTAAATGTTAAAAGGCACAGGGACAGGCTATAATTCTATGTGCATCTGCTGTAAATTTAAAATGTATCTATTGGAAGAACCTAATAATCGCAGTATCCAGAATCTACTGATACTAAAAAATGTACTTTGGCTATTTTCATAAATTATTTTTTGTCTAGTTCTCAAGATATTAGCTGTTTTTAGAAACAGCATTTGAAACAGCAGCGATACCTACTGATGCTTTTCAACAGTAGGCAGAAAATGAACTTACTGAGACTGCAACAGTCTTGTGATACTGCTTTGCTTGGAAAATTAAATTAGTGACGGGAAACTGTCATGGGAAAACATGTTTTTTTTAAAACGCATCAGTTAATAGTGCTGCTCCAGTAGACTTCTGCACTGAAATCCATTTCTCAAAAGATTTTTTTTATATTCAGTTTTGAAATCTGACATGGGGCTAGCCATTTTGTCATTTCCCAGCTGCCGCATGTCATGTGACTTGTGCCAGCACTGTAGGAGGGAACTGCTTTCTGGCAGGTTGTTGTTTTTCCTTCTCAATGTAACTGAATAGTACACAGTGGGACATGGGTTTTACTATTGAGCGCTGTTCTTATAGCTATCAGGCAGCTGTTATCTTGTGTTAGGGAGACGTTATCTGGTTACCTTCCCATTGTTCTGTTGTTAGGCTGCTGGAGGGGAAAAGGAGAGGGGGTGATATCACTCCAACTTGCAGTACAGCAGTAAAGAGTGATTGAAGTTTATCAGAGCACAAGTCACATGACCAGGGGCAGCTGGGGAATTGACAAAATGTCTAGCCCCATGTCAGATTTCAAAATGAAATATAAAAAAATCTGTTTGCTCTTTTGAGAAATGGATTTTAGTGCAGAATTCTTCTGGGACAGCACTATTAACTGATGCATTTTGAAAATTTTTTTTTTCCATAATAGGATCCCTTTAAGTAACATCCCTCTGATCAGTCCTTCCCTGTGGTAGCTCCCTGCAAAAAATATGAATGTTAAATTAAACTCTGGATAAATTACTATTCAATAATTATGTAAAGAATAATCAATAATCTAACCCTTGTGGTTTAACTGAACATTACTAGAGAAGGAAAAGTAAACTCTGCAAGGTGTATTTCCTTTTAATCGGCAAGCAATATCTAAACCAGTGTAATAGCCAAAGTACCTTACTGTCCAATAATCTCGACTTACACGTTTGTTAGATAATAATGATGGATTGATTGGAGAAATAAGGGCCCTGAAGTTAACAGACTACTGTTTCCAAATTAAATATCACCTTTGAAAAAGTTATTGTGAAAAATGAAAACAAATGACATTGTTTATACAGACAGAATCTCGTATACCTCTCTGCATTGCTAATACGCAAATATTAATCTTCATTAGCCGCCCAACCCATCCTAAACATTGATTACTTTATTAGTGGGAATTGATTACATTATTAGTGGGAATTATACATCTTTTGGCTGAACCACTTCCAGCAATGCTGCTACCCAGCAACACGATGAGAATGAATGCTGAATATTGCACTTCATTAAATCAGTCTTCATTGCTTAAAGGGACAGCATTACCTCCAATAATATGTTTTTCTTAAGAAGATCTATTGCAGATTCCTTCCGAATGATTCAATGATGTTCTGTCCAGGGATGTTCTTGCTGACTGAAGAGACCATGCTGACTTGTATGACCAGTGTATGGAGCATACCTCTCAATGGTCCTTCCATGGTGCAATGCCAAATTGTGGACACTAAGAGGCTTTGGACCATTGTCCAAATCCTCTTGGTCAGAATGTCGCCTATCAGAATGTAGCCAAGTATGACCAGGATGGGCTTGGGGTGTTTCCTAAACTGTCCCAATTTTGAGAACATACTGTATTTGGAGGTATGAATGAGCACAGTGCACACAGCTTGTAGCCTATACCAATTCTGTTCTGTCCCCAATGGAAGAAAAGGACTCCTTGTTAAAGGTATGTTTCAATGCATGAGTGCACAGGTCCAAAAATTATTTTAGAATCACTCATTGCATATCAGAACCAAAGTTGGAAAGCAATTAATCTAAAACCATATGCCAAACTTCATTCTCTATAAGCCAGTCCTTCCAATCTTCATTAGAATATATAGAACACAAGTACCTTAATTTTCTTTTATAATAACTTCTGCCAACTGGTTTTACAGACATTTGAATGTGGCTGTTTAAATGAGTTTAGATATGACACGCAACAGAGTAAACTGTTCAGGTACATGTTGCCATGACAACCCAGGCACCAGACTGAATTTGTCTGTGATAGCATGAAACGATGGGGAATCATTATAAAAAAAGAGAAGTAACTGTAAAGTGAAGAAATAACAGAAGAAAAAAGAATTATGACCAATGGGTCAAGACTGATGTTATTTGCTACTGAAATACAGCTTAGAGAAACTTGTTCCTGCAACTGGAATTAAAAAGTTTAGCAGAAGGTAAAGAGAGCTAGAAAACAAAGTTACTTACCCCTGCAATAAGTCATATCCTTATTTTAAGGAAGGGGTGCAGTAATCTAGTGTCCCAATCAGACACATGTAACAACTCTTGCCAATAAATCTTGGAAAGGTAGACAAGCATGTCTAGTATAAGTAATTCTAGGGCAACTGGACTTGCTGTGTAATCATTGAAGATATTTCACTACTCATTCAAGCAACTTTTTCGGTTGAACTGACTGGTACGGGCATGATACCTTGGTAATCCTTACACAGTAACCCCACAGAATAACACCTCTGTGAGTTTCAGATGTCACCTCTCTGAAGTGTGCCATTATGGCTGGATTAGTGGAAGAGTTTTTAGGCTGAGGACTTCCCATACCAGTCAGTTGAACTAAAGAAGCTGTTCGATGAGTAGTGCAATGTTTTCAATGATTACTCAGCAAATCCAGTTGTTTTAGAATTACTTTTACTAGATGTAACATGACCTACATGAATGGTCATAGCAGAACATGGATTTCCACTCAGGGGCACTAAATTCTTATATTGTAAGCATCTTATTTTATACTGTATGTATCTGATTCTATACTGACGCAGTACAGAGAATCCCCCAATGGGCACAGTCCAAAATAATTATCATCAAACCATCCTCACTTCCATTGTGGACCTTTAGAAAAACCTATACCATATATCACTATCTATATTTATTTGCTTTGAAAGTGGGCCTTGGGTGTCAAGTTCTCTGGTGGGCTCTATTCTAGGAAACCCAATCAACACTGCGTGTGGCTGATTCTACTGGATGCAGAGGTACCATTTATTAACACATATTTCATGTCCCTTTAAGAATATAGATTAATTAGGTTTTAAGAAAACCAGGACTGGATCACTATCACCCTAATGACATGGGGTTAGTTGATGCTCCTGTGATCTGTAATCCCACCAATAGGCAACTTCCGGTTATTTTAGGCGCATGGCGCAAAATTCAAGGGGTACTTAAAGGCGCCTTTTTCTTGCGATCATTGCCTGTTATAGGTTTACCTCCTTGTGAGTTCCTGGTGCCTTTGTGCTTTTGAGCTCTTGAATTCTGTTATCTGATTCCTGTTGTGACCCCTGCCTGTGTATTGACGATTCTGACTTCTGTGACCCTACCTTGTCATCGACTATTCTGTACCTGTATCCCCTCTGATTGATCTCTTGGTTTGACCCTTGCCTGTCTGATTCCGATTGTGCTCCACCTGCCTCGACCTGACCTGATTGACTATGCTTTCCTGTCTATGCCTTGTACCACAACCTTCTGCCTAAAAGACTTTTGCTTTACGTTTGTGCACCTTTGCTTATCCAGAACCCTTCGCTTTGCACTTCTCTTATTAAGACCCAGCGGCATCCAATTAGCCGAGGGCTTCTCCCGAGGTGAAAGGCGGCTGTTAGAGGCAGATGCAAGAACCAAGAACAGGGTGCTTAGCATTGGTTCTGGTTTTAGGGTGCCTACAGTGACAAGTGACCTATGTAATATACAGGAGATGTGGATAAATGAAAAAAAGGGATGTAGTCAGGTAAATGAGAACGTGGTTACAGGTTATGGTAAACCTTATCTTTAATTAGGTCATAATGACCGAAATGGAAACCATCAAGCCCAGCAAAGTCTTCTATGGTGAGAGGACATGGAGTATTTTTGGAGACTTGGTATTATATTGCTTGGATAATTTGCCATAATTATACACCCGATGACGCAATGATAAATGTTAATGTCAACCCCCACCTTTTGACTGGTTATGTATTCTGTGAAGCTCTAAATAATTCAGCTTAGTTACCACAAGGTAGTGTCTTATTAGTACATTGAATCCATTCAAATCTTAATCCTGTTGGCTGAGGCTGCTGGGAAAAAATGTGCTTGATATAACAGGAATTGTTCCCAGTCTAAAATCTAGATATTTCCATGAATTTATACCCTTGAGCTATGCATCAAGAATCCTTAACCCTCCGTGTCACACTACGACACTTACCAAACCATAATATTTTTATTAAGAAGAGATTGTTATTGCTTTTAATAATCTTCTAGGGGTCACACATGTTTAACATATTTTCACACATGAGGGACGGGATATAATTATTATTTCAAGAAAGAAACCATTTTATGTGATCGGCTGTTCAGGCAAGGAAAATCAGTATGCACATCGTAATGATTAACTTGCTTGTAAAAAGTCCAATCCCATAAAAAAAGGAAAAACCTTATCAGAGTAGTCACGACAGGTTACGGAAAATCTAATTGTTAAAATATATCTCTTGTTAAAATATATCACGAAAACTAATAATTCAACTCAATGCACGACATTACAAGATATAGGGGTAGATTCATCAAAGAGTGAAGTTCCGCCACTAGAGGGAAATTCCGCAGCTCTCAATTCATTTCTATGGGATTTTGCAAGGTGTATTCATCAATGGGTGAAGTGAAAGTTCACCCTTTGATGAATACACCTTTAAAAATCCCATAGAAATGAATTGAGAGTTGTGGAATTTCCCTCTAGTAGCGGAACTTCACTCTTAACTTCACTCTTTGATAAATCTACCTCTTAGAGAGTTGGTATTGCTGGCCATACATTGCCCATAAAAGCTTCAGATCTGGCTCTTCCAGACAGCACCAGCAGCTGCCAACAACCTGCCTAAACAAATCTGCCCAAAATAATATGCAGTCATTTGAGGAGCACATCAATATGTTGATGAGTTCCTCTCTTGACAGGTCTTCTTGATTCCACATTATAAATGGATCCTTGGGCCAGGATGTTGGTGGCTGAAACAGGTAAAGATCTATTAGTCTGGTAACCCCCACTAAATGAGTGGCCTTTGCTGTGTATTCCCAGTTTATGAGCTAGCTTTTAATGAAAGAAGTCTAAGGGGGAAATTCACAAAAGTGTCAGTAAAATAAGTAACCCAGAAGCGGCGGTCGACAAATTTGTAACCAGATGTTACCATCTCTGAATGTCTCGTAAGTCCGACAATTTTCTAAAATGTCATATATATTTTCATCGTACAGACGACATTTTACACGACATTTTAAAGACAATTTGACCGACATTTTCATTTTGGAGAGCCTAATGTGTCGGAAAAATTGTCCGCAAAAAAAATTAGTTTACGAGTAATTCATAAAAATGTCGGGGAAAGTGGCGTGGAAAAAACCACACCCACTTTTCACTACACTATTTCAAAAGTGTCGTATATGTCGGAAAATTGGCAGGGAAATGCTCTGTGAATTTGTTGTCTGTTGCTACGACATTTGAAAGACATTTGAAAGACATTTTTTCCTTCCCGACACTTTTGTGAATTCCCCTCATTATGTGTCTACAGTAAGTCCCTTCTTACATGCAGTAATATGTGCTTATAAAATCTTAATTTTATACAATTTTCGGAACATTTATTTTGGGTGGACACACATGACAGATATGTGTGCACCATGAATTGGTTCATTTGGTTTATTCACCAGGCAGGTTGAAAAGGATGGCCAGCTTCTTCTTACTTTGTGCAGTTACAAAACAAAGGTTACCCTTCTATGGTATGGTTCTGATCAGTTGGATACTGAAGAGTAATGGCCAGTATTGCATAGCCCTAAAACTGCTCAGTTACCCAATGCCTTATGTTCCACACCCAGGCCAGAATATCAGATCCACAGGACAGGGACTCATTGAGCTTGAACAGAAGTGAATAATTAGCAATATCATATGAAATATGTAGATGAATATTTTAAGGTCCGCAAGCTACTTAGAGCCTTGGAAAAAAGAACCAAAAATAAAACCTCCAAAACGCAGGTAAATATACATAATTACAGTTTTATCATATCATTGTGCTCAATAAAGAAATAATCTCTTGCTATGCTTTGCAGCCGTTTAATCTGCAGCATTAAGCACCTTGTTTATTTTGCCATCGCAAATGTTTACTGATCGTTCAACATTTGAAATGTGCAATAATTGATGTAGCTCAGTTTGATTAGAAATAATGTAGTGGTAATGCCACCAGCACTTTGCTTGTAAGTGAAAATAACCCTTCTTTTCATTGTTATTATCTAAGGACTTTAACAGCTCCCACGGGTACTATAACTTGTATAATAGATTAAAAGCTAGTTAAATGCTTTTTTTTTTTCTGGCTTGGCAGAAAACCAGATTCTTAGGCTCTTATCTTTGAAATATAGTACACTTATGAGAAGCACGTGACAAGGCGTGTGCATGGGCACTGTGAGTGCGAGAGAGAGCGCAGATTGCAGATCTTTCTATATATAGTCACTGACTTAGTTAAGGAAAGCACTTTGGCTGCTCTCACTTGGGTTTCTCAGCACTGTGATGGTGTCCACAATACTGTATAGTATGTTTGACACATATTTTCAGGATACAAAATGGGTATGGTGACACAACAGGGGCCATTTATAAAGTGTAGTGCAGAGTGCAAAATGCAAGAAAATGAAAGCCAACAGACATGTTTTTTGCAAATTGCTGCAGCTATCTGCTCTCCAAATGAAGCTTGGAGATCTGCCTTCTGCTGGTGAATTCAACAATGTCTTTGGTCTATTCATGAGCAGGAAGGCAAATACTGTAGGTTTCCCCTATTGCTGCCCCTTATCAGTTTCCAAACTTTCCAGCCATTTAGATACACAAGTTAAGGAGATCCAGTGGGTGCACGCCACAATGAATCCTTGTTCTATTTGCAGAAAAAACAGGGCTGCCTTGACTCCATGGACACTGCACTCTGTACTTCCCACCAGGTAAAAAAAAAAATTCATGGACAGACCCCTGATGCAAGTGTTCTTGAAATGGTGTGATTTTGCATGCTTTAGACCTCTGGTTAATGTTTCTCTGTAAATGAACCCCAGTGGGTCTGTGATATACTTTAGGGACACTTAGGTATTTTTAAGGTACCAGGAGGAAGTTGTTTGTGGTTGTCAAACATTTCTTCATTAAGATGGAGATTAAAGGTGTCCATACATGGGTTAGTAAAATGTGCCAACAGATGATATTAGCTGTTTATTTGCCCATGTATGGGGTCCTCCAAAGGTCTTCCACAACCAGTATCTGGCCGAAAATTGTTGATTCAGTCCTTGCTCTGACTGGCTGTATTTCCGCTTATGTGATTCGAGATCAGTCCATTATCACCCACCTTTGCGGCCTCACCAAATGAGCATATATTCAAGTTTATAGACAGCTTCAGAGTCAGCCTCAGACCCATACAAATGATAAAAATATCCCTCAGCACCCTGATATGTTTTGATTTTTTTCTCCAACTGGTGGAAGAGAAATGCAACCATCCTATAATCTCACATCAACAAAGATCTCCCTCTATTTTCCCAGACCATCTGTGATACTTAGTGATGTCATTGTGAAGTTTGCCTTTGTTCTTCTCATGTATTTGTGGCTAGGGTGACATTTACATTTTGCCAGTCTAAGCTGCAGCAGCAAATTTCTCTGTACCCCCTCCCCAGAGCCACTATGCTCCATTGCTTTACAAGGACAATATCCCCCACCACAAAGCAGCCCAACAGATGCTGTAAGACCACAGTTCCCAACATTCTCAGCTGCTGCTTATCTAAAGGTTGCAAAGAACCATAATTCAATTCAACAACAGATGCTATTAAACGCTCCACCTCTATAAGGATATAATCTGATTTCTGCTATGTGGTTTGTTATAATGCTGTCTGTGGTCACTGCAGATATTCATCAGTCAGTGAAGAAATGTCATCACCATCTACTGTCTTGAAAAAAAACCCCCAAAAATACTTGACATGTTGACAGCAGAGTCTCTTTAACCGAGATCCATTTACCCTTATCTGTCTTATTGTGCCGCTCTGGTCTGCCTGAACAAGTTCCAGATCAATGATTCATTTATTTTGTGGTTTGCGGTGTCCTTTTCTTTGCTCAAATTCATTTACTATCTCTGGCTGGTGACTTGTGCTGTTTAGTTCCTGTAATGGATTAGAATACTCACTGACCTATGGCATCGGCAAGTCAAGGCCATCTATTCTAGTAGCTGCTGCTGCTGCTGGGGATTTAAGACAACAAAAAGGGGTGGGGAGCTTAGAAACATGAAACAAAGACTTAATATTGCAGATATCATAGTGATATCATCAACATAGTGACATCACTGATGCTGCACACTAACACCAGACAAATCTGCAGCAACTCATGGCAACCAATCACTTTTTTAAAATATTCTTTTTGCAACAGTCTGAATTGACTGATTAAGCTAGATTTTGATTCCCAAATCTCACTGTAATTGACCTACAAGCTGGGACTCCATTAACAAAAGCTATTGTTGCCATGTACTTGTAAAACCAATGTCTTTGCTTCAGAAACTCTACTATAGTTTATATAAACAAATTGCCATGTAGCCATGAACAGATCAGTGCTGAAGAATCCCATTGTATACTACAGAGCGTGTCTGTTATCTGCTGTGTATCATGTGTTCTTTCTCCTTTTTCAGCCTTGAATGGCTGCCCCCATAGCTACACAGCAGCTTGTTTATATAAACTAAAGTAGAGTTTATGAAGCAAACACACTAGTACCAGTTGCAATGTGTACCCCTACTGTCAAAGTATATGTTAGTTTATGAAGTAAGGTACTGAAAGAAGTATCTCTAATAAATAATGTTCATAATAATAAATGTATAGTTTTGTTACTTACGGACCCCTGTATTACTTTACCTGCACTTATCTACTAAGTTGGTATTGTACAGAGTCATAACAGTTTGTAGGAGTCAAACGCTACTCCAGAGATATAATGATCAATCTCTGTGATGTCCCCCAGTAAACATGTGGCACTAGGGGGTCACCAATATTCTTTTATTGCCTCACTGTCAAGGATTATGCCATTACCAGAATGACAAAGTGTTCTACAGAGGAGGATTTCGTTTAATTAAATTTTTCATGTGATCATGGAAGCTCATAGCCAATAAATTTGGTTCAATGCAGTCTCGCTATTATCTAATTCTGTGTAAATCCTCAGGGCAGCCCAGATGCAAACACTTCAAAGGCTTTTTTTTTTACAGGATATTGAAAATGATACTCACTCAGGGACTGAGGTTTAAGCACTGATCTGCTACTGTTTTCTTTACGATTAGAGCTACAACACACTAAATGTCATTTAGTCAAACCACTGTGTTCCGAAGGATTTGTAGAACCGGCTGACTGTTTGCCTTTAATAAATTCCCTCAGCGCTGGAGAATACAGTACATTCTGTTATTTCCACAAATACAAGAAGAGGCTGCAGAACAATATAATGACTTACAGCAGACATGGAATGCACTTGCTGATTTATTCTAAAATGGACAATCAACATTGGCATTAAAAAATAACTCCATGGTTTGTTTTAGCAGTTCCATTTATGCATAGGCTTGGGACTAGTGATGGGCGAATCTACCCTCTTTCGCTTCGCTGAAAAATTTGCTAATTTCCAGCAAAATTCGCGAATTGGCGAAAAAATTCACGAAACGAGTCACGGCACGTTTTTGACGCCTCGCGTTGACTTCGACGCACGTTGCGTCATTTTCGACGCGACGCTGGACTCGGTTTTTTTTTTTTGCCGCCAGCAAATTTTTGCCAGGTGAATTTTCGCTGGCGTTTCGCGAATGTATTCGCCGGCGACCGAATTCGCCCCTGGCGAATAAATTCAACCAAACCCAATATTAAGAAATGTTACAAAACTAGAAAGTATAAGGTAGGATCAATGTCATTCAACTTTATCCATATAGAGGGACAGTCTCCTTTACTATGTTTCTGTGGGTAATAATATATATAATAAAAACATTTCAAAGTAAAGCTCTTGAGCAGTCAGAACCGGTATACGTGGAAACCAAACTTTTGTCTTTTTGTGCTTAAAGGCAATGAAAATATATTGTACTTCGGTGCTGCACTGGTAAAACTTATGGGTTTGTTTCAGAAACTCCACTATACTGTAGTTTATATAAACAAGCTGCTGTGTAGCAATGGGGTAGCCATTCAAGCACAGGATACACAGTAGATAACAGATAAGTACTACTATAGTTTATATAAACAAGCTGCTGTGTAGCAATGGGGTAGCCATTCAAGCACAGGATACACAGTAGATAACAGATAAGTACTACTATAGTTTATATAAGCAAGCTGCTGTGTAGCCATTGGGACAGCCATTCAGGCACAGGGAACACAGTAGATAACAGACGAGTACTACTATAGTTTATATAAACAAGCTGCTGTGTAGCCATGGGGGCAGCCATTCAAGCACAGGATACACAGTAGATAACAGATAAGTACTACTATAGTTTATATAAACAAGCTTCTATGCAGCCATGGGGCAGCCATTCAAGCACAGGATACACAGTAGATAACAGATAAGTACTACTATAGTTTATATAAACAAGCTGCTGTGTAGCCATGGGGGCAGCCATTCAAGCACATAATACACAGCAAATAACAGATAAGTACTACCATAGTAAATAACAGATAAGGCTCCCGACCTATTGACTTTTCCATGATAAGCCAGTTATTCCCTATACATGTATGAAACCTGCTATACAGAATGACCAGGACCTGGGGTTTTCCAGATAATGCATGTTGCCGTAGTTTGAATCTTTTGGTCTACTAGATAATCATACAAACATTAACTAAACCCAATAGCTGCTTTTGCTTCCACTAAGGGTTAAATATATCTTAGTTTGGATCACATGCTATTTTATTATTACAAAGAAAAATAAATAAAAAATATATTGATTTATTTGAATAGGAGTGTATGAGAGATGACCTTTCCATAATTTGGAGATTTCTGGATAATTGGTTTCTAGATAACAGATCACATACTTGTACTATAATTCTGGAGACCAGATTATAATAAAATAATTATGCCATCCAAAGAGGTCCCTGAGCTCTTACACAGTCAGGGGTCCATTGAAATTTCTTGAAGGGCCCCACTCAATTAGACAGTCCAGCTCTAGGTCATGAGTTAAACGATTTGGCTGAGCACTTGAGTTATGAACAGGTCAAGGTCAAGCCAAGAAATCAAACAAAGACAATAATGGGTAACTATTGAATGTGCAAAAAGATTATCTGTTATAGAATTCTAATACAATTGTCAGGTAGAGGAAACTGAGTTGCACTAAGAACCTTGTTAGACCTCCAAATGGTGGAACATTTGGTGGAGCATCTGCTGAAACCACTGGTGTGACCATTTGTGCCAATTTGCCTTAAGAAGCATTAAAAAGTGCTTATTACTCCATGGAATATATACGTAAGCATTAAGCATTAAGACAGATGTCTGGGTAAAGACTGTGAGTATCATTCTCTGAGTAATAAGCTTCTTCTGAGAAGAACCCCTCAGATTTGTCCTAGTCATTATGACCCCTAGTTCCTAATAAACTGGACCAATGAAGAAAATGCTTGTCTACAGTTTTCATAACTATTTCCAATTTAAACATAATTTCCTCCTTGCCAAACAGTTTCAATGACACAAAACATTTTCAGCAAAAATGTCAACCAAAAATTGGGTCTAATAAGCTTTCAAAATAAGTCAAGGTTAGAACAGGTCTGTAAAGTAAACATTTGAAATGACTAGGAATAATAAACCTGGAAAGACTTTTTCTAATCGGATCACACATTACTAGCGTCTGAAGTCTGGCGCTGCACAAATCCCTGAGCTTCAGAACTCTAAGACTGACATCTAACCTCTTAAATGAAAAATAGTAAAAAAGAAGCACAAACTTGTACTCTTTTTTCTGTAAGACTTAGAGGTGCTTAGGAAAATAATCAAAAATATTGATGGCAGGTTTAATTTTCTTGTTGGGATAAGGATAACCATCATCTCATTGATGTAGTCCTCTCCCCACAGCCTGCAAATCACTGGCTAAGGGCCAAACGTCCTATTTTGCCAAGTTCCAGGTTGCCATGTTGGGTAAGGCTGTTCCAAGGGGAACCTCCAACTAACTGTGACTAAGCTCCTATTTAAAAAGTTTAATTCACACCCCCACATATTCCAGTGGTATAAGAAACTTTGAAGGGCCAGACACATAGGGGTAGATTCATCAAAGAGTGAAGTTCCGCCACTAGAGGGAAATTCCACAGCTCTCAATTCATTTCTATGGGATTTTGCAAGGTGTATTCATCAATGGGTGAAGTGAAAGTTCACCCTTTGATGAATACGCCTTTAAAAATCCCATAGAAATGAATTGAGAGCTGTGGAATTTCCCTCTAGTGGCGGAACTTCACTCTTAACTTCACTCTTTAATGAATCTACTCCATGGAGTTTCCCTCGCCATCCCACTGCCAGCTGCATGCCTGTCCATCTGCCTGTTTGTTAGTGGTGGGCACCGAAAATAAATGGCCTTCGGAACTAGGGGGTGGAACTACCATACAGCAGATGCCCAACCCCACTTACATTCTGAGTAGGCCCTCTGCAAACCGCAGTCACTCCACCAGCTGCTCTAGCTCATTGGAGACCCATGACAGCCTTGCATCTACAGACCTAGTGACCCATCCTTTATGTATTATTCTAAGTTACTCATTGCTGCTCACAAAGTACAAGAGTGCCAGTGAGACCTTTGCTTAAATAGTTGTCATTTCAGGGCTACAAACTAAAGGCATTATTTAATGAATAAACCCATATTCTCTTTCATTTAGTGTGTGTCTTGTTTCACTATCCTTTACACTGACCCTGAACCTATGCAGAATACTAACCTTTCTTCCTTGAATTGTCATGAAATGTAGTGTTTTATATGACTGCGGAGAGGTGTTGGTGTTGCTGTGTGGTGGACCTGTAAGCAGTAAATCATTTACATCCTACAGTCTAACCTTCAGTGGATCAGACCGGTAAATAAAAATCAATCAATCGCCAGCCACTCACAATAAACGTTCATAGTATGTTTATGCACAGATTGAAATGACATTCATCTCCAGCTGGTTTGTCTATATAATCGCCCCTTGTTAATGGAATGTAGGAATAGAAACCCATTTTGTGTGTGACATTATTGTCAAGGATAAGGGTCAGATGCTTTCTCTTCACTTTAGTACTTTGCTGTTTAATGGGGTTAAAAATCTTCTAGGGTTACAACCACAGACCTCCCTGGTTGTCACAGTTGCCCACTGAATTAGCAGATAAGTGCCTTCGTGCTCTAGCTAACTTTTTTTTACTTGAAAACTGGAGACACTGTGCAGCTATTTCAACATTTAATAATAAAGAAAACGAAGGACAACAACTGATCGATGGTATGAGAATGGCAGAAAAGCAAATATGTAACTCAGGCAATGGCCAGGGAAGGCAGCTAGTAATACAAGTCTAAAAACAGGTACAGGGTCAGGTCAGGTGGCAGAAACTTTTGGGTGCAAGGATGAAGGTTAAAAATCAGGGACTTGGAATATGGGAGAATAGAAATGCACAGGATTTCAAGATATAAGAATTCTGTACATTATGTTTTGGGTTTCTCTACCAGCCCAAGGCAACCACAAGACCTTAGCAGTAAAGATATGTGTCTCTGAAGATGCCCCTGCTGGAGTACATTTTTCATCTGTCTTTAAACACCATCGAACTTTAATAAATACCGAAAAAATAGATGTTTCCTCTTGTATTATGAATATGAAAATTGTATTTTCCCCTTTAAAAGTCTGACCAGAAAATTTTGGAGCTTAATAAATAATCCCCTTAGTATGATGTAGAGAATGATATTCTGAGACAATCTGTAATTGTTTATTATTTGTGGTTTTTGTGTTATTTAGCTTTGTATTCTGCAGCTCTCCAGTTTGTAATTTCAGCTGTCTGGTTGCTATGATCCAAATTATCCTAGCAACCATGCACTGATTTGAATTAGAGACTGCAGACTCTCTGCAGCATTTAATGATGAAGCCCATTTTTCTAATGCTTAGTTAGGCAATTTAGTCTTTCGTCTTTATAAGCTTCAGACTTCCTGTGGTTTTCTGTACATATGTAACCATTCACCAGAGAGCAGAGATTTCCCTTGTCTTTAGTCCATTGGTACATTACATGTACATTTGGGAAGGATGAGTTGGGGTCACCTGTCCCTTTTGTGCCAAAATAATGAGCAAAGCTTGTGTTGCCATTACTAGTCTTACCTATCCTGGCTGTTCCCCAGTAATTGCTTCCTCTTCAGTAGTGATGGGCGAATCTGTTCCAAAACTCAAAAAATTGTGAAAATTTGCGGAATGCATTGAAGTCAATGGGCGTCAAAATTTGGAAAATAGCACAACTACCTTGTCCAAATGCATTACAGTCAAGGGGAGTAGAAATAATTTGGATG
Organism: Xenopus borealis; assembly: GCA_024363595.1. Lineage (NCBI taxonomy): Eukaryota > Metazoa > Chordata > Amphibia > Anura > Pipidae > Xenopus > Xenopus borealis. The sequence continues at coordinate 12,427,557 of CM044442.1, forward strand.
TTTTTATGCAATTTTTTTATTGCGCTGCATTTTTCGCCAGCAAATTTTCACTCAGTTGCGCAAAAACATTCACGGTTGGAAAAGCATGGAAATTCACCCATCATACTCATCCCATCATCAAACCCTCCTGAGGGCCTGAAGCTTTTAGTTCTAAACATCTGAGTTTTTAATTTTCTTTCTCCCCAATAAGCTACCAATCCTAAATAACTGCCACCCCTTTTGGATGATAAAACATACACTGATTATAAAAAAATAAAAAATAAAACAAAGGGTAAGAGCAGGTGAAATTAGCTATCCACGTAGAAAAAAACCTCCTGCCCTATTTCCATGTTGTTTAGTTTTAAAATATAAAAAAAGCTCATCATTTGGAAATGTTTTACATAGAAGCCATCAAGCTCTTTGTTAAGAACCTACTAATTAATCACTTTAATGTAATTATCGTTCCTTCTTCTTTCTTTTCTTCCTAAATGCCTGTGTCCAAGGACATGCTGTAGAATCGGCAAATGCCTGCGTCCAAGGACATAGTGGAGTAGAGGGGACAGCCCTAAAATGTTTTCAAGAATGGTTATAATGACTGCCTGCTAAATGATTATGGCTACAGAAATGTATTTCTTTTTTCTTTTTTCTTTTTTTTACTAAAAAGGTTCTCATAATTTTTTAGAATGAGACTATTTATGATGAAATGACTGCATTACATAGAAGTTTACCCTTTCCAACAATGTATTATTGCTTGTAATTACAAGTTACTGTATACCAGCATATTAGAGTTGCTGGGGACATAATATAGTATATACAGGGTGTCATTTATCAACCTCGCTGTGAGTTTACTCTACAATGGGTCCCACCTCCCCCCATCTAAATGACTTTACATGTCCTGGCACTATAACCTTGATTAGGTTGTTGCTGAAAAATGACCACTGGTGTGTTCACAATTAATAGTTTGTCATTTCTGAATCTGAAATGAATTTCTGAAAAAGGGGTGCTAAAAACCCAAACACTAAGATTCACACAATATTATTCTAATTTCTGTATAAATATGACCCATAGTAACTTCAGAAAAGCTTGCAGTTTACCCCAAAGCATCCTAGAATGCTAATGCTAATGCTAATTCATGATAATGCATTTGTTCACATATCTATTTCACTGTTGTTACAATACAAGGACTTAAATAGTAGCCTTTTAGACACCAAAGTTACTCTGCTATTGTTTTTACCCTTAGATTTATACCAGCAGTTTGTTGCTTCTGAAAATGACTGTAATTCCACCCTGTCATGTTTGTCTTTGGAAATTGTAACAAATTATGGTGATTTATAACATCAAATGCAAGTCCTCCATTTTTCCCCTGAAGGGAATGTCGCTGATGGCAAGATTCTAGGACATCCATTTATTCTATGTGGAAGGTGACAGTGAAAAACATGCTTCATCTCTACAGCATACAAAATGACACTCTCTTTTCCCTTTGAGGAGAGGTTGTCAACATAACTCAAGCTGTCAAGTTACCTTTACAAAGGGACTGGATGCATCTAAAGCTCTGCTACCTCCATGCTTGCTAATGAGCTGTGACCGCCTCTTGTATGGCTGGCTTCACTGCACCTTCTTGCCTTTGACCCCTTCTGGTACCAAAACAGTCAATATACCGTATAATATATCATCTGTCAGGTTATAAGGACAGGTCAGAGTGGACAATTTAGTTTGAAACCTTAATGCCATTAACTCTTGAAAAATGTTGGTTTTGCTCACAAATACATTAGCTATTATAGGTTCATGTGCAGGAGTGCTCCTATGTTTGCAAAAGTTCTGTCACATGATATGCAATCATAATTTGGTTGAGTCTATGGGTGACTTTTCTGCTTACCTTTTTTCTCTTCCCCTGTGACATTTTTTGTCTACTGTGCTGCATTTTTGTCTACCAAGCAACATTTTTTGTATCAATTGAAATTGAACACATTGCAAATATTTTGGCTGAATTCAGAAATTCACTTTGAAACCATACATGGAGAAAAAGTTCGCACATCTCTAGTAGGGAAATTCCCTTTAATGATAGTAAAGAGTCACAGAAATCCAATCACAAGGCTTCCACTAAACTTATTCAGTTGGTGTTCGCTAGTAATCTAGTCTAGTAACATGATGCTTATAGAGTCAACTGTTAATTCTACAAAGTACATGACTGTACTGTAAATGTGAATTGTTGTGAAAACACCAGGGTAAGGATGTCAAAGTGGCATTTCATGTTGATGACAACCAGTGTCACATGCCCCTTCTCTGTTCAGGGATGTTTTTCCAGTTCAGCATAAATGTCCATCACACCTCTTTCAAACCATCTGTTTTTTGGTCCAAAATATGCACATTACAGTTACATAGTTACATAGTTACATAGTTAAACTGGGTTCAAAAAGACAAGAGTCCATCAAGTTCAACCCCTCCAAATTAAAAATCCAGCATCCACACACACCCCTCCACTCTTTCACACAAGCCATATTTGACCATAGCTATACTAACTGTAGAGTTTAGTATCAAAGTAGCCTTTGATATTATGTCTGTCCAAAAAATCATCAAAACCCCTGTTAAAAGCATCAACAGAATGAGCCATCACAACATCACCCGGCAGTGCATTCCACAACCTCACCGTCCTGACTATGAAGAACCACCTACGCTGCTTCAAATGAAAGTCCTTTTCTTCTAGTCTGAAGGGGTGGCCTCTGGTGCGGTGATCCTCTTTATGGGTAAAAAGGCCCCCTTCAAAAGGAGTTTTCCTTTTCCTTTAGATGACAGCTGAGTCTTGTCCTGAGCAGTTTGTTCTCATATGCTGTGCCATTTTCTTACTGAGTGGTTGTTTTGAATCGAATTTCGGCCTATTCTGTAGTCAAAGTAGCCAAAAATTGCTTTGAAATTCAAATTTTTTTAATTCGAATTTTCACTTAGTATATGTGCCCCTAAAACTTCACTTAAAGGTTAACCACCCATTTAAATTGGTCAAAGATTTCCATTATTATACTAATATTTCTGTTAGCAGTTGAAATGTACTCCTTTTCAATACAGGTATGAGACCTATTATCCAGAATGCAGATTTTTTTTCCAGATAATGGATATTTCCATAATTTGGCTCTACATCCCTTTAGTATACTAGAAAATCATGTTTACATTAAATAAACCCAATAGGCTGGTTTTGCTTCCAATAAGGGTTAATTATGTCTTAGATTGGATCAAGTACAAGGTGATGTGCTATTATTACAGAGGAAAGGAAACCATTTTTAAAAATATTAGTTATTTGAGTGTAATGGAGTCTATGGGAAACAGCCTTTCTGTAATTCAGAGCTTTCTGGATAATAGGTTTCCAGATAATGGATCCCATACATGTATAAATTCAATGAACATGACTTGTGTTGAGCAAACTATTTGTCTATTGCTTTAACTATGAAATATGCTTTTTTTTTTTTAAATCTTGTTCTTTCAGAAAATAAATCCTCACTCTTAATTCTATAAGCCCCATTCATTGAACTAATGAGGAAAAAGGAGGTACAGGTATATTGCCTTTTAAAATTTGTAGAACCTATACTCGGGAATTTCACCTTCACATTTACCCTTTAGTTTTAGATCACTGATGTTTTAGGCCATTCCCATAATGCAAAGCTCAGCACTTAGTATGTTTTCTATTTTCTATGCACAGACTGAAAAACAAGTGCAGATAAACAGGCAAATATATTCCATTTAAGACTCATACAGAAAAGTTGATAAATGCACAATTTAATCCCAATTCCCTTTTCTCCAACAATTTTGCAGCTTTTATAAAGGACAAAGGCTATGAAAGGCCAGACCTGAGCAAAAACATTCATCGGTTCTCTGACAAACTGTGTGACCTTGCAACTGATGTAGCTGGCAAGAATTGTAATGCAGAGTCTAATGCTGGGTCATTAAGTAGCAGATTAGAATTAGGATCTACCAAAAACGTTCTTCATGACAAATAAACAAGCTAAGAGAGGCGTAACATTGAGATGCCTTTATATTATGCTGGCTGCTGTGATTTCATAATAGATATGATCAATTTATACATTATACATTATATGTATATGAACTGAACCTCATCCATCCCAGATTATTCCACATTTGTTGTGTTACTACATTACCTTAAGGGGGTTATCTATCAAAATCATTATTTTTAAAAATAAAAAAGTCCAACCAAACTATTGATTTGACCTTATTTAGTATTTAAAAAGCAAGTTTAATTAGATCGGGGGAAAACTCAATAAATCGTAGCAATCCGAATTTTTACCCGAAAAGCCAGATATAGTGGAATTTTGCAGCTAATTCCAACACAGACCACAGAAACTTCCAAATAGGATAGGGACATTACCCACTGAGTTCTACGCAACTTCGGCAGGTCTGAGACGCTGAAATTTTGATGTTTTACTTTTATAATACATCTCGAAAAATTCTAGTTTTTTTCCCACTAAAATCCAAATTTTACAGTAAAAAAATTATATATTCTATTTTATTTTGGAGTTTTCAGTATCTGTATGAATATGTTGCTTTAAAATGAATCACACATAACATACTGAAATATGTACCAGTGTAGAAAGCTAGATGATTAAAATATGAAAGTGAAATTCTTCAAATGACTATAATTATGCATTTAATTACAACTGATGTGCTATGCAATTTGTTGATACTTACTTCTAAAGGAATATAAAACTTGAACATGAGAAATTGCATTAATATTTGTTGACTTAATATGGAAAAAACTCCCGTTAGAGATTTCTCAGAATATATTAATTCAGCTGAATAGGGCCAGTTCAGATCTTATGAATTTACCTTGTGAATGTGGAGTCACCATAAATGCAGAAAAGTGAACTGTTGCCATAATAAAGGAGCAGTAACACCAAAAAATAAAAGGAATGACAATATTACAGTAAGTACTGGTGCCCTGTTTTGCTAAACCTGGTGGGTTTGCTTTAGAAAGACTACAATAGTTTATGTAAACAAGCTGCTGTGTATGCATGGGGGTAGCCATTCAAGCACAGGATACACATTAGATAACAGATAAAGAATCCCTTTGTATTCTAGAGAGTGTATCTGTTATCTGCTGTGCATCCTTTTTCATCTTTGAATTGTACAGGGCAACAGTACGTAATATTTTCATTACTTTAAAACCATTTATTTCTTTTTTGTGTTACTGTTGCATTAAGTGGATGAAACGTAACACATTTTCTTTTCGATCCAGCAATAAGACATTAGCATTCTTGCTTTGAGGAGATATTTTGGCAAAATCCCTAAAACTGATTGTCAAAACAATGTTTTAGCAATGCTTTAGTCATTCAGTCTTAATCCTAATGTTATGATTTAAGGCTGCCATACTTTAAAGGAATTCTGTAATGAGAAAACTAGTCTTTTTTCAAAACACATCAGTTAATAGTGCAGCTACAGCAGGATTCTGAATTGATATCTGTTTTTAAAACGAGTAAACAGAATTTTTTTGTATTTAATTTTAAAATCTGACATGGAGCTAGACATATTGTAAGTTTCCCAGTTTCCCCCAGTTGTATGACTTGTGCTGTGATAAACTTCAGTCACTCTTTATTGCTGCACTGCAAGGTGGAATGATAATGATATCACCCCTCACCCCCCCAGCAGCCTAACAAAAGAACAATGGGAAGGTAACCAGATAACAGCTCCCTGACACAGCATAACAGTTCCCTGGTAAATCTAAGAGCAACACTCAAAAATCCATGGCTCCTCCAGTTACATTGAGTAGGAGAAACAATAACCTGCCTAAATGCAGTTCCATCCTGAAGTACTGGCTCTTTCCGAAATCACAGGATCAGGCAAAATGATCTGAGATGGCTGCCTACGTACCAGTATTACAAGTAAAAAAAAAAAATAATATATATATATATATACCTATTGGTTCAGGAATTAAATTTTATATGGTAGAGGGAATTACTGTATTTGCAGTGTAAACAATGTAATTTTGCAATAAAGAGGGTTATTTATCAAAATCTGAAATTTTCTGACTATTTTCTGAAAATCACTCTGACCAAATCCACATGGACTTTCTCCCATTTATAATACATTTTCATGAAAATATCTTGTGTGGGAAAAAAAAATTATAAAATCGTGAAAAGAAATTGTATTTTTTATTGTATACTTTTTCAGATATGATGCCTGAAACCTGAGACTTTTTGGATTAGTGCCCAAAACCACAAAAGCTTCGGATTATTGAACAAAACCCAGAACACATCAGGATATCTTCCAGTTGTAAACAGGACATCTGCCATCGACTTCTACATGAACTTGTGCATTATAACTTTTGCCAACAATCTCCCACATGAGCCACTACTACTGCCATACTGCCATACTCACCCTTCAGCCCAAGATCCAGATCCAGTTGTTTGTGCTTTAGATAAACGCAGAGCCCCATTTAAACATCACAAGAAAAATGTATGTGTCAACCATTTGTGAAGATGAGCAGCATATTGATCCATTGCATAGTTGTGGTGGGTGATGTTTACTGAGTATCTGCTCTTTTGCTAGAAGTCTTGAGAACAAAATTATGCATTCTTGATAAAAAAAAATATTTGTACCCAAATATTGCACTTTGCATACTGTACTGAGTTTATAAATTAGCGCTATAGGGTGGTGTTAGGTGTAGGTCATCTTTTCTGGGGTATTAATGACCAGGCAATAAAAAGTAAGAAATCACAATCTTTCTTGAGTTATTTAAAAAAAATCTTGAAAATTGTCAAAGCTATGATTGTTAATAAATCCTTCATTTTTTCCTGTCTAAAAATTAATAGTCTTTCCTTAAAATCACATAGAAAGAGGGCAAAATTTCAGAAAATTCACACAATGCAAAAAAGAAATAATTTAAATAACAAAATTAAATATGATGTTCATTATGTAGTTTTGGCACTCGTTATAAGGTCTAGAGTAACTGCACACAGAAAGCAATTTGCAGGATTGTAGCTCCTTTTGCTGGTTTGAAAAGCAGTGATAATTAATATGTATTTTTTTTTGCAGCTGACAGGGAAACAAAAAACCCTATTATTGAACAGAACCTTTTTACCCACAAAGCACGTTGATGATTAGAGGTTTAACAAGCTGTTTGGATTTTCAATCAGAACAGTAGAAGTTTCTATGCTTTTCAGAACTATATATAATATATGTATGGATAACCTATATCAGGGGGATATGGGTAAGTCTTGTTGGTGTAAAGGTATTGTATCCATTATCTGGAAACCAGTTAACCTGAAAGCTCTGAATTACAGAAAGAGGTTCTGTATGTAGATAAAACACACCTCTCACCTTTCTTATGGTATTCCTGCCCTGGTGGTGCAGATCTCTCTTAGATGGTCGGTACATGTCAGTACAATGTGAAAAATTTTAGGAGAGTTGCACAAACACCATATATAGTTTTTTATTGGTCCCATACCTTTACCTAAATATCTGACAACTCAGTTTGAAACAGTGGAATGGAAAAGTGTATGAAAAAAGACATATGGTCAAAAATAAACTGCAGCTTTTCTGATTATTGTATTACTATACTCATGGTACACCTACAGCTTGAACATCAAAATACTGCTTGTACTCTTCAGATATTTAAGGAAGCCTAATTTTTCATGTCTGAGGTGCCCTAGATAAAATGCAGATTATGAAAAATTTCAAAACAAAAAAAAGTAAAATGATATATGAACAAACTGTAGTGCACCAGGAGCATATAACTCTTTATCAAATAAAATAAATGCTATCCATTGCAGTGGATTATAAATAAAATAACAACCACCCTAAATGAATTTCACAGACAAGTAAACTTTGGGACTGCCTTGTTAATGATTGCAGCTCAGATTTGGGCAAAATAAAGTGAGAAAACAGTAGTAATTGTACAATTTTTTTCAAAAAGTAAAACCCAGCCAGGTTTTTATTGGCAAATTGCCCAAAATCTGAACTATAATCTTTGAAACATCAGCAACCAAATTATGAGCCCTAGGCAAAAGCAAACTTTTATGGCTTGTAGAATTTTTTGGTGAAAATATTGCACAAATCCCTTCTAGAAATTTGCCATGGGATCTGCAAACATGATCTATTGCACCAGAAATAAATGCAGGTGTAATTTTTATCCACAAATTTTCTTCCACGTAAATTAATGGGACTTGGGTCCTCCCCCAGCCCCTCACTGGTTATCTAGGATTTAGACTGGCAAATCAGAGGCTTGGTGATTTGGAAGCCACAATAATAACATTTGTAGCATAGTGGAAAGTGTCTCTGCAGAGCTTTGAGGAGCTAAAAGTGCCTTAACTAGTACAGATTTTTCCTATAAATGTTTGTAAGACTTTATGCGGTTTCACAATCTTTAACAAAACACTAAACGTCTGTTTTGGCTGATTTTATTCAACAATTTTAAGGTATCTGTAGAGGGGCTTCCATCAGATATACCCTACTGAACATGCACATAAATATAGCTTGGGTGACAGCAACCATGAGATACATTGTGGTTGGTTCAAGTTTTATGGGTGGTCAACTCTGCTATCATAGAATCAGCATTTGACTGACCAAAACAATCTCAAGTGTTGCCCACAGAGAAAACAATATCAGTTAAGACCAAGCATATCTGCTCTATAGTATATGTTTAACAAACCCAGTGAGTCCAAATAACGTGTCAAACATATTTGTATTGCCACTGTTTTTTATCCTAAAAAAACAAAAACAAAAGAAAATTAAACTCTTGGAACATCACAGCCAAACATAAGAGAACCTCCTTGATCTAAAAATTTTAGGGGGCAGAGAGAGCAAAGGTTATGCAGAGAGATGCCAAGGTAATGCCAGCTGTATTCTAATAATAGATACAGAAGATCTACAGGTGATAAAAGATTACTTATTTGGTCTGAAATGTTCAAAAGGTTTGGGTGTCCTGCATTGTGCCTGATGTCTGCAGATGCAACGCATAGATTCATACAACAGGATTTTGATTTATTGCACTTTAAAGTCTAGCAGTGAATATTTCCCACTTTTCTTTAACATTATTTATAAAAATCTACTAGAAGAAGAAAATGTATTATAGAGCAAACCTTAAAGTGTAAATTATACGGGGGGTTTAGCCAAAGACAAGACTAATATCTATGTTAGGTTAATGAAAACAGCACACTCCACAATCACCTCATAACTATAATTATCATAAGAGCAATGATTTACTGTACAGCAGGGTGTTGAAGGAAATAACACTAAAATAGCATCATTAGCATACACTCGTACAGTTGGCACGCAGAGCCCACTTACATGGAAAATTACAGGCACAGTCGTACTCACTCAAAAAATAAAAAAACTGATTATAAAGAATAAATTACTGATTAGTGATGACTGAATCTGTCCAGGATCTGGGTGCACTCTGCACCTCATGATGGATAAAAAAATCATTGGACAAAATGTAAGGGCAGGGCTCCAGTGAGGCTTCCACATCAGGTGCTCCGAATTAGTTTTGTGTGGGTCAAAAAAATTCAACCCACACCCAACCCTGCCAGCCCACTCTCAACCTGCACCTGACCTGACCTGGCTGGCACCTCCATTCATAGACCTGCTCTTGATGCCCATATCTGATGTCCCGAAAAAGGGGATGGGTTAGGCAGGAGTGCACTTATAAATGGAGACTGCCGGAGCCAAAAGCCAACGGAGTAAGGAGTTTCAAAATGTGTGTGGAAGGCAGACCAAACTCAACTGACCTTCTGTTCCTGTGGGTATCAGGCCAGCCTGCAAAGCACTACTCCCAATGCTTCCATGTTAGGGGATGGGTAGGTGATATATATAGTCCAGCATAGACAATTCACTGCTGCACACCACTTACTTGCTTGTAGGGTGCATTCAATTCCCTGACCGCCTCCAAGTCCAGTAATGTCCAAACCTTGTAAAGGGAAGAAGCACACCAATTCACACAGGCTTAAGCCTTCATCTTTTTCATTGCAGACATTGTGGCACAAGCTTTCGGGGAAAATATCCAACAGTGAAAACAGATCAAGTTTATACCTCACACCCCCTGTGATGCAAACACGTGAGTCATTAAACCCATGTTAGCTGCTTTATAAATCACAGTCCACAAATGGCTTAGTGTTGCTGCATTGATTAACAATCCAAAGCATACTTCTCCTTGTGTGTTTTTATCTGTAAAGTGTAATAATAAATGCATAAATAAATACATCACATTGTTAAAACCAATCTACTGTATACAAAGTGTCCATCAGAAAATGCAGTAAAAACTTTATCAGTTATAAGAAGCATTTTAAATTAAAACTTTCATTTAATCCTTGTGGAGAAAGAGAAACCATTCATTTTGTCCAAACTGCCTCTTTCCTAAGTAATTGCTGACTAAGATTACCACCTCTCTCAGGGTTAACTTGTTCTATTATGGTCCATCTTACTGGAGATACTGCATGTTTGGCATGATAAAAATGTTTGGCCACCTATAGTATTGTTGTGAATATTACTTTTATGTTTGTTTAATTGCACCTTAATGCTCCTTGAGGTCTGTCATATATAAGTTAAACCACATGGGCATTTTATTAAATACAAAATAACACCAGTGCTATTACATGTAAAATGCCCCGTGAATTTTTTTTATCTCTGTAAAATTTTCTTTGAGACCTTTTGTCTCTGAGAATTAGGGTCACATTTAGGCTGGGGACAGACAGTGAGATTCGGGGAGATTCTGTAGCAGGCGACAATCTCCCCGAATTTCCTTCTCCCTGTCTGCAGCTAGTATTAATGACAAAGCGTCAGCTTTTTCGGAATCGCCATAAGTTTCCTCACGAAGTATCTTCGGGCGATTCCAGAAATCGCCGCACTGTGTGTGCACAGGCGCTGGCGCTTTGTCATTAATACTAGCGGCAGACAGGGAGAAGGAAATTCGAGGAGATTGTCGCCTGCTATTAAACGCCAGATGACAGAATCTCCCCGAATCTCCCTGTCTGTCCCCAGCCTTACTAATGGTTGAATTGATTTGAAGTGAAAATTGGAATCCAATGAAAATGAAAACAATTTGAAATTCGACTTTATTTTGGGCTTAATCGACTATCAAATAGCCCAAAATTTTATTCGAATTGGTCAATTTCGAAAATTCGAATTTGAAGTTCTGGCCCTTTAAAAAAAAAAAAAATTCAATATAACAATTCAGCAGATCAAACCTACCGAATTGCTATATATCCCTATGGGAAGCTCCCATAGGATTCTTCCAAGTTTTTTTGATCGAATAAAAAAATTCTATTGAATACTTAAAATCGTTCGAATCGATCAATTCGAACGATTTTCTCAATCAAATTTTTAATATTCAGTAGTTTGAAAAATCAAATTGAGTTAAAGCCCCTCGAAATTTTGAAATTTGAAATCGAGGGGTTTTAATTTGACCAAAATTCGAGGGTTTATTACCCTCGAAATTCAATTCAGTAAATGTGCCCCTAAGTGTTTAACTTAGAAGATTTTACCTAATTCCCGATCATGCTGTAATATTTTCCAATGTTTCAAAATGAATCGTTTTACCTGCATTTTTAAACATTGGAAATATTACAGCATGATCGTGAATTAGGTAAAATCTTCAAAGATAAACCCTTATTCTCAGATAGGTGAGGGAAATCAATAGGACAAAGTGTCTCAAAGAAAATTTTATGGAAGGATAAAAAAGAGGTTCCTGCAGGAACCTCTGTGCTATACCAATATAGGAAAGCACCAACAATATGATGATTTACAGGTCTACTTTTTGTAATATTATGAAGATGTAGCTTAGAGACGTAAAAGAAATGACTTAATTCTGTACCCCTGCAATATTCCTGTGAACTAAAACTTCACGGACATTATATGGCTAATTTACCAACCTTGTAAAAAGTATTAGTTCATCTTGCACACACTACAACTACCTACACATTTTAAATAATGTTCAAGTCAAATATTTGTGACGGTCATTCCCAAACCCTAATTCATTGGGCTTCTGAAGCTGTTCCTTTTCTTTTTGGATCATGGTCTTGTTTTAATGTACAATTTCTTCACTTCTCCTTTCAGCTTCTCTCACTGACTGTGGGACATTTTTTTCCTTCAAACAATAGTGTGTTTAAAATTTTAAGAATTAAGCGTTTTTTTCTAAACAATGTCAATTTCTAAAGCATTTGTTCCCAGCTAATAGGGCGTTGGGGACTTGGAGTCAAGCTTGAAGGTCAGTTAGGATAAGATTTGTGGGATATCCCTAGTTGCTTTGGTATATACTTGGTATATACTGGAAGTCCAGCTTGAAGGTCAGTCTGAGATTTAGAGACTGATATGATGCTTATATATCCTCTGATCTATGGCTGAAGGTTTGAAACAAAATGTTTCATATATCTTTAACCTTGTTATCAGCTAAGGTGATCCCTAAATTTGGCACTGATTGCACCCATTTACAGAAAAAATAACAGATGTAACATTTGCTGTATAATTGCTTGCTTTTTATCTTATGTACACTTTCTTTATTTTAATGCTAAACACAGTGAACTTTTTTTTCAGGTCTTAAATTAGTGAGGAATCCAATTTCAAACAGGAACAGGGAGATCTACTTATTAAATTTGGGTTCAGTGGGATTTCCATTTTTTTGATGAATTTGGTGCTATTTTTGCCCTGGTTATGCACGTAGAAAGGTTTGATAAACAGCTACACTGGAGAAAATGTGCACATTTAAGTGTAAACTATTAAAATTAATGTTCTACATAAGTAAAAATATGAGAGCGAATCCTCTCCATTCAGTGAATTGACCAGGGGAAATGTTAAATGAGTTCCATAACCTCTTCCTTTACATGGCTTCAGCCTCATGCTTCAATATGGTCCTGGAACTCTGTGGTCAGTTATAATATCCTTAGAGTTGTAGGTACATTATTAACTATATATTTCTCCTACCACACCAACATCCTGAGGAACCTGATCTAATCAACTGGACCAGCTAATCAGTATAAAGGCATGGGTATTCTGTTATCCAGAATGGTCAGGATCTGGGGTTTTCTGCTCCAAAAACCACTGTATCCTTATTTTTAACATGGGTTGTATTATCCCTTATGTATTCACATGCAGCATGAAGGGCATTTAAATTTATTTAATAACATAACCAGAAAAGTTTCTTAATGAATTGCATTGTGTGGAGAAGCTTTTCTCAGAATCATTTCTATTGAAATAAAAGGACAGGCAATTGTTATTATGCCATCTTTTGTCATGGTTAAAAATTAGATGAAAATTAGAAAATCGGAACTCTGCACAAGAGCCGACCATTTCCACATTAGTAAAAAATTAATTTATCATGATTAATGTTACTACAATGAACACCGAATGAATTAATAATGGCTGGGCACCTGTTTTAAAACGTGATCATTTTTCTTTGTCTTTTCTGTTCTTAATGACATTTACATCTTCATTCCCACAGAAGCACAATTAAAAAAAAAAAAAAAAACACTTTTTGCTTTTAATTCAATTATCTGTCTTTATATTTAATAGGCAGAGATATGTTTGAAATATTCCAAGGAGTGGACTAAAATACAAGAATGAGGAAATGTTATTCTTTTAGGCTTCTCCTGTTTGTATTGCATTATTCATGAGTTAATTTGGAAGTCGAACTTCAACGAAGAAAAATGTGCAGATATTGTCCAGCGCAGATATGGGACCTGTTATCAGTAAACCAGTTATCCAGAAATCTCAGAATTGCAGAAAGACTGCCTCCCATTGCCTCAATTTTATCCAAATATTCCACATTTATAAAAACAATTTCCTTTTTCTCTGTAGTAATAAAACAGTATTTTGTACTTGAAGATATAATTCATCATTATTGAAAGCAGAACTGGCCTATTGGGCTTATTTAATGTTTACATGATTTTCTATACACCAGGTATGAAGATACAAATTATGGAAAGATCTGTTATCTGGAAACCCCCTGGCCCCTGGTTACTATCTTTAGGATGTCCTCACATGAGATGTAAAATCTCATCATTCTCATATATGGTGGAGCAGGAAAAGGGAAATCAGGGTTTATACCTATACTTAACTGGGGTATGGCTGGGTTGTAACACGGTGTGGCCAAATCATCTGAAACTCACCTGCAGAAGGTTGACATTTCTGATCAGAACTGCTCCATAATCCAATAATATTTTGAGACAATAAATTTATGATTTGTACTTCTATTTTTCATAAAACTATGGGACATATACACTATCATCTCCACATATTCTTGTTTTTTCTGTATTGCTTTAAAACTTGAAACATCTGAGAATTTTTAGATGCAAAACCAAAAACCAAAAAACTCTAATTCAAAACTGTACCATTTAAAAACTATTGAGATTCCAGAGAAACCAATGGGAGCTGCACCAGTCCCATTAGACTATTTTTAATCAATTCAGTTTTGGGCTAGGCAAAGCTCAAATAGTTAAAGTGTCCAGCTGTTGATATGAGAATGGGCGACCTACACAGCAGGGCAGGGTCTTCGCCGAGTGGAAGCTTTCTCTTTAAGAGGTAGTATAACTACAATACACAGGCACGCCAGGAGGTTCTTTGGTGAAAACAGAACAGGTGTTTTCAGTATCGGACTGGGACACCAGGGCCCATCTAAAAACCTTAGACCAGGGGCCCACCATAAAACCTTAAACCAGGGGCCCACTCTCAGTCCTAATAGTCTTCATCTCCTCAATCAACCTCTATTCTCCTAGTTGGTTTTCTTTACCTACTATATTCAATTATTCCATCTATTTTTTTTTCATACCCTAAATCTACTAGAAAATCTTGTAAACATGAAATAAACCCAATAGGCTGGTGTTGCTTCCAATAAGGATTAATTATATCTTAGTTTGGGTCAAGTACAAGCTACTGTTTTATTATTACAGAGAAAAAAGAAATTTGGATTATTTCATTATAAGGGAGTCTATGGAGAGACGGCCATTCTGTAATGGATAACGGATTTCCTGATAAGGGATCCAATACCTGTACCTTTATTTAACATTTGAAAATTTGCACTTTTATTTTTTTGCTGTGGGATCCAGACATCATCACTTAATAGTACTATAATTTATTTTTAACACATGCCGGTAACCTTAAAAACAATGAATGTATTTCCCTTTTTCTGTGATTAGATTATCCACATGATAATAAAGTGCAATTTATACATTATTTCTGTTGCAGCAATAGTCATTTAGCTCTGGGATTAGTCAGCATCAACTTTAAGCAAAGTTAATTAAAATGAAATGAAAGAAGTGTGAATATTTAGATTTTTGCTTGTCCAAGAAGAAAGTTTTTTTCATCCCCTATAGTTATTATCTTCCTTTCTAGTGTAGTCCAGAATATTAAGAGACCTGATTGTCTCAGTATGTCTCTATACTGTATATATACTATATATACTATATAGGCATTTCTGTAGTATACTGTCTTTTAGATTACACTGAGTTGTTCTATATTCCCTAACTGCAGCATAGCGGGCAATTATTCTATTATTATCAGTTTTTCTTCCAAAGACAAAAACAGTTTAGACAAAGAGCGAGAAACTGGATGTCCAGGGCTGGATACTATTCACAATTAACTGTCCACAGTGTAATTACATTTAATTAAAACATAATTACTGTCCTTGATGCAGAACAGAGTCATTTCATTTAGGCAAGCTAAATAAAACAGAGAAGGCATAATTCATTCTCTAGGAATATGCATTTAACTCTGGAAATATTGTATTCATAACAACTTTCAGACCATAATCATGAATATTTAAATGCAGGTTATTTACACCAAATAAGTTTAGTGGTTACAAGGCAAAATTATTAAAAAGTAAGTATTAGTATGGGATGTGTTATCCAAAAACCCATTATCCAGAAAGCTCCGGATTATGGAAATCCTGTCTTCCTTAGGCTCTATTTAATCCAAATTTTTTAAAATAATATCCTTTTTTTTGCTTATTAATAAAATAGTACCTTCTACATTAACCCTAATTGGAAGCAGAACCAGCCTATTATTTAATGTCTACATGATTTACTAGTAGACCTACATTTTCTAGTAGACTTAAGGTATGAAGATCCACATTATGGAAAGATCCCTTATCCGGAAAACCCCAGGTACTGAACATGCTGCATAACATGTTCCATACCTGTATATTCTCATATTTTACAATAGGGGTACATTATTTACAATATATTTGATGGGCAATTCATGGCTCCTGTGAATGAAATGTATATCATGTTGCTACTAATTTACTGACTCTGTGTAAAATGAATATTCTATCAGACACCCCCAACACCTAAATAATTCCTTACTCACACCTCCAAGTTAGTTATGTTTCTATAATTAAAATCAACAACATAAAATGTGGGAAAGGCAAATTTTTATTCACTCCATAGGCATTAAAGTCATTGGGCATTCTTGTGGTGACTTTTTTGTTTTGTTTTTTCTCTTAGAGACTTTTTTGTCCAAATGCATTAGTCAAGTGAAAGGCCATTTTTTTTATTATGACAACTTTTTTTGTCTTGGCAGGTTTTTTGTGGATTTTTTCGCAGTTTCTCAAAAAATGTTTCATGACAAAATGCAGAAATTCACCACAAACCCATGCCAATGACCTAAAAACTTTTTTTATTAAAATTGAATTAAATAAAATGTTTTCCATAAATTATTCACACATCAAGGGGAGGATTTATCAAAAGTCGAGGGGAATTTTCAAATTAAAACAATTCGAATTTCAAGCTATTTTTGTGTTCCTTGAGTAGGGAATAGTCTAAATTAAATTCGAATTTCCAAAATTTTTTAAAAATTCCAATTTCGAAACGTATTATGTACTGTCTCTTTAAAAATTTCAATGCAAACATTGGCCATCTAAAAACTGCCAAATTGCTGTTTTATCAGATGGGGGACCTCCTAGAACCTGTTTGGAGTCAATTGGTGGACTTTGAAAACTCAAAGTTGTTTTTGGGAAAACTTCTAATCAAATGCACTAAAAATTTGAATCGATTGATTCAAATTCAATCGAAAACAGACCTGTTCCAAAAAGACCTGTTCAAAAAGATTTTGCATTCATTTTGGTTGGTCTTTTTGAATTCAACGTTTTTGCACTTCGAAATTTGAGCCTTGATAAATCTGCCACCAAGAAAATGTAAAGTAGACGTTTAGGAGGTTATTTTTCTAAATCTGAATTTATCTCATTATTTTCTGAAATATACTTCGACCAAATTGATTATTTCCCATTATTTAACAATGCATCTTCCTGAAAAATTCCAGTTTGGGTAAATAACTCGAAAAATTGTGAAAATCGTCCCAAAATTCGAATCATGAAATTTTCTGGATTTTTTGCACAAAACTCAGTGCAGATCAGAATATCTTCAAGACTTCTCTCACTGACATATGGCAGGTATGAGATGCCGGATATTCGTATTTCCATCATTGAGGTATGTTATAAATCATGAAAAAATCACTAAAATTTGGATTCTATAGTAAAAAAAAATTTAAATTTTTAAAATTTTTGGCAATTGGACTTTGGAGGTCTCTGCGGAAGTGTATAGACCTCAGATGCTTGTTTGTATGTCAGATGTAAAAATAAAATATATAACTTTTTAACCTGTATCCTGGATTTGGCGGTCTTCTATGGAGTTCCGGATGTAAAGATTGGTTACCTTTAATAAATACACCCCATAAACTCATTTAGGAAAGTTTTATTTCTTTGTGTTGCTGACCCTTTGAACCTTAGTTAAGGACAGTGGGAAGGGGCCAGCAGAGCAAAATAGTAAATGGATAATGGGCAAGATGTAACTGAGCTGAGAATGAGGAAATCCAGAAACATAGTAATACAGAACCATAGCCATACAAATAAAGGCTTATGGATTATATGAATGGTTTTACCCTGAAATAAAAATAGATGAAATATAGACAACTGTCATGCTAGATACTTAAAGATTTAAAGAAATGCCTTCTATTTGTTTTACTTCTTCATTGGCAAGGATTCATAATATTTTATATCCCACATATTATTTACTGACTTACACAGTGCTGTCAAACTGAAATTCCCTATTTATATTCATTCCAGGTCGATTTATTAGGATCCTGAATTCTTCAGTAGTGAGAAATGACTGACTGATACCTCCTGTCGACAACATACGGTTTCTCAGCTGTGAATTCAACAGCAGTAGGCTTTCATGGCAGCACCGGGCTGACCTTGATTATTACTATTTATTTACTCCTTTTGCACTGACACTTTGCTTGTCAGATATGTTATGAGAAATAAAAATAGGAAACATCTAATAAACTGGATAAAGGTGAAAAGTAGAAACAGCAAGGGACCTTTTAACCAAGATCTGTTAGCATAATGATCCAGGGTAATTCATGCACTTTATAAAATAATATTTTTTAGATTTTCATTGTTGCTGTTTGTCTTATAAAGGTGCCGTTATGTCAGTAGATGTTGGACTTTTTTAGTTTAAGAACCTTTGGAGGTTCAACTTTTGGTCAGGGCTCCTGTAACTCAGCAAACGAAGACAATGAAGCGTTTCCACCCAAAATCTCAGATTTACAAAGGTTCGAATTCTCGAGGGATTTTAGCCCTCAAATTCGACCCCCGTAGTCTCGTAAAATCTGACGAAATCGAACATCGAATTCGTAGGACTTTACCGCTATTCAATTTCTCGATAAAATTGTACGAATCGTACGATTTTACTAAAGAATCGCAAAAATCCTTCGATTTCACAGAAAAATTGTACGAATCGAACGCTTGAAATTCAATCGAAATTGATATCCTTCACCCAAATTTAGTAAATGTGCCCGTAACTGTATGTCAAACTGGACTTTCAAGTGTATCAAGTACAACAAATGGGTATTCTCCACAAATCTCATCTGACTGTTGTACTGGCTGATACATTAGATAGCTTTAAGAAGGGGTTGGATGGCTTTTTAGCAAGTGAGGGAATACAGGGTTATGGAAGATAGCTCATTATACAAGTTGATCCAGGGACTAGTTCGATTGCCTTTTTGGAGTCAGGAAGGAATTTTTTCCCCCTCTGAGGCAAATTGGAGAGGCTTAGGATGGGGTTTTTGCCTTCCTCTGGATCAACTAGCAGTTAGGCAGTTAAAATTAAAATTAAAAAAAAAAAAAAAAAAGGTTGAACTTGATGGACGCGAGTCTTTTTTCAGCCTAACTTACTATGTTACTATGTTACTATGTATGACATGGCCTTCAGTCTGACCCCGCCCCTTCCCCAAACTCTTCCAGTTTGAGAACCTTGGGTCAGGGTAATTTGACAACAATTCTAGGATCAGTTATTAAAACATACAGCATCAGCAATCAATTAGCAGATAGGTTTTATTAGTCTGCTGCTTAAAGCAACTGATTGGCTACAGTGGAACACTAGGCCTGGAGGAATCTTTGCATCTTTGGGAATTGGTGATTTATAGAGTGTGTGTGATGAATTTACTTTGTTTTCCATAGGATGGTGCCATCAAAAAAAGAATTTCTTTACTGCAAAGGTTGGTCCTATTATGGCATTCCCTACTGGGGACAATTAATGTTTTACTGGAGGTGCTCAAACTCAATGGACATAAGTTTTTTCTACCTAGCTTAATAAACTTCAACATGTTTATTTGTTATTTTGGTCTGAACTTGATAAACGACTTTCCTATTTTCTATTCCTATTATCTGTTTGTTGGTGTTTCCCTTTATTACCTCATTACATTTCTTGCTATTGATTTCTAGCTAAACACAGACCTGCTGATACTCTTCTCTCTGAGAGCATCGCTGGATACTTTTAACTTAAACAAGTGATAAAAGGGCCTTGTTAACAAAGCACTCTTAAATCCATTGGAAACCTCACATGAGTGCTAAGTATATTGCTTTGACACCAAGAAGGTAGTATAGACCATAACCATATGTTGTAAAAATGACTTTTATAAGTAATAACCTTTCCCAAATGCATCCACTTAAGTGTATTTTATTGACACTCTAAATGATACCTTTGGCTTCTACAGACATTAAGGTTAAAACCATGTAACATTTAAATTAATATTGCAAATAAAGTAAAGAGGTTTAACTTTACAATACTGTTATTTTATTACTTTTGCAAACATTTGTATATACTTTATTTTTAAAATAACCTCAGAATGTTGCCTTTAATTTACTATATATACATTAGGAAACACAGCACCTCAAGGTGAAAGAAACAACAATGATACAGTTTACACTGTACTGTTCCTTTCTGCTAGGGAAAGTAAAGGAGGACAGGATTTTTAATAAATTTAGACTTTTAAAGGTTTTCTGATTTTTTTACTAGTGATTATCTGCCATATTCGAATGAATGAAAAATCGTTCGAATCTTTGATTCAATCGAGCGATTCGATTTCACTAAATTTCTTCGATTTTGAAAAAATTAGAAAATAAAGATTTTTAAAGGGCCAGTACTTTGAAATTCGAGAATTAAATTTTTTTCAATTTGAATAAAATTTTGGTCTATTCGATAATGGAAGTAGTGCAAAATTAATTCAAATTAGAATTTAAAAAATTAGAATTTTCACTTTGACCTTTAGTAAATGTTCCCCGATATATCGCCAAACAAGCGGATCTTTTCTCATAATGTCCACAGCAGGGCTATATTGGGGTAATCCAAACATTCGGCCCTAGGGCCGATTGATCGGATTACAATGGGGTGCAATGGGCTCCGATGGATCGGTCGGCATTAAAATGAAACCTTCCTGATCAATATTATGGCCATTTATCGATCGGGAAGATCCCCATACACAGGCAGATAAGTTGCCGAATTGGTCTAAAGGAACGATATCGGCAGCTTTATCTGCTCGTGGATGGCCACCTTATCTTGAATTTTTAGAGATTTTTGTATACTCTAGATAGAGGATTGCCCAATGTACTTTTTATATTTGGATCTTTTAATAAATGTTATGGCATTTGTGATTTTAGTGAAATAGGGGTGAAAGTGAAAATTCATATTAGTTTCACCAAGAATGCAATGTCCACTCAACATCCCCAATTTATTAAATTATAATACACAAAAATCTTACAAGATTAACTTCTCAGTGGTGAAATTTATTTTGCATTGGTGTAAATGTGCCTCAATTCTCCCGCTGAACCTTCTCCAGTAAAAATTCTAAGATCACAAGAGCGTATTTTTGCCAATAGAATTTTCTACAGGTTCAGGTTGGCAAAATACCATTATAATGAAAGAGCAGCCACTTTTGAATCTCATTATCAACATTGCCCTTTCCATGCTAATACTCTCCATGGCAAAAATTTGATTTGAACGATTTACTCCAAAAAAATTAGATTTTCAAAAATTTTCTAAAACACTCTTTAAAGGTTATAGGAGTCCCCCATAAGCTAAAACAGCAATTTGCTGGATCTAAGGGGGGGAGAAGGGTCAAATTAGAATTTTGTAAAGAGACATTACTTCACAAGTACCCAAAAATTATTTAGAAATTAGAATTTTTAAAATTCACATTTTCACTTCGACCCTTGGTAAATCTGCCCCCTGGTGAAGTGAGTAGAACTTTGATGAAGTTAGATGCGGAGAAAATTCACAGTTATATGAAGCTCCCATATAGGGCTTCCAACCATCCATTTTTGACCCATTCAGCCTGGTTTTCAGAAGGGATGCCCAGGTCTGAACTGCCTGCCCAGGTTTTCCAGATTAAGAAAAATGTACAGGATTCTGCTAGATTAACATGGCGACTGAAAAATCTTCACATCATTGCCCCACCCAGTGGCATCATCATTCCACCCCATGACATCATCATCCTGGCCCCTGTGACGTCAGGGGGTGGGAAAAAGTGGCAATCCTAGCCCCACAGAGTTTAATAGTGGTTTCAAAAAACCTCCAGAACTACTAAAATTCATCTTTTGATAAATCTGCGTCTTAGAGTTACTTTAATATCATTTATTTAATTTTTTTTTTTAAAACTTAGGTTCCTTCTTTGTTTTTGAAATGGCATATGCCTATCCATTAGTTTAAAGAATAAATGAAAAGAGGTAGAAACAAAAAAAAAATGTTCTAGGTGCTCTAAGTTTTACAATGAAAGGAAAGCTGAATTAGAGTTCACAGATTGTATGCTAATATTTGCTGTTTTTCTTTTGTAAACCTCATTAATTTTACAGAAGTGCGACTAAAAGGTTAGACTTGTTTAAATACTAAAATGACAGCTTTTTCTTTAGAAAGGTTACCTAAATTCATTATTTGAACAGGATAATTATAGCATAATAATTGTAGCTAATGTTTCTGTATAGATTGGGACACATTAAGCACAGTGATGGATTTTTTTCTTAAATTAAAAAAAAAAAGATATTGGGAAGCATTTTCTATGTTATGGAACAATTTTATGTTTCATAATTAGTAGAAACTGCTTTAAAAACCATGGAATACATATGGTATAATTAAAATAAAATGTAATTTCTCAACCACCTTTTTCAGGTGTTATTTGCTAAAACTCTCCAAAACATAACTGTATATCAGGGTCGGTGGTTGCCCAGTTTGTACTTTCTAGTGTCAGGGTCGGCAGCAAATGTTGAGCAGATGAATATGCATTGGAAGCAAATCTGGACCATGTTGGAGATCGTGACCATAAAGCTTAACATTGGATGTGACAAGGCCAAGCACCTCTACATTTGGAGGTCAGGGGGGTTGGTCATGTGTTTTTAGTTGGCAGTGATGTGGTTGAGGAGAGGACCATGGATAACCTCAACACTGTGTAACTTGAGCTCTCCTGTAACATGCTTCAAGTAACATTGTTTATGCATGGCTTCATTGTATTGTTATCCAGAATGTTCAGGATCTAGGGTCTTCTGGATAAATTATTTGCCAAAAGTCGAATTCAAAATTCTTTGAAGTGACATGTGTCAATTCTACTAACAATGGAGATTTTTGCTTGTACTGTAAGTAAAACACTGACAGATGTAGAACATAATCTTACTGGTTATTTAAACAATATTTTTTTGGCTACTGTTAGTTAAAAACAATCTGTATGAATGAGAATTATCTGGAAATGATGCCGTGGAGGGGAGGTTGAATCCCAGTGAATGGCTCCTAGAGCGTATCTTTAATTACCCTTATGTTTGTATGCATGTCTCATTACAGCCCATATGATTTACCATGCCTAATTTTAATAGCTCCTGTTACACCAAGAGATAAAAGAGAACCCACTATCTAATTATAGCGTATGGCTCCAAGGTATTGTTTCCTCAGCTAATATTTTGTTACAAGTCATATATGGATGTATTAGTTACTATTCATGGCTCTTTCTTTGAGATTCATCAACCATTAATTCTATAGCTAAAGCACTGAGAAATGATTAATGCAGTTGTGGATCACGCTATTGGTTTCAACAAAACCATAAGTCAAATATAGTGCCAAAATGTACCCTATAATGCTGGCTAACGTTTATTATTTCTTGTACTAAAAATAATTACAAATGTTGAAAAAGAGAAATATAGGCCACTGCTAGCTAGCTAGGATATAATCTATCATCGCCTGCTGGTATCCCAGTGCACCACAGCTGGCTTAAAGTATAGTTTGAGCAAATTTGGTGTGTGAAAAAAAAAGTTGTCCTGTTAAATGATGAACATAATGACACATATACATATAGTAGATAAAGCAATGGCTAGATGGATAAATATATAGACAGAGCCATGGATTTCAGTGCAGAGTGGTAGATAGACAGATAGATAGGTGGGTGATGGATATTTTTGGTAAATAATCTGGTTACATTTTACATTACAAATGCATTGCTGAATATCATTAACACCAGGGTTGAACTGGCCCACCAGGATACTGGAAGAAATGCGGGTGGGTTCTACTAGTCCTCTTTTCTTTCAAATGACAGGTGTGTGCGTAAATTACACTGTTTACCTTGCAAATAATCTACAATATAAAATGTAATTCCTGAACCAGCAAGTGTATTTTTTAGTTGTAATACTGGTGTGTAGGTGCATCTCAGGTCATTTTGCCTGGTCATGTGCTTTCAGAAAGAGCCAGCACATTAGGATGGAACTGCTTTCTGGCAGGCTATTTTTATATAGCCTTAGTCATATTTCTGGCAGGCTGTTGTTTTTCCTTCTCTATGTCACTGAAAGTGTCTCAGTGGGACCTGGATTTTACTATTGAGTGCTGTTCTTAGATCTACCAGGCAGTTGTTATCTTGTGTTAGAGAGCTGCTATCTGGTTACCTTCTCATTGTTCTGTTGTTAGCCTGCTGGGGGGAGAGGCAGGGAGTAATATCACTCCAACTTGCAGTATAGCAGTAAAGAGGGACTGAAGTTTATCAGGGCATAAATCACATGACTGGGGACAGCTGGGAAACTGACAATATGTCCAGTCCCATGTCAGAGTTAAAATTAAATATAAAAAAATCAGTTTGCTCTATTAAGAAACATATTTCTGCTGGATCGGCACTATTATCTGATGTGTTTTGAAAAAAAAGTTTTTTTCTCCATGACAGTTTCCCTTTAACTTACTTAACATCCGATAGCTGCTGAAGGCTTCAAAGAATTGTACCCAATAGCGCGGGGCCAGCCTGCTGTTCTTCATAGGAACAGCTTTCCTCTGTAACTCAGGCCCCTTCCACCAGGCCCTTTCCATCACTTTGTCCCCAGGCCTAACCCCTGTTACACCCTACACTTCATACCATTATCACTCCCCCACTAAATGGAGCTACCCCATTTATTATGGGGAGAGCGGCCGTGAGTTGTTCAAGGTAAAAGAACATGCTCCCTTCACTTCCTTCCCCTTTCACCCTTTCACCCTCTCCACCCATCCTAATAGTAACCCAGGAACTACAACCCCCATCATCCATAACCTCCTTTTCCAGTTCCCTCATTCCTAACCCTGTCATGCAACTGTCATTCCCAGTTCCTGGCTCACTCCCCTTTGCATTCTTTTCAGATGCACTAGGAAAACTATAAACCCGATTTGACCTTATTTATTAATGTAAATACTTGAATTAATCTTTTTGGGAAAAACAATAAAATTGAGCAAAGAAAATTGAATCTTCTGATGATAGATGTAATGGTCAGGACCTCTGTTTAAATCTGCCTTTGGTGTCTTTTATTGAGAATGGGCAAGTTAGCTATTAGGGTTCAAAGAATGCATAATTTTTTTATGTGGCCAAATACCAAATCTTCCACCAAAAAATTATCCTAATGCCAAATCAAATCCGGTCTGAAATTTCTATATTCAAATTAGAGAAAGTAAATAATTGTTAATTTTCAACAAAAAAAGAAAATGTCATGTTCACTTGTCCAAAACTTTAAATTCACATATGGGGTCTGAATAAGTTACCAGTAAACAAAATCCTGGATTCAGTGCATCTCTGCTATCTTTTAGCACAACATATTAACCATATTGTTTCTGAATAGTGATGGGCAAATTTGTTTGCCTGGGGTGAATTCACAGAGAATTCCTGTGATTTGCCGCTGGCAAATAAATTTGTGAAACGTCAGGAAAAATTCGCTTGGTGAAAATTTGCCAGAATCTCGTTTTGGACGTGGGCATCTGTTTATCGAAGCTGGCAATGTGCTCCCAAACACGGTTGCCCACGTCCAAAATGAGATGCCGGAAAATTGACGCAGAATGAATAGCCTCGAAGAGTCTAGTTTGTGCTGAAACCACCATCCATCACCACCTTTGAGAGCATTATCCTTGCAAACTTACCATGATTTGCCCATATCACTACTACCTCAAAGAGAAAAGAGGACCATTGTTAAAGGGATACAGTCATGGGAAAACATTTTTTTTTTTAAAAATGCATCTGTTAATAGTGTAGCACCAGCAAAATTCTACAGTGAAATAAGATTTTCAAGATTTAACTTTTTTATATTTAATTTTGAAATGTGACATGGGGCTAGACATTCTGTCACCATTTCCCAGGTGCCCCCAGTCATGTGACTTCTTCATTCACTCTTTACTGCTGCAATGCAAGTTGGAGTGATAGCACTCCTGCTCCATTCTTCCCCCTTTCCCTGGGTAGCCCATCAGCAGAACAATGGGAAGGGAACCAGATAACAGCTCCATGATATATATTAAAACAGCACTCTAAAGTAAAAATCCATGTCCCATTGTGAGTCCTCCAGTTACATTGAGTAGGTGGAACAATAGCTGCCTGAAAGCAGTTCCATAGTGCAGCAATGGCTCTTTCTGAAAGCCCATGACCAGGATGATGTATGATGATGATGTATGAATCCTTTGTCACTTTCTGCACTAAAAATATTGTCCATATTTAATCATAGGCTTACTTAACAAAGTAAGCAAAATCAGAGGGAAACAAGTATGCAGCCTATTCATAATGGCCAGATAGTTATACATTTGTGAGGGCACACAACGGCCCTTTTTATTGCCTAATGTTGAATAATGTAGCATATATTTTTAATAACTAAATCTTTAGCTTCCACTAATAACAAAGGTTAAAAAGCAGTGTCTAAGTAAAACAATACTCTGTCCCTTCAAATTATAACACTGATCACTGAGTGTCCTTGACAGTTTTCCACCTCTTGTTAATAAAAGAAACTACATTTCTAAAGGTCCTTGTCTGGACAAGCTATAATTTCCCTTGTCAGTTTTATTTTAGCAAGGTTTTTTAGTGATAAATGATAACTTTGGAGGAGCCATTTGATGCCATTTTAGTGAACTCTCTGTATTAACTACAATTTGAGAACTGCCGTGGCATCCCGCAAGAACGCTGATGGCTTTAACAGAAGATATGCCACAAAAATTCTAGTTCATTTCCTTCTCATGTAGAAAAACATTTACTGTAAGTTCCTTATTCATCGGTGTAATCATTTGTCTAAAAACCTTCATCAACTGGCCAATATGTCCATAAAAAATGACCTTGGTTTTAATTTGTATGTAGTTTTTCTTTCCAGCTTAGGTTTTATTTTACACAACTTATTTCATCCCAAATTTTTTATTTTCAGTTTCTTTATTCATTCTTGCATTTGTACTTCCTCCAATTTCTTTTATTTTTCTGTCATCCAATGTTATGCCCTCTATTACCTTTTCACATCATTAGACCTTTTTCCATTTTTACCCTCTTGCCTATTGCTCCTCATCTAATCTTTCCTTCACATTTTCTCTTCTGACTTTGTGAGGTTTGTGGTTTTTCACTGTCACATTTTTTTGTCTTTCACTTCTGGTTTTAGCATAATTAGTATGGTGTATTGTATAAACACTGCAATTTCTAGGGGACGAGTATCCATAGCTATCTTCCATAACTCTGTATTCTCTCACTTGCTAAACACCATCCAACCCCTTCTTAAAGCTATCTAATGCATCAGCCTGTACGACTGATTCAGGGAAACCAGATTCAGGAATTCGCAGCTATAATATTCTGTGAGAAGAAAAAAAAAATCAGTATTTACATGCAACCCACCCTTAATGCATTAAAAACTGCCTAGCTATGGATAACATATGGGGGTTATCAAAGTCCGATTTTTTTCTGGATGGATTTTTAAAGGGTAAAAACCACAATTGTTTCGTACTCCAACTCAAACCTGGCAAGTTCATGTAGAAGTCAATGCCAGATGTCCCATTGATGTCTTGATCTGCGCTGGGTTTCCTTCAATAATCCGAAGATTTCAGGGTTTGTGGGTGCCAAATCCAAAAAAGTTGCAGGTTTCATTAGACAAATCTAAAAAGTCACACGTTTGGGTGGCAAATTAATTTTTTTAATTTTTTCACAATTTTATTGATTTTTTCCCCATCCTTACTACACATAAACAGTAGCCCTAAAAGTCAAACAAACTCCTTTGTTTTAATAACAAACCAAGAGAAACCATCAAAAACTTTTTATGTGCTAGGGATTGTGTTTATGTCCTAGTCACAGAAATGATGAATATTCAAGATATTAGCCAAATACAGGACATAAAGAAATAAGCAATATTGCAGAAGCTTTGCTATGCAGATCTAGGTTGTATATATTTGAGAAACACAAGACAATTGGTTTATGTAAAAGATTTTTTCTTCATAACCAGTTAGGCATCACTTTTTTTCCTGTCAGTAAATTAGCAATTTAAGCATATTTCAGGTTGTTTGGCCAACCCTGGCTGTATTGTGAGATGATGAATGATGATATTGTTTCTCATTCAAGGTTGAATATATTCCAGATATTGTTAAACCACACAATGTAATGTGGAAACGTGAAGGTTCCTCTCCGGTAGTCATACTACAAAAAAGTGTTGATTTAGAAAAACATGGCTTTTATAAAATACAAATGTATTTCCTTTTAGAAATCAATTATGCATATTTCTGCTCAGTGGCAGTTGTTGAATTTCAATTAAATTAATTCATATTGTGTTAATGTAAATTTCCTGAGAACAATCCCATTTAACATTAAGACTTATTATACTTGATTAACCTTACTGCATATGATAATATATTATTTAGATGTTATTGAAAGGCTATTTGACCTCAGAATAGGAATAAAATATGCTACCATGTAGTCCTGTTACTTCTAGTCCTATGCTAAACCATGGCTGGCTGATGACCCTACAACATTTTGCTTATACAAAATGTCCTAAATCCTAAATCACTGTTGGCTGATGATCCTTTACATTTCTTAATAGTGTTTATCTAACTACAATGCATTCCATTTTGAGAAATCAACTCAAGTAAAGTGTATGGGGACTTTAGTCTGACCATTTTTAGTGGGACTGACAAGCTTAAGAAATAAATAAAAAAGACTTATAGATAGTGATGGGCGAAACGGGCGCGTTTCGCTTTGCCGAAAAATTCGCGAATTTCCAGAGAAATTCGCGAATTTTTCGCCGTTTCGCGCGTCGTTTTTGACGCGCGTCGCGTCGATTTTGACGCGCATCGCGTCAATTCCAACGCGTTGCGTCGTTTTCGGCGCGTCGCGTCAAAAACGACGCGCGACTCGTTTTCGCGCGGCGAATTTTTGATGGCGAATTTTTTTGCCCGTTTCGCGAATTTATTCGCCAGCGGCGAATCGCGGGAATTCGCCGCGAATTCGCCCCTGGCGAATAAATTAGCCCATCACTACTTATAGACTGATGAGATTTAAAAAAATTTACATGCAAGGTATATTTAGCAAGAAACATTATTTTAGACTATAAAACTAATTATAAAAACATATATTTTCAGTGCTTTATTGACTATGGCATTTGATTGAATATAAGGTGGCACTGAATCCAAACCTCTGTTGGGTATTTGGCCTAATCCGAGACAGTTTTGGCAGAATTTAAAATCTGGCCTGAACTGTGAACTGAACATATTCATTATTTTCTGAAATATACGGTGACCGAGTCTGTACAGAATATTTCCCTTTCTTTATCAATACATTTTCTCAAAAAATTCCAGTGCAGAAAAAAAAAATCGAAATTTATAAATTTTCAGTTTTTCAAGCGAAAGCTCAGGTTTTTTTGGGATTTTCCCCCGACAACCATGACATCTTTGAATTTTTGCATGAAACCCAGCACAGATTATGATATCTTTGGGACTTCGGCAGGTCTTAGATGCCGGATTTTCAGATTCAGACTTTTTCCATCCTCAGGTGTAGCACGGTGGATACACTGTGATTTACAATATCTGATTTATACTGATTTAAACCTTAAGTTTCAGTAAGTATAACTCAGAAGATTTTGGCATAGTTATTTGAGTCCAATGTCCCTGATGTAGTTATATTGCTGGGCAAACATTCTATAGCAAACATAGGGATTGTTGCCCAGCAAATGTCTCGGTAAAAGAGATACAAAGATCTTGCTGATCGTTTAGAATTGCATTGGACAGCATTTTGGGCTGAAGACCTCCTAAAGCTAACATTATTGCCTAGATCAGCATTCAGGGTTAAATGTCTATCTAGCTGTTGATTAAAGCACACCTTCATTCTTGGATGGGTAGCTTTGCCTCGGACCCATGAGTGGGTGTCAGGATTTGATGTCTTGAAAAATTCAAGTTTTTGCCACAAAAAACTTGGATTTTCTAGTAAAAACACTCAGTTTTTGCACTTGGACTTTAATAAATAACCAGCATAAAGTCACCTGACTCAGACCAGTGGCTGAAAATGAAGATTTTTTTTTCATTTTCTGATTCCCGCTCCCATCATTTTGCAAATTGACATATGCAAATTAAGGTTCAGATTCAGTTAGGTATTCAGACAAATCTTTTGTGGAGGATATGATCCACCAACTAAAAAAAACTGATCTGGGGCGTTCCTAATTAAATAAAACCTTGACAGTAGCTGATGGCACACAAGCTGCCTGAAATTAACCTGAAAATGTTCCAGTCTCCTCCAGTTAAATGAGTAACTGACTCTTCACAGGCTGAAATGCTATTGACATTGTGGCTGGTCAAAGGAAAGCAGTGGGGTTTTTCAACTGATTGACAACTTTAAAGGGACAGTTCAGTGTAAAAATAAAAACTGGATAAATAGATAGGCTGTTCAAAATAAAAAAATGTTTCCAATATAGTTAATCAGGGAAAAATGCAAACTATAAAGGCTGGAGTTACTGGATGTCTAATATAATAGCCAGAATCCAACTTCCTGCTTTTCAGCTCCTTAACTTTGAGTTAGTCAGCGACTTGAAGGGGGGGCCACATGGGACATAACTCTTCAGTGAGTTTGCAGTTGATCCTCAGCATTCAGCTCAGATTCAAAAGCAACAGATATGGCCTGTGTGCCCCCCCTCAAGTCACTGATTGGTTACTGCCTGGTCACCAGGGTAACCAGTTAGTGGAAAACAAGAGGGCAGCAAAGCAGGAAGTTGGATTCTGGCTATTATGTTACACATCCACTCACTCCAGCCTTTATACATTAAACTTTTGGTTAACTAACTATATTAGATACATTTTTTATTTTGTACTGCCTATATATTTACCCAGTATTTTTATACTGAACAATTCCAAGTACAGAGTTACTAAAACAAAGTAGTATAAAG
Source organism: Xenopus borealis (assembly GCA_024363595.1). NCBI lineage: Eukaryota > Metazoa > Chordata > Amphibia > Anura > Pipidae > Xenopus > Xenopus borealis. The sequence goes on from CM044442.1 coordinate 12,458,431, forward strand.
CTATGCAGGGACCCCATATCAAATATTTTTTACTATTATTATTCAAACTTTGTACACAATTTGGTTAGAAGGGACAAGATGATGATGAGTTTTTAGAATATGTATTTTCTTTTGTGTTGCTCAGCTGGGATATGCTGTCATCACTGGAAGGTTTGTCCTGAAGTTTTAGCATACAAAAGCTAGGGTCTTAGTGCGTATATATATATATATATATATATATATATATATATATATATGCTGTAGAACCCCAATTTTACATTTTTCAAGTGACCAGAAAGAAATGGTGTAAAATCCATGAAATGTAAAATCAGGGAAATGTATATGCATAATGTAGAGGTTCTTAAATCTCTATCTATCTAGCTATCTATCTATATTTGGCAAGATGGACAAATACTTAAGAGCATAGCATGAATCAAACAACAGGGGTTAAGTAGCAATCTCTCCCAGGATAACAGTAAAACAAAACAAGCTTTATTCTCAACAGGATAAAAAACTACTAGTTACCCTTGTTTTGCACCCAGGTGTGGTCCACAGTGCACTGTACAACAATTATTTCTTGGCATTTATGGGTTTCAGAAGGTTAAAGAAATATGAGCCACTAGGAACTTTGGAAAATCAAGGATTTCAGTTCACTGTCAAACTGATATATTATTACTTGATAAGACTTGTGTTTCTTGGCTTCACAAACAGTAAAGAACACTTTCTGGTATATTGGCTTTCATCAGCATTTCCTTTGACTTTTTACATTGCTTCATACAGTAGATCAATATTTCTGCGAATATTCCCACATGAGTTAATGCAAGGGGGCTCCGTCAAATGGTGGTAATAGTGTTCATTTAATTCTAGCAGTAAACAAAACATTAAAAGCCTTACTGACAGATTTATTGATTAGACATAAGCCATGGCCAGCAAGAGACGAGAACTCAGAAATCCCCAAAGAGGGGTCGTTATTAGCACAACGTAAGTATGTCACTAAACATTAGTATCTTGTACAGACTAGAACAAACCTATATGTTGAAATGAATGACTGCATAAATGAATCAAAAGCATAAAATGATTGTTTCTGAGCATAATACATTTTATCTAGCATACTGAATTGCACTGTTCTATTATTTAAACCAACAACATATTAGTAACATAGTTAAGTTGGGTTGAAAAAAGACCTAAGTCCATCAAGTTCAACCCCTATACATATATATATATATATATATATATAGATATATATCTATATATCTATATATATAGATATATATCTATATATACAGTATAGATATATATCTATATATATACAGTATAGATATATATCTATATATATATATATATATATATATATATATATATATATATATATATATATATATAGGTTCCCCATACTCCTACAGTGTTTTTCTTTCTACTGAACTCCCTTCTGTCAAACAAGCATATTACTTACTAAGTCCTTCATTTCTTCATGTTGCAGAAGCATGTTCAATAAACACAGAGTATAAATCCCTTTATTTATGAGTTAAGATTCTTACATTCTTCTATTATTAACCTTTTTATTGAGCAATTCTTTGCTTAAATTTGGAATTTAAATGGCTTTACTAATCCTTTTTGATTTAAACAAATGAAGCTGGGGGAATACACATGTTAGATTGACTTTTATTATTATTAATACCCTTCCCCTTGGTTCAAGCTGGTTTTGAAGTTTGCTTATTTAAATGAATGATTAAAAAAATCTATAATTAAAAATAAATAAGCTATATTTTAGTTTTAATCTTATTCAGTAGCTGTTGGCAAGCAGAAATGTGTTGGAGGCACAGATTTCTATTTGTTTATCAATTATTTTAGATTCTTTCCAATTTATTATCTTTGTCCATAATCCTGGTGCCTTGCATTTATTTATTTTCAAATTATTTTGGGATGTAGAGGTTTACTTTATGCAAAAAGGATCTAACAAATTGTTTCAGAAATGACTGACTCTTCTGCTCCTCTTCAGTTATGACCCAGGATCTGAGCCCAAGGCCTGCTTGTCGTTAGTGCTCTCAGATGTCAGCTTGCAGTTTTAATACTACAAAAAGTTCTTCCGTTCCTTAGAATTTGCTTTTGCCATGTTGACTTTAAACAATGAAGTTGTAATGAAGTTCAAGCTATCTTCCTGCAAACACACCAAAAGCCCAAATTAAATGGAAAATGGAAAACAAAGTCTCTGAGGATTCATGAGTAGAAGATAAAGACTGGCAGATCTAATTGTTTTTCCCATGGAGAAAACTAAAATCATCCTGTACATAAACCTACAAATGTACCTTGCTTTTGTGATTACCAATGTGTAGTGATGGGCGAATTCGTGAATTCCCGCGATTTGCCGCTGGCGAATAAATTCGCAAAAGAAAAACAAGTCGCGACAAAAACGTCACGACACGCGACGAAAATGACGCAGCGCATCGAAGTGTTTCGACTTGTTTCTCGAATTTTTTTGCCAATTCGTGAATTTCGTGAATTTTTCACTGAAGCCAAACTGGGTAGGTTCGCCCATCACTACCAATGTGCATTGCTTGCAGATTGCTTAGATTGGGTGTATAATGTAATAGTCTAGGTATAAATAAGGTAGTGATGTAACTACTCAGTTCCTTCATAGTTCCTTCTCTCAAATGTACAGTATGAATGTATTAATTTACCTATGTTTTGCTTTATCTTTGCTCTCACTGACTTTGGTTGCTCAACAGGTCAACAGGTCTTAACAGTCATATACTGTATATTCATGTATTGTATAACCAGAGAGATAGATGCCATGAGAGTATCCAATCAGACCAAGAATCCCAACCTTTTTTAGCAGTGAGCCACATTGAAATGTAAAAAGCTCTGGTTGCCAAATAATGGCTTTGATTTAATATTTGGTAGCCCTTATATGTACACACAGCCTTCAAGAGGCTCTTTCTGGCAGTACATATTGTTTTTATGGAACCAAGCTTTTCTTCAAGCCAGTAATTGAAAAATCAGCACCAGTTTTGAGGCCACTGGGTTCAATATCGAATGGGTTGGTGAGCAACATGTTACAATGGTTGGGGTTTAATTTATTTGAATGTTATTTAAATTAAGAAAGGTAGGAGGGAAAAAGGCACAACAAAGTAAACATGATTACAGGTATGGGAAAAAAATATTATCTTGAAAGCTCAGAATTGCGGAAAGGTCATATCCCAAAGACCATGAGAAGAAAATAAATCCAAAGGCACACAGGACAATTCGCAAGCAAGATTGCCTTGCGTGTTTAATGTGGAGTCACTCTTTGGATTTATTTTCTTCTCATGGAGTATCATATGTGAGGTGAAATGTACCCTGATCATTCCAAAGCTATAATTTTTTAATAACAATATTCTATCAAATTGTTCCAGTTGATTGGAATGGAAAATATATTTTTTGATAAAACAGCCCTTGAGCACCCCCCACTCAGCAGTATTTATTGGATGACTTTTACATCTGAGCAGCAGTGTGGAGAGAGAGAGTTCCTTCCAGTGGACACTTTGCTATCCTTACATTGGCCAGAGGGTTACAAAAGAACACTATTCTGCTTAAAAGGATTCTGTCATGATTTTTATGGTGTAGTTTTTATTTCTAAATTACAGTGTTTACACTGCAAATAATTCACTCTACCATAAAACATTTCATTCCTGAACCAGCAAGTGTATTTTTTTAAAATTCATAATATTAGTGTGTAGGCAGTCATCTCAGGTGATTTTGCTTGGTCATGTGCTTTCAGAAAGAGCCAGCACTTTAGGAGGGAACTGCTTTCTGGCAGGTTGTTGTTTCTCCTACTCAATGTAACTGAATGTTTCTCAGTGGGACTTGACTTTTTACAATTGAGTGCTGTTCTTAGATCTTTCATTATTCTTTAGTAGGGAGTCCATATAGCTGATTCCTATAAATCCCAAACTAAGCCAGAGGGACTTGTTCCGGTTCCAAAGACAACCAACATACAAAAAATATTTATCAAAGATAGATGTCCCAAGGCTCAGTTGTAGTTAAAACAAAAGTATTTATTTGAAAATCACATTAGGTACATACTGACCCCACATAGCCCACCTGACACATTTCATACCCTCAGGTACTTAATCATAGGTGTCTCTAAAGACACCTATAATAGAGTCACCTATGATTAAGTACCGGAGGGTATGAAACACATCAGGTGGGCTATGTGGGGTCAGTCTGTACCTATTTTAATGTTATTTTCAAATAAATACTTTTGTTTTAACTATAATTGAGCCTTTGGACATATCATATATCTTTGATATATATTTTATGTTCTTAGATCTACCAGGGAACTGTTATCTTGTATCAGGAGGGAGCTGTCATCTAGTTACTTTCTAGTTTTTCTGTTGTTAGGCTGCTGGCGGGTAAAGAGGGTGGAGTGATATTACTCCAACTTGCAGTACAGCAGAAAAGAGTGACTGAAGTTTATCAATGCACAAGTCACAAGCCTGGGACAGCTGGGAAACTGACAATATGTCTAGCCCCATGTCATATTTCAAAATTAAATATCAAAAAAATCTGTTTGCTCTTTTGAGAAATGGATTTCAGTGCAGAATTCTGCTGGAGCAGCACTATTAACTGAGGCATTTTGAAAAAAACAAGTTTTACCATGACAGTATCCCTTTAATGACCGGTAATACTGACACTAATTACAGGAATGTGTCATTATCTCTTTAATCTACACTTTTTTTAAATTTTAATTTCTTCTTCCGCTTTTCTTTTTTTCCTTACAATAGTTGCTGCTACAAACCATTAAATATAGCATATGCACAGATATGAACATTTATGAGTCATGTTGTGATCATACAATATACAGTATTAGTCATGCATATCCTACACAAACCTAAATATATATAATATATATGTATATATACTATATATAATTTTATATAAGAAGCTGAGAAATATAGACAAGATAGATCACTTATATTTTGTTTATTTAGGTAGGGATGGGGAACACAATTGTGTAAAAGGATTTTTTCAAATCCTGGGCTAAGGGCTAGAGCCCCAATAAAAAACTGGGCTCATTTATAAACTTTGCGCAGGGCAGATTGGTTCGTAAAATGAATATATTTTCCCTGCGCCTGGTTATATTTATAAAGCCGAATAAGAGTGTGCACAGATTTGTGAATTTGTTTTTCACACGGTGAATGGCTATGAAGAGCTTTTTTTTAAATATGGCAAAAATCTCAAATTGTGAATATTTATGCAAACACTCTGCATTTGAATTACGCCACAACTTTGGTGGTGGAGAAAATATTAGCAAAACTGTTTCACATATTGCAGATTTATGTTACTGTCAACGCTATTTTCATGCACAACAAACTCACACCTTGCCTATACTCATGCACAGACCCGTCTCACTTGTGAGCCATTTGAGAAAATGTATTCACAATGCGTATTTGCAAAAACCGGAAAGACGGGCACAACAGTGCAATATTTTAGCATTCAGGAAAAAGCATGGGCAAAACAACAATTTGCGAATAAATATGCAGTGTGCAAACTTTATAAATGACCCCCAAGATTGTTAGTGCCAGAACCAGTGGAGACATTTTTTAAAGTAAAATTTATCAGCTTACAGATGATTTCATTAAGGCAACATGGTGTAATGGTATAAAGCTGATTAATAGCTATCAAATAGCTGAGTGCTTCAGAGTGGGTGTTCTCTTTTCACATAAAAAATGTGGTAATAAACTGAAAATGGGAAAATCTTTAAAAAGGTGACTTCTCAGATCATAAAAGAATAAGGGGGTTATTTATCAAAAAGCTCTCACAATTTTCTGAAAACTACTCCGACCAAATCTGCACTGATTTTTCCCCTGTTTATGAATACATTTTCACAAAAAATTGATTTGAAGCCTGAATACTGTGACTTTTCTGATTTGAAGCCCAAATACTGGGAAACCAGCACAAATTAGGACATCTTCGGGACATCTGCCATTGAGTTCTACCTGAACTCGGCAGGTCTGCATTGGAGTAGTTTTTTATTCGGACTCAGAGTTTAAAAATCCGTAAAAAAATTCAAATTTGTTTTTGCCACCAAAAATTTAAATTTGCCCCTTTAAAAGTACAATCAGAAACAAATCAGACCTCTTTGTTTGAAGCATTCATTTCAAACTGCAGTATCAACTGTATTCAAATATTTATTCTCAATATTCTCAATGAATAAAGCTCACTGATACAGATCAATGGGTCAGACAGCTCACTGTGTCCACCATCTTTCTCCATTGAAATGAATGCTTTGGCATTTTGAGTCACATGTCATGAGAAAACATCAGTAGTTTTTAGATTTTTAGGTTGACTTCAGTTTCCCTCTATTCCCTCTACATGCACATGCTACCTGAGCAGGCAGGGTTGATCCTGGGAATTGTACACCTGCCTAAGATTATTTAAATCTTCCTTGGTCTCTGATCTATTTTGAAAATGCATTTGCTGACATGCATTATGGGAATTTTTCATGCAGCTATCTTTATAAATAAGCATGTCCAAAGAGCAATCTATTTTTGTCTGCATATGCACCACTAGGAATAATCATGTAGTTCTGGTACCAAATGAATAACACTCATTTGGACCATTCATCAGGGTATCATACCTTTAAAACAGAAGAGCAGCAAAACAAACCAATTATGTTGCTACCAAAATAAACCTTTATTATTCTATATTCCAATTCCTATTGTGCCCGTCATACAATTGTAGATTGACTTTTTAGCAGTAATAAAACGTCTATCTGCTGCAATGCATATTTTAAATTGTGCAATATATTAAGGGGGTTATTTATTATTGTCTGATTGCCAAAGACACAAATAATTTGAGTTTTTTACTGTAAAATCAGAATTTTTAGTGGAAACAAACTAGGATTTTTCGAGATTTATTATACCCAGATGGAAGCAGATGAAAAAAGTCAGAATCCAAAACTCTGGCATCTCAGACCTGACTGGTTTTATATAAGTCAATGGGAGAGGTCCCTAACCTATTTGGAAGTTTCTATGGTCTACGTTGGAATTAGCCTGAAAATCTATTTTGGACTTTTTGGCAAAATTCCCAAAAATTCTGGCTTTTCTGGTAAAATCCTGAAAAAAATCAAAATTGTGCTTTTTTAATAGTAAATAAGGTCCAGTCATGGATTCTAGTTGGGTCAGACTTTTTTATTGAAATACTCAAAAATGCCAACTTTATTTTTGAGTACAGAAGTTTTGTCTGTAGATTCTTGAACCCTAAACTGGCCATATAATGGAAGCTCTACAAGGTCAAGTCAGTGGGCCCCATACACCGGCCAAGAAGCTGTAAAGACTGAGTTGGCAGCTTTTTATTTTATTAGCGCATTTATGACCATTCTTCATTTGTTACACTCAGGTACTGTAGTGAACGTGTGGTTGAAAAAAACATAAGATGTGATGAACTGTACAAAATCCACAGAATTGTTCATGCCATGCACCCCCACTGTAAATCACTGCTGCAATAGTATCCAAATGCTTGTACAGGCATGGGATCTGCTTTCTGGAAAACCATTATCAGAAAGTTCCTTATGATGGTATGGATGTGTCTTATAGACAATTTTAATCACATTTTTAAAAATTATTTCCTTCTGTAATAATTTTGTAATAATATGTGTATTCCCCCTAAATAAACCCAATAGGATTGTATTACCTCCAAAAAGGATTAATTATATCTTAGATTGGATCACATATAATGTACTGTTTTATTGCTGCATAGAAAAAGGAAATAATTTTATTTAGGTAAAATGGAGTCTATGGGAGATGACCTTCTCTTAAATCTGAGCTTTTTGGATAACGACTTTTAATATAAAAAAATCCCATACCTGTACTTTATTCCAACTAAGATTTAATTAATTCTTATTAAAGGCAAAACTATTCTATTGGGTTCATTCAATGTTTAAAGGATTTTTGTATGTAAGCAAACTTAAGATATGGAGATTTACAGAAATTGCGATCTGTTATATGTAGTGATGGGCGAATTTGTCACGGTTTGCCGAAAAATTCACGCAAATAGCAAATTTACCGTCTGCAGCAATTTTGACTTCTGTGACTATTTTGGTGCCCACAACTATTTTGACGCCTGCGACAATTTGACACACGCTTATTTTTTTGCAAATTCATTAAAGTCAGTGGGCATCAGAATAATTTAGACACGCATCAGAATAGTCATGGGCATCAAAATAGTTGCAGGTGACAATTTTTTTGATGTGCCAAATTTTCTCTGATGAATTTTTGCAGCAGTTTTGATAATTTATTCACCCATCACTAGGTATATGGAAAACCCCAGGTCCCAAGAATCCTGTATATCAGGTTCCATACCTATATATATTTTATATTTTTTTGTATATGTATGCCTATACACATATATTCATATACAAATTTGTCATATTTTATTACAATGATGCAATCTCAAGTGGAATTTTTTTCTCTGAAGGTTTGAGAACACCTCTATATATAATTGAAGAGATATATTATTCCAGAGATCTGAGTGTAGGGATTACTCTATGCTGTTTATGTGTTTTCAATACATTTTTTTTTAAAATATCCTTTTAAGCTATATAAATGGTGTGAGAGATCGTGGAAGTCATGCTATTTGCCACACATTAAACTATCACTGGGATCAGTATGCACTTAACTAATGGTCATGTGAATCTAAATTTAATTACTTGTTTTGCAACGCAGAAGATAATTGTGCAGATTATGGAGTAATGTATCACCCAGTGCTGCCAATATTTGTGCTATGAACTAGAAAAAGACATTTCTAAAGAATGCATCTGCTCGAGTTTCCAGTGTATGAATGTTGCTAATCATGTTTATTTGCTGTCTACGAGCATTGATTAGGATCGGAACCTTTGTATATCCCATTATAATATTGAACCATGCTACTCCTGCTAACTAGTCTGATAATTACTTACAGAAGCATCCCACAGCAAGAACACCAAGTTAATAGTTTTACGGTAAATAACAGCTGTTATATCACATAGGGCACAGATAAGTCGTAAATAAATAAGAGCATTTCTAAATATCTTTAAATTATATCAATTATGTTCTTCATTTCTATCCTTGTTCCCACTACAACTAAGGAAAGGGGATTAAAAAAGTATATTGTACAGTATGTAAATATTGGAGATGTTTAAGATCGGTTGGTGTCTGGTTATTGCACGGAAGAAGAACTGTAAAGGTATGGGACCTGTTATCAAGATTATTTGGGACCAGCGGTTTTCCAGATAATGTATCTTTCTGTAATGTGGATCTTCATACCTCAAGTCTACTAGAAAATCATGTAAACATTAGATAAGCACAATAGGCTGGTTTTGCTTTCAATAAGGATTAATTATATCTTAGTTGGGATCAAGTACAAGCTACTGTTTTATTATTTCAATGAAAAAGGAATTTTTTTTTTGAGTCTATGGGAGATGGCCTTTCTGTAATTCAGAGCTTTCTGGATAATGAGTTGATGGATAATGGGTCCCATACAGGCCCGGACTGGCCATTTGTGGGTTAGGGCAAATGCCAGAGGGGCTGCTATAAGGTCCCATAGAAAGTCAGTGTTTAGTGGGCTGGTGGGGGCTGTTTGGGCCTCTATGTGGGCTGATGGGCCTCTTGTGTACCTGAAATGCCAGGGCCTATTTTAATTCTCAGTCCAGTCCTGGTCCCATATCTGTACTTTCTAAAAGCCAAACAAGCTTGTATACAATCTAGGCCTAAATCTGGCAGATGGTGGCCCTTTGTCAATAGCTACAGATGAGTTAATTACTTACATTTCCCCTGCTTTATGGGCTGCTGTTTTATTCTTGTTCTTTGCCAAAAATACAACTTCCTATCTGGTTATGTTCCTCTGAATGGGGAGCCAAAACAACGTTGAACTCTTTATTCTGTGAAAACTGTTTATTCCGTGAAAACTCTTTATTCTGTGAAAACTCTTTATTCTGTGAAAACTCTTTATTCTGTGAAAACTCTTTATTCTGGGATCCATTGGGATGAATCCTTCGTGAAAGATTTGGTACTGATCCAAATCGAAATCCTAATCCTGGTTATAATTTGCAATGCGTTTCACAAATTTTTCGCCCAGATTTTTCGGTTTAGATTCGCCCATCAATATCCATTACTGTTTTTTATGAACTCTCTTAAAAAGAAAACCACAGCTCACAGCAGAGGATGTGCATGTTTAGAACTCTTTTTCTTGTCTACGTGTTGCTTAGTACAGATACTTAAATAATAATCACTGGTTCAAAAAGATGAAGCTACAGTAAAAAAAAAAATATATATAGCCTCAGGCGATTAACAGGTAGTTAATGCCTAGACAGAAAGATGGTTTCATTATGATAAACCACTGACATAAGAAAAGTAAAAAAATGTTATACTGTTTTTATATATAAAGATTATGAGTTGCTAGGGGCAACGGGCAGTTGAAGGTCATTAATGTATGTTGCCTTGGCAACCAATCTCAGGTTCAGCCTATCAAAAACTCAGGATTCCTGTTTCATGCACACACACCGATTTAGAACACAAGATATATAATTTTGATTTTCTGCAAATCAGTTATGGCAATTGAGCATTTAATCTATTCGTGCTTGAATGTTTTTTATAAAATGTAATATGTTAAAAATATATACAGCAGTGTCCTTGCATGCACGATACAAAGTAAATATTTATATTTAAGTTTATTTTGGACTTTGTATTCCTTATATTTTCAGTTCATATAATCATTTAGATTTTTATTTAAAACATTCCTCTAGATTTGTGTAAACATTTTACAGTGAGGTTGAGGAATGGCGATGGCTGATTATTTTATTGCCTTTAAGAGGGGCTTGAATGATTTATTTGACAAACATAATATCCAAGGATACGGGGATACTAAAATCTACAATTATTATAGATATTGGTATATATAGTATGGATGCTGGGTTTTATTTGGAGGGGTTGAACTTCAACCCAATGTAACTATGTAACTATTTTGTTTGCATAGTAATTTGTGGTATATATAAGCATAGCCATGGTCTAATGTGGTCATGCTGTTTTGACTGCAGATAGATGATACAGTTCAGGAGGATTTCCACTAGATGTTGGAACATTGTTATTGGAATTTGGTGCCATCCATACATTTAAGTTTAGACACTGATGTTGGGGATCAGGCTTGGCTTGCAGTTTTCCAATTCATTCCACAGAGGTTGAGTTGAGGTTTATGTGTAGTTCTCCTCCCATCTTAGCAAATACATCTTGTATGGCCTTTGCACACAAATGAATTTCCCCCCTGAAACAGAAGAGGACTTTCCCTAAACTCTTGACAACTTCATGCTTCTTGTTTTGGGTCAAAAATTTATTTTATGATGTAGTGGCACCTGTGTTGGCAATAATGACTGTGGCTTAAATGGCAATCCCAATATTTAGAAGGCATTGGACACATACTTTTTTGCCATGCAATGTTTCTGGACTAATGGACTGCAAATGAGACACTCAAAAAATGTCTTGGCTGAAGGCTATAGGAGCAATACCAGTAAAAAATTGCCGTGTCAAAAACAACATACAATGTTTAGCAAACTAGAGTAAATTTGGAAAAATCATATGTTTTTAATAAATTTGCTGTTGAATAGGGAAGTATAGGTTTCCTTCCTTTGTACCGTACAGCCGAACAGAGTCCTTATCTTTGTTAACCAACATCCCCTATTAATAGCAATAATTCCAAGATTATCAAAACTATTCTTAAAATAATTGTCCTTTTTTCATTCAGTAACGTTCGTATTTTTTATTTTCCCCATGGAGTATACAAATTAGCTTAAACCATGAATATCGATTAAATGAAATAACTGCGAAAAACAATGGGGGGCTGATTTATTAAGCCTCGAATTTCGAAGTAAAAAATACTTTGAAATTTGACCATCGAATATCAAAGTCGAAGCATTTTTCAACAAATTTGGCTATCCTGCAATCGAAGTAAAATAATTCGATTTATGCTAAAATCGATTTTTGCATACGATCGAACGATTTTACTTTGATAAAAATTTTTTTGGAAAAATGCTCTAGAAGGTCCCCATAGGCTAATATAGCACTTCGGCAGGTTTAATTTGGTGAAGTATTAAAATCTAAGTTTTTTAAAGAGACCGTACTTCGATTTTCGAAGTCGAATGATTTTACTATTCGACCATTCGAATTGAATGATCAAAGTAGCCTTCGATGGTCGAATTTCCAAAAAAAAATTACTTCGCAAAATGAATTTAATGAATTCAAATATTCACTTCGACCCACTTTGACCCTTAGTAAATCAGCCCCTTAAAAAAGACATCACCATCTAAAAGCTCGTCGAGGTCATGAATTGGACAGTCTTTATTTGCTTTGTGTTTTATTGGTTTTCAGGTTTTTCTAAAATTTTATTTGTCTAATAATTCTTCCGAAAATTTTAAAGCAAGGTTTTCGGATTCTTTTTATTTTATTTTTTCTGTTCATGCTTTTCATATTAAGCTGTTTTAGTACAAATCCCTAAAAAGTCTCTATGGGCCTTTCCATTTGCATTGTTAACAGTACAATTTGGACAAACATACTGTCAATCTTTTCAGCAGGGCGTAGACAAGCTAGTTTGTAGATTACAAATGAAAAAAATCTTTGTTACAGGCTAAATTAAATGCACTGACAGCTACAATCAGCTAACACTTTTGATCAAGAGGTAGGACTCTGCTAGAGAATGACATGGGAAAGGTCAGGGCCAATGGGAATTAAAAGGCAAGGCTGTTCTTTGGTGTAATAGGGTTAATTGACTCCTGTATTTTATATATTACTGACACGGAAGCCTTACAAGATGAACAGAGCTTTCACACTTCATTGGCTCTTTATGGAAACCCCTTTATGGTGGAGGGCATTATACTGGCTCATTGGATGGCTTTGACAGAACCCATTTAGAACATTAATCAATAAAGTATAGAATTTAGCCATTAAGAGGAAAATCACATTTCCTCCAAACATAGCACCTACTTAATGGGCACCAGTCACTGCCTCATTTATGTATGATCCAGTGATCTTCAAAAGTATTTTTTGCGAGAAGGGTGTTTATTAAATTGAATATAGTGATGGGCGAAACGGCCGCGTTTCGCTTCGCCGAAAAATTCGCGAATTTCCAGAGAAATTCGCGAATTTTTTGCCATTTGGCGAAACGAGTTTTTGACGCGCGTCGCGTCGTTTTTGACGCGCGTCGCGTCGTTTTTGACGTGCATCGCATCGTTTTTGACGCGCGTCGCGTCAATTCCGACGCGTCGCGTCAATTCCGACACGTCGCGTCGTTTCCGACGCGCGTCGCATCGTTTTCGGCGCGTCGCGTCAAAAACGACGCGCGACTCGTTTTTGCGCGGCGAAATTTTAGCGGCAAATTTTTCTGCTGGTTTCGCGAATTTATTCGCCATCGGCGAATCGCGGGAATTCGCCGCGAATTTGCCCCTGGCGAATAAATTCGCCCATCACTAATTGAATATTCTATCTGAGACCATTGCTGAAAGAAATGTTCCTGTCTGAAGAGTTGCCAAGGAAGTTATTTGACTTAGACTTCCTTATCTGGCTGTAGCCTTGCATGAAGCTTTACCAAGGCTTGTAAGACAGTCCTGAAGATTATATTGATGCAAATATATGCCATATAGTTATACTATATAATAATCTCCTCTGGAGAACTAGATAGGTGTCAGGTATAGTCTGTAACTCTGGAACCATACCTGCATTAGTCCACTGAGCCACTGGGGGCTTTCTGAGTTGATGTGGTCTAGTCTTCTTGATGGCCTTGTTCTGCCCTGACTTCTGTTCCTGGTCCCTGAGCTCCAAATCTGTCTCTAGTTCCTGTACCCTGTTCCTGATTACTGTTGACCTCCCGGTACTGACCTTGGCTTGTTTTCTGGGCTAACCTCTGCCTTCAGCTTGCCTTTGACCTAGGCCTGCCTATTGGACTCTCCTTTCAGCTGTTTGCCCAGTCCCTGCGAGTTATCGGACTTTCGTTAGTAGCAACCTGCCTCTGACCATTGACCTGGTTCTTTGATCCTGCATCAAGTCTGTTTCCTTAAATTAATCTCAACAATTGTATTACCCACGTTTCATACTGTAGCACATAGGCTCCTGCCTGCCAGCCACTCATGGCAAAACCCAACACTAGGGAGCTGCACCTAGCAAACAAAGGGGCTGGTTCAGATTTATTTTTTGTCATGATCAGCCAGCAGTGGCAAGTAATAAAAAAGACTTTGCATGTCTAAGAAAAGAGCAAGTATTCTTCATGCACATATGTGACAATATATAAACACCTTTTTGTAAATAAATCTGGCGTTCCCAAAAAATCAGTTAAAAAGAAGCAAGTACAATTGACAAATATTTGATTAAAATGCACAGAAGCACATATACATGCATTTATATATATATGTCTATGAGTTTTAAAGGAACATTAACACCAAAATAATAAAGTATTTTAAATTAATGAAAATATAATGTACTTTTATGCTGTGCTAGTTTTCTTCAGAGGCTCTGCTAAAGTTTATATAAACAGGGTGCTGTGTAAGCATGGGGACAGCCATTCAAATCAGAAACAAGTAGAAAAGGCACTGGATATTATTATTATTATTAACATGTATTTCTATAGCGCCAACTTATTTTGTAGTGCTGTAAAGTGAATGTGATTATACAACTAAATCACTTGAATTACATACATACAACATAAGGAGTTACATACATCACAATAAATACCGGTACAGAAGGTGAGGAAGGCTCTGTGCAGAAAGAGCTTATAATCTAAAGGGAAGGGAGTGATGCACAAGGTGTGGGCAAGATCAGAGTTAGGTGGATGAGATGTAGTACTGTAAGTGGTATTGAATTGGATAGTTAAGAGTGAGGGTAGGCTTCTCTAAAAAAGTGGGCTTTAAGAGATTTCTTGAAAGCCGAAAGGTTGGGAGAAAGTCGGACAGACCGTGGGAGAGAATTCCAGAGGAGGGGTGCAGCCCTTGCAAAGTCTTGAACGCGAGCATGTGAGGAGGTAATGAAGAGTTGAGTAGCAGGTCAGTAGAGGAGTGTAGTAAGCGGTTGGGTGAGTACAGGGCGAATTGTTATCTATGGAATGATGGATACTTCTGGGATGTTACTGGTGGTAGTTGGAGGAAAAATAACCATTTCTGTTTTGTAGAGGTTTAATTTAAGGTAGCATTGTGACATCCAAGTAGAGATAGCAGACAGGCAGGAGGAGACACGAGTTAGGAGTTCTGGGTTGAGATCAGGAGAGGAGAGATAGATCTGAGTATTGTCAGTGTGGAGGTGGTAGTGGAAACCATACGAGCTGATTAATTTGCAGAGGGAGGAAGTATGTAAAGAAAATAATAAGGGTCCCAGGACAGAGCCTTGACAAACCCCGACAGAGAGAGGTAGGGAAGATGCTACTCTGTTGTAAGAGACAGTGAAGGAACAATTGGTGAGGTAAGAAGAGTACCAGGACAGGGTTGTGTCACGAAGGCCAAGCGAATGGAGGGACTGGAGGAGGAGAGGGTGATCTACAGTGTCAAATGCAGGTGAGAGATCAAGCAGTAACAGCAGATAACAACAGATAACAGATAAGCTCTGTAGTATACAATGGGATTTTTAAAAACATATCTGTTATACAGTATATATAATATAATAATGAAGGATAAATAAACCTTTTTTTATTTTTGACAGGTTTTATCACTTTTGTTCAAATCCTGTGAGTGCCATCACTTCTACATATATTGTATATATAATATAATAATATATAATATAATATTTAACTAATATTTTCCATGGAACAGAATGCTAACAATGCTTTTATGGAAGTAGATCATAATGGGGCAACATCACTAAAAGTAGACCTTACATTAAAGAAAAACTAAACCCCCCCGAATAATGCAGGTCTCTATAAAATGATATTGCATAAAACAACTCATATGTAAAACCCTGCTTCATGTAAATAAATCATTGTCATAATAATAAACTTTTTTAGTAACATGTGCCATTGGGTGATCAGAAATAGAAAATTGCCTCCTGGGATCATATGGTGCACACAAACAATTCTTTATTATGCCACTTAATTTGATATAAACTATCTAAAGCTCAAGTATTAATTTTGGGGGTATAGTTTTCCTTTAATAAAGTATGGGCACTCCTAATATATAGCATCTCTTATAGCAGCAAGTCTGCTTGCTTCATAAAATTCTTTATCAGGTGATACTGTATAATCTCTGTGCTTTGGTGTCACAGTGTTAATAAAATGACAAATTTACCCATTATATCTCTCAATAAATGTCTGATTTAATATTTCCCCATTTCATTTTTTTATTAGACTTTAGGACATATATTCTATTCCTTTTCATTGCTATTACATGGCGTTTGTACAGGCGCCTGGATCTCTTTCCGAAATCTCAGTTTTCCATTTATAATCCAAAGCCTGCAGCTACCAATATTACTTGATTCGGCTGGTGTCAGGCAACCGGCTCTATCCTATAGTCTGCCACTAGTAAATATATTCTGTAGTGATCGATTGCACCATTTACTCTTTACAAATAATTGCTAATGCAAACTTGCTGGCAGGCAAATCAAACAGCAGACGGAATTTCTGTGTTTTTACACATGTAGCTCATTATATCTGATGTACCTGAAATGCAGCTCTACATTTCCTGACAATTTATGGCTCTGTCTTGACTTTGCGGCATTCTTGGATCCAAGAAGACAAGCGCTACAAATGAATGTAGCATATGTAAATATTACACTGAATTTACTGATAAACAGATTACATTTTTCAGTCTATTCAGTCGTGCCCCATTGCTGGTCAGAACTCCTCCTGAAGCCAAAGGCGGTCACATACTGGTGAAGCACGAGCCGAGACCAGGGTGCTTGGCATTTGTTCTGGTATTGGGTGCCGACCGTGACACCAAGGAAGCAAATAAAGACAAAAGAGATCCTATATTCTCCCAGACATGACCCACCCTAAAACAAATGTGGCATGAGCTTCAAATGGTTAAAAAAGAGAAAATATATTTAACAGTTACAACTCTTAAGCATAATCCCATATTAAAATATGAAAAAATGCCACACTGATGTTTAATATCCTTGAAAAAGGTCCCCAAGTGGTACCGAAACTTCGGATTCACTTTGAAATACAGTCATCCTTCCTGATCCTTCCTTTTGAGGTATATATATATATATATATATATATATATTTTTTTTTTTTTTTATATAAACAGCCCTAGAAATTACTTCAGAATGTGTTAGAAACCAGTAAAAAAATAGACATTTGCCATATGGTAGGATCTAATTAGATCAGAGGCTCGTGAACTAAATGGCAACTAAGCTCGTATTGGACCAATCTGGTATGTGTTACCAGAATAATAGAAAGAGAACTGTTGCAACTATATTTACAATGAATGTATCCATAATCTTGTCTTAAAAAGGAGGGGTGGAGGAGACCTGAACCCAAAACATCAGAAAATCTCTGAGATACCCCTTCCCTTTCACACATTTAACATTGTGGGAGTTCTTTATCAAAATCCCAAATTTTCAAATTTTTTCAATAAAAAAAGTTTGAATCCACAATTTAACCTTATTTATAATTAAAAAAAAAATCTTGATTTAATTGGTTCTGGTAAAAACATTTTTTTCTGGGAGAAAAAAGATTTTTTTTGAGTTTTGTCCAAAAAGGTTGGATTTTCAGGCTATTTCCAGTGCAGACCACAGAGACTTCAAAGGGACCTCTGCTATTGACCTATACACAACCGCAGCAACTCTGAGATAGTGTATTTTGTTGCACAGGACTTTTATAAATATAAAAAAAAGTTATAAAAATGTACCACCCAAAAACCCGACCAGATATAACCCCCTATATGTTAGAGAGTGACACAGGGGGCTATGTGCATCCAAAAAGGTTTGGTCGATTGGGGAGCTGGGATTTGATAAAGAGAACATGGGAGTAATGGACTAGGCCAAAGTGTTTGGAAGACAAACGTCTACTCTGTTTTTCTACATAATTTGTGATTGACTGCACTAGATTGGGCACATTTGACCCTATTCAGAACCAATACCTGCTTTTGTGCAACTGTTGGCCATCACCCATACACCCCTTTACCTGCTCTGAAGAATTAGGAAGAATTATGTTTAAGTGAACATACTGATACAAAGGAACTGTGGAATTACCATCAGATGGGATTTTATACTATTTCCAGAGTCCCCTTAGCAGGTTGTATTAATAATATTAGCAATAATAATGGCATGTGGTGGGAAGTGGCACAAATTCAGGGGAATAAAGTATGTAGCTTGTGCACCAAAACAGATACTATTTTGGATCTATATTGGTGCAATTTTGTATTAGACAAGACTTCTGCTGGGATTCTACACTGTGGGTAAAAAAAACCCAAAACCAATTTGCACCTGAATTTTGCACATTGTGTTCAGAAATAAGTCTTGTGCCTGTGAGAATGTCGAAATAATTAACTAATTTATCTTAGATGTTAAGTAAAAGTGTTTTTTCAGTAAAGAGAAATGATACTATGACAACAGCATTGTTATTTTTATTCATGTGTTGTGCTTTGGTACATCTATTGTGAATTAAGCCCATCATGCTTCTGATGTTTTTGGAACTACTCATTGGCATGAGCATCACTGCATCATAACCCGCTGTGTGGGACTTGACTACTCATTCTGCTGGCATACATTACCATCTGTTACCAGCACTAGTCATACCACTAGCATATGCTTCCTAGGTCTGACTTATGGGACATTTTTCCTTCCACTCATACTAATTTCAGCAGCAACTAAAAATGTGCTTTGAAAAAACAAGCATCTGCATCTGCTACAGATCTAATAATAATCATAATCATAATAACCAAAGGTTTTATAGTTTAATTAAAGTAACAAGTTATATATAATAATGAATAATCTTAAAGGCAGAAGGACTGTTCAAGTTAGTGTCAAAGGTTAACTGTATTGTTTTTAAAAGTCATCTTCCATTCTTTTTTTTTTAAGAATGGAGTTTCTGTACTGTTATGTATACAATTATGAAGGGTTTATATGGAGAAGGTGGCTAATTTCAACTTCCATTCAAGTGTGTCATGCATCTGTGGAGGCTTAAAGCTTAAAGAAATGGTTTTGAGCTGAAGTTGGATATATGGTTCGCCATTTTTATATCTAGAATTGCCTTATTTATGTTCTTGGCCAGTTGAAAATGTTGGTTGGGACACACTAAACTCAAGCCAATGTCAGGATAGTCTGTAGAAACATCCACCCAAGGCCTATAGCTCATTGAACAATGTTATTACTATTATTATTATTATTAATAATAATAATAATAATAATAATAATATCTAAGGCATTGGAATTAACTTAACAAATAAAAGAAGTTCCAAGCTCTCATAGAGGGTCATAGAGAATCAGATTCAGTTGGGCAGCCTGGCTTTTTGTGTTCGTACTGCCCAGAGCTCATTTTTTTTGTCTAAGCTTTTTCCAAGGTTTTTTTTTTTTTTTTTTTACATTTTACTGATTTCTGTAAATAGTAAAAATGCAGCACTTTTAACAAGGTTGTATAGACAGTAACTGTTGTTAGCGCTGGTTTGCTGAAAACCCAATAGACAAAAAATGTTTGAAATGCAAATTGGAGCAATGCCTCCTTATTAACTTACAGCTGTCGCACATCCAGTTTTCCCAGTTATGTTCCCCTTTTTAGAGTTCTGGGGCCCTGACAGTTGACTCTTGGGATGCAAAATGTCCTAATAATCTATTTTTTTGGTTTTGATGTTTTAAAAACTGGACCTAGCCTTTGCAATATTGGACGTTTTTATCAACATTCTCCATGCTCCGCATACAGATGCAAAAATTGTGTTATCTAAAGTCATCTTAACTCATTTAATGAATTTAACATTTTCATTAGCATACCAAAGCACTATTGTTTTCAATGGTGAACTCTTTAATTGGATGGGATGCTGTGACACAATATTCTGTGTTAAGTGGGATAAATGGGAAATCTGGGTTTAGTTATTCTGTGTCAAACACACAATCCAAAGTGGCTTCATCTGTACTTTGTTCACTAGGTCTAGTCCTCCCCATTTGCAGTGTAAAGAATCTGGGAGCCATAAAAGTAGATTCTTCCTGGTAAGAATTTGAGGGTTGGACCTGAGCTGGTGGCAGTGTTTTATAGTACATTATAAAAGAAATACTCATAAACAGATCAGCCACGTGTAAGTAAGCTATCTTAAAACTGTCTAAAGGCTAAAATATCAGGGAAAGAACATGCAAGCCAAAGGTATAGATAAGTTTTGTACTGCATAGTTACTGTATGTAAATTACATATACCTGGATGGTAACAGAATCCAGCATATGGTTTTGTGGAGATAAATGGTTGGCTGCAATGATTGAGGGGCTTTATAAATACTAGCAGAAAGTTCCAGCAGTTAAGAAAAAACTAAGACAGAGTGTTTAATTAGCAGGCCCATGATCGGTTTGGAATAGAAAACAACCCATCAAGGTTCACAGCTCATGCCTTCTATTTAAAGGGGTGGTATACCTTTAAGTCAACTGTTACTATGTTGTAGAATGGCTAATTCTAAGCAACTTTTCCAATGACCTTATCTTTTTTATAGTTATTGAATTATTTGCCTTTTTCTTCTGACTCTTTCTAGCTTTCCAGGTCACATATGCTCTACAATGCTTCACATTTGTTGTCATTGCGATTTTCTACTGCTTATCTTTCTATTTAGTCCATCTCCTGGCAATCAGCAAACTGGAGAGCTGCTGAATAAAAAGCTAAATAACTCACAAATAATATGAAATCTAACTGCAAATTTTCTCAGAATATTACTCTGTACACCATACTAAAAGTTGGTTTAAAGGTGAACAACCCATGTAATAAGGTTCTTAAGATGACAATAAATGGTACAGTACAAATTTCTATTTTGCATATTTTTTTATGTTTTAATCAGTCATATCATACACAACACTAGAACAGTCTACCTATGGGCATGCACCACACAGCACCAGCATATTCTAACATCAAACCTATGTTGTCTGATCATAAACAAAATGAAAATAAATTGCTCATGTTGTGAAAAAACTTGATTGAAAGGCAGGGAAATGTGCCTAGCTTGCTGAATACATTATCCTTTTGTAATATACACAGAACAAAGTTATTACTGTTTTGTTTTCATTAACATTTTAATCAGTGATGAAAAAATATAGCTAGCGAGTAGATTGTTGACTTTAATTAGTATTGTTAAATCAAATTAATATATTTACTTGGCAATGAAAGGGATTTGTAATAAAATGAATCAGAACATGTTTTTTTAATACATGGTTTTATTCTTTATTTTTATTTTATAATGCCCAGTATTTACTGCTAAAGTTAAAATTAAATTACTGATTGTTTTGATTCCAAAGTACATGTTGCAACTGCACAAATTGTCTAAATGCAAATAGATGGAGGATGATGAAGATTTAGGAAGACCAAATATTCATATATTTAGATATATCATTACAAGTTTGTTAATGGAAAGCCTTTTATTGGTGGCCTTAAAAAAACTAAATCTCTCTGCATTTCAAATTTTGAAATATGGGCCCTTCTCCTGCACAGGAGCTTCTAAACATACAGGAGGTGGGGAACCCATAGGTCTAGAATATTACATAAATTTAGGATACCTTGCTGCTTGGCAGTTCTAGTGTCCTTCCAAAACACTGGCGGGCTGTTGGTTCAACACAGATGAATGATGAATATTTTGGAAATATATAATGGAGGCAGCAGACCAAATCTAGCCCTGCAAGTTGTCTCACAAACAATACTTATGCAAAGACAAATGGATGATGAAAAATGAAGGTCGAAAGACTAGTGTACTATGAGGTTTAATATTGCATAACAATCAGTGCTCTACACATTAAGAACATTACCTATTGAACGGTAATTCCTAACCAGTGGCGCATGAGAAATGAATGTTGCTACAAGTGGCCTTAAACTAGATGCTCAATTTTTGGCTTGGAGGCAAGTCTTTATTGCATATAAACCAGGTTTACTGTCAAACAGAGTATCCTGTAGGCTGCCTGTCTATAAAGGGCTACCAAATAGTCAATCATGTGTCTTATTTTGGCACCCACAGGTTCATAGTTACATAGTTAAATTGGGTTGAAAAATGACAAAGTCCATCAAGTTCAACCCCTCCAAATTAAAACCCAGCATACCCACACACACACACACACACCCCTCCACTCTTTCACACAAACCATATATGCCCATAGCTATACTAACTGTAGAGTTTAGTATCAAAATAGCCTTTGATATTATGTCTGTCCAAAAAGCATCCAAGCCCCTTTTGAAAGCATCAACAAAATCAGCATCACAACATCACCCGGCAGTAGTGATGGGCGAAACGGGCACGTTTCGCTTCGCCGAAAAATTTGCGAATTTCCAGAGAAATTTGCGAATTGGTGAAAAATTTGCGAATTTTTTTGACGCGCGTCGCTTCCGGCGCGTTGCGTCGTTTTTGGTGCGCGTCGCGTCGTTTTCGGCGCGTCACGTCAAAAACGATGCGCGACTCATTTTTGGCGGCGAATTTTTCCTGCCATTTCGCGAATTTATTCGCCAGCGGCGAATCGCAGGAATTCGCCGTGAATTCGCCCCTTGCGAATAAATTCGCCCATCACTACCCGGCAGTGCATTCCACAACCTCACTGTCCTCACTGTGAACCCCATACACTGCTTCAAATGAAAGTCCTTTTCTTCTAGTCTGAAGGGGTGGCCTCTGGTGATCCTCTTTATGGGTAAAAAGGTCCCCTGATATTTGTCTATAATGTCCTCTAATGTATTTGTAAAGTGTAATCATGTCCCCTCGCAAGCGCCTTTTTTCCAAAGAAAACAACCCCAACCTGGACAGTCTCCCAGTCTCATAATTTAAGTCTTCCCTCATCCCTCTAACCAGTTTAGTTGCACGTCTCTGCACTCTCTCCAGCTCATTTACATCCCTCCTAAGGACTGGAGTCCAAAACTGCACTGCATACTCCAGATGAGGCCTTACTAGGGATCTATAAAGAGGCATAATTATGTTTTCATACTTGTGTCGTTCCGCAACTCTTTTTATAAATGAATGTGGCTCGTTCAAAAATTTGGACTATCCCTGCTTTAGAAAGCAGTGAAAGCTATTCTCTGATGGATCATGAATGACGCACAGTAGTAGGTGTTCATGAGGTACTGTATGTATGTGGACAAACACGGGCTCCTCACATACATACAGTACCCCTTATATAACAATAACAAGTTTAGTTTAGCCCCATGCAATTTGTTGTCATGTACAACTGTTTGTCAGCAATAGAAGCTGCTATGGTGCATTATGGATACATATTTTAAGATATTGTGTAAGAATATTTAAGCTTGTTTTTGTGTGGAACACAACATGTTATAACACAATGCCCATTTATTTATTGTTGTCGGCATTTTTACTCTTCAACAAGTTGCACTGTGCTGGATATAGCATGCCTTGAAAGGGTGCTGCATCCTTTTGAGCTTGTGTCTATCATGGAAGTCTTGATGCACTCCCAGTATCTCTGACAATCTGAGTTATACACCGGAACAACTGGCCAAATAAATTGCTTCAATTTAAATTCAATTACCTGTAAGCTGCTTCACAGTTGCTATGACACGAAAGCAAAGCGGAAACCACATTTTGCTATATCTACTTTATATCACCCCAACAGGAAATAAACAAATGCTCTGAGCATTTGTATTTCCCTAGACTATAAAACAGAAATCAAGTTTTCTGACACCCGTGCTGTACAAACTGCATGCTTATAGCAGCCCTTATATACATTCCTTTAATGTTAGCAATATGGCAGCTTAAAATAAAGCACATTATCTAACAATTATCAAACTACATTCAAACCTTGATTTTAAGTAGCCCGATTTTAGGTTTTCCCACATTTTTTATTTGTGGTGCGTTTCCCTTATTTTATGTAATGTTTTCCTGGATTTAACATCAACATTATGGGGGAAATTCACTAAAGCGCTAATTCGCCAGCGTGACGTCAAATTGTAACTTCTCAAGTTCACTGATTCACTGAATTTTCGCTAATGAAGTAGATAGACTAGTGCAACTTCACACCCTTACGCCAGGCAAAGTTGCGCACTGAAGAAGGATCGTAATTATGCCAATTCACTAAGATGACCATTTTACTGAATGTTACCACGTATGCTAGACGTTACTTCGCCAGGTCAGACCTGGAGAAGTTCAATACAATAGAGAGGAGTTTGAAAATTTTTTTTCTAAGTCCCAAAAAAAAAACGCTGGCGTGTTTTACCTTTCTAGGGTGATAGTCTGAAAAAGAGCAAATTTTTTTTGGGGGGTTACCCTCCTTCCCCCCTACATTTCCTAACATATGGCAACTCAACTATACAGGGGCACATGTAGGGCAATAGGACAACTTTATTTTATTTATTAAAGGTTTCCTGGGCTTGTGTAGTGCAATGTAGTGGCTGTTAAATATACTTCTATTATACTTTGAAATTCGCGCCGTATGCAAATTAGTCATCGATAGCGTAAATGCGCTTTGACTGCCAAAGTAACACTATTGTAACTACGCTACCATTCACTGACCTGAGCGTAACTTCGCACTTTACTGAATTTGCGTAGCACTGGCGAAAATTTGCCTGGCAAAGTGCGGCGAACGTTATCGAAGGCAACGCTAGCGCATTTTCGCCGCCTAGTGAGTTTGCCCCTTTGCCCTGATGTACCCAAAAACTGCTTTTTTCCCTTTATGAAAGTGAAATAAAGAGGTTTAAAATGCTAACCAGATGTATATTTTGCCTTGGTTCTGCCTGTAAATGGTGAATTCCAATTAGTCTGCCCCATACAGTTATACACTGCAAATCTTAACCCTTGCTATTAACATAGTACATATTGCATCTCAAAGTAAAACAGACTCCTGTTCTTATATCAATTCAGTACTTGAAGAAAAAGTTACTTTAACACATTTTCTTTATTTTACATTTTGCCAGATTTTACATAATTTTTTCCTGGTCCCCTGCAAAAATGTAAAATGGGGGGTTCTACTATATGAATTTTCAGTATCATGGCACTATTGCTTCCCTTTCCCTGACAAGCCAAGTCAGATGGATTTTTTGGAAGTCATTATAACTTTACCCCATGGGGCACCCACAGAAGCAGCAACCCAAATAAATGTTATCAATGTTATCATTCAAAGCATTAAATGGTGGGTGATAATTAATTAATTGTGGCTCACACACTGGCAGAGCAGAGTTGGGGCCATGATTAGGGGCATGGCCAGGGGCATACATGAGTATGGCTGTAATGTAATGTAATGTAGTTTGGCCAAGGGGCACCTGAAATACAAAACAACCATGGCTTTGCCTTCTGGTCTTGAGCCATAACAACTTCCAGTTAAAGGGCAAGGAAAGGCAAAGAAATAAAATCCCATTTTTACTTTCTTTAATGAAAAAGAAATCTATCTCCAATATACTGTGTACTGTTTTTATAAGAAACCTGACTGTGTGCAGTGAAATTCTCCCTTCATTTATTGCTGTGGATAGGAATTTTCATACAGTCCCTAACTTCTGGCAGGTTAACAATCATACTTATGAACAGCAGGGGGAGCCCCTGCCTTACTTACCAGCCATGCAGAACTCAAGCAGCTTTGTTTTTTGATAATTTATGACGACCCCTAAGAAGCCCAGACCACACTGAGCATGTGCGAGTCTTGATATTGCAGAGATGTCTAACAAAGTTACAAGATGACAGCCCCCTGTGGCCAACTTTGAAAGCATAAATCATTTGTTTGATTAGGCTTGTGGTGCAGTAAGTTCATGTTTATGTTTAGTATACAAAATACAGTATTTCTAGCCTTATTATATTTTACACTTTCCTTGCCCTTTAAAGAGCCATCTATTGTTATGGCTGAAGGAAGGAGGGGGAGTTCCTTGCTGAGTGTGATCTAATCGTCTGCTAAACTATTTTTGGGGGAACAAAATCTTAAATAATTATAGGAATTTTTGCTACAGGTCTAGTCACCTGTAGGTGCCAATCAGCAAGTACTGTATTTACGTTACTGAATTTACTGGACACCTGTTTAATAGCAAGTGTATTACTGGTTTCTCGGGGTTCCTGCACCTGGGCAAACTTTTGAGTCTTAAGAAATGACTCATAATGAGATTTTTATGTATAATATAGGGTACCAGAATTATGTATTTATACGGTTATTACCTTATGTGTTCTTTTCTGTAAAATTTGATCACTCGCTAGTATAGTTACCCACAGAATCTAAGCAGATCTTTGCTTTTGTTTTCTAAATGATTGTAGTCAAAATGAACAGCTCATTGGTTGCCACTGTTTGGCACAATTTTGGTAAATGCCAGCCATTGTCCATTAATAAAACAAGTTACATTCACAAAAGACACATTACAATAAAAATATCCTCCCATACAGACTGATAATAATGGAACAGAGAACACTGAATTAATAGGACTGTGGTGGCATTTGATACAAAATGTTATATGCTGTAGATCAGGGGTCTCCACCCAAAAGCAGGCAGGTGGGCAATAGCTCAGCCCCCAGCTAAAGGACTGAAACTTGGACATCACTGCAGTAAATAGTTATGCGAGTTCTGTTTATTATTAACAATAAGCAAACGCTGCAGGATGCCGAGTGCTGTTTGGGAAAGGCCAGCAGCTGGCATGCTAAGCTTTTGCTGAGAGCATGTCATCATCACTTCTTAGTCTGCCAGCAGTAAAACAATTATTTGTGACTGCATCGGAGTCCTGCAGAGACAGCAGAGATCAAAGGAGTTAACTGCTCAACAGAGAGTGTTCCAGCATCCTTTAGGGCTTACATGCTTTTTAAAATAAAGCACACAACTTGATCTTAGAACCGTTGTCTTGTTCTAACAAGCCTTATTAAATTAATGACCTAAGAGAGTTATTCAAATAATATTTTATAGAGGTAACATTCTACTCTGTCTGTTCAATATGCTGTCAGTCTCTTCATCTCTAAGTCCTCAATTCTGTAGTTGTAGTCAGAATTAACCACTGATTGGAACAGAAAGGCGACCGTGACTTCTACATTTCCTTTTCTTATGAAAAACAGTTTCAATACCCCAAACAGTTGTTGTTTTTGTTGGTATTTCATTTTTATTGGGTTTACTTTTATAAAATAAACAGAAGAAAATCTAGCAACAGATCATCCTTTCATATACCTGTATATATATATATATATGTATAAGAATCTCAAGCAACAGGTTCGCACTCTCAGGACTTAAAAATAAAATGAAAATTTATTAACAAATGACTAACGTTTCTGCCTCTCCGAGGCCTTTCTCAAAGTAACAAAACACAACAAAAAAATGCATTATATACCTATGGTGGCGAGAAAACTTAATTGGCTGACATAGTAATTACGTAATCATTGTAAAACGCCCAATAGTCTGGTACAACACCCTAACCCTAACCCTAACAAATAAATTATAAAATGACACACATCAATGTTAAAATGCCCCTATTTGGTTAAATAAGGAAGAGGTTAAAACATAAACTCAGTAGCAATAGTTTACCATGATTAACACACTCTAGCTCTATCACACTGCTAATTTAGAATATATACTAATAATGCTACAAAGTATAAAGTTTGAGATAAGATAGAAGGTCTGGTGGTGGGTATCCTCAATGGGAAAATAAGAACAGAACCACAATTTTTGTGAAGCTAAAATAATTTATGGCTGAATAAATAGTACTGTATGGCTCACCAATATTACGTAATCAATTACTCCAATAGTTAATGTGTACTCGTATTTATCAGTACTACACCGCTCAAAGTGTATAAAAACCAATATAAGTAAAACCCTCAATTTAAGTGTATACGGAAGTGTAAGTTACCCTTAACACAGCCTCATTGCACCCCCGCCTAATGGTTTTAAAAATCAGTGGTGAGCACAACTTTTCTTTGTTTGTTGTAGTTCTACAAGAGCAGTGACCAGCTCTCTGTTGTAGCCCCCACCCCTTCCCAGCTATAGTCAGGTGATCCCACTGGTGTCTAATAAAAGGGCAGATTGGGAATTTTACTTTGAAAGCAGCAAGTAAGTTGCGGGTAAAACTTAGTCCCTTTATAAAATGTATAATGAAGCAATAGAATTCTTAATGAATCAGATGAAAATTGAGCATAGGACTGGCCAGATATGGGATGACTTTGACGTAGTTGGCCAGCTTAAATATATTGCAATATATGGACAAACAATCCCTGTTGTTTGAAGGGTAAGGCATTTATTAGTAGCTGTATGCACAAAATGTCTTAATGTCTTAAATATATTGTTAATGGGTTGAGTGCAGAGGACCTCTTGTATTTATTTATATATATATATATATAAATATATATATATATATATAAATATATATATAAATATATATATATATATATATATATATATAGTGAATGACATGACAAATTACAAATGGTATCATCTGGTTCTGTCTTTAAAGGAGAATTCAACCCCTTTTATTAAATATCTCCACCCTAAATAGACCCCCTTCCTCCTCAAACTAGCATACCTGGTACCCTGGGCAGATGCCCATAACTTTTACTCACAACTTGGAGTTCATGGGCGCCATCCTCTTTTCTTCGATCTTATTCAGAATCAGAGCAGTGTTTCGGAGCATGTACAGTTGGAGTAATCTTCAGATCTTAAACTAGGAACGTTGCAATAAAATTTCTGAACTGCTTTATACAGAGTTTTATAGATACAGCCCTCACTGTTCAGCAAATTTCCTTTTAAAAGACCCAAGCCCTTTTGCATCTGAATCAGATAACTTCACTCCATAAGCAAGTACAGACAAAATTAGGGATTGAGGATAAAAAAGAGATGTTAATTAATTGATTATACACATCATTTTGACCCTGCCAACCAAGAAGCCCAATATATCATCAACCCCCAAAATATTAAGTATATTATATTTTTCAGATGTTGGTCTATGAGCAAGCCCAGTATTATTTATCTTAATGCAGAACATAACCCTGGCTTTGTATTTCATTTCCATTATGCAGTAACCAAGTGCATAAAAAAGTGATAAACGGAGCAGATTATATGACCCAGAAGTCATAGAGCAGTGACAGAAATTAGGTCTGGAGGACTCATTTCTTTTACAAAGTGGCTTTTATCTCAACAGGGTAGCTTTAATATAATCATAAAATGTAATCATAAAATGTTTCAGTCTGAAATAATAAAAGAACTTGCAAATATGCATTTCAAATTCTACAAAATTATTGAATACAAAAATAAAGTAGTTAAAAAATCAGACAAACAGTCGAAACTGTTGTTCTTGAACAGTTGTTCAAGACATTTATAGGTTCAACGGTAGTACCTGATATAAAGTATAAAGAGATTAATTCCAAGAGGCTGCATTGTGGTAGGACACAATTTTGGTGAACCATAGTTGTGTATAGTATTATTGCATTTACATGGAGTTATGTAGCAATAATGGCAAACTTTGCCCTGGTATTAGACCAGTACAAGATGAAGTCAAACTTTGCTCCCTAGTAATTACGAAAAGCAAAATATCCAGCTTGTACCAAGCACTTACAGAAATGATCCTTTTGGGAATGCCTTGGGTTTTGTCACTCTTCTTTACAACTCGCAAAGTTTGCAAATTAAGTGTCAAAATTACACTTCAAAAGGAAACTATATATTCCACAGTTATCTAAATGACATTTTTCTGTTTTTATGCTTTCAGTCATTTCTTCAAGTGCATGCTATTTAAAAAACAAAATGAAATTGTTTTCCATCTAAAAGCACTCAAAGCTTTCAAATAAGCTACAACAATACAAAATGCTGAACTACCAGCACTATGAGCACTGAAAAGAGACTCAAAAGTTGATGACTGAGATTTTCTGTAACTGATGGATATTTGTGAATTGCTTAATTGTTTAATAAAAGCACAACAGCAATTATCTGTACAATTCACAAGCATTCTGTTAATTAAAACGTACAATAATATATGTAATGTACTCAGACCAAAATTTACTGAAAATGCAAGAAGCAAGGGCAGGACACAAAGACTTAGCCTACAATAGGTAACTGGTAAAACAGGGGCTTTTTAATAAGATTCCTTTACAGCCATGGGTGTATTAATAACCAAGGGCAGAAAGGTTTTTTTTTAATAAAAATCCAAAAAGTTCTCACTATTTTCGGAAAATGACTACGACCAAATGTACACCGACTACCCCCTTCATTTATCAATAAATGTTTCTGAAAATTTCTTGTGCAAAATTTTTTTATAAAATTGTGAAACAAATCCAAATCCTATGAATGTTTTGGATTTCGGATGTCCTATTGACACAAAATCACCAAAATATTTAAAATATACATATAATTTAGACACATAGTACCTTGCAAAATCTTTTTATTTTATGACAAGCAAGTACATAATTCCCTTTATAAAATACTCCTTTTGTCAATAGTGCTTACTCAATATAAAATAGGTCATTAATTTTAGCTGGTAATTTGCTTCAGTCATTAAATCCTTCCTAACATTCACCTAGGACATCTGGAAAAAAAAAACTAGGTTTATTTAAAAATCACCACGAGTCTCTGAGCTTCTAATGAACAAGGAGAAACTGTTTAGCTGTGTTTCCTTTGGCTATCACAATAAAGCTGCCAGTCACCTTACACGTTAATGTATGTGACCTTCAAACCAAGCTCACAGGTGGTTCTGCTCTTTCACAGCTTATTCACTACTAATCAATAGAATTGTATTACTTCCATAAATATACAGTAATGACCTTGCACCAGACAGCCACACTAACATCAACACAAAAAACGTTTGTGTTTGTGTTTACTATATCAGAATAGTTTTTGGGGGATTTTCTAATTCTTTTTGTTAGTAATTGTCTGAAAAACTCAAATTTCTAGAGGTTATAAAACTTTTTGTATTTTTTAGTTTATTAATCAGTGTGTTTTTTTGTTTAATGCTTTTAATATTGGGATCTTTTAATAAATCACATGGCATTTGTGGGTGAGGAGAAAATTAGTGCATTCATGGTTTCCAGGGTTGACCCACTCCCCCAATCTGCTGTATAAATATATAAGGCATGCGGCTGTGCAATGGTTCGCAGGTGTGCATGCAGCAGGGGCAGGTTTTGGAGTTTGGAAGTCAGGAAGGGCCCCCGGTGACTGCCAGGAGGGTCCTTGGTGTCACAGCCCTTTTGCCCCCCAAATGCTCCAGTTCAACCATGATGATTTCTAAAACATTTAAACTTATCAGTGGTTTACCAAGGGTTGAATGCCATTGCCATAAACTGGAATTAGAATGGGTCACACAGACAATAATGTCCAATAAAAATATTCCCTTCTTTGAATGGAACTCAAAATGTTCTCATCAATATTGGATACATAATCTACAAAATATTACAGATTGTGCAAACAAATAAATACAAAAATATTCCAAGTCGAAATTCAAGATTGCATAGCCCCTTTAGATATGTCTATCCATAATTTATTTGCTAACATAAAGGAAAATAAGATTGGCTATATAGTAATAAGTAGTTCACTTATAGTAAACATAGCAAAAAGTACTTGAGTAACCATGAATCATTTGTAAATTTTGGTTCAAATCTCTATTTCTATGGGGTGTTATATGAATAACAAACTTAAAAAAATATATTAACAATTTACCTTTAAAGAAGTGGTTCCTGTTGGGGTGTTCCCCTAGGGAGACTTGGAGAATTGGCAGGGCTAGCATTAAGTTTATTTCAGAAAACATTTACAGAATGAAAATTTTTTTTGGCCTAGATTCCTCCTGAAGGTCCAGACTGAATGCCAGTTAAGTTGAGATTTGGGATGCATGCTTATTTACTTTCCTAGATACTCTTTCAACTATGTGTTGAAAACGTAACCTTGTTATGAGCTAAAGGGAACCTGACTAAAGGGCAACCCTCCAAACTTGGTCTGAAATTGATGATTAAGGTTTTCTTTGTTTAAAATATACTTGATATATCATTATCCTATTATGATTAAATGTTATTTGTTTTCTCTCTATAGCAATTTCCCCCCATATTTCCTGTTTTTGAAAATTGTCCATATACTTATAGTACATTAAAACAGAAACATATGTTAGCGAACAACAGGTCATATTTATTTAACTCTATTACAGCTCCAGTAACTCCTTCGTATGAAGGCAGAACTTGTGTGGGAATTGTTTGTTGTGTTTCTCTACTATAGCTGTCCAGGCCTAAGCATGCACAATTTATGGCAAAAAGAATGACATTTTTGTAAAAATAGCAATAACAAATAGAACAAGTAGCTTTTTACAAAGGCTGCAGCCAAGTCACTTGATATAATCATTATTCCTTATTGCTCTGCCAAGAGAAATGGATTTGAAAAAAGCATGGGGACAAAAGAAAATCATGTATATAGTTATTATAAATCTGAATGGTTGTTAGCGGCATGAGAAACCATTTCTTCCTGCATTCATTTACTGAGTCTCAGTACAGCATCTACAACAAGAGAACAGAAGTATATGCACAGGGGATATTACCTGGTTAGGTCAGTTATTTGTCACCATAAGGAATTACCCCAATATTTTTTACATTTGAATAATAAAATATGATAGAGTTATGCAACTAGAGGCCAGTAGGGTGCATCAAGTAATCTTTGTAGGGGAAAAAATCCGAGTATGTATTAAGTAACTACAGAAGCTACCATTTCAAGTCAATAATGTGCAGGATGCATAACAGTAAACCTTACTTTTGCATCAGTACAATCTCACATTTATGGCCCACCTGATTGCATGGGATTTCCTGATGTCTCCTCCTTTTCTTTGTTCCTGGTTTTCAGTCATTGTTGATGGTCTTGGGCATGAGCACTGAACCTTAGATCAACTTTATTTACTGAGAATGATTCATTGTACAATTATCCTTACTGCTTTATTGAGCATAGAATGAATTAAGCAATATAAATTCATCAAGCTAACATCATCCTGGGTCTCATCACTAGTCTACTTTGCCTTTCAAAATTACTTATTTTTCATTATTTTCTGAATGGCTATACATTCTTTGTAATGTAAAGAGTCAGGTTTGGTAAACAACATGATGCCAATGAGCCTCTTGTTAGGGATCAATGCAAAGATCATAGTACAATGTAAACAGAAGATATTTATGATAATAAAGAGTATAGTTAAGGTCCAGTAACTATGGGAGAACCAGAGGCCCATGGGCTCCAAAGCAACATTTTAACCTATCCCTCAATTATTGTTCCACCACCAGGTTTTTAATCAAATGTCTTTCCCAAACAAATAAAAAGTAGGAAGAAAGCTGATCTGAAGATCAAAGGTCTAAATCACTTTAGTAAAAGGCAGCTCAGATTGCTATACACTTAGGGGTAGATTTACTAAATTTGAGTGATGGATTCGAAATTCGATCGAATTTTCAAAAAGATTTGAATTCAAATTTTGAGTAACTTTTTTGAGTACTTCGACCATCGAATTTAAAAAAATTTGATCGATTCGATTGATTCGAATAAAAATCTATACGATCATTTGACCATTTGATGTTCGAAGTATTTGCCCTTTAAAAAAAAATTTGATTGCCTAGTTTGCCAGATTAAAACAACCGAATTGCTATTAAACCCTATGGGAAGCTCCCATAGGGTTTTTGTAAGTTTTTTAGATCGAATAAAAAAAATTCGATCAAATGGTTAAAACCGTTCAAATCGTTCGATTGGAATGATTTAACCGCTCAATCAAATTTTTTTATTCGATCGCTCCATTGATTGAATTGCACTAAAATCCTTCAAATTCAATATTCGAATTCAAAGAATTGCAATTCGACCAAAATTCGATGGTCGAATTCGAGGGCTAATTAACCCTCAAAT
The DNA here is from genome assembly GCA_024363595.1 of Xenopus borealis. NCBI lineage: Eukaryota > Metazoa > Chordata > Amphibia > Anura > Pipidae > Xenopus > Xenopus borealis. Next base: position 12,492,282 of record CM044442.1, read on the forward strand.
TCGACCCTTAGTAAATCTGCCCCTTACAGTATATACTTCATCATAAACACTAAACTTAAATATACAAAGGTTTTTTGTTACACAAATAATATATTAATATGCTATCATGCAATATATGCAACTACAGGTATGGGACCTGTTATCCAGAATGCTCGGGACCTGGGGGTTTCCGGCTAAGGGATCTTTTTATAATTGGGATCTTCATACCTTAGGTCTAATAAAAAATAATTTAAACATTAAATAAGCTCAATAAACTGGTTTTGCTTCCAATAAGGATTAGTTATATATTAGTTTGGATCAAGTACAAGGTACTGTTTTATTATTACAAGATTTGGATTTTTTTATTATAATGGAGTTTATAATGGAGTCTATGGGAGCCAGCCTTTCCGTAATTCAGAACTTTCTGGATAACGGATTTCAGAATAATGGATCCCATGCCTATACCAATCTATTTAGTAGAAAAAGAATGATATGGGCTCATACTTTAAAGTATAGTTAATGTGAGACATAGAATTTCTCATTTCAGATGAGTCAGCTATGGCTCAGTCTGGATATTGCTGTAAAAAATGGTGAAGGAATGATCCATGTGCCTATATATCTAGACAGAGTTCCAGTGTATTTTTATGTGCTCATCAAGATTACAGATCAGCAGTCTCCAAGTAGATGGCAGCCAGTGAAATGAAGTAGGTAATGCCTTTACTGTCTTGTGGATGCTCAGTGCAATCTGTCATCTGTATCATGGAGTAAAATGTCACCCAATCTATGGACCAGAACTGGGAAGTCTCTCTGGGGGTGAGTTTCCAGCCTTTCTACTCGTAATAACACATGTATTTAGAAACAGCTCCATAAAGATCGGAGGTGTACAGTACACAGCAAAATGACTAACACATTTGTTCCTCTTAATGTGTTTGTGTGCCAGTGTGGGGTTTTGTCCAGTGATCAGATATATGAACCAAAGAATATAATATTATATGATAGCTTCTGACTATTTATGATAGCAAAAATCCTATTCATCCCTAGAACTACCTACCTCCTATTAACAAATTAAAGCTCTGTAGGCATAAATCAAAAATTCTATATTTCCATGTACTGCATGCTAGAACATGAGTAAAAAACTTCTGGCATATGCTCAATTTGCATAAATGATGAGCGAATCTGCCCTTTTTCACTTTGCCAAAGTATTAGTGAAAGTACGGTAAATTGATCAAAACAGCTGAAACATTTGTGAAACGCATTGAAGTAGTGATGGGCGAATCTTCCGCGATTCGATTCGCTGAAAAATTAGCGAAACGAGTCGCGGGACGCTTTTGACGCACGTCGCGTCAACTTTGACGCGCGTAGCGTCGTTTTCGGCACACGTCGGGTCACGTCGCCTCTTTTTTTGCCGAAATTTCGCTTGCCAAAATTTCGCTGGTGATTCGCGAATTTATTCGCCAGCAGCGAATCGCGGGAATTCGCCACGAATTCGGCCCTGGCGAATAAATTCGCCCATCACTACATTGAAGTCAATAAATGTTAATTCTTTTAGACAACGAGCGTGACAATTTTTTATCAATCCAAATGCAATAAAGTCACTGGAAGTTTTTTGTTCTGGTGACTTTTTTGTCTCAACAACAATTTTGCCTTGGTGACTTTTTATCACTGCTGAATTTTGCAGCAGTTTTGCCAAAAAAATTGCAGATGGTGAATTGTTGAATTTCGGAGTGAATCCATGACTGACAAAAAAATTCACTCATCGCTAGTAAGTGCTGAAATCATAAGTGCAAGGTGCAGAATCCCATGCTGTCTAGTGCAGTGCAGCCCAGTACTTAATTACTGCAACTATGTCTTTTTTTAATGTTTTAACATAAATGTATGCAGACAGAGAATGATATAGGGGATTTGTTTTATTGTTTAAATGTTTTAAGTTGGCATTTACATATTTTGCTGTCCCTTAAACCAGAACCCTCCCAAGACTGCAAGCAGATCAGATAATATATCCCATACCTTTATCAAATTGACAGATGATAAACTACAAATTAAAAAGTGTGCAGTTTCCATCCATTAATGATGGTGCCCATATGGTTAATGATCTAATGTCATCAAAATACATTTAGCAGATGTTAATCTGTTTCCCTTGAGTGATATTATGTTTTATTATTTATGGAAAAAAGTAATAGACAAGGCTTCCGCACTTGGTATATTCTTGTCAGGATAACAATCTGGGAAGTCTGTGACAGAACTCTGTTATGAAAATTGGCCCTGTTTTTGGTCACAACAAGCTGTCTATAAATAGTAGTGAAATGGATGTGAAAATGTAAGATATACAACTGAAGCCTCAAAATAATTGTAGCCCAGTGAACCTCAACCAGTGGCTCATAACATGTAGTTCACCACTAGTGATGGGCGAATTTATTCGCGGCGAATTCCCGCGATTCGCCCCTGGCGAAAATTCGCCGAAAAAAACGAGACGCGCGTCGTAAACAACAATGCATGCGACGAAAACAACGCGACACATGTAGATTCGCCCATCACTATTCACCACTACAGCAGCCAAGAGGATATTAGAGACAAATAGCAGTGGACCTTTATTACCCATAAACAGAATCACCACACTAGAGGCCACACCAGACTAAAGGAAAATACCTTTAATCTGAAACAGCATAGGTGGTTCTTCACAATAAGGACAGTGAAGGTTGAGGAAAGTCCTGCTGGATGTTGTTGTTCTGGTTGATTCTATTATTGCTTTTAGGAATGTCTTGGAAAGTTTAGAGATATGGTTATACATATTTTATGTGAGTGTATGGAGGGATCAGTGTGAGTGAGTGTAAGTATGGATGATGGATTTCATTTAGAGGGGTTGAACTTGAAGGCATTTGGTACTTTTTTACCCATATTTAACTATGTTACAGCTGTTATTTGGCAACTCTCAATGTTTTATCCCATGGGTTGGGAAAGTTATAGCTATTCTCTGTATTTTCATAGCCTGCATTTTTGCAGAATGACATCTAGTCAGGAAGGTGGCCTGTGTGCATTACTTTGGAGAATACAAGAGACAATTTTGAGATCAAGATCTTACAATCCCTCAGTCTGCTGTAAAATAGAATAGATGTACACTTGTTTGGTTCAGCTCCACTTCACTCTAGTTCAGAGAAAAACGCCAGTGCAGGTGCAGTTAATGGCCATCACCATTTGCATACATGGAAGAAGTTTTGAGCACAGAACTGGTCTTCTTAGAATAAAAGGTCTTTATTTAGTTACACATGGTAACAATCTGGACACAGCAACGTTTCAGGCCCAAGCTTGAGAAAGGGCCATAAGGGGCCTGAAACGTTGCTGTGTCCAGATTGTTACCATGTGTAACTAAATAAAGACCTTTTATTCTAAGAAGACCAGTGCTGTGCTCAAAACTTCTTCCTTGTAAAATAGAATAGATGCACCAGCTCTGTGCTATGAGATAAACAATGGGCCAAATAATCTTTAGAGCCTTAATTTACCTACAGATGCAGCCACTGGGATTTGTGAGTTAAATGCATCATGACTTAGGGTTAATTGAAGAAACTGTGTTATCTAAAGTCATCTTAGCTCATTTAATGCATTTAACCTTTTCATTAGCATACCAAAGCACCATTGTTTTCAATAATAAGATGGGATGCTGTCACACAATATTCTGTGCTAAGTGGGATAAATGGGATAGATGAGAAGTTTTTCTGTGTCAAATGCACAATCCAAAGTGGCTTCATCTGTACATACAGTATAGCCTATCTTCCATTAGTGTTTTTAAGATGGCCAGCTATTCCTATCTAGAAACATTGCTATTTTTTTCCACGAATCACAAAAATTTTTTGTGGTTTTTGTTTATTTCTTAAATGCTCTAAAATTTTGATATTTAGTAAGTGTAAAAACCACAAAAGCCCTTAGTGGCAAAAAGAAAATGTTGAGGTGGTGTAGAAGTCAGTAGGGGGTGTGCTGATTCTATTGGATCAATTTTCAACAAACAAAATTTTTTAGAGATATTCATTTTTTTCAGATCATTCAGTGCTTTATACTTTTTATAATCTGAACTTTTAATACATTCAGTGACATTGCATTACAGTTTGTAAATTTAGTCATGGTTTCAAAAACCTCTAAAACCTTAAACCTTTCAAAGACTTTTATTACATAAGCCTCATAATGTCTTTCTCATCAGAGATCAGCACAGAAATGTCTTAGTTTCCTCTGTAACAGCTCTGAAGGCTTTTTCACTGATATTATACAGTAGCTCACTTGAAAGATATTATATTTTGTAAACCTTTCTAAAATGTTATTACTTTTAAGAAATTTCAGAAGATACTTAGTCATCATACAGACCCTCCTTAAATGAGGATTTTTTCTTTCCATGTGCTTTTTTTGTTGTCAGATGTTATTCATCATAATTTTTTGTGTCATAATTGCCACACTTGCACGATACCTCTAAAATGTATAATTTATCTTGAACAGTGAATATTAATATTTGCTTTGTGGTATTTCTATCATCCTTGTGATAACGTTCCGTAGATCACCTACCTATCCTTCCAGAGGATTTGGATTCCCACAGCAGCAGTTTAATAACTTGTAGCTGCATGGTTATTCTTCCTTTCCATATCATGTAAAACTAAAGAATGTCTACAGCTCATTCTGTGAGGTTAATTCTCCTTGCTCTCTGATAAAGCAGGAGGACAGGAACAAATAAATGAATATACAGTTTTGGATAGTTTCTGTGTCTCACAGAAAAAATAAATTGGTAATAGAGCAGATTAATAATGCTCTTTTCTGTTCTAGTATTTAAGCAATTTTTTTTCTATATCTGATGTTTGTGATCTTTCTCACCATAAGTATGAGGTCATGGAGGAATTCGGTTAAACTATATGTATTTATTTAATCCCTTATGAGGCACACTATCCATTTATTTTACCCATGTTTGGGGTAAAGTCCAATTTTTGAAACCCAGACCCGTGACAAACACTTAGATCCACAACGCACATTTTATCCAATAAACCTCACCCACTGATTTGACCCTCAGCTGCCATGTCTGCAACCTGACCTGCTACCTTCTGGCCACCATGAAAATGGAATGAAAGTTTTCACACCCCAGAAGTTACAAAAAGGAAGTGACTTATTCACAATGAAGTAGCATCATCAGAAGCTGGGGGGAGGTGTGTGTGTAAAAAAACAGGAAAAAGAGAGTAAGAATATAATGCATGCTGAAAGCCATATAGGCATCCACAAGTTCTACCTACACCTCAGACAATTATTTTTTTTGGTACTGTAGGTAATCCAAAGTAAAGTAGGTAATCTTCACCAGTAATATGTGTGGAGTGTTGGTCACAAAGTATTTCTAGTTTTGTTGCCATGACACTTACATATTTGCATATACTGTAGTATTTTTTAACATTGTGTACTGCTAGCCGATTAGTATACGCTTACAGGTTTCAGCAATTGCATAGAATAGTTCAATGCCCACTTAGAAGCATGCACAAGCATGTGCAATAAAATATATTATTATTATATAATTACAGTAACAGAGCATCTCCTTAATATATACACATTATTAAAGCACTGCTCATCCTTTAAAATTCATAACTATTTACTGACATCACTATAGTTCATTATATGACAGCAGCTACCACATTTCCTTGATGCTTCCGAGCAGTGCGAAGCTACAAAAATATCTACATAAAGCACTTGTGACAACTGTATATCATGGAAATCATTAGCTGAGTCTGTTGGGAAAATGGAACTTTTTTATTATTCAAAGCTTGTTGACAATAAAGATATCACATTAAATGGCTAAGAAAAGTCAGCTCCTTTTGAAATAAAACAGTCAAACTGATCCTTCACCTTGAGAAACTGCCTAGACAATATGACTAGACCTAGTTTTTCACACTTTGTGGGCTATAATCTGATAAACAATAATGACTGCACTAGTTTACCAGCCTGGTCACTAAATACCACCCATGGCCAGGTCCTTATTACAAATTTACCAGCCAAATATTTGTAATCCCCATTTATTCCTACCAGGGCTTGACACACACCTCTTTTTTATGCTCTCCTCTTCCCCTGTATTCTCAAAATAGCTACATAACCTCTCCTACTCACCTACCCCCTTCATGTCACATCTCTTTATGTCTTCTGGCCTCCTCTCATACATCATCACCTAACCCCTTATTCCCAACCTGATGTATTGCCCAGACAAAAGGTTGCAACTCTATGTTGCAACACTTCCATCTCAGTATTAAGATGGGAATTTAGCATGTGGAATGTAATAGATATTGGGTTTGGGATGGAACAGTGATTGACTTACAGTACAATCTCTCTTCAGGCTGCTGAATTAAATATGCTAGAGCAGAGGTCTCTCAAGTTATGGACAGCAGCATATATTACAAAATAAGTTTGTCTTTATTATCTTCTTTAAAGAAAAAATGGCAGAGGATCCCCAACCTTTGTTTTACCCATGAACCACATTCCAATGAAAATAAGTTGGAGAGCAAGATACAGTAAGATTGCAAAAAGTTCCTGGGGGTGACTGGCAGCCTACAGGAGGCTATGTTTGGCACTAAAACTTGGTTTTGAGACAACTAAATAAGCATCTGCTTTGAGGCCACTGGGAGCAACATATTGCCCACGAGCCACTGGTTGGGGATCACTGCATTAGTTGGGGATCACTGCATTAGAGTATACAGCAGAAAGTGGATTTGGGGGAGATTTTGAAAAATGAATGGTTAATGGTGACTACTTCAGAATAAATTGTACTAAAGTTCAGTATTCAAAGTGCTATGGCCTTGTGAAGATTCTAATGCTTTGATTGACTACACTTTGGATTCATACCAGCCAACTTACAAGAGGGATATTCTCCTAAAATATACAGGTAGGTCAATGGCTCCTGATTAGCCAATGTTCCTGCACAGATTAATTTGTCACAATCCTTGTACATACGTTTCTCATTTCATACAGAACTCTGTAAAGTATCCTCTCATTATTTGTAAATAAATATTTTTAATCAGAAAATGAACACCCCCACTGATACAGCCAAAATAAACGACTTACACTCAGTGGTTTAAATACACAGGCCAATAACCATTAATAGATTCTTTACCCATTTATAAAGTTATGCTGAATGAAGAATGTTGCAGTAGTAAAACTGATGTATATCGTTGCTTTATTCCTATCCAATCTACACAATCCATGAGGCGTTTCCAAATTCTTCAGCTATAAAATGTATTTGTGTTAATTTAGTTATATACTGAAAATGCATTATGATTAGTCTGTCACAATGATAAAAAGTATCTTCTCTGTGATGCAGAAATGTGAATGTTCTTGCAAGTTGGAATTCTTGTATTGCTTTTGTTTGTCCGTGCAGTGCAAGGTCAATGAGATAAGAGGGGTCAGGGATGAAGCCATTTCTATTCTCTTTTTTTTTTTAAATTGTCTAAAAACAGATTGAAATATGCATTATGACATTTACCGTGACCCCAGAAACAAGTGAAAGATTACTAAGGGTTGCAAAAGTGCAGAGACTTTCTGAAATTCTTCTCCCTTGTTGAACTACATATCAGTACTCATCGGGGATAGCCCCTCCCCCACTCCCTTTAAAATGACCCTCCCCCCACTCCCATCAGAATGACTCTCCCCAAACCTTTAAAAGGCCAACCACACCCACATTGTGTCCTTCTCTTTAGCTTTGCTTTTGTTCCCATTGGAAGCAAATTTTTCTTTTTCACCTTGGGAAAGCAAAGCATTAGGCCTGACCATAAGGAGTCCTAAGGGCAGGGATTTGGGTCCATGGGAACTTTTTGTTTCCCAGCACATTACCTCATATCTTGGAGTCTTCTGTGCTTCAGCTCCTGGGTCACATAAGGCCCTGGTGTTTATTGTTTGCTACACCTTGCCTGTGTTTTCAGTTGCCTTCTTTATTGTTGTCAGAGCATTTGGTGGCAAAGTGCTTGTTCCCCTGTCCGTGTGCCCTCCCATCCATGTACCCTCACAGCTTGCCCAAAACCACAGGTTTCATGGCCAGCTGTCTCCATATTTTGTTCTGCAGTGAAGTCTAACTAATTGCTTGCATGCAATGTGATCATATGCGAACCTGCACTATGCTAGATTCTGGTTGTTTGCCCACCTGAAACCAGTAACCTTAATAAAATAGATAAATTGCCTGGCATGTTCTAATGCTGCCCGGTAGTGTATGCGGGTTCTGGATAATGGCCCACCTTAATCCAGTTGCCTTTATAAATATAAGTAAGTGGGCTGGAATTCAACATAATCTAATGCTGACTTCCAGTGTGCTGAGTCAGGCTATTAGCATACCTGACATCAGTAGCCCTAATAAATCTGGCAGGCGGTGTGCTCCTATTTTGTTCTGCAGTAAGACATGCTCTGGCTAATGCTTACCTGGAACAAGTAGCCTTAATGGATGTACTGTAGTTGACTAGGCTGACTGGCTAATAGGTCCTGATATATGCTTGCTCTAAGCAGCAGCTAATCTAAACTATGTATTACACGTTGCTGTGGTTGTCTCTTGGGTACATTGGGGTCTAATACCAATGAGTACTGGCATGAATTCCTATATTATGCAAATGTGTTGCTGGTGATAAGGTATGGCTTAATCAATTAAGCAGAGAATTTCATTTATTACATGACAGTGTTTCTCCCTGTGGTAGGTACTTTACGTATTGTCTTAATATACACAGCAGGAGTTTCTGAAACCCATATGTCAAAAGGATTGCTTGGTTAACAATAAACAACAGGTATGCATTACAAAAAAAGTGTTTAGGGCTCTTGAATGTAAGTTTCCCAGATTCAGTAGCTTTGTATTGCAAATCACTGTCTGAATGTTTGAAGGGCCAAGCAATTGCTTCTTATTCCAGTCAAATGTGCAGTAAACTTGCTATCCATTGCTGGGGCTCTGGGGTTGGGCATTGCACTCTGTCAGAATCAGTATTTCAGGGTCTTGATATATGTAATAATCTGCTATGATAAAGCACACTGTTTAATACATGCTAGCACAATGGTTCCACACCCTGCATGTGAATTCTAATGGATAATTTTAGGTTTTGCTCTAATATGGTTAGGATATCTACAGTCATCTGAAGAATATGTGCTTATCCTAAGAAAGCTAAAGAACCTTCAGAATGAATGCTTAATCAATGGTTAACTGTAACATATATAAGCTCTATAATCTACCAAAGTGGCATATATATATATATGTGCTTCTATAGGTAGGCCATCGGCATGTGTACATGTGTGTATATATAGATATATATATTCTGTATATATATATATATATGTGTGTGTATATGTGGATGTGTGTAGGTGTGTGTATGTGTATAATACATGACTACAAGTTCTAACTATGACGAAGATAAGGAAGAAGAAGGAATATCTATCCTGGCTGAAATATCCCTATGTGTATTTCTACCCTTAGTTGGGTGGGCCTCCTACAAGCTAGAGGGGGTGACATCTACCCAGGGTTATGCATTTACACTTACTACTAATAACCTTAGTTTCATGATGTAGGGGTCATTTTATCTGTCATACTGATAACATGATAGACACCTATAGACACATTTTCTAGACAGTGTATATACAGACATCTGACCGCAGGGAGTCTATGGTCTATTCTCAGACCACAGTTTTCAGGTCATAGGACTCCTTCAGCAAGCAGAGATGACCTTTTTTCAGGCTACAAATATAACTGGTTCTGCATAGGAGGCTTGAGGCAAAGCGGGCATCATTGTAGCTTAAGTGCTAGGTTTCTGCTACTATGTGTCCAGAAGGCAAACTTATTTTGGGCCTGTTTTTTCTTCAGTTTTCCAATATTCTAGTTATTGGGTATTTAGAATACAGGCTGTTCTTCCATACCAAATAGCTATCTGATTTAGACATCAGATGATGTAAGCATCCTATGAGTGCTGATTCTTTCCTCTCTTGCAAGTCAGTGCACTCTTGAGACACCAGCAGTATTGGAACCTGCCTCCTCACAGCTACATCCTTGTGTGTTTCTACCATTTCTATTGCCTCAGGGTATAATGTTTTGGACCAGTGATCCCCAACCAGTAGCTTGCGAGCAACATGTTGCTCTCCAACCCCTTGGATGTTGCTCCCAGTGGCCTCAAAGCAGGTGTTTATTTTTTAATTAATGGCTTAGAGGCAAGTTTTGGTTGCATAAAAAACAGATGTCCTGCCAAACATTCTCTCCTGTAGGCTGCCAGTCCATATAGGGGTTACCAAAAAGCCAATCAGAGCTCTTATTTGAGATCCACATGGACTTTTTCATGCTTGTGTTGCTCTCCAACTCTTTTTTAAAATTTAAATGTGGCTCACGAGCAAAAAAGGTTGGGGACCCCTGTTTTGGACTATCCTGAAGAGGATCATATATATATATGGACACTAATATGAAAATATGGAATTTGCAGAAATATCACATAGAGACATTTATAATCACGCTTTGTCACTATTCAGGTAAAGTAATCATAATATTATGATATAAAGCCATTGCACTACCTTATAGAGGTTATTATGTAAATGCACTGATTGATGTCACTTAATTGGAAGGGCGGAGTTCCCCACCTTTTCCCTATGTATACCTGTGGATTGAATTATAATTAGACTGATCCAGTTGATTAACCTGTGGGGTGAATGATCAGGTGACAAAAAACAAGGTGACAAGAAAGTTGGAATATATACACAAAGGGAGTTGTTTCTTAAAGTCCTTTTATCTGGTTGGACTTTTAAAGGGCAAACCAATTTTTTGTTTGAAATTTTAGATTTATTAAACACCATTGGTGTTAAAAGTCAGAATAATTACTCAAACTCAGACCTACCAAGCTCATGGTAGATATCTTGATCTGTGCTGGGCTCCATTCAGTAATCATTTCATGGTTTGGGCATCAAACTGAAAAAGTCTCAGGCTGCAGTGACAAATGTGAAAAATTTGTATGACTAAATTGTTCTCACAATTTAGATTTTTTTTGTCCCGCATGAGAAATTTTTAGGAAATATGGATTGAAAAATGGGGGTAAAAAGTCAGTGCAGGTTTTGGTCAGAGTAGTTTTAAGAAAATATTGTTTGATAAATAACCCCCAAAGTGTTGAGAGTAATTACTAAGGAATTAAACTTCTCCATGTAAGTTAAGTAAAGTGACTTCACCAACAACTGTTTCCAAGGCCATTGGAAATGCTCATATTCCTCTCACTTTCTTTGGTCATGGAGGTACAACCACAGGCATTTTTGCTTACCATATGGAGCCTAAAGTATGTATAAGAAGAAACCTTGCATTGTTTTATCTAGCTAAGCCAGTGGAAAATATTAAAACTTTAAACTTTTTCTGGAACTTTTGAAAATGTATACTACTTAGTTGCATCTTTTGGTTTTGGCCTTCATTGCATTAACTTGCTTTTACTCACTTCACCCTAGGTCACCCAAAATTTCAGGGCTGCAAAATATGTTGACCCTATATAAATGCATGCTTATAATACTGCAGAGATTTATTTCCCATCTGAGACCAGCCAAAATCCTATTATGTGAAATAGTGAGTATCTAGTAGGCATGGAGAGTGAGGTCCATGTTAGTCTCAATAATCATACCTCTTATGAAATGTTTTCTTACTTTGTGTTAAATACCATATCACTTAAAAACAAGGAGAACTCAACAGAAATCTTGAAATCCCAATTAAATAATGGGTTTTCAATGGTATTCAATGACTTCAATGGAATTCAATAGGAATTCAATGGCACTGGCGTTTCTTGACTACTTTTACTATTTCCTGAATCTATATCAATAGAAATCTATAGTTAATCATTAACAATTCTAATTTATTGCCTTGTAAACTTATAATATTCCCTTACATCCTCCCCTGCACCATCAGCATCAATAATTTAATATTTCAAGTATGGTACCTGTTATTCAGAATTCCCCGGACCTGGGTTTTTTTGGCTTCTGGAGCTTTCCTTAATTTGGATGTTCATACCTTACTAAGGGTTGAATTTTCAAATAAAATAAAAAATGTTAAAATTTTAAAAATATTATTTAAATTTTATTTAATTTAAAAATTTAAAAATTAGAATTTTGAAGTCATTTTGGGCCACTGCGACAATCGAATAGCCCAACACTCGATTCGATTTGGAAGAAATTTAAAATTTTCATTTCAAAGTACTGTCTCAAATTCAAATTTGACTATTCGCCACCTTAAAGCTGCCTAATTGAGATTGTAGCCTATGCGGGACCTCCTAGAAGCTGACCTTGAAAATTGTTTGAATCGATCGGTTCGAACGAACGATTCGAATTCGATTGAAGTAGGGGCATTTTCAATCAAAAATGCCCCCCCCCAAAAAATTTGATGGCCGAATTTCAATTTGTTTTAAAAAACATTCCTAGAAAATCATGTAAACATTAAATAAACCCAATAGCTGATTTTGAAAGATCCAACATGATAATTTAAATTGTTTGCCACTTTATAAAAACAGCACAAAGAGGTGAATAGGGCAGCAATTTTTATGGTACTGTGTGTTATAATAATGGTTGACATTTCAGAATGAACTGGTCTGTTTTAATCAAACTGGACTGGCTTAGCTTCAAGGCGATTGTATTTTGCTAAGGGCATCTTAAATACACTGCATACAGGAATTAGAAATGACAGATTTCTACCAGGAGGGCTAGGTGGCCACGCTCTCTCACTACGAAATGCATATGTGAAATAAATTTTAGAAGGCAGTGCTACCAGCATGCGAGTCTCTTTGAAATGTGTGGGTGTGTGTTGTTTTTGATGAAAAGCACAATACAGAATATTCACAGTGAAATACAATGCATTCCTTCAGAAAAAAAGAAGAATATCAGAAATGTGCTCCATGTGAGGGAGAAAAATAACTTAAAACGCAAAGAATATCCACGAGTTCTTCACTATGGAAAAGGCAAGGTATAGTGTACCAATATATATTCAGCTTATAAATGAAATATACTGTTTAGGGGAAGGGGTTGTGGGTTGAAAGTAAAGTTTTCACTTCATCTGCCTTCTCTGTTTCCTATTCCTTTCTTATCAGTTCCTCTAGCTAGGCCAGTAACAGTTAACAGGTTGATAAGGGATTTTGGACAGACTTAATAAAGATGCAATATATGTACATGTATAGCATCTATAGTTCTTTTGTTTCAAAGATTGATTTACTAATGCAGATTCTAAGCTGTGCCAGTACAGTTAACATACAAATCAATCTAGGGCCATGTTTTTAATAACCAGGTTCCAAGTGCTAGAACTTACACACCTTGCACCAGAACATAAGGTCCTATGCCCACAGGTACTGCAAAGTGCAAAGTGCATTTACCCCCAGTAAACGGACCTTCAAGTATCATTTCTAACTTATAGCAGACATATCAAAATATATTGCTGGTGATTACTGGCAAGTACAAAAGTGCAATTTAGCACATATATTTTAAAGATCAACCTTGTCTATATGTGTGTGTGTACTTGCAATTTCTACAATCAGCACAATTATTGCAAGCAATAAATATGAAAGGTTATAGGAAAGGCATACATTTCCTGTCTTTCACTAGGCTGAACGTCTGCCATGGTTTATTATATAAAAAGATTCCAGCAAACTTTACAAGAGAACATTCTGTGGTCACATAGCTTACCTAAAACAAAGTGTTTTCTTGACTGCAAGATTGTGATCCCTTATCAAGAATAATTAGTTGAGTGACTGATGTAGGCAATGGAGCTCCTTGGTGAAATCTAATATCCTTGTATCTTACAGTATACAGATTAAGCCACTTTGGATTGTGCATTTGACACAGAAAAACTTAACTCATCTATCCCATTTATCCCACTTAGCACAGAATATTGTGACACAGCATCACATCCAATTAAAGAGTTCACCATTGAAAACAATGGAGCTTTGGTATGCTAATGAAAACTTTAAATGCATTAAATGAGTTAAGATAACTTTAGATAACACAGTTTCTTCAATTAATTAATGAGTCACGACGCATTTAACTTACAAATCCCTCTGGCTGCATCTGTATATTCCTATATACAATTGTTCCAAACATTTGGTCGTTGTGGGCTTATTAGCCCCACAGGTAGGGAACCTCTATTCCAACTGCTTAATTTCATTATCTGATAACTGTTCACTAGAATGTACTTAATAAATTGCAATGATATTACTATCAAGGTACTCTACAAGGTGCCTCACAATCATTATAAAAAAATGAATCACAATAATTGCCATTTCATTTGCCACCAGGCTGAGAATCATTAGGCTACCATCCATTAGACCATAAAGAATGCACAGCAAATCCTTCATACTCGTGGGTTGTCATACTCTGACCAACCTGACCTATGAAATTGAAAATGATCTATTGGTAATGGCTTGCAAAGAGGGTCAATGTAAGTGAGATGTGCAATATATATATATATATATATATATATATATATATATATATATATATATATATCACTGTCTCGTTCTTTCCATACTTTAACAGAACATGGGTCATTTATCAAATTGTTACAAATGAAAAGCTAAGACAGCATGTGACCACGCACTGCTTTAGCTGCTACATGGACAATTGCCTCCTCAGGTCAAGTTTCTCCCAAAGCACTTATATACATTTGGGAGTGGTTGGTTGATACTTACTTATTTTGTCTACATACAGATGCAGCCACTTGGATTTGTGTGTTAAATGCGTTTTGACTCAGGGTTTATTGAAGAAACTGTGTTATCTAAAGTCATCTTAACTCATTTAATGCATTTAACCTTTTCATTGGCATACCAAAGCACCATTGTTTTCAATGGTAAACTCTTTAATTGAATGGGATGCTGTGACACAATATTCTGTGCTAAGTGAGTTAAATGGGATATCTGAGTTAAGTTATTCTGTGTCAAACGCACAATCCAAAGTGGCTTCATCTGTATATGATTAACAAGCACCTCCCCTAAATTCTCATTCATAGCAAAAAGAAAAATGTGGACAAATCCTGAATTTTCATGCTCATACTGTATTTGTGTTTATAAATGCATCTCAGCCATACTGTAGTGTATTCTGTTCTTTTTAATTCTAAATACTAATGCAAGACAAGTCCCATGTTTTAGTAATGAGGTAAAACCAAGTGTGACAATGCAGATGATATAAATGAATGCAAATCAAAGTGTAACTATTTAAACCAAAAAGGCATTGCATTGCCATCCTGTAAATATCCTTTCTAGACAAAGCACCCCCTTTGCGGTAGTTTTGCTGGATACCATGTTTTGCCTGAAGTGATATTTCTTGCTTGTCAAAGGAGTCCAGCTAGTTGGACCTATGCTTCTGGCTAACTTTACAAACTGGCTCAATGAATAAACTGAATAAGCAACCACTGGAGAAGTACAGGCACTGGGTTAGGAACTGTGATAGCTTATGTTTCTACAGCGACTTTAAAGAATATTGGGGCAGGCCAAAGTAGAATCCACATTAGAATTATTGTATGTGGAAATCTTGCCCTTGTAGATGAAATTCAAAAATGATAAAAGGAGTTAATATTTTTTTTGGCTTTTTACCAAATCTACTGATAATTGTAATTAATTTATCAACAGGCAATGAAAAGAAAACACATTCAGGAATGAGTTATTAATTATTAATAATGAAATGTCATTCAAAGACTCCCACAGATGGCAGCGCTCTGGACTTTACTGATCCTTTCACTAAAGGATTTCTGAGAGAGTGCCATTGTAATTATGTGTCATATTTAATATGCAAACCATTAACTTATTCATTTATATGTCAACCTCAGACTGTGGCAAATACATGCATTGGAAAAATCTGGTATGCCAAGGGTTGCTTGGAGGTGGCAGATCCTTCTGAATTTGACTATAAAGTTTTGTAAAGAGGAGGTTTTTAATTAAACCTAAAGCAAGCATGCCCCCAAGCAGATGTTTGTACCAGCAGCTGGTTTTTAAAATGAAAAAATATTGATCTTCCAGTGGAACAAACAAGTAATACTAGCACACATCACCAGCTAGTCATGCTAAAGGCATTTCTGAAGACAAATTCATTTGGGTGTACGTGACAACAGTCAACATGATCAAGATTTCTTTGTTTAAGATACATACACACTATCTATCAATTCAGGGGGTTATTTATTAAAGTGTGAATGCAAAAAGCTTGACTTTTTTTTACTATTTCTTCTAGATTTATAATAACACGAGGATGTAAAAAGTCTGAATCCAAAAATCCAGCATCTCAGACCTACCGAGGTTGTATATACTGTAATTCAATTCAAGAGGTCCCTACCCTATTTAGAAGTTTCTGTAGTCTGTGCTGGAATTAGTCTGAAAAACTGACTATTTTGGAATAAGACTATGAAGATTTTCATTCATCCAGGTCATGGTATACTTACGACAGAGGCAATTGAGACTGTAAGAAATCGACTGCAGCAAGATAACACCCTCAGCAGCAGAACAAAGCTCAGTCCTTACCAAGTATGTTTGTTGCTAGATTTGTGCCTTTACACCACATACTTCAAGTACAAGGACCATTTTTATAGACAGAAACATGGCTGTGCAATGGGTTCTCCAGTCTCTCCCATTGTAGCTAACTTGTACATGGAGGAAGTGGAAAGAAGGGCTTTACTTACATTCCAGGGAACAACACCAAGTCACTGGTTCAGGTACAGTATGTGGATGACACTTTGGTAAAAATCAGATCCAATGAAGTGGCGGCCTTTACAGAACACAAGGGAAGATGTCCATGGGAACAAACTTGCCTTTTTGGACTGTCTGATATGCATCCAAGAGGGGGGTAACTTGAAAAAGGAAGTATACAGAAAACCCATTCATACGGATCAATATTTGTTGTTCAATTCCCATCATCCACTGGAATACAAACTGGGTGTCATTAGAACTCTGCACCACAGGGCGGAATGTGTGGCAACAGAGTCCAAAGACAAAGAGCAAAAACATCTCAGAGGAGCGTTGAAAGCTTGTGGCTACCCAGACTGGGCCTTTTCTGTCAAAAAAAATTTTCTGGAAAAAGCCCCCAAAAAATTGAGCGATTCGGGGAAAAAGTCAGAAAAAAAATCAAAGGATTCAGATTTTCACTTAATTTTTTGTTATCCCTGTTCTGATTAAATTGTGATTTTTTTTTAATAATAAATAAGGGCCAATTGTGTATTCTAGTTTGGACAGACTTTTGTTATTTAAATAGTCAAAGAAATTTGGCCCTCAGTATCGACTTTTTTGAAAACATGCAGTATACTATATATATATATATATATATATATATACAGTATAGTATATACAGTATTCTATATATACTATATATATATATTTATATATATATATATATATATATATATATACTATATATTTTCAGGTGACACATGGGAGAAGGATAAAGCTAAGTCTCTGTGCTGTTCTTTCAAATATCCAATTAATAGACTTTTGTCGACTGATAAAAGACCACTAATGAGTTCATTTTCAAGCCGTCAAATTGCCTGTAGTAGTGAGCTCTGCTTATGATTGCCCAGGGATCTCCTTTCATTCATGTGGCCTAAACTTGCAGATTATAAAGCTTCCACTCCACTGAATTGTGCTTTATAAGAATAATAAATGGTTTACTGAAACTATCTTCCAATATATGCAGCATGTCTGATTTTGGTCACACAATAAAAGATGAAAGGACCTTTTCCGTGTCTTGCAGATATTTTTTCATGTTTACAACATTGCAAGTGCCTACACCTTACCCACAAGGTCCCAGCTTTATCTTCCCAAGTTGTTGAGATTTTTCTGCAAAGAACACTGTTTTGTAGGGTTGTACTGGGTAAGAAGCTTTAGAGGTACATAACTTTAACAGTGCTGTTATTTTTAAAATCCCCAACTCTTGGGTGTATTATATTAATGTTTAATATTCAAGGATTAGACACATTCCTTGGTATTTGTACAATTTTTTGTGCGTTCTACACAATGTAGCAGGGTTTGAAATATTGCCACCCTAGAAAACGCTCATTGACTTCAATGCATCTGGCAATTTTTTTTTTGCCATTTTATATCTTCCATCACCTAAAAGGGTTTTTTTAACCTTTGAGTTAACTTTTAGTACAATGTAAAGAGTGACATTCTGAGACAATTTGCAAACTGGTATTCATTTTTTATTATTTGGGGTTTTTGAGTTATTAAGCTTTTTATTCAGCTGTTCTCCAGTTTGCATCTTTCTGGATGCTAGCGTCCAAATGACCCTGGCAACTATTCATTGATTTGAACAAGATACTGTAATATGAATAGGAGAGACCTGAATAGAAGAGGAGCAATAAGAAGTAGCAATAACAATACATTTGTAACCTTACAGAGCATTTTTATTTTAGATGGGGTCAGTGCCTCCATTTGACAGCTGAAAAGAGTCAGAGGAAGGCAAATAATTAAAAAACGATGAAAGATAAATAATGAAGACTAATTGAAAAGTTGCTTTTTATAACATACTTAACGTTTTATAACATACTTAGAGTTAACTTACAGGTGAACCACCCCTTTCACCAGTTTAGTTGCACGTCTTTACACTCTCTCCAGCTCATTAATATCTTTCTTAAGGACTAGATCCCAAAAATGCACTTCATACTCAAGGTACCAGGGACCTATAGAGGCAAAATCATGTTTTATACCATGAGTTAATGCCCTTTTTATGCAAAATATTACAGCTGAAACTTCTTCACCAGGATTTAATGTTTCGGCAGCAATAAACACAAAACAAAAACAGTGGTACAGTGTTATCCAGTAGCAAAAATAACAAATAAAAAAATAAACAAATACAAAAGAATTGTAGAAGTGATACCTATATTGGCTAACAATAAAAATACATTGCAAGCTTTCAGAATCCTGGAAATCTGAGTTTTTCCTGCAAAGAAAATTTTCTAGAAAATGTTATAATAAATAAGCCTAAAAGAGTGGATATGCTGGTAGTTTGTAGTAGAAAATACTGAGATAAATTCAGAGCTTGATAATGTATAGAGTTATTTAACACTTTAAGACAGGGTCTTAATTTAGGGTCAGGTTTCGTGACACATTTATGTGACCTGACTGAATCCAGACTCATGGACTATTTACAACCCACCCTAATTCATTGTATTATTGCTACAATTGATCTTTATCCATCTGCAACTTCCAAATTTTTTGCCCTTGAATACCTTTCATTGATCTAACAGTATACAGTATATGCTGTGCCTTTCTAGCTTTCATTTGTATTTTGCCTGACAAAGGGGCCTTGGTGCTTTGAAAGCTTGCAATGTATTTTTATTGTAAGCCAATATAGGCATCACTTCTACAATACTTTTCGTATTTGCTTGTTTTTTTATTTGTTATTGTTGCAGCAGCAGTAATAAGGAAATTCTTTTGAAGACCGTATTATGGTATTTAGATATTACCTTCTAAAACTATTTATAGTTAAGCTTTTCAATGTACTTTTTTGTTAATTTTGATAGCAGTCAAAGAGGGATCTTTGTTAAATATGTAAATTACTGACTGACTATTGTCCAGATTAAATGAAATGTAATTTGCACATTCCAAAAAATAGAATTTAGTTTGACTATTTTGCAAACAGCCTAGAAAACAACATAAGAAACAGTCTCAATTAAACTGTGATATCTCCGCTGGCCTATAATATTAATATTATATTGTTACCAAGTTTACATAATTTCCATAAATATTATAACAGTTTAATTTACACAAATGTGCAACAGTTCCACTGGGAATCAGGTTGCATTGGCTGATTCAGTGGATAAATGTAATATATTTTTTTTAACAACAGAAGATGTTCAAGGTTATTTTTGATGAAGTTAAAAAAAGGGATGATTGATCCAGGAAAAAATCTCATCACCTGGCTGGGATTAAGAATAATGTGTTTCATCCTATGTGGATAAAATTGAAACTGGATCAATAGTGATGGGATCAATGGGCTGTCTCTGTTTCATCTCCTCGACAACTATGTACTGTAAGTAAATTGCAAATGTAATAATATAATCGTTTACTACTCTATTATACTATCTATTCTACTCTATTGAAATCTTACCACAAATACTGTATATCCAAATTGTTTACCTAGACACAAGTTGGGGCTGCACTTAAGCAATCCCCCTTACTGGAAAGATGGCTAGTTTAATTATCTAGCTGCTTGTGCAGGCAATCAAGCTGGCAAGGCGATGGTAATACTAATTTAAACTCGAAAGAAAAATGAAAGAATTAAAGATAATATCATAATAACAGACATCCATGATGAAAAGATAGAGAAAATGCTGAGCCTAGGTAATAATAGATAATTCCACCTTTAACATGCATCCTACAACATAGGATTTGTATTATATTTGTTGTAATGTGTCAATTTCAAAATCATTAGATTTATAGAGAGACAAAGTCTGTAATGACTAAAGTTTAACCTGGTGGTCCAGTGGCTCTCCCTGGTGGTCCAGTGGCTCTCCCTGGTGGTCTAGTGGCCAGCAGGAACGCCCACCACACCTCCAGCGTGGACTCCCATCGCAGGCATCCTTCTCCTTCTGTGGCGGTTCTTCCTGTGGTGTGCGCGGCCACACAGTTTCGGGTTTATGCACCGATGTGATGACATCATAAAGCAATGGTGTGAAATTCTAAAGGTATTTTAAGGCACTTACCCCTATATGTAATATAAGGCACTAAGTTTGCCCAGGAGCAGGAACTCATGGCAACCAATAAGATGCTTGTATTTAAACAGGTGACTAGTGAATTGTACCTGCTGATTGGTTGCTATAGGTTACTGCCCCTGGGCAAACTTAGTGCCTTTTATTACATTACCCTGTTTGAATAGGAATTCATTGCCCGTTGTTAGGTTCAATTCATCTCGTTCCTGGGTGTTATTCCTTGTGTATCCTGCTTGATCTATTAATATTGACCCTTACTTGCCTACTTGACTACTCTGACCTCTCCAATACTGACCCTAGCCTGCCTGATTACTCCCAACTCTCCAATCTGACCTTTTGCCTGTTCGCTGACTATTCTACATTCTACATTCCTGATCCTGGCCTGTCTGTCTATTCTCTACTCTCGCCCGGCCTCCCTGTTGAACACTGTGTTGTCTTCCAAGTGGCTTTCCTCCATCTAGTATCCTTGGTGAGACGATTGTGCCCCTTTGCTTGTCAAAAACCTTTAGGTTTGCTCCCCTCTTAGTAAGACCTGGCGGCATCCAATTAGCTGAGGGCTCCTCCCGAGGTGAAAGGTGGCTGTTATAAGCAGAAGCAAGAACCAAGACCAGGGAGCCTAGCACTGAAGGCCTTGAGTATTTCTTCATCTCAGATTTTTGGGCCAAGTGAATGTGGCATTCAATATATGCAGTCAACATCCTTGAGGTCACTGGAGAATCAACACCTTGAGTAAATCAAGATTTGGATACTAGGTAGAAATTTGCACATTTGACCATTAAAAAAGACCACTATAAAAAATCCTCAAAGACCATTATCAGCAACATATAACTTAGATATCAACAGGCTTTAAGAAAATATACAAAATAAATATTCCAGTCCAAGGTTCTGCCAGGTTCATAGATTCATTTTATATATTTTTATATATCGATTGGTGTACAATGTCATTTCTGCTCCATGCCAAAACACATGAAGCAGGTAAGCAAAGAATGGAAATGCAGTAGAGATTCAAAATTGAAAAAAGTGACTGTTCATGGACGTTAGTCGATTGAAAGGGCTGCCACAGATAATCATAGGAAGACACAGGTTATACTTAGTACTACATTAAAGGAAGAGAGTGCAGAGGATAGGATGCATAGGGGCAAATTAACTAAAGAGCGAAGCGTCTAACGCTAGCGCTTATTCGCCAGTGTGACGTCATTTCACAACTTTGAAAACCTGAGAGAGTTAACTTATGAGGATTTGGTCAGTATGTGAAGTAAAGTACCCAG
>CM044442.1:12516394-12673034 GCA_024363595.1 Xenopus borealis
TTTGAGGGGACGCTTGGTTTTTCCTACATATAGGTGGCCACAGTGGCACGTAAATAGATACATTTCACAACTTTGCCAATTTACTAACGGTGCCCCTGGTGAAAATCCGCTAGCTAAGTAGTAGACTAGCGCAACTTCACACCCTTATGATAGGCGAAGTTGTGCACTCACGAAGGGACGTAACTATGCTAATTCCCTAAGATGCCCATTTTACTGAACGTTACCTCTTGCGCTAGACTAAACTTCGACAGGTCAGACCTGGTGAAGTTCAATACAATAGATAGGAGTTTGAAAATTTTTCTAAGTCCCAAAAAAAACGCTGGCGTCTTTTACTTTCTTTAGGGTGACAGTCTGAAAAATAGAGTGATTTTTTGGGGGGTTACCCTCCTTCCCCCTACATTTCCTAACATATGGCAGCTCAACTGTACAGGGGGCACATGTTTAGGGCAATAGGACAACTTTATTTTATTTATTAAAGGTTTCCTGGGCTTGTGTAGAGTAATGTAGTGGCTGAAACATTATATACGTTTAACTGCACGACGTGTGCAAATTAGGCATCTCTAGTGTAAATGCAATTTGCCTGCCGAAGTAATGGTAGCGCAACATCGCTACGATTCGCCTCCCTGAGCACAACTTCATAATTTTAGTGAATTAGAGTTGCGCTGGCAAACTACGCCTGGCAAAGTGCGGAGAATGTTGGCAAATGTCGGCGAAAGCAACGCTATCGCATTTTCGCCGCTTAGTGAATTTGCCCCATAGTACCCGCTTCGTGATCATCAACATACATGGACAGCTTCCCTTATGTCCACTTGTATAATTTATGCTTGATTAAGAAGACTTCCAAGAGGACCTAGATTTATAAATAAATAGGACTACAGTGAAGTGCATTTCTTATATCCACTACTTCTTTGCTATCACTGTCCTTTACTTACTTAGTCCCACCACAAGTACACAAGTTGTGAAACTTACATTCTAATAAATTCACACAACACACACATACTGTATTAGGGACATTTCTATGTTTTTGGAGGAGGGAACATGAGTACCTAGAGCAAATATACCTAGACAGACATGGGAAGAATAGACAGTACAGGTATGGGATCTTTTTGGATTATGGGCATTTCTGTAATTTGGATCTTCATACCTTTAAATAAACCCAATAGGCTGATTTTGCTTCCAATAAGAATGAATTATATCTTAGCTTGGATCAAGTACAAGCTACTGCTTTACTATTACAGAGAAAAAGGGAATTATTTAAAAAAAATTGATTATTTCATTATAATGGGAGAGGACCATTCTGTAATTTGGAACTTTCTGGATAATGGATCCCAAACCTGTAGTGGCAGGTTGTGCCTTCAATGCAATTGAATTTAGGCAAGACAGTAGTGCTATCCACTTAACTAACCATGCCATCTTCTCCAATAATCTTATCCTTTCACCTGGAATTTTTTTATTGTAATTTGGTTTCATTCCCCTTGAAATTTTCAAGATTTTTTTTTGACAAACTACTATACATCATTTGGAACCATGGTACATTTAACCCACTAAGAATAACATTAAGGGGCTGATTTAGAAAGGTCAAATTTCGAAGTGGAAAATACGTCGAAATTAGATCATCGAATTAAAATAAATCCTTCGACTTTGAATATCAAAGTCAAAGGAATTTTCACCGAATTTGGCATTCCTGCGATTGAAGAAAAATTGTTTGAACGATTCGAAGGATTATAACGTATGATCAAAGGATTTTTCTTCGATAAAATAAAACTAAAAATGTTCTAGATGGTCCCCATAGCACTTCGGCAGCTTTTATTTGGTGAAGTAAAAAAATCGAAGTACTTCGAATTTCGAATCAAATGGTCGAATGGTCAAAGTTTTTCAAAAATTTACTTTGAATATCGATTTTTTTTACATTCAAATATTCACTTTGACCCTTAGTAAATCAGCCCCTCAATGTAAAAAAAAGTCTTTTCAAAGACTTTTAGATAAAAAAAGGAGCATTTTAAATCAAAGTCAGAAAACGTCTGCTTCAAACAACTGATAATTTAGATAGGATTTTCTAAATCTGCCAGACTGCACAATGACCTCCCACTAGTAAAATGTAAAAGTGGAGCAAAAAAATGATATATTCAAGTACTTTATTTTTTAGAGCTTATCAAATTGATTATTATGGAATCCTAGTCTATTAGAAATATGACCTTTTCTGTACTGTACATCCTGGGAGGAAGCGAAGTAATGTATTACTTGACTGTTATTACTATGGGGTGCTTATTCAGCTGGAAATAAAATTACTTTTCTTAACTGAAAATTATATCCATATGACTAAATGTCCATCATGTGTACATACATATGATGAGACTTTAATTGAAACTGTTGTGGTTATTGCTTACTGAAGGAAAGTGTAACAGACTGGATACTGTTAAACTCAGCAAATGAGAAAAAAATTATTATACTGAAATTATTATTAAATGGTGTTTAGTCCAAATCTTGAAATTGCACATTGGGTTGTGGAAAATTGAATTAAAGATAAACTAACATTTTAACATTTAAATATGGACCATTGAATCTAGAGAAATATTTGATGTATAGTTTATTAAAGGAAAACTATACCCCGAAAATGAATACTTGAGCAACAGATAGTTTATATCAAATTAAGTGTTATATTAAAGAATCTTACCAACCTGGTATATATATTTAAATAAATATTGCCCTTTTACATCTCTTGCCTTGAACCACCATTTCATGATGGTCTGTGTGCTGCCTCAGAGATCACCTGACCAGAAATATTACAACTCTAACTGTAACAAGAAGAAGTGTTGAAGCAAAAGACAGAACTCTGTCTGTTAATTGGCTCGTGTGACCTAACTTCATAGCTTGTTTGGTATGTTTGTGTGCACCGTTGAATCCTAGGATCCCAGGAGGCGGTCCTTATTTTTTAAAATGGCAATTTTCTATTTATGATTACCCAATGGCACATGCTACTAATAAAGTATATTATTATGAAAATGGTTTATTTACATGAAGCAGGGTTTTACATATGAGTTGGTTTATGCAATATCCTTTTATAGAGACCTACATTGTTCGGGGGGTATAGTTTTCCTTTAAGGTGCCAGTTCACTGCACTTCATCCATTATGAGCTATATTTTCAAATATGCCTATAAAGCCAAAATCCTGTGCAAAAAAACCCCCAAAAAATAAATATTTAATAAATGAATTATTATCTGCTTATAAATATGCATTGTTCTAAAATAGGTACTGTAAGCTACAGGTATGGGATCCGTTATCTGGAAACCTAAAAGCTCCAAATTATGGAAAGGCCATCTTTCATAGACTTAATTTTATCCAAATAATCCAAATTTTTTAAACTTATTTAATTTTTTCTTTTAATAATAAACCAGTACCTTAAAAGCCCTCCGATGGGCTTCCCCGATCTTTATCTGGCCGAAACTCAGCCAGATCTTGATTGGGCAGGTTAAAAAATCCCGTTGGATCATGGCCGCATCTGTCTGTTTGGACTGCACTGTGATCTGATCACTGGGCCCTAGGGCATATCAATGAGAAAATCTATTTGTGTGTAACCAGCTTAAGACACTGTATAATGAATTCTTATTGGAAGCAAAATCAACCATTACACAATTTTCTCGTAGACAAGGTATCCAAATTATTGAAAGATTCATTGGAAAACCCAAGGTCCTAAGCTTTCTGGATAGCAGGTCCCATGCCTGTATAATATTATAGATTATTCTTCTATTGAAAACTCTATATAACTGGGAGAAGCCATAATTGACAAGATAAGATCTACCAACAACTTTAATGAAACAGGAGAATCTCTGGAGGCCAGGCTACGGTGAAAACAGCAAAATGCTTGCCTGATTTTAGCCCACATAACATTTGTGCCCATAAAGACGCTAGAAACAAAATTGGTCATATTAGGGAAACACTCACCAGGTTTTCCAGCCTTTCCAATGGATATCTGGACTGCCCCCCATCTGATTTTGATTATAGTGATCATAGCTTTAATTTTTGTTAGGGATGCCCCGAATCCAGGATTCGGTTTGGGATTTGGCCAGGATTCGGCCTTTTCAGCAGGTTTCGGCCGACTCCTTCTGCCTGGCCGAACCAAATCCGAATCCTAATTTGCATATGCAAATTAGGGCCAGGGAGGGAAATCACATGACTTTTCGGCAAAAAACAAGGAAGTAAAAAATGTTTTCCCTTCCCACCCATTATTTGCATATGCAAATTAGGGTTCGGTTTTCGGTATTCGGCCGAATCTTTCAGGAAGGATTTGGGGGTTTGGCCGAATCCAAAATAGTGGATTCAGTGCATCCCTAATTTCAGTTTAATTTTGCATATTTTTCAGTCTGTATTTGTTAAATTTGCCCTGTGTAGTTGTTAGACTATCTTGATTCATTCAGACTCCTTACATTCAATGCTAATCCATCAGAATCTGAAAAGCTCTGATCAAGGTGGAGGCTTGTATAACATCTGACAAAAGCTTTGTCTGCAGATCTTCTGTTCAAGCTCTAAATCCCAACAGCAGCTTGTCAGATGTTTTTATTGCACCAAGCAACAGTCTGGAGAGTTTATGTGAAATAGAATTCACTTCCAAAACTTTGTGATCTATCAAAAGTTTCTTATAAAAGCATTGCAAAATATTCAGTAACATTGAAGTATAAAGTTATGGCCCCTCTAGTAAAATAATAGAATGAAAGGAAACTACTGTTCCCACTATTTACCCTCTACCTACCAATACTTTTAATAAGAATACTTCCAATTAATTTTTTAGCCATAAGATCCCTTTCTATTAGTCAATAATATTACCAGTAGAGGGCAAACAAGTGGAAAGATCCCAAGATCCTTTTGTTGCAGAGGCACCAAGAAGGAAGAGCACTTCACTCAACTGCCAGAGATTATATCAAGGAATGGACCAATCAGTGTAGCCTTAAATGGTGATATAAGTGAATCCTTATGTTTAGGTAATGATATGACTTTGAACACTGTAGTGCTATTACAGGTATGGCATCTCTTATTTGAAATGCTCAGAATTATGTAAAAAACATCTCTATAGAGACTATTATAATAAAATAATTGCAATTTAAAAAAAAAAAAAACAATCATTTTCTTTGTAATAAACAGCAGATTGTACTTGATGGTAACTACATAGCATCTATATTGGTGGCCAAAAAATCATATTGGTGCAAATTCACTAAAAGGCAAATTATCACTAGTGACCACTTTGCCATACTCCATGCCATTTCGCCAGTTGCAAATTCATCACCACTATGCTAATTCACTAAAATGCGAAGTTAGGTCCTGGGCACCGAATGCTGGTAACTTTTCACTAGCGATACTTCTTCTTTCTACAGTGTGAGCATTTCATAGCGTAGATTCGCTAGATTTCATTTTGTGCCTAGCAACAATTCGCTAGTAGTTTTATGCTTAGGTGAATTTGAATATGGGAGGTTCATAAAAGTTGTA
The DNA here is from genome assembly GCA_024363595.1 of Xenopus borealis. Taxonomy (NCBI): domain Eukaryota; kingdom Metazoa; phylum Chordata; class Amphibia; order Anura; family Pipidae; genus Xenopus; species Xenopus borealis. The sequence goes on from CM044442.1 coordinate 12,521,874, forward strand.
TACACTTCTTTTTTGGAGATGTTAGTGGAAATTCTTGAAGTGTCCACTTTTTATTCCAAATGTCCAAGGGATCTTAATAATTTTGCAGATGTGTTCACATCTTTTTTTTAGGGCAATCCTGCTTTAAAAAAGAAAAGTCGCCAAGGTTTTGTTTTTTACACTTTTTATGGCTGAGATATTACCTGTGCCACGAGCAAACGCTAAGAAGACAAAGGGAGTTTAGGGAGATTAATGTGTTGCTGAGAGATTGGTGTAGGGAGAACTGGGCTGATTTCTCAGTTGGCTACAGGCTGATTGCTAGGGACTGGCTGCACCTCAATGATAATGATGCAGCTGTTTTGGGAGAGAAGGTGGATAGATGGTTGGAGGAGATTTTAAACTAGGCGTGGGGGGGTTCAGTAAAAGATTCAGTGGAAGACAGGTTAGATGAGATAGTGGGCAAAGGAAGGGAAAATGGGGGAGGAGATTAGGTTGGTGGTACTGTTAAGGATAGTGAGGGCCACATGGCATATGTTCAATATGGTACCAGTATTAAATGTTTGTTTGCAAATGCAAGGAGTCTGACTAGTACAATAGGAGAGCTGGAGGTGCTGGTGCTGGAGGTGCTGGAGGGAAAATATGATGTTATTGGCAGGGCTGAAACATGGCTGAATGAGTTGCATGACTGGGCAGTTAATATCAGCGGCTATACTTTGTTTTGGAGGGACAGAGGAAATTGAAAAGGAGGAGGGGTATGTCTGTTTGTTAGGCAGGATTTAAAAGCTTGCATAAAGGAGGAGGTTATATTAGAAAATAAGGGGGCAGAAGTCTTATGGGCAGAGTTCTAACATAACCTCCGTTATATCAGCTTTAAAAGGAGTAGGTTATGTTAGAAAATGAGGGAAAGAGAAAGGCATTTTAAAACTACAAATCCGTTGGGACAGAAGTTGCATTTAATATAAATACTATAATAAATGTTGTAACACAGCAAAGAAAGGAAATTGAATTAATTGTGGCAGAGGTGAAAGCTATCCCTAAAAAGTTTTTAAAATATATTAATAGTAAAAAGATTCAGGTTGAGAGTATTGCTCCATTAAATAATATTACCCGTACATTTACAGAAAGATACAAAAAAAGGCAAATGTGCTAAATCAGTTATTTTCTTCAGTGTATACAATAGAGGAGTTTGAGTTCCCAGGCTCAATTCATAGTCACTGGCTGACTCAGGATATGATTCATAAAGCTTTAATAAATATTAATGTAAACAAGGCTCCAGGGCCTGATGGCATACACCGCCTGTTTCTAAGAGAGCTTAGTTCAGTTTTAGACCAGCACGTATTTCTGATTTTCTCAGATTTGCATTCATCTGGTATGGTGCCTATGGAATGGAAAAAAGATGATGTCATTCCATTATTTATAAAGGGACTACTACCTCAGCCTGGCAATTATAGGCCAGTAAGTTTGACATGTGTGGTGGACAAGTTATTTGAAGGCTTTTTAAGGGATCACATTCAAAAGTTTGTCCTAGTGAATGGCATTATGAGCAGCAATCATCATTGCTTTATGAAGGATAGGTCATGTCAGACAAATTTGATGGAATGTGATCTATTTGGATTTTTCCAAAGTGTTTGACAATGTACCCCATAAATGACTGCTTTCTAAACTAAGGTATGTTGGGATTAATGAAGTCGTTTGCACATGGATAGGAAACTGGCTACAGGATCAGGTACAGAGGGTGGTTGTTAATGGTACATTCTCTACTTGGAGTAAGGTTCATAGTGGGGTCCCTCAGGGCTCAGTATTGGGTCCACTTTTATTTAACTTGTTCATTAATGACTTAGGGGAGGGTGTTGTAAGTAATGTATCAGAGTTTGCAGATGACACAAAACTGTCCAGCCAAATTAATTTCATCCAGGATGTGGCATCCTTGCAACAGGATCTTGACAAACTGGCAATCTGGGCAGATAAGTGGCAAATGAGATGTAATGTTGATAAATGTAAAGTCATGCACCTGGAATGTAAAAATATCCAAGCCACTTATACCCTTAATGGGACTGCAATAGGCAAATACATCATGGAGAAGGACTTTGGGGTACTTGTAGATGATAAACGAAAACGACGCGACGCATCAAAGTTGACATGACGCGCGTCAAAAGCGTGCCGCGACTTATTTCATGAATTTTTCGCTAATTCGCTAATTTCTCTGGAAATTTGCGAATTTTTCAGCAAAGCGAAACTGGCGAGATTCGCCCATCACTAGTGCTTAAGGGGGGATATGATAACTATGTGTAAATATATAAGGGGATCATATAATAATCACACTAATGCTTTATTTACCAGTAGGTCTGCCCATTGTATTTAATATATTAAGGGGGTTATTTATCAAAATGCTAAATTTTCTCACTATTTTCTGAAAACCACTCCCACCAAATTTGTCCCTGAAAACTGCAACTTTTTCAGATTTGACACTGAAAACTTGCAGCATTTTTTGATTTGATGCCTGAAACCATAAATTCTTTGAATTATTGAGCAAAATAGGTGCAGATCAGGATATCTTCAAAATGTAAATGGGGCATCTGCCATTGAATTCAATATTAACTCGGCAGGCCTGACTGAGTTGGAGTACTTTTTTATTTGGATTTATATTTAACACCATCAGGGTTTAATAAATCCACAAAAAAATTTTGTTTTCCTCTTTAAAGGGCTGACCAGAAAAAAAAAAAATTTAATAAAGGATCCCCTATAGGATTCTATCTGGCACAATACCAAAGGTTTAGTGACTTGTGTCAAACAGAAGAACATACAGTATACTGTATATAACATAATGATGTTCTGTTATCATACTCTTAAAAAATTAAATAGACTTTTTCCAGATCATTCGCCTGCAGGATGGGATGCGGGGAAGTGGTCTCACTTCCTCGCATCTTCTGGTCATATTCCATACTACAACCAGTTGGGATGAGATGGTGAAGCTACTCGGCATGGTTTTACACCAACCTGCGACAAAGGACATACTGACCCTACTATTAGACAAACCCTTACCCAAAACAAAAAAAAAACACAAAAATGCTACACCCACCGACCCTAGTCAAAGTATACAGTACATCAGAATTAAGAGTAAGAAAAACTTTGAATACAGAATCACCTATATTCAAAACCGCACAACCCAATTTCTGGAAATATGGACTAAATGGAAATATGGGAATTTACGAGACAGGAACTAAAACATAAACAGATCCTTACCTGCACCTTGTGAACCCAGAATACCAGAAAACGCCATGATTAATTTTAAGTTTGAATGACTACCTTTTTTCTTTTTGCCTTTTTTCTTTTTACTTTCTATATACCATCATAATAAGCACTTATAAGATCCTCTTCTATGCTTTAACTCCTTGTGTAAAGTTAAGCTGGCATGCATACAATACATCTTCAGTGTAAGATTCTGAATGCTTCTGTTTGATGAATAGCTTTAATAAAAATATGTTAAAAAACTAAAAATAAATAAATAACAACACCCTAAGTGTAGTTGATTAATATAGCAGATGCTAGAGAAAATGTATATTGTTCAGTGAACATACAGTAGACTAATTGGCTAGAAGTAATACAACTTATAACATTAAAATAGATCATCATTTTGAAAGGCTCTGAAACTAACTCCAAGGAACCTTTCCGCCTTGCAGTAGGTTCACCAGAGGGCTTCTGCTATCACTATAATTATATTAGAGCTGAGGATTTGTCAAATTGGAAAAGATGTGTTGCCATAGCTGCCTCCCAGTAACTTTTATTTGGAAGGAACGCTTTGCTGTGCAAATGAGTTTTAGAGTAATACTTTAGAGAGCAATTGGTGCTTTAAATTAATAACTTGAGGTTAAGCCGGCATTCAGAGGGTATAATGCATGTGAGAAAAAAAAAGATGCTGTTATTTTGGTGATGAGTAAATGAACTTATAAAGAGCATCAAAAAGAACAAATGAGGTTATAAATGAAAGAGCCCTATAAAAGAGCAAACCATTTTTATAAACTGCATTTTTTTAAATAGATAATTGTTCTTTATCCTACTAAGTGCGCTTTACTGTTTGTTTTTTTTACAGCTTTTCCAAAACAGTAAAGGGAAATGGCTCTTGTTGTGCTGAACAGAACTGATAATAAGGTCTTAGAATAATACAGTTAAATTATCTTTTCAGTATCATGTAACTCAGTGGTTCTCAACCTTCCTAATGCTGCGACCCTTTAATACAGGTCCTTATGTTGTGGTGACCCCCAACCATAAAATTAAATATTAAAATATTTTCATTGCCAGCCCAGAGTAGAGGAGACAGTGTGGCTGCATACAGGTTTGTTTTCCGTGCGTAGTGCGGCAAATTGTTTTTTGCCACACCCATTTTGTGGCCACACCCCAATTACCATGTTAATTTTACTAATTTGAAATGGGCAGGGAGAGCTGTATGGCAGTCCCTACTAAGGAGATATAGAAAGTTGTAGTGCAACTGGTTACTGAACTACAACTCCCAGCAAAAACACCCGGAGAGCTACAACCTTGCCCCAGGGCTTGTGGGGAGAGAGATGAACCTGCTCCTGGAACCCCTTAAGTGACCCCTGTGAAAGGGTTATTCGACCCCCAGGTTGAGAACCGCTGATGTAACTGAATTAGGAATGAATTAACTTACATAGAGTTTGCATCTTTTTTTGACAATAATATAATGTCCACCTTCCAGTACTGGACTAGGTTAAAACTAAGTAAACTTTATCTGAAAGGTCTATATAAATACACCAGTAAACCCTCAAAGTAATACTGTTCTGAGTCATCTATCACAAGAAACACATGTATTTCCTTCTATTTTGTACACATGCGCTTCTGTAATACACTTCCATATTTCATCTTAAACCTCCAGGGCTCAGGCTTGCGCATGCCCAGTTAGCTCCTCTCCCCCTCCCTCCTCCCCTCACAGCATTAATCTGAGCCCAGAGCTATGAGCCAGCAGGGAGGGACACTGGCAGGAAGTTACATCACACTAAGCTAATATGGTGGATGCTATCCTAAACAAACAGAAAGAACTTCTAGAGCTGTTCTAGTTATGGTAAAGCATTCTGCAGAATAAATATGGCAATAAACTGCCTTGGTAACTTTCCTTCTCCTTTAAGGATTCAGAGGATACATTCACACCTTAAAAAATAAATGATACCTGCAATACTACTCCATTATGGGGCCATTGAGCATGGAACATCATATGTGGTACAGTGGTGTGCAGTCATTTAGTGGTTCACTCGCTGGATTAAAGTAACAAAAGGTGCAATGTTGGCACCATGTCTGGTAATTCATAGTAAACAATCAGCAGACACTCAAAAACACAAATTTTTATTAACTGGACACAAGTTGTTTCCAAAATGCCCAAAGTGGGGCTTAAAAAATCATTCACTTGATTCTTTTTCCATAAGTCTGTTTGGACTATAGATTCAGCCATATTTGCCACATCCACGGTGATATACCTCCTATGCATTCTTCAGCATCAATAGGCACACTTCTCATGATTTATCAAATGAGGAAGAGACACAATGGTCCTTAGCACAAAAATGTGAACCTAGAAGGAATGTGTTTAAACCCAAGTAACCTTAATGAGTAGTGTTAACATATGCATTGACAACTGTTTTGCACCCACTGCCACAGTTACAATAGGAAGAAATTAAATGCAAATGAGCATTTCACTTGGAACAGTCTATTACAAGTTAAGCTGGCCATAGACGTGCAGATATAATCATATGGATTCTCGATCTGTACGATTTTTCATACCGTGTGTGGAGAGTCCATGGAGATTGGTCGCTTGGTCGATTGGACAGGTTAAAAGATTTCTTTTGGATAATGATAACATCTCTGCGTATACTGGATTGCCGATCTGAGGATATCAAAGGGAGCTTGTCACTAGAATTTGTCGGGCTTAACTTTGGTACTATTGCTGTCATGGGCAGGATACTGTATAGTCTGATTTGTTCCCTTTGCTGGTTTTACTACTTTATTTGAAGTTGCTACAAAATTATAACTACGGATATACATCCCTTTCAAGTATCAAACCCATAATTTTACATTTATATATCCTTGGTAAGACCACACCTTACTAACACTGTTGGAAACAAGTTCGTGCCAAGGATATTGTCGAACTGGAAAACGTGTAGAGACAAGCAACAAAATGATTAATGGAACCAGGTTAGTTATGGAAAAAAGCTTTTGCAGTTTGATCAGAGGGGGGGGGGCGCTTGGGTGGCGATGTGGTGGCTTTTTATAAATACATTATAGGTCAAACAGAAACATCTCTAGGCACTGTACACCTTTACCACAAGGGATGAACAAATAACCTTACAAGATAACATTACAAGAAAGACATCTCAACCTTCAGTATCTAAAATAGATTCCCTTAATGTTAAGGAAAAGCTACACTCTTATGGCTATTTAATTCATATTTATGTAGTATGCTGATCCAGGAAATTATACTAATTGCATTTGAAATAAATAATAAGTAAATGATTATTTATAGTGATGGGCGAATTTATTCACCAGGGCCGAATTCACAGCGAATTCCCGCGATTCGCCGCTGGCGAATAAATTCGCGAATCACCAGCAAAATTTCGCTTGGCGAAAATTCGCCGAAAAAACGAGTCGCGCAACGTTTTTTGACGCGACACGAGAGAGGAGATTCGCCCATCACTAATTATTTATCCCCTCTAAAGTTGTTTTATATACAGAAGTATTTATTTATTTTAATTCTGTACATTTTCATCATGAATGACCAGACCTTCACTTGTCTTAATGAACCATGCACTTTACCCATATAACTATATATAGCACAGGGCAGCCATTCATCAACAATTGCATTTACCATCTTCCCACAATAACAGGCTGATTTATTCCATTAAATGCTTAAAACTGTAAATCTGTCATTAATCAGCTCAAGAAACATAGAAAGGTTCAGGCTGAGGTTAGGCATTGAAATGCACCAGCTGTTGCCCACCACTGCTCCAGGAACATGTACATGCTTAGTGCTTGGACGCTTCCACTGGAGAGTCATATATAGAGAATATATGTACATGTATACAGAGTAAGTATTCTGTATTCTTATAGTAAAAAAGAAGCCTATGGATACATATATGTATATACATATATGTGTCTCATTCCCTCTCCATTGCATATAATTGTAGCTGGTAAAATGCTTAAACATGTTGACCTGATAAAGAAAGATACTACAACATAAATAACTACATTTTCTTTTTGATTTTTTTCACTTCTCATCTACCTTTGTACGTAGGATGTGTAGTAAAGATATTTTTATTTATAGTACAGTATGTACAGTTGGCTATGTTGTGCTCTTTGTGCAGTTCCATATATCCAAGTACACAGTTTCTTATAGCAGCAAGTTGTTACAGATGCAGCATAATAGTCCACACGTATGTTTTGCCATGGGTTGAATGTTGTGTAGTGCACAGCTATGTTCAATTGACTGGACTTATGATTTCAGCACCTATATGTATGTATAACCTTCAGCTACCTAAACAGCATATCTTTTTCCTATTAATAATTGCAGCAGAGTAAATAATTGACCCTTGGTGATGTTCTTACTTCCTTGTGTTACAACAGGGTAAAAAAATTGATCCATGGTGATATTCTTACTGGCTTATGTTGCATCAGAGTCTACAAGTGACCCATGACAATGTTCTCAATGGCTTGTGTTGTACCCGAATAAAAAATTGACCCATGGTGATGCTCTCAATGGTGATGTTGAGAGCATGTTGCTTGTGTTGCGCCCATGACTGCAAATACAGCAAATAAGGGAAGCTTGAGTGGACTGAAACAATCAGGTTTTGGTATCAATGTCACAATATCAGTGCTTTGTTCCAAATGGCATCCATCCCTATATAGGAAATGATCTGCCATATTGATATGTGTCTTTCTATCATCTGGTAAAACAACTTCAGACACTTCCATGAATAAAGACAGTTCAGTTAGGCCAGTAGCTCACCTTTCCTAAGGATTGGGGATGGGGGGAAACCCTGAAAAGTTTAGCTGTACAGCCCACATAGTTTCTATTTGCATTACTAGTTAAAATTAAAGACTTGTGCATTCAGTTCTACAAAGTCTAAACCTAATACAGTATATACGAAGCATACACAGGCTTTTAGCAGAAACAAATTCACTCAATAAAGTATGGTTTAATTAGGAGCATATTTAAGGAGCATATGCAAGAAGTAATTTACTAATTTAAGTGGCTTGATTTGTAACAGCAGACCATGCCAGGCAAAAAATGCAGGCTCTGATTTACTGTCTGGGAAGCCTCACTTTGTCATTGTACCACAGCTACCATTGCCATAAGGTTCTTTCTGTCCCTTGGCATTTTGCGTACAACATTAAATTATTCACTTGCTTGTAAGAGACATGAAAGAGCTACACTATATTTAACCACCTGCATCTATCAACAGAACATCCCAATAATGCTTAGGGCAAAGTGAGAATGGGGGGGGGGGGGACATGCCACACGCTTGTGGTGCCACAGGATATCACAAGCAAAGACACATAAATGTGCTGCTGTTTGTATAGCTGTCAGTTCTGGTTTGTATACTTCTGAGCAGGCCCAGCATTGAACGGACAGTTGGGCATTGTAGTTGTAGAGAAAGAATTTATTCTTCAGTGGAGAATTGTTCAGTCTGGCCAGGAAAGATGGACAATGGAGATGTGCATAGGAGGGAAATAGGATATCTACTTTAGGATAAAGCAGCATTATTCGATTTATCAAGATAGGAATTAACCATATAAGTATCAGCTTCAGCAGCAGATTAGTTTGACATCTTTCTAAAGAGTAGCAGCTTAGTAGGCATAGTTTTTTGCAAAAAAAATGCTGTCAAATTCTGTTTAGCAACCCAAAAAACTATATAATTTGGAGGAAGCAAATCCAACCAGCAACATTGCAATGTCTAATAAAAAGCCTTCACAGGATAGTAGAGGACACAGTTTGTTCTGGCAGCAAAGAGAGGATTTATAATTTTGAAATTTATCATGTACTGTCCCTTTAAAAATTCAAGTTAGATGACTTGTCATCTAAAACCTGCCAAATTGTTGTTTTAGCCTATGGAAGACCTGCTACATTCTATGTGGAGTTTTTTGGTGGACTTTTGAAAAAAATGTTTAACTTTCTTGTGAAAAAACTCGAATTGAATTTGATCAAATTCATTTGAATTCAGTCTGAGTTTGCTGGTTGATCCTATTCACCCGAATTTTAAAAAAATTATTTCTGAATAAATTTTGATTGGTCATTTTTTTTTATTTCAAATTTTAATAGGAGTTTTTAGAAGCTCCCATAAACTCAAAATTCAACCCTTGATAAATGTGCCGCTAAGGAGCAGATTTATTAAGGGTTGAATAGTACTTTCAGATTCAATATTTCTAATTGCATTGTTGATCGAAACTCTCAAATTCGAATTGGGAATAATCCAAACTCAATTTCAGTTTGAAATTTGAGCTTTATTAAACCTTGACCCTGGAAGCAATTCACCACTATTGAAACTGCTGAGTTCGCGTAGATGTCAAGTATATTCAAATTTATTAGAGTAAATAAAAATTCACATGAATTCGAAATTTGACCTTGTAGAAATAGGCCTCCCAGATACTTATATGTTAAATATAATACTTATATAGTAATAGATATTTAAATGCAAAATATAATCATGGTTTATCTTTAGTGACATATTTTCCAATAGATCAATGAAGCCAATCAAAACATTCATATTGATATTGTTACTATCCTTGCATTACCCAATCAAAACTGTTTCCACAGCTAGGGGCAGATTTATCAAGGGTCGAAAATCTGAATTAAAAAAAATAAAAATTTTGAGCTATTTTTGTAATACGATTCGAATTTGCCAAACATTTGAAAATTTGAATTTACCAAAAATTTGAAAATTGGTATTTTCCAAAAAATTGAAAATTGGAATTTTCCAAAAATTTGAAAATTGGAATTTTCCAAAAATTAGAAAATTGGAATTTTGAAAGTTATCATGTACTGTCTCTTTAAAAATGTGGCTTAGACCATTTGCCATCTAAAACCTGCTGAATTGCTGTTTTGACCTATGGGGGACCTCCTAGAACCTATATGATATCAATTGATGGAGTTTGAAAATTCAAATTTTTCAAGGGGGGGGCAAATATTTGAATCAAATTCGTTATTACTTTGATTCCAAAGATTTTAATTCGATCGAAAACAGTCCAGAAACAGAATTTTTTTTTATTATATTGGTTGGTCTTTTTCAATTCAAATTTCACAGTTTTCACACTTCGAAATTCAACCCTTGATAAATCTGCCCCCTAGAGTTTATCTCGTATTCCACTGGAATTGTTTTTCACAGAGAGCAAAACAGTTAATGTGAAAATGTTGCATTCCACTGTGCCAATGTCATCAATCTTGCAGCCCAGGTAACAAACAAACAAATAACCAATGAGTTCAATTATAAGGTATACAAAGGTGAGCAATGCCCAGGGGGCCTCCTATGTTCACTACCTCATTAATAATAAGTGTTCTGCTGCATATCTGATATCTGAGTGCAGCAAAATTTTAAATTAAAATAAGAAAAGAAAAAAAAACATTACATATAGTGACTTATTTAAAAAAAAAACTCTACAAAATATTATATATTATAATTAATTATTATACAATGTAAAATATTTCTAGAACTCATGAATTAACGCATTATTACTCAATGTTGATGATCATATGTATAAAGGTGTACATTTTATTCTGCACTAATATCTAATATGAAACATTTTTACACCCCCCAAAATCTGTTGAAGACAGTCAGGCAACAGAGAAATTCTGGCATAAAATACTGTGTAAAGATTAGTGACACTAACGACAGCTTTAACACTGCTTTTCTGCAATCCAGACATCTCTTTTTACACCCATATTTTACACTTGCCTTAACACTTTCAATAAGTATGATTTTACATGGAGTGCCATGAAATGTTAGGAGTATTTTAGTGCCAGTTTCTAACCCACCTTCACCCATATGCCCTTCATAAAAGCAAATGGAAGATCCACAATGAATGTAATGTGCAGAAGACTATCTAGAGCTTGCATTAAATTTCTAATCTTTCACCAATTGAAAGTCCATAAAAATGCAAATGTGCGCATATATCGTGATCTGTATTCTGCAAATCATTACCACTTAGAAGTGACAGACAAGGAAAGAACAAAAAGAATCCCGTTCTATTTTTTCCCCTTTCTTTTTCTTTTGTGCTTTTATCTTCGTAAAATGATGATGGTGCATATGTGTATGGTACAGAGTCTGGGCTTTACTGAAGTGTCACATTACTGCAAGTAGAGTTGGAAAAGATTTCTCGTCTTTAATTTTTGTGCGCCCATCCAAAGAGGCTGACAGCTTCACATCACTTAGCATCCAAAACTCATTTGCGGAAGGGGAGTGGGGAACAGCAAAGTTAAAGACAGAATATTACTGACATATAATATATATTTATATATGGTTGAGCCTGCAAATTCTTCGTTTGACAACCAAAATTCCTTCCAGGGGACTAGACAGGAATTCTGTCAGGAAGAGACCTTGAATTACTGTAACAGAGTTACCCAATGCACAACAGGTCATGTTCATTTTGATGACTAATGATGGGCATACACAGCAAGATCTCATTGACTGGCATGCTTGGACAAATTGTGCTGACATGTTTGTTTCTCCTTTGGACTAACAATCTGGTCATACTGCAGGCCATGCACATGTGTTGAGAGAGGACCATGTCAACGGGCTCCTTTCTCCAAAGGACATAGCTTATCCAAAAAGTGCTCAGATGAGGCCTGATTCCTAGAACATTCCTACTTTGAAACTTGCCTATCAAAAACATTTCAATTAATACCGACCTCCCTAACTCCCATCTCTCCCCCTACAGTCTGTATTAAACACTGCTGCCAGAATTATCCTCTTCTCATCCAAAAGGGTACAGGCCCCCCGTTGCTGAAGTCCTTATCATGGCTTCCTATAAAACAAAGAATAACTAATAAACTCCTCCTCCAATCCTTCAAAGCCCTTCATTCCTCTGCACCTAACTACATCTCATCTCTTGTTTCTCTATATGTTCATGGCCGAAACCTTCGCTCCTCTCAAAGAAACCACTTGGTTGTAACCCTCACTACTAATGCTGTTTCCGGTACCAAACCCTTCTTTCTTGCCACTCCTTCTAGTTGGAGTGCCATTCCTGAAACTCTGCAGAAAGAATCCTCCTTCAGTGTTTTTAAAATGAAACTCAAAGACTACATCTGGGAGCACCTGGATAACACCTGAGCTGGGAACTGTAACAAACTGTAACCTACAGCACCTTAAACCCCTCTGAATGGTGTCTGTATGTTACCCTCCAGCTTTTTGTTTCCTTGACACTGAGCACTTGATCTGTAGTGTAATTAAAATTTATATTTATGTGAATTGTATTTCTAATAATGCACTTATTGTCACTTTTTTTCAATGACCCCTTGTGTGTTACTACTAATTTATTGTTTTGCTGAACAGTGCTTTGCCCTCAAGGAGTGCTATACAAATAAAAATAAACATACATACATACTAGTATTTTTGCATCCCCCCAACTTCAGACTCTGGTACATTTATGGAAGAGCAAATTAGTAGACTCTGAGGAAGTGCCGCCAGGTCGGCAAGAAACGCGTTAGTCACTTGTGCAGGGATGCCCACTGTTTGACACTGTGTGTGCCTTTAATAAAGCCATGAAGTTATTGGATATACAAGCGTGTTGAATTTCCTTGAAAGCGCCAAAGATACGGGAACTTCATTTGTAGTATCTGGTACATTTATATCTGGCCAGATATTGAATGAAAACACTTATGGGAAAGGCCCCATACAAAGGCTAATAAGAAAATGATGCAAGGCAACCAGTCCGATCATGTGTCTTGACAATAGAATGCCAATATCTGTTTACAAAACAAAAATCAGTAAGGATCTCGCCAGATCCAACTATTGGCATGCTGTATGTACAGTATCACTATCACTATAACTACTGTTGAAGCTGATCTCAAGGAATTGAAATTCCCAAGGAAGTACAACATTTTTAGTTTCTGACCTTAACTTTTAATATGAAGAAGAAAGGGCTATTCAGAGACAATTTGCAATAGTTTTTCTTCATCTGTGTTTGATACTGGGTGTGACTGGGCCAATGGGACACTGGGAAAAACCTGGTGGACCTAGCCCTCATGGGCCCCCACCAGCCCATACCTGCTCCCCCAATCGGACGATGGGCTGTTGCAGAGAATCTTTCGCACATGCGCTCAGTGCAACTTTGGATGTCTGGAGGGGACTCCATGGGGCCCTTAGTTTTGCAGCACCAATGGCCACCAATGCTCCAGTCTGACCCTGGCTTGATGTACGGTGTTGTGTCAGAACTTGGCTCCTTTAGTAATTTTACTGGATTATTTCCCCAGTTTCAAAAACATAAACAAAACACCAAGCCCCAGAATTTATTTATAAAAATCCATATTTTCACATGTTTTAAATAAAAAAAGTCCAACCAAACTAGAATCCCCGATTTGCACTTATTTGCCAATAAAAAATACTAGAAAAAAATTGTATTGGGAGAAATCTCAATTTTTTTTGGAATGTCACGCAGAAAAACCATCTTAAAATATCAAAAACTTGGAACATTTCGTGAGGGTTGAAACATCTTCAAATGGTTAAGGGGACATCTGCCATTGACATTTACATGATTTCAACTGCTTTGGGGCATCATGAATCCCGTCTTTTTTTACAGTGACTTTTTCGGAAGCATGAAAAAATCTTGCCTTAGTAAATAACCCCCTTAACTTACTCCTGAAAATCTCCTTGCTTGCTTCTGATCAATGTGTGCACAGCTCTGGATTTATTCATAGAGTGCTTGTTAGCGAATGACAATCCTTCAGGAAGCAGGTTCAATGCCAGCTACTGTAGATACCCCCTATATTTTGTGAATGTTACATTCATATTTTTTTCATACGCAGGAACAGGCATGGCAAAATGTGACAGGTGCTTCCGACATTTCGGAAAAGATACCTTTAGATTATTAAAAAAGAGCAGACTTGTTTTGCGCCTACCAGGCGACCTGTGACAAGAATGTGATTAGTTGTCATTCTGATCCTCTTGCTACACATTGTTCTTACTGAAACATTAAATAAGAAGTATTGAATCCTATTATAGAAAACCTAGAAGCTAAATAGTTTTTGGATTGAAATATAGATATAAATATCCTACGAAGCAAAGCTGTTATATTCTGTAAATCAAAAAAATTAATACTGAAGGGTTCCATAAAGAACTGGGGGTGGCAGATTCATGAATGGAGACACAAGCAATTCTTTAGGTCTGAAGCATCATTTCCTCACCACATGCCAAATCACAACAAAGTTTCATGTTGCATCACCTGCTACTATACTCGGCTGAACTTGATTGGGTGCTCAAAGCTTTGGGGCTGTACTGGATTGATTGATCAAGGCTTTGCCTGGACACAAAGCCTTAGATCATTTGCTGGTGTATAGTGATGGGCGAATTTATTCGCCAGGGGCGAATTCGCGGCGAATTCCCACGATTCGCAGCTGGCGAATAAATTCGCGAAACGGGCAAAAAAATTCGCCAACAAAAATTCGCCGCGCAAAAATGAGTCCAGCGTCAACGCGACGCGCGTCAAAAATGACGCGAATTTTTCGGCGAAACGCGCCCGTTTCGCCCATCACTACTGGTGTATCATTTTAAAGGTGATTGAGCAAGATCTGTATCTAGTTCTTGGTGCAAATGAACTTATAAATTATTTATACACATAATCATAATAAGTTCCTCAAGACATGAACATTTGAAATGAATCTTATCCAAACACACAAGTGGGTCTTTCTTTGTATTCCCATGGTGAGATCAGGTTTAGATTCCAGGGATGGTATCTCATGTCTTTAAAATTATGTTAAAGGAACACCAAAAATGAAAGACTTGTGGGGGCAGATTTACTAAATGCTCTTTAATAAATTTTCGAATGTTTTTGAAGACCACTTCCACCAGTTAATTTTGAAAATTCGATTGAATCAAACTATTCGAATGATTTGAATAAAAATCTATTTGAATATTCCACTATTTCACAGTTGAAGTACTTCCCCTTTAAATTTTTATTCGACTGACTAGTTCGCCAGATCAAAGCTACTGAATTGGGTTTCATTATTTTTGATCGAATAAAAAATATTCTATTGTTAAAATCACTTGAATCGATCGATCCGAAATAATTTATCGATCGATCGAATATTTCCTATTCGATCGTTCGACCAACCGAATTGCGGTAAAATCCTTCAAATACGATATTCAAATTCGAAGGATTTTACTTTCCTGCCTATTCACATGGTCGAATTTTTTATTTTTTTCAATTCTAAATTAGACCCTTAGTAAATATGCCCCTAAGAGTAATGAAAATATAATGTACTATTGTGCTGCACTGGTAAAACTGATAGGTTTTCTTCATAAACTCTACAATAGTTTATATAAACAAGTAGCTGTGAGGGCAGCCATTCAAAGCTGAAAAAGGAGACAAGACACAGGATACGCAGCCGATAACAGATAAGCTTCGTAGCATACAATGGGATTTTTTTGAACATATCTGTTATCTTTTGTGTATCCTGTGCTTGAATGGCTGACCCCATTTCTACATAGCAGCTTGTTTATATAAACTATATTTGTATTTCTGAAACAAGCACACCAGTTATACCAGTGCAGGGTATCAATACATTACATTGGCATTCCTTTAAGACACTTTGACATTACTGTTCCTTTAAATTAAAGTCCCCAAACTACTCAGCACTATACAGGTATGGGACCCATTATCCAGTATGCTTAGGACCTGGGTTTTTCCAGATAAGGGATCTTTCCGTAATTTGGATCCCTGTACCTTAAATCTACTAAAAATCATATACAGTCACATAAACCCAATATGATTCTTTATATCTTAGTTTTGAAAAAACTGTCAATCACGTTTAAAAAAGTTTATTATTTGATTATAATGGAGTCTATGGGAGGCAGCTCTCTGGTAATTCAGAACTTTCTGGATAACGGGTTTCCAGATAACAGATCCGATACCTGTACTGTTTTTCAGTTTTCTAAAGCTGCTGAAAACAGGCGCAGCTGAATATACATAAAATCTGTTCCTATTTAACGTGGCTAAAATTCAGTATCATTTTGAATGTTCTTAATTTTTTTGACAGTCTTGCTTAGTTCAGACTGATCAGTCAGTGTCATTATGATCCACATCACGTTAATTACTATGTTCCAAAGTAAGCCGCTAACCCTCTGTGACATTCTCTTTGGCTGGTGTGTACAAAGAAGACTTCTAATAAAACCCCTTATCTTCTCCATTGCAGCTTGTTCTAATCCACTCATCTACGGCCTTTTTTCCCCTTAATTTGCATCCATCAAAAGTAAAGCAAGAAAACATAATTTGCTGAGTTCTGTGCAGCAAGGTGATTTTTCTGCTCATGACTAACAATTCATATTGTAATGTCTCAATTTTCAACATTTACCCTTTAGCAATGTTTCTAGCTTTCATGTTTTCTTTTTCTTGGAAGCCTCATCCACAGTATACAGTGTACCTATACTGTCATGGGAAAATTTATTATTATTTTTTTTTAAATGCATCAGTTAATAGTGCTGCTGCAGCAAACTTCTACACTGAAATCTGTTTTTCAAAAGAGGAAATTGTTTTTTTTTATATTTCATTTTGAAATCTGACATGGTGCTAAACATAGTATCAGTTTCCCAGATGACTCCAGGCACGTGACTGGTAAACTTCCTTCCAAGTAAACTGCTGTACTGCAAGTTGGAGTGATATCACCCCTCCCTCTCCCCCTCCCAGCAGCCCATCAGCAGAACAATGGGAAGGTAACCAGATAACAGCTCCCTGGTAGATGTTGAGAACAGCACTCAACAGTAAAAGTATATGTCCCACTGGGACTCCTTCTCCTAGTAGAAACAATAGCCTGCCTGAAAGCAGTTCCATAATGCAGCATTGGCTCTTTTTGAAAGCACATGACCAGACAAAATTAGCTGAAATGGCTGCCTACTTAAAATAAAAAATACACTTGTTGGGTTAGGAATGCAATTTTACATGGTAGAGTGAATTATTTGCATTGCCAACAATGTCATTTAGAAACAGGAAACTACAGCATAAAAATCATGACAGAATCCCTTTAAAGGTATATTGTCATGGGATAACATTTTAATTCAAAATGCATCAGTTAGTTAATAGTGCTGCTCCAGCAGAATTCTGGAATCCATTTTCCAAAAGAGCAAACTGATTTTTTTTTTATAATAAAAACTGCACCATAAAAATCATGACAGTTTAAAAAGATCATTTATCATCACGTTCAACTGTAGATATGAAATACAAACCATCACTGTAAGAACAGTTTCATAGCCCTTTACTGAACAAGTCTTCTTGGTGTCTACTGTCCCACTGCAAATGTATACTCTATTCTAATAGATGGATGACTGAACTCAGCATTAATCTTCAATGCATTGTTTTATTGCACATTCATGGATTACATGATGTATTGGCTCGCTTGGACTTGAAAAATGCCACTGGTGATCTGAAACATAATGTGTGCCATGAATACACTGAAGTCTGTATCTGAATAGGGTCACCCTATTTGTTTAATGTATATATTTGTTGTTGGGCATGAGAAACCAGGAAAACCAGTCAACATCAGGCCAGGCAAGGACTAAAGATGTATCCTTACACTGAAGGTTTATATTGTATTTCAGAAGTGGAACTTTATATTGCATTTCTTAAGTGGAAGATGGTAGAGTGGGGTCCTCCATCTGTTGGAGCAGAAAAAAACAACCTCCATAAGCTGCAACAAAGATCTACAACCTGTGTCTCTCTAGCAGTTGGAAGCATTGCTTCCAAAGCTGGAAGCAATGAAGGGTAAGATTGGGGGTCAATTGGATGCTAAGTGTTCTTGGAACACACATATTATTTAAAAGACAATGCGGTTTATAAATGTAAAGAACTAATCCAAACATTGGATTGCAAAATTGTGCTTGATTCTACTTTATTTGGTTTGAAAATCAATGAAAAACTACTAAAATGGAGCACATAAAATTAAGTAAATGAAGCTCAAGGCCCTTGAAGGAGAACATTGGAGAAGACATTCATCTATAGCAATAAGAAACAATAGGTTATCAGGGCAAAAAGATGAATTGAATCAGTAGACATCAGTTTGTGGTAACAAATAACAAATTTGTTCATTCATTTTAGAGGTCAAGATTCCCAAATAATAGTACTGGAGTCTCTTTTGTCTTGCTCCACTTCTGCTTTGGGGGTTCTCAGCAGCTCAGCTCTTGTTATTATACTATTATTATACTATATTATACTCTATTATTATACTATTTTTCATATATTTTTCTTAAAAATATATAAAAAAATATTTGAAACTTATATTCTACAGTAGAGACTAGAACTTCACAAATATAATAGATATACCATCTGTATAGCATAAATGATTGTATGCTGAAGAGTACATTTTCCTCAGTAATGAAAGTTACAGTCTCCCTGCAAAGAGTAAGAGAAAATACAATGAGACTGCTCATTATATGGCCTGATCACAGTCCGTCAGACTATTTCAGGTTTATATTGGTGCTCTACAATACAAAATGCACTTACCATTCAGTAGGATCAATATACACCTTCCTTAACACTGCAGAATTATGTTCTGGAATTGATTCTGGCTGCACACATGAGATGTTACTGACTTCATTCTTAGTTAAT
Organism: Xenopus borealis; assembly: GCA_024363595.1. Taxonomy (NCBI): domain Eukaryota; kingdom Metazoa; phylum Chordata; class Amphibia; order Anura; family Pipidae; genus Xenopus; species Xenopus borealis. The sequence goes on from CM044442.1 coordinate 12,540,660, forward strand.
TATATACTATTGTCTTTCTAAAAACTGAGGTCCTTCAAATCCAAGCAAATACTAACATGCACCCTGCTCTTTTAGTTAAAATGTCTATGCATCCATCTGAGCATTAAAAAAACAAAAACATTATTTGAAATTAATAATTTACAAGGAGACCTTTACAGATTCCAATTCTAGGTGACAGATTTTTTTTGGAGCTGTTGCGCACCAACTCCAGAAGATAGATCATACTAATGCTACCCTGCCACCTATTTTAATGATATATAATGCATTAATCAGCCGGCAGCTGTGTTTATATAGGGAACTGAATATATCAAAGCAAAAGACGCCAAGGGAAAAATAATGAAAAAATATGTTAAATAAAAATTGCCAGTTTCCTTTGTTTACATCAGTGTTCACTTTGCACTGATTTTCCTTTTAAAGTATAATTAGACAAGATTAATAATGCAATGGCTCTTTCCAAATACTAATTGATGGGTGTAGGCTCTTCAAGACTGTATTTGTTTCAGATATCAGGATTGGCTGTCATCCCAGACTGCTACAAAAAAAGTATATAGGGAATGAAAATTGTTGTTATATTAATCCAGATTCACCCACTCCCAATGTGTCACTGCTCATTTAACTAAAGCAATGCTGATATGTTGGAAACTATCCATATCAGTTTCTGTGCAAAAAGATGAACATATTCATCCTTTGGAATGTAGTTTATTTCTAGTGGAGTGTTTTTTTTAATAGGGGGTTATAGTAACTGGTCCACTATAAATGGATCATTGTATAAATGTATGATATGGTGGGGCTTCAGTGGAGGGTCAACAATTTGTGTTCCCTGCAGAATCCATCCAGGAAATTAATTTTACAATGTGAAAGAACTTGAGATTCTTGTTTTTGTCACGTAGTGGGGCCTTTCTCTGGGAAAAACACCTCAGTCTCCGTTTAGGTGAGGTTGTGGCCCTTATAGTGACAAACAAAATGAACCCATATTGGTTAGTCAAAAAATGTGCAAATGGCAGAAAAATTCATGCGCAAAAAAAAAAGAACACATTATTATTTATGGCAAAACATATGCAGAAATTTAAATAATGTCATTGCAGTTTTTCCAAGAAAAAAATATGTATGGTGGATTAATCACAGATTACACAGATTTCCCTTTGAAACTGTACCAAGTTTGCTCATCCCATTATATAACATTGTCATATATCTATACATTTGTACTCGTATGGGACCAATTATCCAGAATGTTTGGGAATTAGGGTTTTCCGGATAACAGATCTTAATTTGGGTCTTCATGGTAAGTCTACTGGAAAATCATTTAAACATTAAATAAACCCAATGGGTTTTGCTCTCAATAAGGAAACATTATATCTTAGATGGGATCAAGTACAAGAAATGGGTTCATTATTACAGAGAAAAATGAAATAATTAAATACAATTGTATTATTTGAATAAAATAGAGTCTATGGCCCTTTTGTAATTCATAGCTTTCTGGATATTGGGTTTCCAGATAACGAATCCCCTACCTGTATATATATATATACATATATTTTAGTTATGGACTTTGCCCCAATGAAAGAATGGGCATTTGGAGGGAAATACAGACACCCACTACTATAATTTAATAAAAATTAGAAGAATTTGCCATTTTCTTTTTTACTGTTTAATATAGAGATGGAGAAGAAGACCTCAGGTCAGTACAATATTTGTCATAGATGACTAGACCCCTTGTTTGCTTGAGGGAGATGATGCATATCTCATGATACGTTGAGGCTGCCTGAATTGCTAAAGATTGATTGCATTTCTGTATGCAGAATTTTGGAGGCATAGTATTAGCTAAGCATACAATGTATTTTTGGTACCAAAATCATCTTCCAAGGTAAAATAAATAAGGTATGAGAAATTCGCCCCTTTGTTACTGGATTCAAGCACATGTGGATTGAGCTATCTTATTCCCTTAAGCAGAGATGAGAGGGGTTACCAGTAAACATTCCAGCATGGTGGATTCCAGTAACAATTGCTTGTGATATTTTGGGTTGCTAGGTAATGGCTATACAAACTGATACCAGCTTTGCTATAACCAATATTAAATCTATTTGCATTAAGGTCAAAACTATGTTAAAACAAAAATATCAGAGAGGGTTACCAGGTCCCTGTACAAACCAGGGAGCAACGAGCATTGACGTTACATTCATCCTGCAACTGTGTGTTTGCAAACAGTCCAGTTAATCATAAGATGGCTGCTACCTTGATCTGCCTACACCTAGCCACTTTCTCTGAGCATCTACAGGAAAATAAATGAAATAAAACTGAACTGTGGTTCAATAATAAAACTGACATTTTTAAAGCATTTTAAAAATAATTTGATAAATGTGTCTCTTCACCTAAAGTTCCCAGCAAATGATTTCTTCTTGTGGGATTCTTCCCTCCCAAGCACATTGAGCAAGTTGAGATTATGTGATTTAGGAAATAAAGGTTATTTAGGTGAGAAAGGAAAATTAGATAAATGAACTTAACAGCCGCACAGATTAATGATAATATGAATTAAAATGGGGGCCTTCTGGTGCCCTTCAACAGCGGCAGCTGAGTACGCTGTATGTTGGCAAAACAATAAACACGGGAGCAATCCCTTCAGCATGCTACGTGTGTTGGTTCTATCTTTTCTCTTTGTAACCAAGGAGGGGCTGTCCTCCTAAGAATCCATGCACCGTATCTAATTTGTTGGAGAGGCCAGGTGTGCACGTGCATTCTTCTGCCTAATTATGCTGTATCTCTTGTCATTTGCTTGATAGCCTCCTGACTTGTGCCATTGTGTTGGATATACAGTGTATTACAGATCAAGCACTGGGGGCAGATTTACTAAGGGTCGAATTCTCAAGTGCTTTTAGCCCTCGAATTCGACCCTAGTATGATTTTCGGAGTAAAATCTGACAAAATCGAACACAAAATTTAAAGGATTTTACCGGTTTTGGATTTCTTGATAAAATTTTACGATCTAACGATTTTATGAAAAAAAATTTCACAAAAAAATTGTGTGAATAGAACAATCGAAGTGTTCGATCGTACAATTTTTATTTGATACGAAAACTTAAAAAAAAGCCCATGGCAATTTGGTAGGTTTAATCTGGAGAAATGGGCCATCAAATAAATATTTAAAGGGCAAGTACTTCGATCATCGAATGGTTGAATGATTGAATAGATTTTTTTTTATCTATTCGAATCATTCAATATCGAATTTTTCAAATTCGATAATCGAAGTGGCCAATCTTAATTTTACAATTCAATCGAATTTGAATCCTTCACATGAATTTAGTAAATCTGCCCCTGGGTGTCCCAAACAATGTCAGATACTTAGATTTTCTAAGCTGGGTTCCTAGAGGTTCAATTGATTCAGAATGATGAAATATAATACTTATAAACCCTTTTCATTCTGTACCTGCAAACGTGTGGCCGCACCACACACCATTGGTGCTTTCAAAAATTCTTGGCCTAGTCCAGCCAAAGTGCACTGAAGGTAGTCTACCATGGACCAAGGAAGTATACTGTTATATTATTACAGAGAAAAAGAAAATATTTTTTAAGAATGAAAAACCTTTGCTTAAAATGGACTATAGGAGATGACCTTCATGCAATTCAGAGCTTTTTGGAAAACTGGTTTCTGGAAAGAGATTTACTGTGTATATAGTGAGCATAACCCTGTAAAAGCATGATATAACATAACATAAATGAGCACCCTTTATAACTGATGAAATTAGTAAACTCCATTTATTTAGTGAATAAAGTACCCCTGTTGTAAAAGATATTATAAGACACCAAGGAGTTCCATGACCATATTAAAGTGCAAGGTTGAAGGCCGAGTGCTTCTATAGAGATCATGGAACTCTGAGGTTACTTCTAATATCCTCCTTTATTTATTATAATACACAAGTTTTAGTTGGTCATGTGACATACATGACATCACTAAGCTCTGTTTATTACGATTGATACCACTAAGAGCCATTTATAAGGATGCAATTGATTTATTCATGACTTTTGTGTATTATATACTGAATACAGTAACACTATAGTAAAATATAAGGACATTATAAGTCATGGAGGAGTTCCATGACCATTTAAAAACACAAGGCTGAAGGTCAGAGTGATTTTATACAGGTCATGGGACTTCAAGGTTACTTCTTATATCCTCACATTTTCCAACAAGGGGTACTTTATTTATTATGATACACAAATTCTGCAAATCTTGTGACAAAAATCACCAAATCTCAAGCTCCATTTCTAACTGATGACATCACTAAGAGCCATTTCTAAGGATGCAATTTACAGGATATTCACAGCTCTTGTGTATATACACACTATTTATGTAGTGACTATTCTACCCCTTATTGTAAAAATATAAGGAAAATTAAGGTCGATACCAAATGCTCATGGAACTCCGAGGTAACTTCTCAGATCCTCACATGTAAATCTACAGCACTTAGCATAATCCATATATTGTATTCCTTCCTCTTACTCTGAGACTCTTCTTCCCTTTACCTTAGTACTGCTACTGAGTTTACTGAAGACTGAAACCTCACAGATTTGGGCTGGTAACATTACTTATTCTTAACCAGCTTCCATGCAAGAAGTGATATCACTACGCTATGATTTAGATAACGGGTCAGTGCCCCGATGTAGTGCATAAAATGGGCATCGCAAACCCAATTCCAATTCATGGTGTTATTAATATAGAAAATATATTAACTTTTCCAAAATGTCATTAAAACTAGTGGACATATGATATACTTAAACAGAATAACATCATACAGGTTGCAGGGATATTGGTCAATAGAAACAAGATTCATGGAGCAAACACACCCAATGCAAAATTAGAAAAGGCATCTTTGTTTTGTATATGTTTAACATGACATTGTATTAATAAGATGATATCAGGTTCATTATACAGAATATTTATATGCTCTTTATCATGGAGTCTGGGACGTTTGCACTTTATTTATAGTCGCTTTGCTTTCTCTCAATAATATAAATTTAGCATGGCTGCTTCACTTCTGGTGCTGTGGGCCTGCTTTCAAGGATATAGAAAGATATGCATTGACCATCATATTAACCTCTGATCATCATTCAGAGCAGGACCAGGTTTTCTACTTATTGTGCAGTTATAAGCTGAGCGCCACGTGGGAACGCTCAGAACTCCCGCAAGCTCCCTTCCTTGCTTCCAGCCTCATCCAAGGTCTTTGGCTTCATGTGATAAATTTGCTCTTGACTTTAATTAACCATTTTAGCCAAGATTAAAATCTATTGATTTTTTTAGTGTGTTTTTTTATCTGAAGTGTTGTAATTTTGTGTAGCATTTCTCAGTGCCTTGGAGGGTTATAAAAAATAAAGTTAATGTTGTGGTACTTTAGCCAGGTAAATCTATGTTTTTTTTTCCTCAGAAAGCATGCAGTAAGACAGTACTCATACTTGATTCCAGAATGTTCTTGCTTGATAATGCAGAGTGGTATCGTGATCTACTTATTTTGCCTAGTTTTGCACCCAGGAAACGATATACCAAGAGAAGTCAAAATATTGTCCTTTGGTTTGCTGTTAATATATGTCTCAAACCCTAAGCTAGAAGTAAACCTTACAAGGCTTATTTAGGCGCACTAAAATTGACTCAATGGGTGCCGTATTGGCGCAATTTATTAATAGTACTTGCACTTCTGCATAATTCTGTTGAGAATCGTTGTGTCTGTGTTGCTTTTTGTATGAAAATATTCCTATTGATGCTGAGGATCCCTTGAACTACTGAAACTGCAACCAAGGACTTATCTGTAATTCCAGGGTTCCTGCAGCTGGTTGCGTCAATAAGGGTAACATGCTTGTGCCAAAAGTATCACACACTGTAGCACCAGAATTGACACAATCCCCACAAGTATTAGCTACAAATTGCACCCAGTTCACAAAACACACATAGGCAATTGTGTTTACTTCGGTGGCACTGTATGCCAATATTGTGTACTTTTACCCTGTATCATAGCTGATAGTTCCTCCCTTTTCATAACCCAGTTGGAGAAAAATAGTTATGGTGGGGGTTTTTTTTGCTGTGGTTTTCTTGAAAGGTAGAATGTATATATTTGTCTTAAAAAGGCAAATTTGCCACAAACCTGACTACTGTGGAACAGAATCACAGACTGACTTTTTGTAAGTCAATACAGGTAGCAGTGTCTCTCATTAAAGTGATCCTGTCATGGGAAAACATTTTTTTTTTCAAAATGCATCAATTAATAGTGCTGCTCCAGCAGACCGGGGCAACTGGGAAATTGACAACATGTCAGATTTCAAAACTGAATATTAGAAAATCTGTTTGCTCGGATTTCAGTGCAGATGTCTACAGGAGCAGCACTATTAACTGATGTGTTTTGAAAAAAACATGTTTTCCCATGACAGTTTCCCTTTCATCTTTTAAAATTTCTTTTGCCATATCCTCAAACTGTTTAAAGCAGAACCATTTACTTGTTATTTTATAAATAGTAAAATATGAATATTACCTATTTATATTTAAATTTAGGCAATGATTTTTGCAAGTGTAAGCATAATTAGGTCATATGCAAGGCTTCAAACATGCAAAGAATACACCCTCATATTTCATTACTATGCAAGCTCTCAAGCAGTTAGAATTGGTAATAATATATCTTGCGTGACCTAAGGTACTATATAAAGATTTATTAAGCATGTTAAATTCCTACCATAAACAGTACAACTAAGCATTTTATACTGAGGATGAAATGAAGTTAGAGCACTGTATTGTGTTTCTAAAATATCAGCATTCACATGTGTTTGCAAATATGTGGTTAAACTTGTAATCCAGTGTGACTGGCCGTACTAAGACAGAGGAAGACAAAAGAGGATCGCTCTGTGGTGCTCACTGTATAACCCCAGGCCGACGCACTTTTCTGCACTGGCCCAGGGTTTCAGGTAGAGTTTCAGGTACAGTAAGTCAATACAATCACTTGGGGGTGCATAACATTTGGCACCCCTAAGTGCATGAAGCCTTTCTTTTGCTTTAAGGGAAGGCCATTGCCAACATGGTCAATTTTAAGCAAATAATCATTTTTTAATTTCTCTTTTCTCTGTAATAATAAAACAGTAACTCTTACTTGATGGCAACTTGCATGAATGCATATTTATGTCAAAACAATCCAAATGGTTTTTTTTAAATGGTTTGAGGACATTGTGGCAAGAAAAGTAATTTTGATTTTTTTTCAGAATTAAAAAAAAAAAAAAAAATGTAACAACGACATCCCAGTGAGCTTCAATAGATGTCAACGGAAGCAATTTTACTAAAAAATTTAATTAATAATTGTGGTATTTTTTAAAATTACTGGAAGTGCAATTTTCATTGAGGCTTAACATTATCAACTTTTTTTTTTGTAAATATTGAAAAAATAAATTGAGATCCACCCCAAAAACAATTGAGTTTGGAGAAAACAAATTCAAGCTCGGCCACCCAGTTATGGTGATTTGAATTACATAAAAACACATTATCCTTAACAAATCAGAAGAACACATTATCCTTACCAAATCCTAAGTCCCTAGCATTTCAAAATGATTTGAAAAGTTATCTCAAAAGTTATCAATGCTTTCTTTTCGCTCTTCGTCTTTATGCACTAAAGCTCAATATACTGTAAGACCATTTTCTCTTGGGAAAATTCTGGCTGCATCTGGAAAGTTACATATCATTATATTAGAGAAAAACAAACAGAAAAACAAAGTTATTTGATGAACTATAGTTGTATCATTGTAGGGTACCTTACAACAGGGAATTCATTCTAGCAGGCTATCTGAGTCTGTGCTATGCCAAGCATGTGTAGATAGAGATGCTTATAAATAAATAGTGATGGGCGAATTTATTCGTCAGGGGCGAATTCGCGGCGAAAATTCGCAAAAAATAAAAGTATTTGACACGACGCGGCGAAGCGAATCTGGGTAGATTCGCCTATCACTATAAATAAACATTGTTAATGTTTGTTAAACAGAATTCTAAAGGAACACATGCTGAATTTACTCAGCATTAGTATTTTTTGTAAATAGACCAGGTTCAAGAGAAATAGTATACTAATATAGTAATCCCAACATGCATTCAAAGAGTACCCAGTCAGAGCCTAAAGCCTGGTTTGTGCCTCCTTTGCCAAGTCTCCAACTGAGGCTGCCTATCTTCTACAGGACCTCTGTTCTACCCAGTTACCCAGTCAACATGCCAACTATCCACTTATTTTGCCCCTTGTGTTCAGAGTCAAACCACCCTCTAATAGCTGTGGTAGTACGCCCCCCATTATAACTACATAGGGACCACCACTGAATCACAGTTACTGGTAAATTACGCTAAGGGGACATCTCAAAATTGCTTAGTCTGGCAAAGTAACCATCCAGTATAACTGAGGGTGGGAAAGAGGGACAGCCCTCCTAGCTCTGTCATACCCTGCTTCTCTATGTTACTCTAAGGTTGATTGGCCTCCTAGGATTTTTTTAATTCTGGATGAGGATTGTCTGGGCCTGCTCTGATTCAGACACACTATTAACGAGTCTTGCTGGTATGACATCTTTGATTGCCAAAGACTGAATGGATCTGTCTGGAATCAAAATAGTTACAGTAATTGACTTGTCCTGATTTGAACTGGATAACAATAAAAGAAAAGCCAGTTAATTGCATAAACCTTTCTTTAAAAATAAAGCTAAACCAGAAATTCTCTCTTTTGTACTTAATTGCTAAATAACCTAATTGTTAGATAATAGGACCTGAACAGCTTGGCTACTGTGATAAACATCAGGTACCAGCTATAGTTACAGATTATTCTTTAACTCCTTCTAAACACTGGTATTGGTATCAGATATAAGCTTAATTGGTGTGATTATTGGCATTAACCCAGTGCTTCAGTCCGCAATACTGCAGTCATATTGACACCTGACTTTATACAAGAAATGGTCAAAGGGATACTGTCATAGGAAAACACATCAGTTCATAGAAAAAGCGAACAAATTTTGTAATATTCAATTTTGAAATCTGACAAGAGGCTAGACATTTTGTCAATTTCCCAGCTGCCCCTGGTCATGTGACTTGTGCCAGCACTTAAGAAGCGAACTGCTTTCTGGCAAGCTGTTGTTTTTCCTTCTCAGTGTAATTGAATAGTACACAGTTGGACATGGGTTTTACTATTGAGTGTTGTTCTTAGATCTACCAGGCAGCTGTTATCTGGTTACCTTCCCATTGTTCTGTTGTTAGGCTGCTGGGGGGGAGGGAGGGGGTGATATCACGCCAACTTGCAGTACAGCAGTAAAGAGTGATTAAAGTTCAGCGCACAGGTCACATGACTTGGGGCAGCTGGGAAATTGACAAAATGTCTAGCCCCATGTCAGATTTCAATATGAAAAAAATCTGTTTGCTCTTTTCAGAAATGGATTTCAGTGTAGCATTCTGCTGGAGCAGCACTATTAACTGATGCATTTTGAAAAACAAAATGTTTTCCCATGACAGAATCCCTCTAAACAATGAAATATGACTTTATCTATAACATCTTTTGTCACTTTGATTCATTGCCCTCAGGAGCAGTGTGTTTTTTCCATTAAATCATTTAAGGTCCATAAAGGGCACTGTGACCTTGTCTGTGGGTGCACAAGTAAGTGGTCGAAGCAATTTGATACTATTATATCATAATAAAAAGGGTATAACAGTTAAACTTTCATGGTGAAAAGGTACTTTGTGATCTGTGGCCAGCGACCAGTTGTTGACAGAAATCCTGCACTGTCCATAAATATATCCATTAGATGATACAGTATATCAAACAATATATGTATCACCCAAGCGCTGATATGCAGAATGGCTGCTAGATGCACATTGTAATATTCTGGAGACAGAATACCAAAGTGCAGATAAGAGAACTTCAACAAAGAGTCAGTGAACGATGAGTCCATGTCTATTGACTTTAATGCATTTGGACAAAAAAGTCGCAGAGACAAAAAAAGTTGTCACAAGAAAAACAACCATTGACTTAAATGCATCTGGAGTGAGAAGAAATTGTTGCTAGTAAAAAACAAACTGTTGACGCTATTGACTTCAATGTGTTTTGCAAATTATTTTGCATCTTATAACAGCCTGTGCATGTGCAGCTAACATGATAACCTGACATCAAAGGCTACATTTGGAAAGAACAGTTCAGATTTGTACAGATGAAGCCATCGGTATTTCAAATTTTGTTGCACCATGTCCAGACACCATTTTTTTTGTGATAAGTCCTTCCTGAAGATGATTCTAGAGAACAATTTAATCAGTTCTGATGGACTAAGGCCATTGCACTCTAGTACTGTACCATTTAGAGGCAGGGATTACACGGTGAGTAGTTAACTGACCACCATCAACAACATCACATATAGTAACTGACCACTGAACACATAGGCCCCCCTCCCCCCCAGGGAAAAATGCCCATAACTTGTTATTGTTGTTTACCCCTACTTCTAGGTGCTCTCCAGCAGAGTTCACAGCTGCCATCTTCTCACGAGTGGTCTTCTTCCTGGATCCTTCTGGCACATGGGCAGTAGGAGACATTTGCCGGTTCCTGATCTACTGCTTATGTGCCCGAAGGTCATGAACTCTCCTGACCTTTCGGGCACTCACTATAGGAAGAAGACCGCTCGTGAGAAGATGGCAGCCATGAACAATGCTGGAGAGCACCTAGAAAGAGGGGTAAGTAACAAGTTAGGGGCATTTGCCCAGGGGGGAGGTAAGACGGGGGGAGGAGGGAGGGGGGCCTATTTAGGCATTTGGGGCCGACAGGGTTTACTTCTCCTTTAAGAGCACATGATCCAATTCTAAGTGTGATAAGTAAAGAGTTACAACAACTTAATCAAATTTGAGAAATGAAAAAAAAAAAAGCAATGCAATACACAACCATACAGCAACAATACAGTTCAAGGTTATTTTAACATTAGAAATCTTCCGAGTCCTTCCTTTAGCTAAATAATTTCATTATTAAAGACGAGCTGCTGATCCGTTTTCCTATTAGCAGATTTTGGCAATGATTAAAATCCTTTTTACTTAGTGTTAACCTGTGACAGCTGCAAAAGTGGCTGATTTATTGACTGATTGCTGGATTTTATTTTTGTGAAGTGGCGTTGTGTCCTCTGAGGCTACAAATGTTTCCTAAATGTCATTCATGAATTAAAAGGCAACATTTGCAAAACAAAGATTTTCTTTATTCCTTTTTTTGTAATTTTAGTATAGTCAGCATTTATACTTGGCAGTATATAATGAGTTATAGAATGGACATTCTATCTGCCTTTGTACGGTTTTCATCTCCAATGCTATGATTCCCATATCCCCTATTCACCTGAGATCATTCTATTGAGTTCAAACTGCTAATTGTGGTACAGCTTTTGTTAGGGGCCCTCCTAAGACCAGAACAATTAAAACATTTTAACAGTTGAAGATAGACTGACTGATGGGGATTTTTATTGAAGGTTCTCTTGACTATTTCACCGCTGGTATTATGTGAGAAAAAGACCGTTGTTGTATTTATTTAAAGGGGAAGTCTACCTTTTTATTCATTTAATGTCAACAAGTGCCAAAATAGGGTCTCAAATGGAAATGGAAAAAAATCCAGTTACCAGCCAAAGAAGAAGGACTAGCTGTAGTAAACCCACAATACATTTTATGCATCTAACATGCTAAAGTCCTTCTTCTTTAATAGGGTCTCAAATCCACACCTCTACTACTTCCTTGCAGAAATTGGTAGCACCAAACAGGAAAGGGTCAGGGTTTCACCAATACTGCACATGTTTCTCCTTTCCTTGTTCTTTGCATAATATAAATTACATTACCAGCCATGGAGAGAAAAGCATGGGAGAAAGCAGTTCACATGCGTACCAAGAAGAATATGAAAAGATAAGGGCTGAGACCTCTGAGCACTTTTTTAGAAACGTAATACTAATTTAAACAGTAGGGGCCATGTTGAAAACAAGATAACAAAAATGTACATCCCCTATTAGCATCTTCTATTTCTAACTGTCTACCTAGGCTACTAAGTACTACTCAACAAAAATCCAGCCGTTATGGGCAACTTAATACAGTAACTACATACATTGTTTTACAAAGTGATGGAACATTTTCACAGAACTGCACTCTATGGAGCAGAAGCTAATGATTCTGTCTACTCATTAAAGGTTTAGACTATATTATAGGGCATGCCTATGATAAGGTGAAACTAAAGTTCACCATAATTCAATAGGGGAACACCACAATGTGGCTTATGTTGCTAATACAGGGGCATGTTAAGCAAAAGGTTACTTTTGGTAAATATATAAAAAAATTATTTGTTTTGTTTTTGTGTTGGGTTTGTGTTATTTTGAATAGGGTGAAGTTCTGCTATAGGTAACACAGTATCCATGAAAACCCAGAGCCAACGGGATCCCATACCACAGAATGCTGCGCTTGCAGATTTTAAATGTATATTCTACAAAGAAACTATTCGCTTGGTACTGCTGCTGAATTTTTAGAACCAATTTAGACATCTGAAGCATTTTTAACCTTCACTTTTGTAAAATATATTATAATTTGCTTAGCCAAGTAGATATGTCACACTCAAAAAAAGACTTTCTGTTTTAAGATTTCCAGAACTGGAACTGGAAGTTTTTAAGCAGCTGTTTCTCATATCAGCATCAGATAAAATATATTATTACCATATTTTGGATAAAAAGTATTTTATTAGGTTTGGCTGATGACAGCACAATTTCCCTTGATTTCTTTTGGTGAGGTTATCTGAAGGGTATTATTGAATAGGGTATTTTCTCCTTGTCATGCCAAGGTGAACCACATAAACGCCTTCAATAGTTCTTAGCTATCCTCTTGTGAGACAGATTGCTAGGCTTCTGCTTAGCTTCACATACGTAAGTATGCCAGTCTTTAGGCCAGAGAATGACAAATTACCTTTCTGCCAATATCAGAGCTGGGACAGTTCCCTCCACAGCCTCTGCCAGATGGGCCTAATTAAACTATTAGCCAATGAGCAGGGTCTGATAGCTCCATTAGGAATCCTCCTGTGCTTAAATAAACAGTTCAAAATAAATAGTTTTCTCAATTAGAGTGTGACGCACGTTTTAATCTGTCCTTTTTAACAGCTCTCTATATCTGCAGATTTTTCTCTTAGCAACATGAACATGCCTACTTGTACTAATCAACAAAATTAAGTGCTAAATTAACTAGGTCTCTTATACTCTAGATGACTTGACAAACTATAGAGTACTGATTGCTATCAATAGGGAATTAGAATTTAGGGCTTTCTTGGTTTGCAAACAAATGCATTTTAATATATGAAGATTGAATTTCTGATAAATCTGATACAGTTATGGGATCCCTTATCCAGAATTATGGAAAGGTCATCAAATCCATTTTAAACAAATGAAACAAAAAAAAAATCCTTTTTCTGTATAATAAAACAAAATCAGTGCCTTGTGCTTGATTATAAATAGGCTGCATGAATCCATATTGGTGGCAAAACAATTCTATTGGGTTTATGCAGAGGTCCATTTATCAACATTCTCATTTTAGTGGTTTTAAAAGTTTTAGAAACCACAAACATTTTTACTAAAAACACAAAGGCTATGGCATTTATCCAATTATAAAAAAACAAAAATAAAACAAAATGCTGAGCAAAGCTCTAAATATACAGAAACCACTCACTGAAAAAATACAGAAAATTAGTAGCAACTATTTATTCACCGGCGGCAAATCACGAGAATTCACCGTGAATTCACGTCTGGCGAATAAATTTGCCCATCACTAGTAGCAACCCCCCTCAAGGGTACAGTAAAAGAGGAAAGAATACTCCAGTCCCAATCATTCAGCTGTATGCCGTATAGACTGTAATTCACAAAAATCCCCAAATCTCTAAATATATATTCAGAGTTGAAGGTTGTGGTTTTACCATAGATATGAGTAGATTGTTCGGCACAGTTGTAAAATCCTTGATCGTTAGTGATGGGCGAATCTCCCGCGTTTCGCTTCGCCGAAAAATTAGCGAATTTCCAGAGAAATTCGCGAATTGGCGAAAAAATTTGCGAAACAAGTCGCGCGACTCGTTTTTTTGGCGAGTTTTTTTGCGGCGAATTTTTGCTGACGTTTCGCAAATTTATTCGCCAGCGGCGAATCGCGGGAATTCACCGCGAATTCGCCCCTGGCGAATAAATTCGCCCATCACTATTGATCATAACTAAGATATATCAATCCTTTCTGGAAGCAAACCAGCCTAATGTAGTTAGTAGTCTCGTATGAAGAACCAAATTATGTAAAGGTCTGCTATCTGGAATACACCAGGTCCAAAGCATTTTGTATAACCAGTCCCATACCTGTACATGTGGCTCAAAATCCAAGTAGATTTTTAATACCATGTTTACAATTATGTATGCCCTTTTATTAGCACACTATGGTAACTATGCTCTCAATGTAAGCTTGCATTTTATACAACATTATTGTATCTGCAGATATATTCAAAAGCAATACTAAATTCTGACAACAGGGGCATACTTTATAATTAATTATCATGAACAAGTATATTTTAAACCTCTAATACTGTGTTGGAATACTAAATGATGAGTGTACAGTATTGTCCTATATCCAGGACAATGTTATGCTTAACTCAACATTCTGATAAAGTTATGGGACCCGTTATCAGAAAGCTCCGAATTACGGGAAGGCCATCTCCCATAGACTTCATTATAATCAAATAATGCAAACTTTTAAAAAATGATTTCTTTTTTCTCTGTAATAATAAAACAGTACCTTGTACTTGATCCCAACTAAGATATAAATTAATCCTTATTGTGGGCAAAACTAACCTATTGGGTTTATTAAAAGTTTACATGATTTTCTTGTAGTCTTAAAATGTGAAGATCAAAATTATGGAAAGATCCATTATCTTGAAAACCTCAGATTCTGAGCATTCTGGATAATAGGTACCATACCTGTAATACCATATTCCCTCACATTGGCCTCTATAAATCTGTTAGCTATTGTCATAACATTTTTGCCATTTTGTAAGGGAGTGGAGCACCACTGAATGTCCAATTGATGCTAATAGTATCATAGGTCAACTATCCATTCTCTAGTAGGAATTGGAGCCCAGGGAAGGTTACCTCTGCAGACTTATTTGGAACATAACACTTCATAGGTGTGTTTCCCCTGCAACTGATCAGGTGAACCTACTGACATCACTCACTTTGCCATTCATTGACATCATTACATTATAATAAATTTCAGACTGGTGCTGCATTAAGCCCCATTAAAATGGCTTATTGTTACAGACTCCTACAGCGATCTCACTATCTGACCTTGTTACTTCATATCACTGTTATCATAGTACAAATTATGTTTGGCCTAAGGGATGTAGCAGAACTGTCTAGCTAGCATTGTGCTCTTGTGCTCGTGATCACCTCATTTTATATATTGTACATCTGGAACATTTATTTTAGAATATCAGAGAAAGAGTGAAAAATCTATAAACTATAATCTTCTTTCATTCCTTTCCTGTTTTAACACATGGAAACTAATTATTGGTATCAGTAATGCATAAAAAAGTACTTGTTTTCTCTTTCCTTTGTAGCTTTAGGCTAAACATTTTTAAATGTATCCAATCTTTGCTTAATCCTTCCAGGTATTACCATGCAAACTGGAAAAGGATGGAATGGTCTGTAGCTCATACTTTTTTGGATTCTATCTGCCTTGAGAAGAATTTGACCTAAGGATATAGGACATGTTAAACAACGTCTGTGATGTTATCCATGTGCCCCAGAGGAACAATATCACTCTTCACTTCTAATTATTAGCGATTGCAATAATAAAATATCCTATGATACTGTAGGTCAGTGATCCCCAACCAGTAGCTCGTGAGCAACATGTTGCTCACCAGCCCCTTGGATGTTTCTCTTAGTGGCCTAAGTTGCTGTTTTTTTTAATTCCTGGCTTGAAAGCAAGTTTTAATTGCAGAAAAACTAGGTACAGTATTCTGCCAAGTAGAGTCTCCTGTAGGCTGCCAGTCCAGATAGGGGGCTACCAAATGACAAATCACAGCCCTTATTTGCCACTACAGGGGACTTTTTCATGCTTGTGTTGCTCTCCAACTCTTTTTATATTTTATGAATGTGGCTCACAGGTAAAAAGGTTGGGGACCCCTGCTGTAGTCAATAGCCATTTCACTATGACTGGGGATGCTGGTTAAAAAAGAAACAGGTTGATATCCCTGAGGAAGTATCTTGAGATATGAAACGCATTGGGCTTGTACCTATTATTAATAAATAAATTGTTTTTATAAACTACCCTGTACAAATCTGCATTACTGAAGTTTCCCATAAATCATTTCCAGACCAGAGAGCTGACATGACTGTGGAAGATTGGATTGACCCACAATTAAGCATGCTGACCACATCGCAGAAATGCCACCATTACCCGCTTCTAAAACCGGCTGCAGAGAGGACTGCAGAACCTGCTGACCGACTAACACTGCACTTTCCCGCAATCTTGCTATCTTGCAAATCCCTTATGAGTGGACACGCTGCGATCTTCCAACAAACGAGTCTACAATAACTATCAAAGCTTCCCTTTCACTAACGCTTAGTAAGTGTAAACAGCCCCCAGGGCCATTCTTTAAGCTATGGCTATACATCACTATTTGAAGCCTTTCTATTCCAGGGCTACAACACCTGTAAAAAGAATACAGATATGCCTATTCTCAAGCATTGAATACGGATTTTGGGAATTATCAGTCTACCAGACATCAGAGCACCAAACTTTGCATAATTACTAGGTTGGTTGCAATATTTGAACATGTGTATTTTTATTGTATGACTTAGCAGTTATCCTTTGATATGGTACTGCTTCAAGCTTTGACTTTTTTCTTTACGTTTCTGCCAAATCATGGAAATATGTAATAAAATAATCATTTTCTAAAAGTATTTCCTTTTGCTCTGCAATAATAAAACAGAACCTTGTACTTGATCCAAACTAAGATACAGATGCAGTCAATTTGGATTGTGTGTTAAATGCGTCGTGACTTAACTCATCTATCCCATTTATCCCACTTATCACAGAATATTGTGTCCCATCCAATTAAAGAGTTCACCATTGAAAACAATGGAGCTTTGGTATGCTAATGAAAAGGTTAAATGCATTAAATGAGTTAAGATAACTTTGGATAACACAGTTTCTTCAATTAGCCCTGAGTCACGACGCATTTAACTTACAAATCCACGTGACTGCATCTGTATAATTAATCTTTATTGGAAGCAAAACAGCCCATTGGGTTTATTTAAAGTTGACCTGATTCTCTGGTAGACTTAAGGCATAAAAATCTAAATTATATTATATTATAAGGCAGAACATTTGATTAAAACTGAATCATAGAGAGGTCTAGTTTATCTAAGTTGTGTAGAAGTGCTGGTTGAGGCAACTGGGAAGTAAGTTAAATGGCAAAATAGTATATGAATAAAAAGGTCCTAAACAGAAAGATAGGTGATACTGCAATAAGACAGCCTTGTTATGAATATGCTATCTATATGTGTCACTGAGCCCAGCAACCAGCTAGCATTTTCAAATCCGAGGCAGAATTTATTGTTTTTTTTAAACACAGAGGAGAAAGAAAAAACAATTGCAAACTGTACTAGAAATCACAATCTCCATAATACTAAAAGCATGTTTTAAGTTTAGCTGCTCTTTAAAGTATATAAACATCAGTTAAACAGCCATATGGTCAGAAACAAGTTTACATAAGGCAGAACCTTGTAAATTTGTAGACCGAAAAATGTCTCTCTCAATGTCAAGTGAAACGAGAGTAGAATAGATTGTGACATTGCTGGCTTCTGACTACTGACTGAACACAGTAATCTGTATAATTATTAATCTATACATCTATCTAGTCATCTATCTATCCATCTTAGTGATGGGCGAATAAATTCGCGAATCACCAGCGAAATTTCGCTTAGCGAAAATTCGCTAGAAAAAAAATGAGTTGCGCGTCGTTTTTGACGTGACGCGCGTCAAAAGCATCCCACGACTCGTTTCGTGAATTTTTCGCCAATGAAATTCGCGAATTTTTCGGCGAAGCAAATCTCGGGAGATTCGCCCATCACTAATCCATCTATCTATCCATCAATCTATCTATTAATCCAGCTATCCATTATTTAAACATAAGTCTATCTATCTATCTATCTATCTATCTATCTATCTATCTATCTATCTATCTATCGTTTCTTTAATATTTTAAAAACAATGAAACCATAGCTGGTATTGAGTTGTATTTATCTTCCCCTCCCCTATTCAACCTTCTTGTGTAGAGGGACATGTTTTTTTTTTATTTTGACCTGTAATGCATGTGTTAATGTTGCATTAACTAAGTAGGTAGAGCACAGTTATAACTTTTAGTGATGGGCGAAACGGCAGCGTTTCGCTTCGCCGAAAAATTCGCGAATTTCCAGAGAAATTCGTGAATTTTTCGCCGATTCGTGAAACGAGTCGTGCGTCGTTTTTGACGCGTGACGCGTCATTTCCGATGCGTCGCGTCATTTCCGGCGCGCGCCGCGTCGTTTTCGGCGCGTCGCGTCAAAAACGACGCGCGACTCGTTTTTGCGCGGCGAATTTTTTTGGGCGAATTTTTTTTTCAGTTTCGCGAATTTATTCGCCAGCGGCGAATCGCCGGAATTCGCCGCAAATTCGCCCCTGGCGAATAAATTCGCCCATCACTAATAACTTTCTAAAACCCACGATAACCTGACTAGGCAAACCAAAAAGGGGTTAATGTCCAGTTAGTTATTAAAGCATGGTACATGCTACTCATAACACTTCAGGCTAGGGCCTTTGCCACATGGAAGATTTCACAGGCGGAGGAGTATAACTCCAACCCTCTTGCTGCTATGTTGCACCAAATAATGGACACCAGGAGATTCTTTTGATTAACAAAAAGAATAACAGTTTATTTGCACAATACAAATGAGCCCAGGGTTCACTTACAGAGGTCAAGGCATACACAATGCTTTAGCAGGCTGAAACAGGTTACATGACACAAAAGAGGAAAGTGAGTCCTATCAGGCAGGGTAGTCAAGTAGTACATCAATTCCTTCAGCAGGTATACCTCAAGGTGGTCTGGCTCCCACCCAGTGGAGTGGTCAGGGAGAAGAGTTCTAAGCCTTACTCCCTATCCACTGCGGCCACTTCACTAAAGGCATCCAAAAGCTTTGGGAATCTACTTCCTGCTTCAATCCTTGATGGAGCTCCAGCTGCTCTTACTATCTGTCCTTTCTACCTTACTCTCCTAGAGAGTCTGAGACAGAACTAACCTTGTTTAACTAACCTCATTCACAGGGTTCCCTCCATCTTCAACTAGGGCTAACAGCTTTACTGGGTCTTGTTGTACCCAGGCTCAATGGGAACAACCAGTAGGTAAGGGCACCAGCAGTGTGGCAGGAAGTGATCGTTACCCCTCTTGGCCAATAACCTGAATATGCAAATACTTAAACTAGATAAAAGGGCCTCTGCCCAGTAACTGCGAAAAGTATAGGGAATTAAAGCCATAAGGCATGTTAACCCTACGGGTCCTTACAGTATGCTTCAGCACTTTTAGTAAATAAACCATACAATTTTATGGTTCTTTCTAATATTGAACTCTGAGTTCCTAAAATCTGTGAATTTCAGTCATGTGATGGACAATAAACAATGGGCTATACCATCTGTTCTGCCAATTTTGTTTCAAACAAGATCAGTGGCAGGACCACAAGGGTGGCACACTTGGCTGGTTCCTTCAGCTGAATTGTGTAAACTGTCAGTCTTAGAAATAAACAACAATTAATTAAACTGTACTTAACTCTACATAAACTGTTGTTGTGCTGTGTGAACAAGCAGTTCATCAAGAGTCATCACACAACATACCCCGAAAGTCTCCCTTGTCTGCGCACAGTGTCACAACGTTAGACAGGAGGGGCGTAAGTCCTCCACGGGGACAGATTCTGCAGACAACATGGTTCTGTTCAACTGAATGAGTTTGAGTACTGGTTAACAAAAACAGTGTGGCGATTATGACATGTCAAATTAACAGCTTTGCAAATCTCCCGTTAATTGTCAGCCTAATTAAAAAATTGTTAATTATAATATTTATAACTTCAAATAACTGTTCAGCTATAAAGCATTGCCTGTCAGGTGTAAATGGGGGGCTGGAGAGGGGGGATGAAGAGAAAAAAAATCGACATCTGTTAATATATCAAAGGCAGTGCACTAAATTGAAAAATGGATTGCCTAATGCACTGTAAATCTGTGTTAAGATAAACAACCAATTCATTTGAACACCTGCTTTATAAATGGTAATGGGCATTTTAGTGGCGTGCCCCAGGGCTCCTTTTTCTACAGAGGCTTAAAGCCTTTGTTGGTATCAAGGGCTGTTTTGCTGCTGTACAATTCAAGGCATCCTCTATGTCAAATGCAGGAAAAATGCTTATTAACCCTGAAAATTGAGCAGTGGCCGTAGGTTAAACAGGCTTATTTAATACAGATTATTGATTAGGAAATATGACATCTGCTTTTTCCACTCCACTTCTACACACAAGGACTGATTTACTAAGGGTCGAATTTTTAATTGTAAAATACTTCGAAATTCGATCATTGAATTAAAATCCATCAACTTGAAATGTCGGTCGATGGATTTTTCACCGAATTTGGCATTCCTGCGATCAAAGAGAATTTTTTTAGTGTACGATCGAAGGATTTTTCTTCAATAAAATAAAACTTAGAAAAATGGTCCAGCAGGTCCCCATAGGCTAACATAGCACTTCGGAAGCTTTTATTTAGAGAAGTAAAAAAAAAATCGAAGGATTTTTAAAGAAACAGTACTATGAATATCAAAGTCGAAGGATTTTACTATTAAATCTTTTGAATCGAATGATCGAATGGTCGTAAACTATTCGATGGTCGAAGTTTTTAAAAAATTTACTCCGAATATGGAATTTTTTGCATTCGAATATTCACTTCGACCCTTAGTAAATCAGCCCAACAGTGTTTGTAATGAAAAAATCAGGCACATTATGGATCTGTGCTAACAGGCCAAAACTAAAGGGCTGGTAAAAGCATAGGCTCGCCAAAACTAAAGGGCTGGTAAAAGCATGGGCTCATGTATTTTACATCAATTATATCTGTCTTAAAAGCAAGGTATAGGTATGTGACCTATTATCCAGAATGTTTTGGACCTGGGGGTTTCCAGATAAGGGATTTTCCTGTAATTTGGATCTCTAAACACTAAGGGGACGAATTATGAAAACTAAGAATACAAACGTCCAGCAAGTAAAAGCTGTTGAGGCCATGTAGAAACCAATGGAAGTTCCCTTCCTTATCAGCCTTTCTTTCATGGTTTTAGAGGTCTTAGGAGATCGAAACTTTCATTGTTGTACTTTTTATTTATTCTTCATTAAAAAATTATAATTTTTAGTTTTTCACTAAAATCACAACGGCACGTGGTAACTCTTCAGAAAGGTGACATCTGAAATTCACAGAGGTGTTGATTCTATGTAGTTACTGTGATAGGATTAGCAATGTGTCATTCAACTCCTAGACACAGGTGTTACTTGTGAGAGTTGAATGAATGGATGTGAGAGGTGTTCTGAACTTGCCAGGGTTCAGATGTTAGAACAGCATTGTATGTAGAATGCTGTGCTAACATCTGTACCCCCGTAGTTCCAGAACTATTCACACAACCATTCATGCAACTCTCACAAGAATTTCAAATGTCACTTCTCTGAAGCGTTACCATGTGTCATTGTGATTGGATTGTTGGAAGAGTCTATTTGCCGAGAACTCCCCACACCAGTCAGTTGAACTGAAGAAGCTGCTCGGACGAGCAGTGAAACATCTTCATTAAAAAATTTCAGCAAGTCCAGTTGTTTTTTTTTTTGTTTTTAAATTACTTATATTAGATATACTATGACCTGGATGAATGAAAATCTTCATAGTCAGTAGGTAAAGGATTTTTCCTCTTCACAGTCTGCTCATTACACCCTTTGGGAGGGTAATGTTCTCCCTGACAATTCAGCCATTATCATATAATTCTGCCTGTATAAAATCAATAGCAGGCATCATCAAGGTGCTGTATATTTGTTTGTGAGCTTTTAGATCTTTTCAATATTTTTTTACGTGACACTTTTTTAAATAGGAGTATGCCTTTAATAAAAGTTCCTTGTCAAAGCACAAAGAATCAGACAAAGCTCAGCTTAATAGTTCACAGATTTTTGGAGAAACCCAAGACAAAAGAGATCATAATATAAAGATTCCTTTTTTTCAATACAAATGTATCTTTTTCACCTCCCCTCTCTGTAGGAACACAGGCGTACTCGCTCCTAGAACCTATTACAAGTCATATAAATAGCACTCATTTAGTCAACTCTACTTCACCACTTCCCCAGGGGATCCCTTCACATATGGTCTGTTCAAATTCTGTAAACAGCACTCTATATCTTTTGCACAGATAGCAGATAATTACCGTATGGTTTCAAACATGCTTTTTTCCCAGTCACTTGTAACTGTAAACTTCCTTCATTATGACAGCTAAAGACCATCAAGGGGACTGAAATCTATCATTCAGCCTCCCATGGGCTCAGTGTCTTGAAAAGGTCAGTGTCTATTACAGTCTGCGTCCGGAGAAAAAACTAGATGAGAATTATGCCATACATTGAAGTAATAAAAGTACAATGAACAATCACTGGAACTGTACGTCACAAAAATAACCCTGTGTTATGGGCATATGCTCAGCAACATATAATATTAATGATCAGTGGAAGCTACTACACATTATTTTTCAAAAATATTTATTATTATTGGTATTAGAACTTTTTGAAATCACAATTAAATTAATTTTATCTAAAACGACTAATGCCAGGAAAGTTACTAAAACATCTGAAAATACAAAAACCTCTAAAAAATATTTTTGATATTTTTGGACAATTACTAAACCCAAAAAACAAAAACTTCTAAAAGACTAAATGACTAAAAAAAGGTCCAATTGTATCAGAGCAGTTTCTGTTGGCTTCTGAAGGACCTTGACTGCTTTTATTTGCTAAAGTAATTTATAGAAATAAAAAACACTATTTTCTTAATAAAAAAGGAAATCCAAATGTTAGTGAATTTACCCCAATATGTACATAAACATTTTCCTTCTAGCTACTCTGTAACAAAACCTGTACCCTATGTTTGAAGGACATTTTATCCTTCTGTGGCTGTAAATTACAGTCAGGTGATAAGTCAACCCAACTATTATTATACTGCCTTTAAAAAATGTCCTTAATTATATGCATATACAAATAAATATGACTAGTGATCTCAGGGATGTATTTTTCAGAGAAGGAAACCTCAGAAAAAGAGATTAAAATATCTTTGATAGTTTTAGTAGGATTTCCTGTAGATTTTTCACACTTTGATAAATATACCCCATCTGTAATATGTGGATCTTCCTTAAGTGTCTGATAAATACAGCAAAATGTCATCAACTTTAATTGGCTTGGAGTACAGTTTTACATATGTATGTGTTTATTAGCAATCCCTGGGGTTATAGCAGTTGCATACTGAATCAATTTCAGCAAATTTTACATTAGATTTGTCTATGCGTTCTGTTTATTTATATATTGTATATTTCTACCCTACAATAAAAACAGAGATTACTTCTAAAAAATGTTCACTAATTATCTGGCAACCAAAGCTTCTTTATTCTTGACAGAGCTAAAATTTTAAAAAGTGACCCATTTAAATGAATGTGGACTGTGTGTCATAATTTATTTAAGACCCTTGAGGGTTGCAGCACTAAGTGCTAAAATTAGTGCAGATTTGTGCTCATTTAAGTGCCTGAAGCAAATGCTCTTTTGCCTGTTTACAAGCCTGCTGTGCATCAATTTGCATAATGTGCAAGTATCAACTGAACCCTGCAGCTAAGCCACTCCATGACCAGGTTGTAACAGGGATGCAAGACTGATGCATGGAGGACTACAAGATGAAGGAGTGGCAACTATTATTATGTTCTACAAAGGGTACATTCATGGGTTTAAGGAAGAGAGGAATCTTTGAAAGTTGATTGAGGGAGGAACTGTTCTGGGGATAGTTTACTGGCTGAGAGTGACACTGCTGTGGGGGTTAAATAGTTGGCAGATAGAGGGGCTGCTGTGAGTGTTAAGTTATTGAAGAAAGAGGGGCTTCTGTGTGTGGGATTTCATTGTTATAGAAAGAATAGTGTGTCCCTGCTTTTAAGCAATGGTCACCAGTAAATTTCCTACAACCAATGGCAGGGTCTAGTGCTGCTTTTTACATGATCACATGATGACAGCCTTGTATATTGTCATTCGCAGGTATCTGCAGTCATATATGTCATCAACGTGCCCTGAATTGGGATTATGACACTGGAAAAAGGTATACTTTGTCTAGACACTAGAAGAATAGTAGGCAAAACCTTCAAGTAATGTAAATATCAGAGAAATAAGTAGTAACCTCTGATGTATTTTGGAGAATACACAGAGTACTTCAGGTAAAATGGGAGAGCTAGAGTAAATTGCATGCACTAAAAATTATTAAACAATTGGTATAACTGAGACCTGGTTGGATGAAAAATGCAACTGGACTGTGAACTTAAATGGCTAAAACCCTTTTGGAGGGTAAGAGGGGTTAAAAAGGGCAGTGGAGTTTGACTGTTTGTAAAGCCTGAATTAAAGCCATGCACTAAAAAAAATAGTGGATGGCACTGGAAAAGAAAATGATCATTGGTGTATGCTACAAACCTCATATAAGTGACACAACTAGGTCAAGTTATTATTATGGGTGACTTTAATTATCCAGACATTGACTGGGGTCATGGGGTTGCCAAGGCAGGAAAAGCTAGCAGGTTTGTAAATATGCTTAATGACAACGTTTTATTTCTGCTCGTTCAGGAACCAAGTTCAACCCCTCCAAATGAAAAACCAGCATCCACACACACACCCCTCCATACCTTCACATAAATTATATATAGCCATATACTAACTATAGAGTTTATTATCACAATAGCCTTTGATATTATGTCTGTCCAAGAAAGCATTAACAGATTCACCTGTCACTGCATTCCACAACCTCCCTGTCCTCACTGTGAAGAACTACCTATGCTGCTTCTAATGAAAATCCTTTTCTTCTAGTCTGAAGGGGCCACCCCTCTGGTGATCCTCTTTATGGGTAAAAAGGTCCCCTGATATTTGTCTATAATGTCCTCTAATGTATTTGTAAAGTGTAATCTTGTCCCCTCACAAGCGCCTTTTTTCCAGAGAAAACAACCCCAACCTGGACAGTCTACCCTCATAATTTAAGTCTTCCATCCCTCTAACCAGCTTAGTTGCATGTCTCTGCACTCTCATCAGCTTTATTTAAGGAGTCCAAAACTGCACTGCATACTCCAGATGAGACCTTACTATGGATCTATAAAGAGGCATAATTACGTTTTCATCCCTTGAGTTTATGCCCTTTTTTGTGCGACAGAACTTTATTTGCTTTAGTAGCTACAGAATGACACTGCCCAGAATTAGACAACTTGTTATGTATCCTTCTTATTTAAGGAAACTCCCAACACACTGCTATTTAGTGTATAACTTGCATTTATGTTATTTTTGCCAAAGTGCATAACCTTGCATTCATCAACATTGAACCTCATCTTCCAGTTTGCTGCCCAGTTTCCCAACTTAGACAAATAACTCTGCAAAGTGGCAGCATCCTGCTTGGAACCTATAGTTCTGCACAATTTAGTATCATCTGCAAAAATAGAAATAGTACTTTCAATGCCCACCTAATTAATAAACAAGTTGAAAAGCAAGGGAGCCAGTACAGAGCCCTGCGGTACCCCACTAACAACACTGGTCCAATTAGAAAATGTTCCATTTACCACCACTCTTTGTTATCTATCTTTTAGCCAGTTCTCTACCCATGTACAAATACTGTACTATGTTCCAGGCCAACAGTCTTTAATTTAACCAATAACCTTCTGTGTGGCACTGTATCAAATGACTTAGCAAAGTCTAAGTAAATCACATCCACTTCTACCCCAGAATCGACGTCCCTGCTTACCTTCTCCTAAAAAGAAAGTAAGTTAGTCTGGCAAGATCTATTACACATAAAACCAGTGGTAGGAAAGCTTTTGGAAGGGGTATTAATGCATCAGGTACTTGGGGGGGGGGGAATTAAAGTTGCCAAGAAAAAAACAATTCGCACCAATAAGAAAATAAAAATATACATATAATATAAAAATACAGGGCTCTGTACTTGGTACTTTGCTTTTCAACTTGTTTATTAATGACCTGGAGCTGGACATTGAAACTTCTGTTTCTGTTTTTGCTGATGATACTAACTTGTGCAAAACTATAAATTCCATGAAGGGCGGTGCCACGTTACGGTGTGACCTGACTAAATTGGAAAACTGGGCTGCAAACTGCAAAATGGGGGTTCAATGTTGATAAATGCAGGGTTATCCACTTTGGCAGTAATAATGTAAAGGCAAAATATACACTGAATGGCAGTGTGTTGGAGGTTTCCTTAATTGAGGATCTAGGTGTTTTTGTAGATAACACGTTTTCTAATTCCGGTGTCATTCTGTGGCTACTAAAGCAAATAAAGTTCTGTCTTGCATAAAAAGGGCATTCTCTCAAGAGATGAAAACATAATTTTGCTTCTTTATATGTCCCTGGTTTTGAGCTCCAGTCCTTAAGAAGTACATCATTGAGGTGGAGAGGGTGCAGTGATGTACAACTAAACTGGTTAAACACATGGAAGATTTAAATTATGAGGCTGCTATGTCAAGTTTGGGGTTGTTCTCTCTGGAAGAAAAACACTTGTGAGTGGACATTATTACTCTTTATAAGTACATTAAAGCGAGACTGACACGTCCCTGTAAAAATCATATGGATGTGTCACTATGAAGTAGTTGCTGCACCCCGAATAGTTCCCCTGAAAGCCGCCCCCAGCCCCGCAAATCTGCGTTGACCCGAACTCTCCAACACTGCTAAGATCTTATTTGCTGTTTCTGTGATGCTGGGATGAGGGTGGTGCAATCCTTCTATAGGCTAATTACAAATGAAAACAGGACTGTAGCTTATGGAAGGATCGTTCCAGCCCAGCGTCACAGAAGCACAGTTAGCTGTGTTAGCGGGCTAGCTGCACACAGGTTAGCAGTGCAGTGCTTGAGGGGGGCTTTCAGGGGAAATAATTTAGGTGCAGCAACTACTTCATACTGACACGATCCTATGAGGTAGATTCATCAAAGAGTAAAGTTCCGCCACTAGAGGGAAATTCCACAGCTCTCAATTAATTTCTATGGGATTTTGCAAGGCGTATTCATCAATGAGTGAAGTGAAAGTTCACCCTTTGATGAATACCCCTTTAAAAATCCCATAGAAATTAATTGAGAGCTGTGGAATTTCCCTCTAGTGGCGGAACTTCACTCTTACCTTCAGTTAATATAAATGTGGGTGTATATATAATTTGTGACTGTATGGAGGGGTCCCTGTGAGTGTGTGCATTAATGCACGCTGGGTTTCAGTTGGCAGGTTTGAACCTGATGGACTTTGGTTTTTTTTCAACCCACATTAGCTATGTAACTATGATGGTTTATGGGCAATTGTGTTGAGGGTTGCCAGAGGTTGCAGCAAACTAAAAAAGACTTGGAAAAGAGCATTTTTTGTCACAGAGAATTAAAAAGCTAGTTTATTAAATATGCAGTATGACCTCAACTTCATTAAAACAGCCTTCAGTATGATGCCAGCTGCTATTTAAACATACTGTACTTTCCAAACTTCAGTAATAATGAAATTCTATTGTTTCAGACTACAAATCACACTGGTACTAGTGCGTCTGAATGGTGCACACAGGAATCCTCCACATATCAATCTTGTTATATCCTTAACAAAAGTTTATGGAGCATTGCAGTGCAGCATTTCTGCAATTACACACACAGCCAAAACCATTGTGTTAAACAGCTAAGTATATAAACCACTCAAGTACCACATAATAACATTGCCACAAATGTCATTTATCTGCTTTGTTATTTTACTATTTTTAATTCTTTATCCTCTAGACAGTTTTTATGAATATGAAACATTGATTTGGGATTTACTAGGGCACAAGCATATAGCAGGGTATAGCAGAGAGCCAAATTTAGATTTATGTCAATGGGGGATATATTAATACACTTAAAAGAATGTAGCTCAATAGACTTTTTGCAAAACTTTGCTTTTTTACATAACAGTACAGGGTTGTTTCTAAAATCCAATTTGAATAATATCAGTTTGTTGGCCTTGTTCTACTGTTCTCTTCTGAAGGAGGCTGCTACCAACAGTGTTGAAATGGGACAATGAAGTTTAACTAAGCATGTCCTAGAAATTGCAAAACTACAACATGGGGCTGATTTACTGAAATTCTTTCCACAAATCATAATATTTTCTCTACAAATTCCATTTTTTGTATTTCTAAAAATTCAAGATTTAATATGTGTAAAAACGTGCGCTGATCCTATTGGACCATTTTTAATCAATTTGGACTGTTAGAGACTTGCAGACTTTTTTTGCTAGTAATTGTCTGGAAAATGCAAATTTTTAGAGGTATTAGAGATATTTATACACTTTCTTAATCAATAGTTCAGCATTTTTTTTCTCATTCATACTTTCTATATTCAGATATTTATAAAATTCATGGCAACCATAGTTTGAGGAATAGCGTTCAATCGTTTCACATCCCTATAGAACCACAAAAATTTGGCCTTTAATAAATAAGCCTCCATGTGTTTTCTAACAACTATTACTTCATCTTTACAAAGAATTAGGCACTGCACCAATCTGAAAAATGCAATAAAATTATACAAAATATACTAAATGGATGCATATTTTAAGGCAACCTCAAACCCTAGGGAAATATCTGGATTCCTGTCTTGGCCTTTTCTTCTGCCAATAACAGCCATCCTTGACCTTGAGCATGGTCCTCTCGAGTGCTCCCACGTTTTACTGCAGATCTTAATGCATGATAATTAGTAGACTCCCATTGGAGGGGTGTGTGGGTACACAACATACAGTACTCAGAAAAGGCATAGCCAAGCCAAATTCAAACAGACCAGGTCAGAATGAGATATGCAACTACAGAGAGGTAAACTTGAGAACAGAAAACATGTTGAGGTCAAAAGCATTATATTAATACTAGGGAAAGGCAAAAGTAGTAAGACAGCAATCAGGACTCAAATACAGGAGACGGGATTTGAGAAAACATGCCCCTAGGTGATTACTCAGCAAGTCTACTTGAAACACTTGCAGTATAGTTTGATTGTGAAGTCAAATGTCTAAACCAATTCATCAGTTGAATATGTAGGTAACACTTACATAATAGCAAAATAGTTTGTTGGTTTTGTGAGACCAAAATGTATAAAATAGGAAAACCTAACAAGTAGTTTTGACCATTTGTAGAGCAACGTCACCCGTACCCAGTAAGTATATTTTTTGTTAACTACTGCTGTAATTCAAGCACTGCAAAACCTTTTGACACAGTGATTGCTAAATTACATGATAACATCAGCCTACTTATGGGAATGAGGTGTTGGTCTACATGGCCTACTGAACAGTTCCTCAATAGGACATGATAAACAAACTTCAAATATACACATTCTTCTCCTTATTATATTATGTCAAGGATTAAATGGAATTTAAGTCTTTATTGAATAAAGTGGGTTTTTTTGTCAGTACAATTCTTGCTTTTCATCATGGTACTTTATGTTTAATAAGCAGTTGCAAATTACCATTTTCAGAAACTTTAAATTGAAGCTTAATCTCAAGCCGTTGTGTTGTGTTTAGAAAAAGCGAATGATAAGCTGAGCTCAGAATAGCTTAAAAAATCTGGCAAGACTCATATTTCTCTTTTTCTCCTTTCACACTAAATTACACATTAGCTATAATTTCTTTGCAACCTACGAAATATCATTCTTTAACAGTCAAAATAAATTACAAAACCTAATAGACCCTAGAAGTCCCGCTTTCTTTATCCAATAAAACTAGGTGAATGTTTTATGCTTCCATATTAGTGTCATTCATTTCATTTCCACTAATGAAAACTAACAGCTGGCTAAGCATCAGCAGAGAACAATATTACAGATAAGCAATGAAAAAAGGTGCAGTTAAACTGCAAAATAAATTGCTAAGGCTCCTGAAATTGGTTTATATTAATATCTATACATGAGTCCATATACCTCTGTACACTATTCACTAATATAGTCATTATCTTGCTACAAAGCTGCAGTACTATACAATCATGCAGGTATAATTAAGCTCACAGCCACACAGTGATTTATTAACTCACATCTATTATTATATACAAGTTAAATTGAAGCCTACAGAGGAAAAGCATCCTCAGCTCCAGAATACAAGCTGCTGTATAAGAGTATTTCTAAACAATGAAAAATACAGTGGTTGGTCTACAAAAGTGCTTTCCAACTTTAACAATGTAGACAGGCAGTCATTGAATACATCACAAATTCATGGGGAACCAGGAGCCAACAGTGCCCATAAAACCCCAACACACCTCAAAGCCCATCCAGTTGGCAAGTATGGGTAGACACTAGCAGCTAAGAAGGGTTTGAACACAGACAAATAAGACTCTAGTTGAATCATGGTTGCAATGCAATGTAATCCTTTACCAGTCATTTGATCCCCTACTGACACTGTGTAATTATGAGGCTATGTTGTGGGAGCAAAGGGGTTAAAAGTGGAGCCTTCTGAATGCTAGAAATGAAAGATCCTCATGGATTTACAGCATAGAGCTGGGTGGCAGGGCAAAGCAATTACACAAGCATACAAGAGGCTATGGGGTAAATTTATCAAAGAGTGAAGTTAAGAGTGAAGTTCCGCCACTAGAGGGAAATTCCGCAGCTCTCCATTCATTTCTATGGGATTTTTAAAGGCGTATTTATCAAAGGGTGAAATTTCACTTTCACCCATTGATAAATACACCTTTCAAAATCCCATAGAAATGAATGGAGAGCTGCGGAATTTCCCTCTAGTGGCGTAACTTCACTCTTTGATGAATTTACCCCTATGTGTCTTGGCACCTGCATGAGCTATTATCCATTACCACCCTAATATGTTTTGATTTTGGTGAAGAGGTCTAAGCTATACACATCATACATGTGGGCTAGGTGCTCTAAAAACTCTTATCTTCTCTTCCTTTGTTCCTATACTTAAACATACAATTTGTGAAATTGGTCAGTGGCACAAGGGTTATTAAGTTAACTAAGAAAGAGTCAGTAGATTGCTCAGAAGTCTGGTACATTGAAGATATTGTGCAAAGATTAAGCTATTGAAAGTTATCTGCTAGGTTTACTGATAGGGATGGCGCGAAGAGTTCGCCGGCGAACTTGTTCGCGCGAACATCCGCTGTTCGCGCTCGCCGGAAGTTCGCGAACGTCACGCGACGTTCGCATTTTGGGTTCGCGTCAATTTGGCGCATTTTTTTTGCCACATTTTTTTGCCCTCTCACCCCAGACCAGCAGATACATGGCAGCCAATCAGGAAGATCTCCCTGGACCACCCCCACACACCCCCTGGACTAAAAAAAAAAATTGCATACCTCCCGAGTCCCAACTGTCCCTCTTTTGCGAGCTCAACCCTCTGTCCCTCATTTGTACTGGAAAGACCCTCTTTTTGGAGGACCCTCTTTCACTGGAAAGACCCTCACTGAACAGCCAGAAAAAGAAGCAAAGATTTGAACTTCGCTTTTGGCAGAGAGTCCAGAACAGCTAACAGGCGCAGGTAAGATACTTTGTAACACTTTTGACATAAGAAAATAATGGATTTTTCTTTTCCCTTGATCCCCCTCTGGCATGCCACTGTTCAGGTCGTTGCACCCTTTAAACAACTTTAAAATCATTTTTCTGGCCAGAAATGTATTTTTTAGCTTTTAAAGTTCGCCTTCCCATTGAAGTCTATGGGGTTCGCGACGTTCGCGAACTGTTCGCGCGTTTGTCGCAAGTTCGCGAACGCGTCCGCGAACTTTTTTGCGGCGGTTCGCGCCATCCCTATTTACTGATTTAAACAGGTTTGCATAGAACTCACCAGCAAAGAACACATAGAGATACAGTATGTGAGCGCTTTAGCAAATAGAAATCTTAAAGGGTTCTCTATATTATGAAGACAAAAATGTTGCCATTTTAATGTTGTAAGTATTTTCATATATTGCAGAAATGTACTAGGTTGGATAAGAGATAAAAAAGGTCAACAAAAACAATCTGTTTATTTAGCATGATCTAGTTTACCATGTCAGGCTATGATCATCTTTGCATTGTGCATAAAAAAAGACACCCTTTATTTTAATGGGGAAAACAGTTTGCATTTGTGTGCCAGATACATTCAGCTCATGGTGGCTCCACCTGTATGTTGCTTTTCAGTAGTTAAAGGAAAGCTGAAGCCCTCCATAGGATTCTATATGAAGTCCTACATAGGACAAGACATTAATTTCCTACAAGATGAGGAAAATTGTCTCACAACAGGAAACTTTTGTACCTTTACAAAAGTCACTTTCGTTTCAGACGCCACAGCTTACTGAATGTTCCCCAAGATGACACCACAGAAATTAAATTTCTTTTTAATTCCACTGCAAGTACAGTAATTAGAACATTGAGGCAGAAATACTCTGCTTTCCTTCCTAAGAAAAACACTTTTCATGGCTGTTTTGTATCAATTATTCAAATCAAATAGCACATTAGAAATACCATTAGTGGCATTTAAGAAAGTCTTCTGTAATTAAATTGAGAGAAAAAGCGATATGTTCTATTAGGCGATATGTATTAAAATGGAAACATTTTA
This sequence comes from Xenopus borealis, assembly GCA_024363595.1. NCBI lineage: Eukaryota > Metazoa > Chordata > Amphibia > Anura > Pipidae > Xenopus > Xenopus borealis. The sequence continues at coordinate 12,573,528 of CM044442.1, forward strand.
TTTATTGGCTTTTTTTAATTGTCTTTTCATTAATTTCTTCCTTCTAGGTAGTGCAACAAACAATAATTCTGTGAATATGAAGCTTTTAAGTACTTTGTGCCTTTTCCTGAAGGGGTATTGGTTTGCGTTGGGGAATGTTGTATACCCTTGCTGGCCTTTTTGCAATCAGACAATTACATGTACAAAGATTGCCTAAAGAATACTTGAATGACATCATTTAGCATATGTTATTTATTAATTTTGGGGGGTTTAAGGCATGGCTGTGCATATTAACAGTGAATCATGCTATGCTGCTGTCTGAATCCCCTTTCACTGCCCATAGTATCCCACTACTTTGACCTCAACTGCACTTAATAACTACCCAGAATGGGAATCTGTGGCACCTGGCAGGCATTAACAAATTGATATGTTGACATTTAAATATATTTACCCTCAGGCATCTTAACATTTATATAATATATTTAATTTGGTTTTACCCTTTATCCGTTCTTTAAAAGATTTGCACTACAATTGTTAATTATTTAATCCACAACCATGTCATGGCTACTCTGTGAAGAGAATTAATCTTGGTATAGCACAAAGCAATTCTCTACCTTCATTGCCGGCGAGAAGTTTCTAGCAGTCTTGTTCTAAAAGAACACTTGAATTAATTACAGTATTAAAAAAAGAGAAAGTGAATAGAAACATATCAATCACCCTGAGGAAAAGGCTTGTCAAGTTATGTGGATTTCCCTCTAGTGGGCTCATTTTCATCTGCTTATTAAATATATATAAAGCACTATGATTGAAATTTATAGCAGCATGAAAGCAGAGCAGACAAAACAAGGTCCTGCTTAGAAGACCCACCCTTGCTTTGATTAAAGATGTCCATCTTTTGCCCAAGTCAGTTCTGCCCAAACTACTCTGGATTTTATCCTTAGACCTGTGTTGGTTATTAAATTATTACAATGTGATTAATCTGGCTACAGGTGCAGCTATTGTAATGCAGTCCAACATGTTTATTCATGCGTTGTCCACCCTCAAAGTGTTTAATTTTAACAATTACCCATGACTTATACATAAGATCAGTGATATGTGACAGCAAGGGATGGTGTCATTAGGAAGTTTATTACTACACTTGCTGAAAAAATACATTTTAATTTTAAAAAATATTTTAAATTAACATTTTCTGAACTTGAGTTTTCAAGTTTCTTTCAAAGATTCAAATGAAAAAAAAATGGCAACTTTAACCTGTTCGGTTTTAATGTCAGTGGTAGGTACATTTCAACATTCAAGTTATTTTTTAACTTGAGTTTAAAGCAGTTGAATTAAAAAAAATAGTGATGGGCTTTTCATGGCATTAGAGGTTTTTTTGGTAGGTACACTTCAATATTCAATATACTGTAGTTTATAATTTGAGTTCAGTTTATTAAAAAAAAGTAGTAATGGAATTATTGTGGCATCCAAGTATTTTTTTCTCTGAAAATCAACCTGAGTTTTCAGGATTTTAGATTTTTTATAAATATAGTTGAGTGAAAAAACCTCAGATTCAAATATGAGTAAATTGGCCTTCCTAACAAGCTTGTTCTCCTTTTCAAAAAATAAGCAAGAGGTGATGTTGGATTTTTCTGCACTCAACAAATTATAAATATATTAAGGACATTGAAACATTTTGTTCCTTATGCTACTAGAAATCCCTCCTCTTTTAAACAAAACAAGGGTTGTTTGTCCATATACTGCAATATATTTAAGCTAGCCAACTACATCAAAGTCATCCCAGTTATGGCCAGTCCTATTCTTGACTTGCATCTGATTCGTTAAGAATTCTATTGTTTCATTATAGATTTTACAAAGGGACAAATTTTTACCTGCAACTTATTTACTGCAAAGTAAAACTCCCAAATGTGGTTGCCCTTTTATTGGCCACCAGTGGGATCACCTCACTATAGCTAGAAAGGGTGGGCACTACAACATGGAGCTGGCCAGGGATCCTGTATAAACTATAAGAAACAAGGGAAAGTTGTGCTTACCACTCATTTTTAATAACATTAAATGGGGTGCAATGAAGTTGTGACCCCAAAAATCACATAGGCAAATATAAGAGGTCCTCTGCACTCAACACATTATATATGTATTAAGCACATTGAAACATTTCATTTCAAAAATGAAATACAGACACCCTATACTGAAGCAAATAATTAATGGTTAGCAGAACCTCACATTCCCCATTTAATACCTAATTGTACATAACCCATACTGCAAAAAAAAAAAAACTATAATAAGGAATCATTTGCCAAACACTCTGAAATATGAGCTATATTGTGATATCGACTAAAGCAATACAATCTAAAGAAAGTAGCTCAAAGAAACAATAAGCTGGAGTACTGATATCAAAAGTAGGAGCAAGGGTTTACAGAGTACAAATACAGAACTTTGCTTCACCAAAAATGCACACATTGGCAAAACCATTAACTCCATGAAAAAACAGGATGAAGGTTTAATGACAAATGTAGGACTTGTTCCTTAACTCAAAGCTGTGATGCCAAGTGTAGGACTTTAAGAAGAAACTGTGATGTCACATGTTAGAGTGACCCCTGATATGTGTGATAGAGGTAGTATCCTCATAGCAAAATAAATGTTCCTCATTCTCATCCCAGCAGCAACTTTTCCTCTCCTTCAGATAGCATGGTAGTGTTAGAACATAAAAAATCAATTTTATACCTGTTCTTTCTTCCAAACATATTTGTCCAATTACTGCTATGAGACTAGTTTACTCCCAACAGCTACATTTCCTGCTTCATCTATTCTAATTTCATGAACTGTACAAATAAGAATGCATGACAGCAACAACAGGTAATCACCCAAATTTTGTGCTAAATAATGGTAACTGAATCATCTAAGCAATTTATCTATGTGCATGGATGCATGCGAATAAGTTAGGCACTCACAAAGTCTCATAACAAAATCAATATAAGAAAAGCAGATTCCTGTTCCTGTAATAAAGTTTTTCCATAACTGGCTTGGTCATGGTTTTATTGTGATCTACACTGAATGTTTAAGGCATCAGACACCACATCACTATAGGTGAGCATCTTCGTGTCTCAGTAGTACTGTAGTTATTTTCAACTTTTAAAATCTCCATGTGAACCAAGGTACGATGGAATATTAAGTCTTTAATATTCTGTACAGCCTGTATTCAGTAAACTTTGGGTGTGGTATTTACCCTTTGTCCCAAAATTACAGAATTCAAGAGCACCTGTGCATCTCTTAACTTTGTATATTTCACTTCCATGTAAAGAACTAGGCAACACTTTGTGTTTAATGACAAATGTACAGAGCAGAGTTCTCTGTTAAAAATCTTCAAAGACATAACTTCCAACACAAACCAGGTCAAATGTACAGAATAATGGCAAACCCTTTGACCTCTTTGAAACAGGGACTGGCACTTATACATAAGTCACAGAACATTGCTAAGTACAGGAAAAAACAGGTTTGTAGCTATTGAAGCTCTAGAGTTATTGCACTAACCTCACTGAATCTAACATTTACTCATTAGTTCAGTAGAGCCATTTCTATGGGTACAAATAACTAGCAATTAACAATATTGGCCTCTATTTGTACATATAGACCATGCTCTACTTCTAATTTGTTTTCTGAAAGAATGCCAGCAGCAGATGTATACTCAATATGTTATATTGATAAAAACTTGCTCTGCTCTATGTCTGTCTCAGTCCACCTGTCTCTATCCAATATATATCCATGCCTATCAATACAACCATCTCCAGTAAAACCCTCAGTAATTATCCTGACAGTTCATCTAGTTCCCTAATTTGCATACATTTTGCTGGTTTATATACCTTTTTTTTTTTACTTTGGCTGTGCTTTCATATAATGTTGAAGTTTAACTTGAATTGTATCTATTAATATAGGTATAAAATGCATTCAGTTGCAAATTGCTCAACCACATTTCTCTTTCAGCTTTTATTTTATACTGAATCCCTAATATGTAGAGTGAATGGATGTACATGATAAACCTATGGATTTAGACATTCTGTTTTAAGAGGAGATTGAAACCTTTGTCTCCATTTACTGAAACCTTTATCTCCATTTACTGCAATTCAGTTATTGGTTTGAGCATTTTCACCCTAGATATTCTTGTTATACTGGTTTGTTTATGGATTTTAATTATTAAAATGACCCTCTGTTTATTTCAGATGAGTACGTACAATTTATGTTGATAAACCAGCAAGAAAGCTACAAAGAACTTGACTAAGAGTGTTGGAAACACCTCCCCAATTCTGTACCTTTAAACACCTTTGAATAAGTAGATCATACTATATTTCTACCCTTCTCGGGAGAACAAAGTCACATTACATAACATTAGTAGTATTAAGGTATCGAGTCAAATCTACTAAGCGTATTGGGTTTGCAATGGAAATTGTGTAGAAGGGTTGTAAAGTATAAAAATTATGGAGTTCTGTTTGGAAGGCAAGCACATTGTTTATACTCATATTGAATTTCCAAAACTGAAACCAAGAGATTGTTTTATTAAATGGTTTCTACATTCTTACATTTTTCAGTCGATTCTGATTAGTTAGAAAGATAATACCTATGCTGCCAACATTTATGGTATCTCTTTATTAAAGGTATTCTATCACAGAACATATCAGTTATTGCTAGAGCAGTATGCTGTACTGAAATCTGTTTTTTACAACAGCACACAGATATCTATATATTAATTTTGAAATCTGACATGGGGCTAGACATATTGTTAGTTTCCGAGGTGCCACAGTCATGTGACATATGCTCAGAAAAAATGTATTACTCTTTACAGCTGCACTGCAAGGTAATAGTATAACAGCTCCCTGACACCTGCATTGCTAGAATAGATATGACAATAGCACTGAAAAGTAAAAAAATCCAAGTCTCATAGCAAATTATGAGCCTTTAAAAACATGAAAGTATCCCTTTAAGGGTTTGATAATACTTGAAAAATCGCATAAACTGTATGAATAGTCTCTTTAATGACACTGTTCATTAGGCTATACAGTACCTCCAATGATATGTGGCTTCTTGTATAGGGAATGAAAACACAATAGAACAGTTATGGTAGTAACAAGGAAACTAATGACATAATTAAAGCTTAAAAGACAGACAGTAGCAGCTAAGGCAAGGCCATAACTGTCAATAGACATCTGTCCGGGAACAAACAAAAGAATATGTTTTACATTTTGTTTGCCTTCACTCAGCTTTTATTCTATGATCATTTTCTGAATTTAGTAAATCATAGTCAGTCCAACACTGTTATACACCTCAAGCAAAGAAGCCTGTAATTACTCCGTAGGGTGCAGACCACAGTGAGTACTTAAGATGATAATGATAGGGCTCCATCAGAGCATAAGTGAATAAGGCAGATCTGGCCATTTCACCTTAAGTGTAAGCTGCATGGATGTCATACCCTAAAGAAAATACCATCCTCCCAAAAAATCTTCTGGTTCCACCAACTGTACTGTAGCCAATAAACTTATCAGCAATACGTTCAACATTAGCATGTATAGTTAATGCAGTCTTTTTTTTTTTTTTTTTTTTTTTTTTTTTTTTTTTTTTTTTTTTTAGTTTTTGCAGGAACTGGGAAAACCTTAATTAAACTCAGTTTCTGTAAAACCAAGAATGCCATGAAAGTTATAAAAAGATCCAAATATAAAAAGTATGAATGAAGAAAATGCTTAACAATCAAGTTTTTTGGGCAACTGCTAGTGAAAAGAACCCCAAAAACGTATAATTGTCTGAAAGGCTAAAAAATACAGTAGGTCCAATAGGATCAGCACTACTCCCACTGACTTCTATGGGACCTCAACAAATTTTACTGGGCAAAGTAATGAAAAGTTTATTCTGGGTTTAACACTTAACAAATCTCCAATTTTTAACGTTTTAGAGAATTGTTTTTAAAAAAAACACACATTTTTAGATAAAAGATACAGACAGTGAAAAAAAGCAAAATAATATGAACATATAAATATATATCCTTTATTTAAAAGGAATTAGCCAACTTAGTAAAAGATACCTGTGCTAGTGCAGCCGGAGAGCAAGCTCTGTGTCTCACCTAGAGATGAAGGTCTGGGAAACAATGAAATTCATTTCTTGCTTATAAACACAGATTATACTTATCCATATGTTCATTTGCTTTGCTTCACCTAAATGAGATGATTACCTCCGCAGCTCAGCTGTGTTATTGAGACATTTCAGCGTGAAATTTGTTTTTCCTGACTGAACTTTAAGCAGAATTTCAAGAGCCAAATCTCTAAAGCCAAGTGGGGCTATTAAGAGATAATTACTAATTATGCTAATTTGAGAAGTTGTGCTATTTCTTTCCTTGGTCATTTTATCTGAAACTCTCCTGAGGGAATGGTCTCCATTCAGTATTAATAACCTTTCCCTGCACAGAGCTTGGTGGAGGACAGTGTGTCCTAAAACCTGAGAATATGTTACAGTCGATCAGGAGATGTGACGGTGAATTAGAGAGCTCTTTTCATATAAGGCAACTGTGCCAGACTTAATGACTTTCATTAACTTCTGACTTGCCATACACATTTCATCTCCATTAATGCATTGATAGATGGTTTCTTTAGTGAATCATATTCAGATTGAAATATTTTTCCTTCTCCTAAGAGTGCATAAACCACAATGTATTTTATAGGCCGAATTCCCACTTCTGTGGGTCTCGGAGAACACAGGCAGAACTAAAGCAGTAATATTTTACGGTCTCACTTGCTCTGGGCTCTTATATTAGATAAAGATTTAAGAATCCTGATAACACTGAGATTGCAAAAATGAAATTTTTTATACCTGTAGGTTTTTCTGTGAGTGCATTTAATCTTGCTGCTTAACCTCCCTTGTCATTTCTAAATTCATTCACCTTAGTAGCACATAATAACATTTGATGAAACCCTAACTAACAGTAACATCAAAAAATGTTTATGTTTTATAGTAATTACAATATAATGTAGTGTTGCCCTGCAGTGGAAACTCTACTACAGGTTTTGTAAACAAGCTGCTGTGTAGTAATGAAGGCAACTGAAATAGGGATAAATGGCTCAGGTTAAATAGAGGATAACAGACAAGCTCTGTAAAACACCATTATATTCTACAGAGCTTATATAGTATCTGCTAAATAACCTGAGCCTTTTCCTCTGAATAGCTACACATCTGCTTATGTATATACTACTATATAACAATAGTAGTGCTTCTGAAGCAAACAACCCAGTTTTGCCAGTGCAGATACTTTAAAACACCTATTTTTTGTGTCACTCTTCTTTAGAATTTTGGTGTAGGTCAAATAGTTGGAACCTAACCAAACCATCAATACAACTTGTAGCACAGAAATCAATTGCATATAGTAGCTTGAATCTATCAACCAAAACTTATAGTACCCCATATTTCTGGGAAATTGTTTTGGAAACATATGTAAAGTGAACATGACTCAGGGCCTCCACTGTAGCAAAGGACTGCTTCCTATATTGCTATATTCCTGGAAACAACAAATGTGCAACTCTTCTAGTCAATGGAAATCAGTTGCTTCTGAAGGAATCCCTGAAATATCAATAAAGGTATGAACAAGTCACTGATGACAAATGCAAATTAAACTAAACAGAATATAAACCCAATGGGACCATTTACCATGTTGATAATTACAAAGGGAACTGTGCTCTGCAAATAGGTAAATGATCCAACACAGGGGCAAATAATTTGGCCCTGTGTAGTCAATGGCCATATAATGTTTTTGCAAATGGCACACAAACTAAGCCAAAATTATCACCCTCCCTGCTATCACCTATATGATCAGTGCTCATTTTCATCATCCATGGGCTGTATTGTTTTCAGTTTGTGGTCACTGTATCTGATCCTTGGCCCAAGAGGTAAAAGTTTGGATTAACCTGATTGAATACTCAAGAGTAGATAAAACAAGAATGAAATGACAGGATTTTTATGTCAAAAATCGCAAACTCAATCTTGTGTTTGTATAACTTACATTTTTTATATTTATGCAGTGGGGAAAAAACTTTGGCATCTAAAAGCTGGAGAGTTTATGTACAAGTCAGTATTTTCAAAATTGAATTTTCAAGATCAATTAGAAAATTGTAAATGAAGGTTATAATGATGTTGAACGGCATTCCAGTTCTTTCATTATGTTTTTAAGCAATCAAGTTTTTGAGTTTTTTCATAAATAAGCGTACCCTCCAGATTTTCATTCAAAAATGTAAACATCCTAAAAATAAAATGTCCATACTAGTGCATCTTTACCTGTATGGCTTGCTAAAGTCTTTCATGAATCCCTTATCTTTTTGTGAAACACTCTGTAGAAAGTGTTTTTGACTGTTTTAAGGTGACTTGCCAAACAAATTAATTAAAAAATTATCAATTTGCATAGTTGACATATGAAAATTATTACAATGCCTAAACATTATGGGGAAATATATTCAGTTTTCTTTGCAACCTTACTGTTCTGAGGCTGTGCTCTTATTTTATTGTTGTAATGAAGGCCACATCTTAATATTCTGCCCATAGAATATTGACTTAATATAACACTGGAATGTGTAATGTTTGTAGAAATTATGTGAACCCTTTAAATCAAAAGCCAATGTCATACTTTAATGTATGTAAATGTTCCTGTTTATACTGCATGGGTATATAAAACAGTCAGGGGCAATATCTATTAACAAGAGATACAAACACATTATCTGGCATTGACCACAAAAACTTCAAGCAACAAGTTGAAGGAGAATACTATCAGAAATAACTGTGAACAAATCAGAAATACTGTCCCAGGTTTAACTTTGCTTCAGCCTTTTAGTTAAACAAGTCTGTTATTGAAGCATTTGTCAAAATAAGTAGTGATGGGCGAATCTGACGAGTTTCGCTTTGCCGAAAAATCCATAATTTCCAGAGAAATTCGCGAATGGGCGAAAAATTTGCGGCACGTTTTAGACGCGCGTCGCGTCAACTTCTGCGCATCGTGTCGTTTTCGTCTCGTCGCGTCGTTTTTTTCGTTGCAAATTCGCCCCTGGCGCATAAATTCGCCCATCACTAAAAATAAGTAAATTTTGCTTTTTGAAATATACATTTCCTCATTTTAGCCCTTGGAATAGTTGAAATGATGTTGCTTAGATGTTGCATATTTGGTATTAACCATGTGTTGCTGAGCATAAGTTGCTGCATTTCTCATTGTACCCCTCTAACATAGATAAGGATGATGAAGGACATCAAGGAGCTCAAAACCCACTCACAGCTAGTCTACTGAAATTGGGGGACATCGACCCTAACATGGGCAAGAAAAATCATCTGCCTTTCCTTTTCCCCAGTTAAAAAAGTTAAATGTAAAAAAACAGAAATTCGACCCTCAAAGTTTTTTCAAAGGGCTTTTTTATTCAAATAGGTTCATTTTCAATCTAATAAAAAATCATTAAATTTGATTGAACAATTCAAACGATTGGAACGATTCTCCACAAAATCCTTTGAATTCAGGACAGGTTCTATGAGGTCCCCCATAGGCTAAAATGGCAATTTTTTTTTACATAACCCCATGAACATTTTAGAATTAATTTAAACAAGCTGGATATGAGAATGAATCCACATTTTACATTGTCTCCACCGTTACACACACACAATCACTTTACTCGGCTGAAACATTGTAATTTAGATCCTGTATATTTATGAACTGAACATAAATGATTGTGCATGACAACATTAAGCCCAACAGGAAGAGGAAATGACATGGGCACATAAAAAATAAATGGTTTCCTAAAAGAGCAAATGACAGCATACTTCAGAATTTTGGATTAATCAACATTGATTCAGAATGCCCGGGGGGGGGTGGGGGTGGTGAGCCAGGAACTAGGAACAACAGGATTAGGACAGGGCTAGGAATGAGGGAACAGGAAGAGGAGATTGGGATTATGGGGGTTGTAATCCCTGGGTCATTGGGATGGATAGAGACATGAGGGGTAAAAAGAGGTAGCAAGTGAATGGAGCATTCTTTTTGGTCTCGAATAGCTACAGTCTACTCTCCTCAGAAAAAACTGGGTAAGGGGGAAGTGTTAGCATAATGTTTCAGCAGAAGGAACTACCTGGAAGGGAGTAGTAGTAGTGGTAACAATTGTAGGGTGTAACAGAGGTTTGGCTTGGGGCCAAAGGGATTGAAGGGGCATTAGTTCTGGAGGAAATCCAGGCCTAGGACAGTAGAAGGCCCCTTGGTCTTGGGTACAATTCTTCTGCAGCCTTCAGATGTTAATAAAGTCAATAGTTTAATATTTTATAAATGTTATTGTTCACTCAAAAGTTTTGGTTTATGTTGGTCATTATTTATGTGATTTAATAAATAAAAGTTATGGCCTTTTCATCGACCATTTCACATATGGTTTGTTTGTTAGTTTGTTATTCTCAACTCTAAAGGCGAAACTGCTGCTCCTCTTCACAATGGGCTACAAATACACTTTATTTTCTTGTGCTAAATTTAAGAGCAGCCTCAAGATAAATGAGGCCTGTACTAATTTACTCCATTGACCAATTATTTTTAGTATTAAGGATTTTGCTTAATCTTGAGTTACCATTTGAAGATTTTCCACAAGGCTAGATACATTTGGTTATGCCCCTCAGGGTAAAGATAACATATTTTTAAGGGTCATGAAATGGATCTGAAGAAAATTCTTTGTTTGGCAATGTTTCATATTCAGTATAGGAACAACCGAAGTTAGTAAATCTAAATATTGCTACAAAACAAATCAAATAGAGAGCCGCAGAGTCCAAGTTGAACATAGTATTGCTTATCTGTATGAGAGAGGTCATATTTATCTCTAAAACATATAATTTATCTACGCAGAGACACAAATAAGAACCCCTTGTATTTGTTATTATAAGTTATATGTATGTTTGAGTTACAAACCATTCTATTGGACAACAATGGAAAATATGTTGGTGTGTTATAAAAACAAATTCAATACTATAATAATTTGATTAGATACATTTTTGCCATTAAGTCCAGGATTAGTGATGAGTGAATTTATTAAAAAATTCTGCTGCAAAATTCTGCAAAAATTAGCTACTGAAAATTTCGCCCCAACAAAATTGTCACCAAGACAAAAAGTCACTATAAGAAAACATGTCCATTGACTTAAATGCATTTAGACAAAAAAAAGTTGCAGAGAAGTTATCAAGACAAAATTGGCACTGACACAAATTAGTTGCCATAAGAAAAAACGTGTTTTGCAAATTTTTTTGAGAAATTGAACACAAATACAAATAATCCATGTCTGGGATATCATATTCAGGTGGAAGGTGTTTTTGGGTGATCAAGGGGCAGATTTAGCAAGGGTCGAAGTGAAAATTTGAATTTCGAATTTTCAAATTCAATTTTTTAGTTTTTTTTTTATGGCCAAAGCTGTCAAATTCGACTAGGGAATAGGGAATAGTTAAAACTCAATTCAAGTTCTTTTTAAAAAATTTTAATTAAATTTTTGAATTTTTTCATACAATGACCATTGAAGAACTTAAATTCATCTATTCGCTCATAAAACTGCCGTATTACTGTTTTAGCTTATGGAGGATGTACTGGGATCAATTTGGAGTTGTTTGCAGCCTTCCTGATATAGTTTTTTTGCACAGAAAAAACTTGATGCAAATTTGAAAACATGAATCAAATTCGATTCGAGTTTTTGGTTCCATAGTATTCCTCTTACTTTGAAAAATTATATTTTTTAAATAGGTTTTTATTGGTTGGTATTTTCATGGGAATTTATGCTAGTTTTAAGAAAACTCCCATGAACTCAAAATATGACCCTTCATAAATCTGCCTAAAATTTCATACCATGCAACATCTGTAATACCATTAATACCTGAAGATCTTGCCCCATGTATTTAAAACATTCTAGGTGAAGCACCCCAATGCAACTGAAAAAGGAAAATATATAAAAATATATTTAGGGACAGATTTATCAAGGGTCAAAGTGAAAATTCAAATTTAACAAATTTGAATTTCAAAGTAATTTTTGGGTACAAATAGGCCAAAATATGGTGTGAATTGAAAATCGTTCAAATCTTTCAAATTTGAAAAATTTTAATTTGACCGAAATTGGACCTATTCGATCAATAACGGTCCGTTTTGCAGAAGTATTGCTTAAGAACTGATTTTTGCCATTGAGTCTGAAAAATAGCAGATATAGACATACAGTGGGGGGGGGGGTTGGGGGCAGTTGGAAAACAGGAAACTACCTTATTCTGCAATCCTGAATATCTTGCAGAAATGTATAAATGTTGATGTCAGTAAAATTTATATATCTTCCAATGTCCAGGGAGGGTCCAGACCATGTAAGATATATCTGTGTCCATCCACTTCAGTCTTACTGTAAATGCTTTCTGATGTCTATATAAAGCTTGGTCCAAGAGGTGTGTCTTTGTTGAGTCCTCACATATCATGCTCTGGTGTTACTGCCACAGCTTACCCAGACAAAACTTATGTTGTATTGTTGGACTAAACAAATAAAGTATCTTAGTTATTACTAAAGGATTTCCTTTCTGAAGTTTTGTCTTCCAAAGAGATCATAAAGATAAAGTTAGCAACATTACCAGCAACAACAATAAAAAAATATTATATAAATATAATATATTTATTCTAGACATTGGATATGATTCCAAATGTTATAAAAACATAAGTATAAAATGTAACACAACATACAAAATTGTGATCACATAAACTTTTCAGAGAAATTACCATAGATGTCTGATGACTTTTAAATGTTGCAATGCCTCTCTAGAATGCAAATATGCCATTAAATGGATGTAACACGTAACAATGATTGCATCCTCCCCTCACATTTTATCATGCTGCATCATAAAAAAGATAGAAAATCTGCTTACATTCTCTTTTTTTGCCCAACATCCCATAATCCATGTACACAGGAGCTTATTTCTTTAAATCCCATGTTTTTCAAATCCGCAAAACGACCTCTCCTTCTGGAAAAACACTATTAAAATAATTGTCTGGCATCTATTTGATGAATATGCAACCTAAAAAGCATTAGAAATTAATCCACATTATTAGGGGAAGTAATTAAATCTGCAATATTGGAGAAAGTTTCCGTGGCAAGCTGTTGTACAGGGGAAACATTTTGTGTAATACCATTGCCAAAATGAAAGAAGACAGTCACAGAGAATATGATTAGATGATGCCCTCTTCAAAATCCAGGCAGAAACATATTAAATTTAATCTTATAGTATGTTTTGATTACATAGTTTTTTCTTATGGTCTGTTTGTAGCAAATCGGCTCAAAATCCTTGGATGCTGACAATATCTGTTTTATACCCCTGGCCAATCTCAGCCAAGAGGAATCACACAAAGAAAAATATTGCATGTTTTGCACAGTGCTGTGTATTTGCAAGTGGAAAGAAGGATGAGCAAGTATAAGCTACTGTATATATATATATATGGAAACTCTCTATGAGGTTCTATGGCACTAAGTAATAGCTGTGTATTTTGTTTGTTAAGTTAAGTAGGCTACTAATTAGTATGAAATTTAACTACATGTTGTTGATCTATGCCCTTACTGTACTGTCTCTTTTAAAAAAAAAAATTGAATTATACACTTTGCCACCATAAAGCTGCTGAATTGCTATTTTGCCTGGAATTGCCTGGAAGCCTTATGGACTGTTTTTGAAAGTTTTTGATCGAAAATGCCCTTTAAAAAAATATGATGGTCGTATCTCAATTTTTTTAAATTCAAAATTCGACCCTTAGTAAAACTAAGGGTCGAATTTGGAAATTACAAAACTTTGACCAAATTTTTTTACAGGGGTTTTTCGATCGAATAAAAATCTTTGATGGAATCATTTCCCCCAAAAAGTTTGATTTTCCAAAAATTTCAAAAACAGTCCTTAAAGGTTCCAGGAGGTCTCCCATAGGCTAAAATATCGATTTGGCAGGTTTAAGGTAGCGAAGGGTCAAATTTGATGTTTTTAAAGAGACAGTACTTTGATTTTTGAATGGTCAAGTAAAATTTTTCAATTCGAATTAAATTTTGGCCTATTCAATTGTCAAAGTGCCCAAACGTTACTTCGAAATTCAAATTTTTTTTTATTCATATTTTCACTTCGACCCTTAGTAAATCTGCCCCAAAGACATACAGATGCAGTCACTTTGGATGGTGAGTTAAATGCGTCGTGACTTAACTCATTTATCTCATTTATCCCACTTAGCACAGAATATTGTGTCACAGCATCCCATCCAATTAAAGAGTTCACCATTGAAAAGAATGGAGCTTTGGTATGCTAATGAAAAGGTTAAATGCATTAAATGAGTTAAGATAACTTTAGATAACACAGTTTCTTCAATTAGCCCTGAGTCACGACGCATTTAACTTACAAATCCAAGTGACTCTATCTGTAGGGGCACATTTACTAAGGACTGAAGTGAATTTTCAAATAAAATTCGATTTCAAAGTAATTTTAGGCTACTTCGACTATCGAAAAGCCTAAAATTTGATTTGAATTGAAAAAAATTGAAAATTCAAATATTCAAGTACTGTATCTTTAAAAATGTTGAATTCGACACTTCGCCACCTTAAAGCTGCAGAATTGCCTTTGTAGCTCATGGGGGACCTCCTGGAAGCTTTCCTGAAAATTTTTTGAAGTCCTGTAAAAGAGAATTTTTTATTTTGAAAATCATTCGAATCGAACAATGCGATTAAGCAATTCTAAATCGATCAAAAACAAATTTGATGGTCATATTTTGTTTTTTTTTTCATTCAAAATTTGACCAATAGTAAATCTGCCCCATAGTATCAAAGTGCATTCACATTTCTTTCGGTCACTTACACTTGACTCTCAGCTTTATAGAGTCAAGATGAGTGTGTAATGAGGATATCTAGTGATGGGCGAATCTCCCGCGTTTCGCTTCGCTGAAAAATTGACGAATTTCCAGCGAAATTTGCAAATTGGCGAAAAAATTCGCGAAACGAGTCGCGTGTCGTTTTTGACGCACGTCACGTCAAACACGGCGTGTCGCGTCACGTCAATCGCGTCGCGTCAAAAACGACGCGCGACTCGTTTTTTAGGCGAATTTTTCGGCGACTAATTTTTGCTGGCGTTTCGCGAATTTATTCGCCAGTGGCGAATCGCGGGAATTCGCAGTGAATTCGCCCATCACTAAGGATATCATTTAACCTATAAAAGTCCTGTTGAGGGATGGTATTGTAGATTACTTTACTAAGTAACAAATTTATTTTCTGTGCTACATTCTGAGGTGGAAATATTTGCCATAAATGTTTTCATATTTTCTCTCTACATAACATATTCTTATCATTATGATATGATATCCCTATTTCATTCTCACTTATTTACCAGGTTTTTTTTTCAGTAAATGCAGAAAACATACTCTAGGACAAAGTGATATTTTCATCAGTTTCATCTCAATATCATGATATACATTACAAAGTATGACAAGAATTAGTGTGTTCAAATATAATGCTTAAATAATCATATTTTGGGTATTATTTTTTTCCTGTGCACATTCTACCTTGTTATCTTCATATCTTTAGGCAATAATCCCCAAACAGTGGCTCGTGAACAAGATGTTGCGCACCAAGCCCTTGGCTGTTGCTCTCTATGACCTCAAAAAAACTGTACTGGCTCACCCTTTTGGAATAAATGAAGATACTAAAAGCAAGTTAGGTCGCGTCAAAAAAGACGCACGACTCGTTTTTGGCGGCGAATTTTTTTGGGTGAATTTTTTGGGCAGTTTCGCGAATTTATTCGCCAGCGGCGAATCGCGGGAATTCGCCGCGAATTCGCCCCTGGCGAATAAATTCGCCCATCACTAAAAACTAGGTGTAATGTCAAACAGAGCCTCTTGTAGACTGCCAGTCTACAAGATAAATGATATACTCATTACACACTCATCTTGACTTTATAAAGCTGTATGAGTGACCGAGAGAAATGCGGATGCATTCAAACAAATGTTCTTCAAACAAAACGTACTTACTAAATGACCAAGACTAGCCCTTATTTGACATCTTTGGACTTTTTCATGCTTGTGTTGCTCCCCCAACTCTTTTTAAACTGAAATGTGGCTAATAGGTAAAACAAGTTTGGGGATCCCTGCCTTTAGGTATAGAGCCCTGGTGATACTGTACCTTTTTCAAGTCAGGGTCAAGAGAGTATAAAAAAAGGTCTGTTGTGTATTTTTATAGTGGAATGAATCTATGTTACATTTTATTTAATACAAATTGAAGTCAATGAGTAACTAATCTGGGTACTACCTAGTCAGACCTTGGAAAGGTTTGATGGTAACAAGTGAGCACAAAAAAGGAGCCTCAGCCATGCACATATTTATACTGTGTCCAAGAGTGTATGGAACAAGCACACATCAGAATTTTTTTTTTGATCTGTTTCTTTTCTGGTTTTGACAGTTCCATTTTTCACTGGTCTCCAAGCGCATAGTCCAATAACTAGAAGACAATTCATTTGTGACAAGTGTGTTTTTCATAACTGACTCATTGCAGCCTTCTCTCAACTGCTAAGAAATAGTCCCTGCTGTGTAATATGACACTGAAAGAGTCTTGTAAAAAAAAAGCAGAATCGACATCTTATTGTGATTACATTTCATATTTGAGGAACTGAAAAATGTCACACAACAAGTCATTTATTCGTTATTCACTCTTCCTTGTCTCAGCTCTGATGCTCTTGTCATGGAAGATATGCAGTTACCCTTTCTAGACATTGCAAGCAAAAGAATGAGACATAAACTTACATAGCTTGTGAACCTAGGCGACTCTTTCAATAGATATTCTTTGTAGAAAAATGGAAATGGAAAAAACAAAGGTTACTTGTGGACCTTTAAAAATAGCAGCTTTGGCAGAACATCTTCTGAAGCAGAGCTGTAAGTGACTATTCAATGGTGTGAACGTGCACCTAAGACATTAATGTGATTGTCAACCGTTCTGTCTAGAAAAATAAGTGCTAGAAACTGTTTTTATACTACTTGGTAATCCATATACACATGGATAGATATTCATGGATATTAGTTATACTAATACCAATTTATTATATTACTTGTTTTACATGACACAGTTATTGTACATTTTTTAGATTTTATAACACAGGGATATATTATTCCCTATAAATTTTGTAGTGGTATTCAAAGTGTACTGTATGTGAAGACCTTCTTAGGGGTACATTTACTAAGGATCGAAGTGAATATTCGAATAAAATCGAATTTAAAAAATTTGAATTTTGAAGTAATTTTTGGGCTACCTCAACTATCGAATAGCCCAAAATACGTTTCGAACTGAAAAAAATCGAAAATTCAAATTTTCTAATTTTGACGTACTGGCCCTTTAAAAATCCTTTAAATCCGACCTCCTAAAACCTATCCTAGGAATTCAAAGGATTTTGTGCAAAATCCTTCGAATCGTTGGATTCAAATGATGCGATTGAATGATTCGAACGATTGAATCGAATAATAGGGGGATGGAAGACTTAAATTATGAGGGGAGACTGTCCAGGTTGGGGTTGTTTTCTCTGGAAAAAAGGCGCTTGCGAGGGGACATGATTACACTTTACAAATATATTAGAGGACATTATAGACAACTATCAGGGGACCTTTTTACCCATAAAGAGGATCACCGCACCAGAGGCCACCCCTTCAGACTAGAAGAAAAGGACTTTCATTTGAAGCATCGTAGGTGGTTCTTCACAGTCAGGACGGTGAGGTTGTGGAATGCACTGCCGGGTGATGTTGTGATGCTCATTCTGTTGATGCTTTTAAGAGGGGTTTGGATGATTTTTTGGACAGACATAATATCAAAGGCTATTTGATACTAAACTCTACAGTTAGTATAGCTATGGGCATACAGGTATATGGTTTGTGTTTGAAAGAGTGGAGATGTGTGTGTGTGAATGTACAGTATGCTGGGTTTTTAATTTGGAGGGGTTGAACTTGTAACTATGGCCGTTTTTTAAATATTCGATCGAAAATGACCCCCCCAAAAAATTTGAAGGTCAAATTTTGAATTTTTTTCCACTTCGCAATTCGAGCAGTAGTCGAAATTCATTTGAAGGATTCAAAGTTCGATTGAAAAAAAAAGATTTGAATTCGAATTTTCTAATGTTTTTGAAGACCACTTCGACCAGTGAATTTTGAAAATACGATCGAATTGAATAATTCTAATAAAAATCTGTTTGAATATTCGACTATTCAACAGTCAAATTACTTTGAAATTCGACCATCAAATTTTTTTGGGGGGTCATTTTCGATCCAATAAAAATAGTTCAAATCGTTCGATCACATCGTTTAAATTGTTTGATCACATTGTTTGAATCGAACCATTCAAATGATTTTGCGCAAAATCCTTCGAATTTCTAAGACTTAGAGAATTTTTAAGGACAGGTTCTAGGAGGTCCCTCATAGGCTAAAATGGCTATTCGGCAGCTTTAAGGTGGTGAATACTAAAGTTCAAAGGATTTTAAAGGGCCAGTACTTTAAAAAGATTTTTTCAATTCGAAAAAAATTTACTTTGAAATTTGAATTTTATAATTTGAATTTTATTCAAATATTCACTTCGACCCTCAGTAAATGTGCTGCTGAGGGGATTATTTGCTAATGCTCCAAATTTTGTCATTATTTGTTTAAATACAAATTCGACCAAACTCCCATCCAAAATTTTTTCTTATTTATCAATAAATTAACTTGAAAAATTTGGCTTGGGAAACAACTCAATAAAATTGGGAAAAAACTAGGTTTGTACCAATTTTTTAGATTTGACGTTCGTATTATTGCCCGAAAACCACAAATTCTTTCGATTATCATACAAAACCCACCTCAGATCATGATATCTTCCAATTGTAAAAGGGTCATCTGCATTTGATTTATACATGACCTTGGCAGGTTTGAGATTACGTATTTTCAGATTTTAGCCACCTTGGGGTATAATAAATCTCGAAAAATGTGTTTTTTATTCCACCAAAAAATGTTTCCCCTTGAAAACCCTGATGAGAAAAAGTTGTGTTTCGGTAAATAATCCCCATGCATATTATTTATTAAAGTCCAATTTTTTATGGTCAGAGCTTTAAAGGGAAAAACACAATTTTTTTGGAGGAATGAAATACTAAAATTTTTTGAGATTTATTAAACCCTGAGGCTGCTAAAAGTCTGAATAAAAATATTCCATCTCAAACCTGCTGAGGTCATGTAGACATCAAAGGCAGATGTCCCTTTTACAATTGGAAGATATTATGAGCTGCACTGGGTTTTGTATGATAATCCTAAGAATTTGTCATTTTCGGGGTATAAAGAATTTTCAAGTTAATTCGTGAAAGAATACAAATCGTACAATTTTTTCAGATTTGATGCCCGAAAACCACTAATTCTTAGGATTATCATACAAAACCCAGTGCAGATGTCCCTTTTACAATTGGAACATATTATGAGCTGCACTGGGTTTTGTATGATAATCCTAAGAATTTGTGGTTTTCGGGCATCAAATCTGAAAAAATTGTACGATTTGGATTCTTTCACGATTGTATTGAGTCTTTTCCTGGCCAGATTTTTTCAAGTTAAATTGATAAATACAGTAAAAAGGTGAATGGAAGTTTGGTCAAAGTAGTTTTGAGAAAATAATTAGAATTTTTTCAGATTTAAGTAAATAGCCCTTAGTGTCCAGCCATGAGGATGTAGATAGTTTATAAATTTCATGCAGGGCAGAATGATTCGCATTGTGAATATATTTGCCCTGCGTATTAATGCACCCATTTATACCACGACTTTGGTGTCAGAGAAAATATTCACAAAACAGTTTTGCAAATTGTGGATTTAAAATGCTATCAATGCTTTTTCACACACAACAGCATTGCACAGTGGCTGCACTCACACATTTGTGAGGCCTTTGTGAAAATTTGTTCACAATGTAAAATAAACTGAAACGGGCACAACTGTTTTTTTTAGCATTCTGGAAAAATATAGATAAAAAAATAATTTGCTGGTAAAAATGCAGTGCACAAACTTTATAAATGATCCCCAGTAGGTGAAGGTTGATTTTTGATATTTGTACTGTAGTTCCTCTGCAATGTGAGGAAATCCATTTGAACCACTGTTACCTTTTAATAACCTGTACCTAGTTTCAGAACTTGGGGTAGGCAACAGAGGCACTTGCCTAGAGCTCAATTATTTTTGTATAATGAAGGACAGAGTGCAACTCAATAAAATATGTGTGTTATGCATGTTATATATAGCAACAAAGAATGTTCCTGATGTATTGGTGTCAATGGGCCATTGTTTTCTCATTTACTTCTTCATGTAAAACCAATTTGGTGTAATTTTAGCACAGATTTTTTAACATTTTCTGTAGTCTGCTCATCCCTAGTGTGGTGGGACCATAGTGGTGGGGTTCACAGATTAAAGCACATTTTCCTTGAGTGCTGACATTATAAAACATGCACATTTAGTGAGCAGTGGTGAGCTAAATCTTTAGCAAGTTTTCAGATGAACATGACAAATATAAACTCTAATTGGTAAAAAAAATTGCTTTGCATCATAAATTGTACAAGATAGCTGCCATTATCTCTGAAGATGTATTTATGCTCAATATTAATATTGGAACATCTGCTGACTGTATAGGTGAAAACAACAAAAATGTAAGTATATTCTAGTCAAGTGAAGACACCCACCTCAGACCATTAAAGGGATTCTGTCATGGGAAAAAAAGGTTTTTTTTTCAAAATGCACCAGTTAATATTGCTGCTCCAGCAGAATTCTGCATTGAAATAAATTTCTCAAAAGAGCAAACAGATTTTTAAATATTTCATTTTGAAATCTGACATGGGGCTAGACATACTGTCCATTTCCCAGCTGCCCCAAGTCATGTGACTTGTGCTCTGATAAACTTCAATCACTCTTTACTGCTGCACTGCAAATTGGAGTGATATCACTCCTCCCTTTTCCCCTCCAGCAGCCTAACAACAGAACAATGGGAAGGTAACCAGATAACAGCACCCTAACAAAAGATAACAGCTGCCTGGTAGATTTAAGAACAGCACTCAATAGTAAAAACCGATGTCCAACTGCGTACTATTCAGTTACACTGAGAAGGAAAACAACAGCCTGCCAGAAAGCAGTTCCCTCCTAAAGTGCAGGTACAAGTCACGTGACTTGGGGCAGCTGGGAAATTGACAAAATGTCTAGCCCCATGTCAGATTTCAAAGCTGAATATAAAAAAAAAACTGTTTGTTCTTTTGAGAAATAGATTTCAGTGCAGAAGTCTACTGGAGCAGTACTATTAACTTATGCATTTAAAAAAAAAAAAAACATGTTTTCCCATGACAGGATCCCTTTAAGGACCATGTCACACAGCAGAATCTGCTACCTGAATCTGCAGTCAGAAAGTCAACTACCTGCTGTAGTTTACTTTCCATTCACATGCATTGCAAGTGGCAATTTTTTACCTGCAGGCACTTTGGCGGGTATTTTCAGGTAATCATCATCAGTGCGCCACACCCCTTTTTCTAATGGATATTTGTTGTCTAGAGAATATTTCAAGCCTTTTTTTTCAAGTTGGTATGTGGGCCCAGATTTTTTTTCTCCATGAATAGACAACAACCAAATACTATAGCTAACCAGTAACCACAATGGGTTCCACAAACTGAACAACCATTCAGTCCAGATCATCCTTACTGGATCCTGTTCTGATGCTAACCACTGGTTACATCATATGTAACGATGGAAGCTGAATCCAAGCAGCATAACTGCATTGGCGTTTTTATTCACACTTCTTGAGTCTGGTTTATCATACCCTCAAATTCAATTTTTGAAACCCACAAATTCAAATTAGAGCTTTCAAACTTGAATTTTAGAGATTTGTTTAGTTCTAAAAACCTATAATGTAAAATGTAAAATCTTGCAAATTCATGTAATTTGGCAAGGCAAAGTTTAAGGGGCCTTTACTCAGGGTCGAAAGTGAAAATTCGAATTTAAAAAATTCAAATTTCAAAGTAATTTTTGGCTACTTTGACCTTCGAATAGGTCAAAATTCTATTCAAATTGAAAAAAATTCTAATTGAATCTCAAAATTCGACCATTCGAAAATCAAAGTACTGTCTCTTTAAAAAAATTGTATTTTACACTTCACCACCTTAAACCTGCTGAATTGCTATTTTAGGTCGATGTGAAAATTTGAATAAAATTCAAATGTTTAAAATTCGTATTTGAAAGTAATTTTGGGCTACTTCGACTATCGAATAGCCCAAAATTCAATTTGAATTGAAAAAAATTTGAATTTCGAAGTACTTGCCCTTTAAATCTCCTACGACTTCAACTATATGCCAGCTTAAAGCTGCCGAATTGCCATTTTAGCCTATCGGGGACCTAATAGAAACTGTCCTGAAAATTTTTCAGAATTCAAAGGATTTTGCGGAGAACTGTTCGAAATGTTCTATCGAATTGAACAATTTGAACAACTTTTATTCAATCGAAAATGGACCTATTCGATCGTAATAGGTCAATTTTCGTTTGAAAAAGTCCTTTAAAAATACTTTGAGGGTCGTATTTCAAAGTTTTTTCATTTAGAAAATTCGGCCCTTACTAAATCTGCCCATAAGTGTTTTTTGAGTTTTTTTTTTTTAATTTTCAAAAAAAAATGTAAGAGTTCGCAAACCCATAGAAAATGAGAATACACATGCTTTGAATTTTTAAATTTTGGTTCTATCGAGTTTCTTCAGAAATAAACACACGTTGAATTAAAAAAAAACTCAACAATTCATATGGCAAATTTACAAATTCAGATTTTTTTTGCTACATACAATTTAAAAAATACTATTTAACTGTCAACACTTTGGTCTTGTTGTAAATATTTGAGATCCCTTCTATACAACCTGACCTGACAATGGCTATTGCCATGGCCATTCATATGTAATCAAAAAACCATCTCAGAATCATGAGTTTGTATAACCGTCTGGAACAAGAACTCAGACAGTGGGGATCATTTATCAACACTGGACAAATTTGCCTGTGGGTAGTAACCCATAACAACCAATGAACCCAACCAATGAAGCCCAGTTAGTCTGTTTATCCACCTTGCCACACTGAACATCAAAAAGTTTGATGGATTCTTGTTTTGTCTTAAAACTTATACGCTGAGTTTGTTTTAAACTTATGGTTCTGAATGAGTGAACTTGCTACTTGTTTTCTGTCTTTTACACATCCCTTCCTCCTATTTCATTTTGTAGATTGAAGGCTGGTCCATGACTTACAAGATTTCCATTTTCTGATTAAGAGTTATTATTAAAGGCTTAACTCGGAAGTCTAGTTCTCACCGGTAATGCGACAGGCACCAGCTGATAAGTAAAACATCCGAATTATCTGCAGGGAATTTAAAATGAAAATGAACACTGGCTTGAGAATGATATTGTGCAAATGCTGTTTTATTTAATAATGAAACACTCTTCCAAATGACTTTTGCATTTGATCTACTAAGAAGAAGGATAATGAACTCTTGTGGTTTCACATAACTCTGATTGCTGTTCAAGGAAACACCTAAATGTCTATTTAAATCATCACATCTAGAACATTTTGTGCAAATATAAGCTTTGGTGGAAAGTTAGTGGTTTTTGCTTGTACTTTTCAAGATAATCCGTTAATCAGTGGATACACACTGGAGCATTATATCAGAAGAATGACATTGAATAAGTGATAGAGACAAGGTGATAGTTACTGGATCAGTTCATCAAGAATAATCTTGATTTCAAGAGTAGTGTGTATTGGATTATATATTATGATGATGTGGAAACTGTAATAGACCTATAGACAAAGCTGGAGATGACTTAATATGATTTTGCAGTAAAATTAAGCTTGTAGATTTCAACATCAAAACAGCTGTTGAGACATCCCTCAGTTTAGGCATCCATTGGTATTGGCTGTTTATAGCAATGGGCTAATTTTACCCATTTTGCTTTACACATTTACAACAAAACAGAAAACAATTTGCACATATTTTGTCCAAAGACATTAAAGTCAATGGGTGTCCAAAGAATTTTGACGAGCAACAATTTTTATGCGCAAAAATGTATTCACCAGTGTCAAAACGTGGAAATTTACCACAAATTCACTCCTTGCAAATGTATTTGCCCATCACTAGCTATTTACAATAATCTATATAATAAACCACTTTACTTTTAGAAAGGGCACTATTTGGTCAAGAAGTAAACTAGGAAGTTGAAGGGGTCAAAGTAATGTGCCTTTCTTAAACCTATTGCTTTCTAAATATTTAGAAGGAGTTTCATTTACTGCATTTGAAATGACCTGTACTCAATGCAATTTTCCCTGGATATCAATACTCATTAAAGGAGAGGCTTCCCCAATCAGCAAATCATATTCCTTGGCAGAAATATGTCACAGACATATAGTAATTAGTAAATAAGAGAGGAAGGGAGGAAAAATTAGGGGAGATCCCAGAAACTGAATCTATTATCTAGATTCTGGATTTGGGGTTTACTGGAATACTGAATTTATACCTTAAGTCTGCAAAAAAAACCAAAACATTTAAATATTAAATAAAAACCAATTTGGATTAGTGATCTATTAGTTGGGGTCAAGTACCAGGTACTGTATTATTACAGAGAAAAACATATAAAATGTAATTATTTGCCTAAAATAAAGTCTATTAGAGTTGGACTTGTGATGCAGAACTCTGAATATCCAATGCCTACAAGTGCAGGTATGGGACATGTTATTGAGAATGTTCGGGACCTGTTATCAAGAAAGCCTGGGACCTGATTTTTTTTGGATAATGGATCTTTCTGTAATTTGGATATTTATACATTGTCTGATCATGTAAACATCAACCCAATAAGCTGTTTTTGCCTCAAATAAGGATTAATTATATCTTAGTTTGGATCAAGTACAAGGTAATATTTTATTTTTACAGATTAAAAAGAAATAATGTATCAAAATTTGGATTATTTGTATGTAATGTAGTCTATGGGAGATGACCTTTCTGTAATACTGAGTATTCTGGATAACGGTTTTCAGATTTTCCTATTCCTGTGATATTAAGAGCTATGAAAGATATTATATTTAACTGTGGCATTAATTCAACTGATTACACAGATTACTGCATAGTCAGAGAAAATCACACTGCCGACCATCAGAATTTCTTTGCTAAAACACCCTCATCTGCACTATTGTAGTCTAATGGAAATACTTCTTGCAGAGGGGGGCATGATGAAGAACAGGATGAAGCGGCTGATTGCACTATCATAATTGTCTAAAAACACCCCACTGACTTGAATGGGGCCTTTCAGACAATCTTGAGTGCTTCATTAACAGTTGATTTTTTTGTTAAAAATGTAGCTTTATATGAAGCCTCTGACAAATGCTTTCTTTTCTAATCCGGGCTGTCGTGTGAGAGCTTTCACCACCACTATTGCTTCTTTAGATTGATAGTACTTTGTGATTGCCTATGTATCTCATTTCACTAAATGTTAGTTCAAACAATTTTACTGCTCGCAATTAAATGTTCATTTCTGCATCTCCATAGCCATAAAACCCATACACTAGAACTGTGTTTAAAGAATGTACCATGAACATTCAGCATAATCTGGGGACAGAAAAATGTATTCATTCACATGCCATCTATCATCTTTGTTAATTCTATTAATGTTCAGTTTTAAAGGGATGTTGTGACCACTGTATTGCCCTGCTTTCCAACCCCATACTACTGTATATTTGTCTGTGTTTATGAAACTTAACATATTATACACTAAAAACATCAAGCAGTTCTACAGATGTTAATCTGAGAAGGCTATACTATAACATCCAGGTTCCACACGACAATTTGGGGTCCAGGGTGGTTGTCTCCCTCGATTCCAAAAAAGCATTTGACTCAGTCGAATGGCCATACCTATGGGCAGTACTAGAAAGATTTGGTTTTGTAAAACAGTTTGTCAAATGGATTAAGCTGCTGTATAGCAACCCCACAGCACAGGTGTTAGTAAATGACTTTATAACACAAACCTTCCCTCTGGGCTTCCCCCTGTTGCCTCTCCTGTTTGTCCTAGCAATAGAGCCACTGGCCACACAGTTTCATATGTCCCCTGGACTAACAGGCCTGAAATACGGCCAATTAGAAGAGAGGATATCTCTGTAGGCAGATGATGTACTGCTCTATCTGGCAGATACATACCCCTCTTTGACGGAGGTGCTAAATATTTTCACCCGTTTTACAGTATATGCTGGCCTCCAAATTAATTGGTCAAAGTCAGTGATATTCCCTCTGGACCCTAACCTAGACCCACAACAAGCAACAGACTCACATATCAAATGGGTGACAAGCTTTAAGTACCTGGGGATTAATATACTGTACAATTGGATCTTGACCAATTTATACCCATGAATATATCCCCAATCAATCAAGAATTGGCCACAGTTATGCAAGCCTGGGGTACGCTTCCTCTGACGCTGTGGGGCAGGATCAATATTATTAAAATGGTATACTTACCCAAATACCTGTACCTTTTCCATAATTCCCCGTAATAATATCCAAACAAACCTGTAATGCTATACAAGCCATGATAATACCCTTCTTATGGAACAATAAAGGAGCCAGAATCTCCTCGGCCAAACTAATGGCCTCATACGACAAGGGGGGCCTAGACTTACCCAACTTTTACCTGTACTACATAGCAGGTCAAGTCAGCTATACTAACTGGTGGCTATCCCAGGACCTCAATAACCCAAATGTGATCTTGCAGGCTAGGCTGGTGGGCTCGCTTGAAGCTTTGACTAACAGTATTCTTAGGAAAACAAGGGACTACCCCAAACTACTTCCCTGCATGGCAGCTCCATACGCTGCCTGGCTAGTCACGGTGAAACTAATTAAGATTAATCTCCCTATTATCGCTCCAAAATTACCTTTATGTAGAAACTACCACCTCCAAAAAATTTTAAGTACTTAGGAGATGTAGTAACAAACACAAGGTTCATAGATATGGTCAAATTAAGGGACAAGATTGGGACTCCAGATCTACCCATGTATCGTTACTTACAACTACGACACATTCATAGAACTCAATTTGGAGCGGGCAAACTGGAGTTGGGAGAGCCAGGGCTGCTAATGCAACTAAGAAAAGAGGACCCAACTAAATTGGTCTCCCACATCTATGCCCATCTGCAGTCCACTAACACTCCCCCATTCCAGATGGCCTATAGGCAATGACAGATGGATATGCCCAACCTATGCGACGACCAATGTGAAGAAGTAACAGGCAGGCTGTACCAATTTCTAATAAGCTCAAGGGATAGGCTTTTACAGTATAAATTTTTGATGAGAATATACCTTACCCCCAACAGGCCCCATAAAATGGGGAAAATACCATCCCCAACATGCAAGAGATGTGGGGAAGAGGATGGATCATTTTGACACATGGAATGGACATGTCCTATTGTAGCCAGGTACTGGGAGAAAGTCACTAACTATGTGGAGAACACATTGGCAATACCCTCGCTGAAGGCTCCTGAAATATGCCTATTGGGCCTAATAGATGATATATTGCCTGCTAACAGTACTAGGGTCCTGGTGCGATCCCTACTCTTCTATGCCAAGAAAATAACAATTATGCAATGGATGGCCCCCACTCCCCCTAACAAAACATTATGGCTTGGCTATATTAATAAAATGATCCCGCTTATTAAACTGACATACGAAGCCAGAGCTCAATCGGGCAAGTTTGAAAAGATATGGGGTACGTGGCTGGAGGCCCACTTGTTAATCTAGCCCTGAATGTAATATGTATATGTAACATAATGTATGATGTACGCAAAAGAATTGGTATCAATGTTGCACCCCCCGGAGGTTTGCCCTCAAAACCTTCTTCGATAACCATCGAATGCTTATAGAATAGTTTTAGGCTATCATTTTGCTCTCTATTCGATTTCTCGATGAATTAGTACGATCAGATACCGATCTTTCGATTTCACGAAAAAAAATCGTAAAATTTAAGACTTAGACTTAGTCTCAGAAGCCTATGGGCTTCTACTGCAATTCAGTAGGTTCAATCTGGCGAAGTAGGCAGTCGAATAATTTAAAAATTTTGATTCCTTCAATCATCGAATGATGGAATGATCGACTATCCGATCATTCGATCTATTCGATCTATTCGATAATTCGGTCAGGTGATCTCTGAGGTAGCACACAGACAAAATCACAAAATGGTGGTTCAAGGCAAGAGATGTAAAAGGTCAGTATTTACCTGAATATATATACCAGTTCGGTAAGATTCTGTCACTTAATTCGATATAAACCATCTGTTGCTCAAGTATTCATTTTGGGGGTATAGTTTTCCTTTAATAAAACCCAATAAAACACAGCACTACGAAACAAGTTGGCGCTATAGAAATACATGTTAATAATAAGATTTTTTTGCCTCCAACAAGGATTAATTATAACTTAGTCTGGATCAAGTACAAGCTCCATTGTTTTTTAAAGAGGTATTTATTAGTGATGGGCGAAACGGGCGCGTTTCGCTTCGCCGAAAAATTCGCGAATTTCCAGAGAAATTCGTGAATTTTTCGCCATTTCACGCCATTTCACGAAACGAGTCGCGCGTCAAATTTTTTGTCGGCGAATTTTTCTGGTCGTTTCGCGAATTTATTCGCCAGCGGCGAATCGCGGGAATTCGCCCGAATTCGCCCCTGGCGAATAAATTCGCCCATCACAAGTATTTATCACTTCCTTGGACTAATATGCTTAGATGTTACATAAAGAAGTATAAGTCTCCAAAGGTTTATAATTTTGAGAAGTAGCCCTAATGTGGACTGTTTTGCTTAAATCTGTTTACTGGAGCTGACCACTTTACTCTACTTAATTGAATTTACTCAATATTCATGATATTACCCAGACATGATGATTTGGAAGAGCCTACTATCAATGAGTTGAACAGCACGTTTGCAGGCAACTCATGCTTGAACTTTGCACTCGAAGATAATTTAATGACTGACCTCCTTAGAGGCCTTTCTTTTGAATTTATCATCAGACCTGGAAATATACACTTGGGAGCAGATTTACTAAGGGTCAATTCGAGAGTTAAAAAACCCTTGAATTCGACCATCAAATTTTTATCAAATTTTAACCCTTCGAATTTGATGTTCAAATTCAAAGGGTTTTAACGATATTCGATTAATCGAAAGATTGAATAAAAAAAATTTGATTGATTGATTAAATTGTTCGAACAATTTTAACTATTCGATCAAATTTTTTTTATTCGATCTAAAAAAGCTGGAAAAACCCTCTGGGAACTTCCCATAGGGATATGCAGAAATTAGGTAGGTTTAATCTGGTGAAGTATGGTCATAGTGGCCAAAAAAACTATTTGAAAATTTTAATTCTAATTTTTTTTTTTTAATTCGATCGAATTTCAAATCATTCACACGAATTTAGTAAATCTGCCCCTTACTGTATTTTATGCAAGCATTAAATATAGTATAATACAAAGGTAACCCACCTGTTTATCTGAGCAGCTACAGTACATAAATATGTATGTATGATACTCATATAAAAATGCTCTGCATCTAACCTATCACTGATTATTTTGAGAATTTTCAGCTCTGTTTCTGACAAGTAAAATATTAGGAAACCAATTTCTTCTTGTCAGTTTAAGAGACAATGACCTCTGGAACATATCTTGTCCTTCACGACCGATTCAGGAACAAACATACTATATGGAAAAGTAATGCTAGAAATGGTTTCAGTGAGACCTATTGTTGAGATTTAGTAATATATAAAAACTGGAGAAAGCATCTGAATTTTACAATGTAATATATTAGTTTTCCTCTGTTATTTATGAAACATAGTGACAAAATTATGGAAAATATAGATTTCGCTAAATCATGTCTCTCAGTCGTCAATAGCTCCCCTAAGGTTTTGGGTCATATAGTTAAACACCAGCTGAAAAGCCCTAGGCAAAGAATTTATAAATGAATGTCCTTCCTTTCACAGCCTGTTGACATTACTGTCAGTGCCTAGTGCATCATGTCAATGTGTGTTAGGGATTGCATTGTGGTTGTTCAATTTAGATGGCCTGTGCGCATTAAGCAAATTATAACCTTCTTGACCCCTGCCATGCCTATTTGGATCCAGCATGATATAAGCAAAGCCTCCAACATATTCCACAAATCCTTTCACAAAAAATCACTACTTTTAGTATGCCCAGTTTTTATTAGGTATAACATGCTATTAAATATCTACTGTGTCTACTGTAAGGGCTATGTAGCTGTCCTGAATTTTCATTTCCGTATCTTGTTTAATCCAGAATCTGCTTGCACTGAAAACTTCATTAAAGTAGCAGTACACCATGATTTTAGAATGGACTGCGGTGAGTGTTTTAATAAACTACTGTAGTGAATCCGTGCAAAATCATTGCACTTATCCCTATAAGAGGACAAGCACAGATCCTGTGTCTGTTTGCGGTAAGCTGTTACCTAGCAACCATCTGTTCAGTGCAGCAGGAAGTGACACAGCAGCTAGTGAGTGGCTGGCAGGAAGAGGAAGTCACAGATACTGGCAAAAGAAGAAAGCCTGGCATACAGAACTGCATGGTGCACAGAGAAGGAAACCAGAGAGCTGATGGTGTGCCCAGAGAGCTGAGAGACTACACCAAAAGCATTCATTTGGATCGAGCTTGCACAGGGAAGCCACATACTGTGCCTGGAGAGACAGAGAGTGGGAAAGGAATCCAGACAAGAGATTCCCATCTGAGCATCCAAAGGGGCTGGTAATCGCACTGTATGCCTGAATGTGCTGGATTCCCATGAAGAGAGCTCTAAAGTATCCAAAGAGGATTTGTGAGTATCCTGTTTAAAGGGACAGTACCCTAAAGAAGTGCTTGAAGATAGAGACTTTGCCTTCTTTAGTTAGTAAGACAGCTTGGTGCTAGCAAGTTAGTTAGATAGGCCCTATTGCCACTTTTAAGAGTGCTGCATGTTGTTGGCCAGTTATTTTATATAAGCCGTTATTCAGTTTAAAGTGATATTGACACGTTACTATAAAAAATAGGAATGTGTTGGTATCAGTGAAGAGAGGCTGCACACTAAATATAAGCAGCTGAAAGTCTCCCAAAGCCACCCTCAGCCCAGTGAACCTTATTCATGGCAACCCTCTGACACCATTAAATCATCTTGTTGTGTTCTTTCAGTTATGCTGTGCTGGGGGGCGGTGCAATCCCTCCATAGGCTGGAGTCTGTTTCCGTTTGTAATTAGCCTATGGAGATGATTTAATGGTGTCAGAAGGTCACCGTGAATAAGGTTCACTGGGCTGGGGGCGACTTTGAGAGGCTTTGAGCTGCTTATATTTAGCATGCAGCCTCTCTTCACTTATACCAACATGTTCCTATTTTTATAGGAACTTGTCAGTATCACTTAACCAATACTGTGTGTTATTACTGCATTCCTAGTGGGGCCACCCATAGGTGCATTCCCGGATCCCACTAGGTGGAGTCACTGCGATAGTAAGTACCAGGTACCCAGTCTCTCCCAATACCACTGCAGAATGGCTCAGGTTTGTCCCATGCCATCAGGTAAGCACCACACGTGGAGTGTAACACCGACAAAGGGGTGCTGAAAGGGTTACGCTACTTTTTATTTTGGAAATTCCACAAATGTGTCCTGCAACAACCACAGTAACAGTAACAAGTGTGTCTTCTCTGGACAAGCCCTCTCACAACAGGGACTATACAGTATATATAATATATATATGTATATATATATATATATATATATATATATATATATATATAAATGCTTTAAATAACCACCATCACTGCCATCATTCAGAAGTCTTCTATTTTCAACCTGATATTATTTTAGGAGGGAGGATAACATGGATCCCTTTTGACAATTGTAAAGTTTTGATAAATCAATGATAATAGCCTTTACAATATCTACGGGCCCATTTACTAAATTCTTGATTCGATCGAATTTTAAAAAAAAATTTAATTCAAATTTCTAATATGCAAATCAGGTAACTTCAACCATCGAACTTTAAAAATTCAACTGATTCGAATAATTCGAATTTAATTGTATTCAAATATTCGAATATTCGATGGTCGAAGTACTTCCCCTTTAAAAAAAAAATTGATAGGCCAGTTTGCTAACTTGGACCTACCGAATTGCTTTAAAACCCTATGGGAAGCTCCCATTGGTGTTTTAAAGTTTTTTTTGATCGAATAAAAAAATAGTTTGAATCTTTTGAATGATTTAATTGATCAATCAAATTTTTTATATTGGATCGTTCGATTTGGTCGAATTGCGTTAAAAACTTTCGAATTCAAATGTTTTTGGAATTCGACCACTTCCCCTTTAAATTCAATTTTTTTTTGTAAATCTGCCCCTTATTGTTAAAGCTAAGGCCACCATGCAATATGAGCATTTGACTTAAGCGCTTGTGTCTCCCCTATTCATATCAACACTAAATAAAAAGCATAAGCCCAATCATAGGTCAAAGAGATAGATTAAGAGGAGATAAAATACCCAGGCGCTGTGTTGACTTATGATATTTCATGAAAGAATTTCCCTTGTGGATTAGTTTAGGTTCGATCCCATCAAAGACTCTGCAGTGGGTTGAAGTAGAACATTTTGATATCAATGGGATGGAATATGTAATTTCAAAAAGGAAATTACAAAATAAAAATGTAAATTTGGGCAAAAATGATTACAACAATATCAATCATTCTAAACTTTAATTCTCAAGATTATAAAATACAGTGCAGTAGACTCTCGGTCATGTAGTAAATTATATATGCACAAACTTCACATGTTTTCTAGTGAGGAAAGCTTATGTCATCTGTTTTCTGCTGTTGCACTTGCTACTCATTCATTCTACCTATTCTGCATCACTGACTGTATGGAAAACAAATGGAACTCAACACATATCTTCTACCTAATATTACCAGAATGGGCCAAATGAAATCTTTTCTGCAAGAAAACAAAAAGGGAAACATCCTTTACTTCACAGGAGTGTGCTTGTTAGATCTGTTTTCATGAATCACACATTTGAATTCAAAATTTAAGTTCAGCCATCATAGCTAATGCCCTTGATGCAATCTTAAATTGCTGTCATTACACGGATCACTAGAAATCGGATGGTGGATAAAGGATTAATCGATTTAATTTTATCACCAAATCCAGCCCTGCCTCTTGAGCTGTCAGCAGACAAGATAAGAAGAACACATCTTGAGACTTGACACAAACCTGTCATAGGGAGCAGTTGGGTCTGAAAAAACACAGTTGTGATGAAACAAGCTCATTTATTGCTTTGGCAGAGCTGAAAGATGGAAAAACCAGACTGTTCTTTTTATCTACAGCCTTAGCATAATCTGTTTCAATATTATTGGATTTCCTTCTAAAATAATCTTCCATTCTGTTTCCTCCTAATCTACTCGTTCTCACTATACCAACAGTTAACAACATACAAAATTGCAGTAATATTTATGACATCGCAGGCACTAAAGAATTTTTATGTTCAGCATATATGTGTTTGTTGTTTTGACAAGGAACATTGGCATCTTTTCAAAAAGTTGTAATTTTTTTAGATGGTATATGTTTTTATTTGCTGGGATGTAAATATTTTGGTAAAAGAGTAAAAATCTAATTATTTACCAAAAATGAAAAGAAGGATAAAATATATTGGTTGTCAAAGAGGTTTTTTGATCAAGAGGTTAATTTCTCTTTTTAAAGGTTTTTAATCATAACCATCAAGGATAATGTTTTTCTAGCACTGTAAAACTTTTCTAGTAATTTAAAACTTCTTACTAGCATCCTGCTAAGCCTAATAGGAATAGTAGTTCACAACTTATGTTATTCATCACATAAAAAAGCAAACATGATAGAAAATGCTTTGGGATACCCACCAATCTTACGTTTTTTTTTTGTCTTTTTAGTCTTATCTTTAGCATGACATGACAACTTTGTTTAATAGAATTATATGTTGCAACATTCCTAACACAGTGATTTGGCTTTCTGTCTGCAGGAACAGTGACAAACCATATATCATCTTTGCTCAGAGTTGAGGGTGATGTGGATTGACTGACACAGATCCCTGTGATGAAGCCCAATCATTTTTCCTTTCACAGGAGCATATGCTTACTGTATGTGCACTGAAAAATACAGGCTTGGAAATGCATTTCCAACAGATCTTTTCATGGGTTATCAAATTAAAAATTAGCAGAGAGGGAATCAGAACCCTCTTTATGTAGTGCTCCATGTTTTCAATGTTTCACCTTTTGCATTTTTTTCATCTTCTAAAACTTCTTACTAGCAGCCTGCTGATCATAATGGGAATGGTAGTTAACAACATATGTTTTCTATCACATATAAAAAGCAAACATAATAGAATACCATCTATATAAAACATAATGGCAGAAAATGATTTGGGATACCCAGCAATCTTAATTTTTTAAGTCTTTTCAGTCTTATCTTTAGCAGAATGACAACTTTAGTGTAGTAAAATTATATATTACAACATCCCTAGCACAGTGATTTGGCTTCCTTTCTGCACGAACCATATATCATCTTTGTCTTTCAGACTTGAGTGCGATGTGGCTTGACTGATACAGATCCATGTGATGAAGCCCAATAATTCTTCCTTTCACAGGAGCATATGATTGTGTGCATTGAAAAATACAGCCTTGCCAATGCATTTCCAAAAGATCTTCTGATGTGTTTTTGAATAAAAATTAGCAGAGTGGGAATCAGAACCCTCTTTATATAATGCTCCATGTTTTCTTAAAATAGAATGTCTAAATATATGGCAGATTTTTTCAATGTTTCACCTTCTGCATTTTTTTTCTTAAAATAGGTAGTTTTGCCCCAAATTCACCTTCTTCTGCTTTTCTTTGTCAGCAATAGTTGGTGGTAGGTTGTTTAAATTCGGAAGGGAAAAAAACAGAGAGAGAATGCTCCAAAAATCATCCTATTGTGTCCTAAGCCTCAGGGTAGGGATCTAGATTTTGCAAGCAATAATAAATGAGATCTAAAATAAAATAACTTAAAACTTCTTCCAAAATAATTCTATCTTAATTAGCCCATTCCAAAAAAAAACAAAAAACAATTCACAGTCATCACCCATACTGTACGTTAGTACTGTATGTTCAATGTAAAAGGCCCCTTCTATAAAAAGCATCTATCTTTCATTTTACGTGTGTGAAGACCTAGAGAAGCTCCTCTTGAATCTCAAGAATAATTTCCTTTGTCTTTTAATCAACAGATACAACAATAGGAATCATTAAAAAGTAAAATTCCAGCATTTAATCTTGTCATAAATATATCAGGAGCTGAAAATATGAATGATACCAACTCTCATATAAATTGTTGAAAAATGAATTTATAAATATAACTGCTCTGCCATAATGCTCACGTTTAATTCTTTCTGTAGCTCTAATGCAATTTACTTCAATTCAAACACAAGTTTAAAGAGGAAACTACTGCAGCTCTTAGGCCATCTTTGATTTCAATGAATTTGTGCCATGTCGTAACAAACAATGAACTGTTTCTGTTTGAAGGATCCCCATCTCCTTATAATGAGATTCAGGGTCAGAAATGCTGTCCATTAAATCATCATCAATTTGTTGTTATTCCAGATGCTTGTATTAATTCATTAGTTGACTTTCAGCTGAGATTTTTTTAAAAAAAAACATATTTTCACAAAAGCACATAGGAAAAGACAAGTTCAAGATGGAATCAGCTCTTTATTCAGCAAAATAATGAGCCAGGTAATTAGCATGCCTAGCCCATAGAAGACTGACCAGTTCATTGTCAATCAATTACTTATTTATTTCTACCAGTGTGACAAGCTGATAGCAACTCATGAAAGCACATGGCAACAACCAGATGTAAGGCCACCACCGATCTATGAGAATATATACTACATATATCTGCTCCATAGTATTACACCATTAAGTGCATTTTCAGTTTTGACAAAAAATATACAGAATATTTTCTTGTCTATTTAAATTAAAGTGAAAACGAACACCACTGCACATATCAAAGCACTGTTCTAATCCTTTATAGAAGGGTAGTATTCATTGTGTGCTGCTTGCACTCAGCAAGGTGTAAAAATTGAAAATGCAAATCTTCAGAATCTTGAGATGTATTCATTTTGTAGATGTAAACATTTTTTAGATTGTATATATTTATTTATATATCAATATATATGTATATATATATGATATATAAATCATATATTCATACATATATATATATATTTAATAAATAAAAATATTAAAATACTCAGTAACATGTTGATATGTTTCAATGATTTTGTACCACATTGTATTATATAATGTACATGATAACATGATGAATCTTAATAACATATATTTCACGTTGCAACTTTGAAAAGAGAGCAGAGATTTCCCCCATCTGATTTTATTGATGCTTTGTTTTCTTCAGCTTTTATAATATATATGCTAGAATACATTTTGTGCCACATTTGAGAGTGTCCTGTGTCATCACTATAAAAACAGATCAGGGAACTGAAATACCAATAATATTTATGCTAAAACTCCATTAATCACAATTCTACAATTTCAGGAATACCAGTTTACTGAAGGTAATTGGAATTTCATTTATATTGTGCTTGCAATTTTTTTTTATTTGGGCTGATGATGCCTACTTTTTATTATAGAGTATAATTTTACTATCCAGGGTATGGCACATCTTTCTACACCATGATTAATTTGCAGGTATGGGGAATCAGTCTACATTTCTACTGATAAGGACGTAACATTCAGGCACCTGGTCGGAAGATTGGCACGTCGGATTATAAATAAACACTGCAAGTATGACCATTTATAATGTGCAATTACTGTAAGGTGGGATTATTAAGCATGCAGGGGTTATGCACACTCTCCTGCAAACATATAATTTTCTTGCATTTTCCCCCTTACTTGATTACAGAACAATACCACTATTCATCATCAGAATGTGACCTGAGCCCCCCCCAAATATGGATCATGTAGGCAAGGAACAATAGCCAAGTTTATTAAACATGCATCGATCACAGGCTATGGGCAATTATCATGACTTTAACTCCATATATTTTACAAATCTATTGCTATACATGGGCTGTAAAAAAATATAATTCTGTTAACTCTGAACTGAATTCAAATACCACTTTATCTTTCTGCCTTAGATAGATCTAAATATAGGCCTGTGTGACTATGGCATCAGACTGGTCAAAATCTTCCCAGAATACACCTCATAGTTTTTAATGCTACAAACTTTTGCTTTAAAACTAACTTGCTCATTTATTATCCCGCATGCATTTTTGCACTGGAGTTTTCAATTATAGCTCATGAAGTATATTAATAGCTTCCATAAAATAATTGCTGTCCATAATTTATTTGTCCCGGAGTAGGAAAAGTATGCTGTTCATTAACAATTCTGCTTGCAGAATAATATTCAAACCACAAGGCAATCATAATTAGGATGAAATTAATTTTTTTTCGGTCTGGCAATATATTACACGCTCAGGAGCTATAAGACTGAAAGCACTAAAAATACATATCAATGTTTTGGATGGACCAAACCTTACAGTATATATAAGAACTGTGCAGACAGCCTTTGGTTTCGAAACAATGGTTGTTTGTAGGTAACTACTGTACAAACTACAACTTGCTTACATACCGTTGCCCATAAAATTTAGATTTGATACCTTTTTGCTTTCAACAAAACATTAAAAAGTCAAGGTAACCTTGAGATAAAAATGAAGGGTAATAATGGGATAAAAATGATAGGGCACCCACTCATAATTTAACAGTAGTGATTAATGTATTCTGTAAGGTCAATCTGAATAATTATGATATTTATGGTGTAAATAGTATGCTTTCTGTGTTTTTCCCTCTTCTAATTCAAATCTGTCTCGCTCAGTCCCTCAAAGCAAGTGAGTATACCTTGTTTTCACTGCCTGGCTATTGTTGGCTTGGTAACAAACAGCACAACTTATAACTAAATTATTAACCATTTTAATCATATTGGCTCAGAACGGAGTTAGTAACAAGTTTACTGTAATTGAGGTGGGATTCATTAACAAGGTCACTCAGAGCAGTAAGCAGTAATAGACTGATGGAGACGTTAAACCTTGTAACTTTGTTTAGAGGCCACTTTACTGGTAAACTATTCCTTAAACTGGGCTGAAGGAGTCACTCGTACTCTCCCAGGTCAGACAGATAT
Organism: Xenopus borealis; assembly: GCA_024363595.1. NCBI lineage: Eukaryota > Metazoa > Chordata > Amphibia > Anura > Pipidae > Xenopus > Xenopus borealis. The sequence continues at coordinate 12,611,762 of CM044442.1, forward strand.
AAAGGCATTTAGTAAACTCACGCATCAATAATGTTTCCCCGGTTAACAAGGCAGCCCCACGTTTAATCTCCGAATCAAGCAATGAAGCAAAATGAAGCAAATGCCTAGATTTCTTAACAATATATGCAGCCTAAACAAATGAGCACAACAGTAACAACAAAAAAAACTTTGGAATTCTACTGGAACTAGAAGTTAGGGATGAAACAGAAACTTTTTTGTCAACTCAACTCATCCCCTTAAAACCAGGGGCATGAATAATTTGCATAACACATGGCTAATTAGCAACAAATTTGGCTACATGCTGCAGACTGTGGTTACTTCTATGCAGCCATGCATCATTCATTGAAATGCAGAAAATGTTATATGACTTTGTATTATAAAGGGGTTAGGTGACAACCTTAAAGTGGAGACAACTAGATTTTTATTATTTTACAACTGTCATGCTCATCAGTTTTTCTGGAGGATGATGGGTGTTTTTAACAACCCAAATCCTGCTCCAAAACTCTGTTTTAGCATGCCGTATATACTATTTAATCTGTATCTGGTTCATTGTAGGAACCCTGATTTTGACCTGTTTTTTACCAGTTGCTTCTCGGCTATTAATTGTACAGTCAGAATGAAAGGAACTTATTTGAAATTAACTCTGTGCCGCCCAGTTTTTTGTTGTGTTTAGATGTAGCCCAGATATTGTGCTAGAAGCCGCAACGTGCCAGATCTGAGCTACACTGACTTGTATATACAGGCAGCATAATATAAGCAGTGGGGGTACGGCTGCTCTACTTCTACTGTTATTAGAGACTGGCAGGGATCATATGCTAATGTCTCTCTGTCAGGATGAAAGGAAGCTACAGACATACTAAGCAGTGCCATTAAAATACAACGATCCTCATTAAGAGCAAAAGGAGACAGATGTAAGCACAATGAGCCTTTCTCATCACTCGTGCACAGAGTGCATCCCATGCCTGGCACAGACAACTCTACCCTCACCCTGCAAAGTGCTAACCACGAGCAGCGATTTCATTAAAACCAACAAAAAGCACTAGAAGGATACCCCTCCTTACCTTTTCTCTTTGATCTCCTCCTTCTTATTTTGGACTTGAATTTGAGTTGACTACTTGGACACCCAGAATTCCTGCTGCTCGCCAGAACTGATGCCATTTGCGCAGTTGAACAGACAAGAGCCCAGAGTGTGGAGAAGGTTGACCAACCAAACTGCCTCTGTTAATGTGCTTCCCTTTTGCCTGCTGCCTTGTGCACAATCAGGAGCTGCTAATTTATCCTGCAGGATTGGGTGCTGCTGCTACACACACCGTCACTTTCTATTAGATGGGTTAAGTGCCTTTTATCTTCTTTGGCATGCTTGGGAAATCTGCCTATAGTGAGAAGTGTGGGGAGGTAAACGCTGCTGGAGCTCCTCTCGCTGAAAGCTGCTTCTCTCACTTAGTCAGGCTGCAATTGCTCTGTCTGGACTTTTTGCACCTCTCTAGTCGTTTGGCACAAGGCACTTTAAAGGCAGTCATGCAGGGAGCCTGACTATTTGCTGTAGCAAAGTCTAATTAGATCCAATCAGAACTGTCGCTTGGCTCTGACATCAGCACCCTCTGTGCTGTGTATTCCCCCCCCCCCCCACCTCACCCGTCAGCCTGCAAATTCAGCTCCCATTTGGGCTCAGGACATGATTGGAAGGAAGGGAGAGCAGAGCTGCAGGGGAATGGGAACCACTTTATTCAGAAGGATCTTGCCTAATGGAGGAACTTTAAAAAATAAGGATTTATTAGCGTAGTTCATTGTATTATACATTGAACATCATGCTTGTGGACCCTGCCAGCAAGGTATTGTCAAGCCAAGTAGTTTTCAGTTATCAGCTCTCCAAGTTGCATTTCATATTTGTACGGCATTTTGGAACACTGATCACAGCAAGTCCTTCTAGGAGATAACATTCAGCAGCCATTGAAAAAAAAGCGAGAAGGAATTTAATATCAAAATGTTTTCCGGATTTTTTTTGGAATTCACATAAATATTAGGTATCCAACTTCACCCTATTTTGGTGACCCATTCTTGGGTCTAAGCCTACAGGTAAATAACCCATGGTACTCACATGAACCCATGAAAAGAAACACAACCTACTGAATATATTTTTTTTAAATGAATACATGTATTGGATCTGTTACCCAGAAATCCGTTATCCATAAATTGGAAAGGCCATCTCCCATAGACTCCATTTTATTTAAGTAATCCAAATTTCTAAAAATGATTTCCTTTTTCTCTGTAATAATAAAAAGTACCTTCTACTTTATCCAAACTAAGATATAATTAATCCTTATTGGAAGTAAAAACCAGCCTATTGGGTTTATTTAATGTTTACATGATTTTCAAGTAGGCTTAAGGTATGAAGATCCAAATTATGGAAAGATGCATTATCTGGATAAACCCAAGTCCTAAGCATTCTGGATAACAGGTCACATACTTGTAACAGTAACTCTTTGACGCATATTAAAAAGTCTCATACAAACCCCCATTCAAACTTTTGTCTTTTATCCTTTTTTAAATATATCTCCTGATACTGTACCGTGATTTCTTCACAGGGAAGTAGAGGAAATTATTCACTCCTTTTGTATTGTACCAGAAACACACACCTTCATATTGAAGGTACAGAACAGACAATATCGCAAAATGGAAATTGGAGTTTAATAGAAGACTAACAAGATATTTAATTTAAGCAGTGCAATGACATAACATTGCCTTCAAAATATTTATTGGTGCCTTACAATTGAAACTATATTTGGATATTGGTACAGGTATGGGGCCTGTTATCCAGAATACTCAGAACAATCATTAACATCATTAACAAGCTGTGTTTAACAGGACAGGTAATACTCTTTATTATCATCTAAAATGATGTGTTCATTATTCCAAATTAAACAGCATATATGTCCCCTATCTCATCTATGCTGACATAGAAAATACTTGAACATATTTTTAATATGTGACATTTGCTATTGCATGAAATAGCAGTGATCACTTTTGTTGACATTTAAACTATGAACGGGAATCTAACTGTAATTAGTTTTGCATACTGTATGTGTGGCTGGATATTTTTTGTCCAAATTCAGGTGTGGCAATTCTACTCTCCAATGATACACTGAGTGGACAACATCTCTTACAGAGACCTGCTAAGTTCATGTAGAAGTCAATTGCAGATGTCCTGATGATATCCTGATTTGCACTTGGTCTACGAAAAAGTTGAGATATTCGGGATGTCACATCCGGAAAAGTTGTGGATTTTGATTTTTTTATGATCTTATCGAGACTTTTCATGTGCAATCATTTTTGTGCAAAATGTAATGATAAATATGGGAAAAAGTCCATGTGGATTTGGTCGGAGTGGCTTTCCAAAAATAGAGAGATTAGTTTGGATTTTGATAAACAACCCCCTTAATGTTATCCACTGCAAAACTGCCTACAGTTTCTGAAATATTCTTGAAACTGTAAAAAAAATAGCAAAATGCATTTTGGAAAAAAAGATTGTCATTTCACAAATAGATTTCCACCAAACATTGGAGTCAATTAGGGGAATGTAATATGTTTCATTATTATAAAACACATTTGGAAACACCTTTTCAAGACTTCCTCGCAATTTTTGAGAACATGTGGCTAGTGATGGGCGAATTTATTTGCGAGGCGAATTCGGGCCAATTCCTGTGATTCGCAAAACGCAAGCGAAAATTCGCCTGCCGAAAATTCACTGGCGTAAAAAAAAAGCCTCATTGGCTTCTTTCCACCCTGTTTTCTCCTGTTAAACCCTCAGTGGGATTAGTGTTGTGTGAGCCGTTTGTGGCTCACACAATGATCTGCAAGGTCCTTCTTCCATGGAACCACCAGTAAGGCTGACTATTCAATTGGTGCTCCATTTTCCACAAAAAAAAAATACCATACCTGTAGTGATGGGCGAATCTACCTTATTGCGCTTCACCGAAAAATTTGCAAAATTCCACATTTTTGACGCGCGTCACGTCAACTTTGACGCGTTGCGTCGTTTTCGTCGCGTCGCATCAGAAACGACACGCAACTTGGGAATTCGTCACGAATAAATTTGCCCATCACTACATACCTGTAGCTGCAAGATTTGTTTTTTTCAAAGGCTAGGAAACTGTTACAAACAGACCATAAAGACCAAAAATAAAGATATGAATATGGTGTCACAACAATTTACACTTTTACAATTAACAATTTGAGATGAGATTCATGGTACCACTGCAAAAAGGATAATCATTTTACACCTCTGTGAGTTGTTGGATTCAACATCTAATGAATCATTGTGATTGAATGGTGGTGATTAGTGATGGGCGAATCTCGGGAGATTCGCTTCGATGAAAAATTCGCGAATTTCCAGAGAAATTCGCAAATTGGTGAAAAATTCGCGAAACGAGTCGCGGGACGCTTTTGACATGTGTCACGTCAACTTTGGCGTGTCGCATCGTTTCCGACGTGCATCACGTTTTCGCCGCGCATCGCGTTTTCGGCGCGCGTCGCTTCGTTTTCGTCGCGCGTCGCATCAAAAACGACACGCGACTCGTTTCTCTGGCGAATTTTCGCAAAGCAAAATTTCGCTGGCGATTTGCGAATTTATTCGCCAGCGGCGAACCGTGGGAACTCTCCGCGAATTCGCCCCTGGCGAATAAATTCGCCCATCACTAGTGGTGACTGAGTTACCCTTAAGGGTTTAACATATCAAGGAATTACCTACCACTTTGTGAAGTGGTGGTGATGAAATAGAACTGGTTCCAGGGTTGTGGTGTGATAAATCTCACATTAAAATTCAAATTCAAGTTGGTGGTTTTAAATTTCAAAATTGTGAGTTGTACCACAAAAAAATTGAAAATTCGAACTTACTATTCAAACCATATCTGCCCCTTAAAGTATAGAGATCCAAATTACGGAAAAAAAAACCCAGCATTCCGGATATCTGGTCCTATACCTTTAGTCTGCATCATGAACTGGATGTATAAAAACCTTTGCAGGCACAATAAATGCTCAGTATATGACAACTGCTCTGTATTTGCAAATTTACACAATCATGAAGAGTGCGGCACTGTTCCTAAAGGGTTATTTGTATGTGTGAATTCTATATGCAGAAATAATTCTACATACGCAATCTGATTCTCTGTTGGCTCCAATCCTACTGATGGGTTTTCTACCTGTCTAATGAAATTAACCAAACAATTCTAAAAAGTAATAGCCTGTGTTGATAAATGCAAGTTATTCCTAAAGCATAAACTCTTTGTTATTTAACCATTAATCTTGGGTGCATTGTGCAGTTCTATTAAACTCAAATTCTGTCTTGGGATGAAATCCTTGCAAGTGGCAGCCCTGGAATAACTGGTTTATTACATCCCACACAATCTCAACCAGAAGAGAAAATCCTTTTTATGAGTAGCTGCACTGTTTGTTGTGCACACCAAGAGCCAAGAGATTTGAAGCTTCCTTTGTGCATGGAGCGAAATAAACCTAGAGTAAAGACCAATGGATTTGTAAGCAAAGGCACATTGCTATCCTGCACTACTATTACAGAATACATTTAAAATACATGTTTGTTTTATATGAAAGCTTGTGCTGCACTCATACACATATGAGAGAGATTCTTGACATTATAAAAGCCCAGGCTATTTGATATTCCTGGTGTGGTGTTATACTCTGTGAGAAAGCAGGAATGGGAGAAAATAAATATCTATTTATCTATCAATCTCTCTGTCTATCTATCTATCTATCTATCTATCTATCTATCTATCGATCTATCTATGTGTCTAAGTAAAAGCAATATCTCTATATTGCTAAATATCTATCAACTATTAATTTAACTGACTGTCTGTGCCTATCTATCTATCTATCTATCTATTCAAGGATATAGATATATCCTTGAACTGTTTGCAAAGTGTTTTCACTTTGAAAAAGGCTGGTGTTCCAGAGAAACGTCAGTTTCATTTGTGCCCATATTAAAATTTTGTATTTTTCTTCGTAAGACCTGAGAGGGCCTCTCTTTTGTCCAGATCTTATTCAAATCATCTTGAGATGTGCACCCAGGCACCTAGCTACTTGAATGTTTCATGAATGCTGATATTCTTTCAACAGACTATATATCTATCTATCTATAGTGATGGACGAATTCCCGCGATTCAACGTAGGCGAATAAATTTGCGAAACGCTGGTGAAATTTTGATGCAATGGCCAACGGGCGCTGGCGTCAAAAATGGACGCCCATGTAAAAAACGAGATGCAGAGGCGTTACGCTAATTTTTTCGGCGTTTTGCGAATTTCTCTTGAAATTCTCAAAAAATTTGACGATCCGCCGCTAATTCGCCCATCACTATTTATCATATCTATCATCAGTCTGTAGTATCTATAATCTATCTGTCTATCTCTATCTATCTATAAACTATCTATCTATGTTATCTATCTAAAACCATAAAAATGTGGGGGGAAATATGTAGAAAGCAGGAACTGGAATAAGTATCACATTTAGCTTTGGCAAAAATTTTTAGAAATGGTGAATTTTTGTTGGAATTTTGCAAAATACAAAGTCAATCTGCATTTTTCAGTTTTTTCCCAAGTGCAAAAAAAAACTCCAAGGCATGGAGAAAAATGTATGCCATTGGAGTCCCCCCATTTGTTATCCTGCATTATTTGCGGAGTGAAAACATTTTCCCAGTCATTCAATTGTGCTTTGTGATTGGCTTTTAGAGATCATAAAAGAAGTCAATGATGACCATGACTACCAGGGACCAAGTATGGCTAGACTGAATGGAATGGTAGCACCCACTTACTGTACATATCAGTGGTGTTGAGATCAAGCTTGAACATGTCAGTGTTGCCCTAAATATATTGAATATATATATATGCATATGAATATGTATATATATATATATATATATATATATATATATGACATTCTTGGAAATATCCCAGGATAAATTATACAGAATTTTCTATATTATCTGTGACTTCATTAAAGCTTACCAAGATAATGAGGTCCACAAGAGTTGAATTCAAATGTCTACAAACTACTATTCTAAGGATTTAAAGACTGGTGGATCTTTCCTTTTTTCTATGAATTTACTTATTTTTTTAACTGAGAATTGATTACATTATTTGCTTTTTAGTCTTCTTTAGCTTAAGTTTGCTACGCTGGAAGAATTCAAAGCTGGTAAACAGATATACCTTTTATTTATGGAGGTCCCACCTCATACCTCAGCTTTCGGTGAGTGGAACCTTACCCTAATAATAGACCATAACTACTAATAAAATATGTGGGCAATATTCATATCCAGCTATAGTTATTTATCAGTCCCACCTTGCTGAGCATTATTTAGAGGTTTCAAGGTTTCAAAGTTCACCACCGTTGGAAAACAACACAACCTAATGAGAAATAGTAGTGCAAATTATATTTAAGTTAAAGAAAAGTCTTTTAATATTTTACATTTATATTCTTTTTAGGTTGCATTATTATGAGTATGAGTTGCTTGTTCTTAGTGGTCCTCAGGAAGGCAGGATGGTTTCATGGCTCACTGTACATAATTGCAATGCAGTCTTTCTAAGTTAACTTTGTCTTCGTCTGCTAGGGTTTACCTGGTCCTGTATTTGAATACTTATATTTGAATATTAATCCTGGTCTTTTACTAAAATGCTTTTTATTTAAGGTTTTGTGGGGGTCAATATACACTTAAAACCATATGGAGGTGTCCTCTACTCCCCAGGCTGTCTGGCCCCCATGTGCTATTCTTGCCTTCTGGGGATGACATCAGGTCATTGGTGGAGGGAAGGAAGATCTAATCAGATGGAACAACAGCACAGGGGATACTGGAAGAGACAAATGCTTTGAAGGGCCCCATTTGCCATCTTTAAACAAGGTGGCCCAAGGAGGTATAACGGGAAAACCCTACTGGACAAAAATAAATGACTGATGGGAAGGAAAGGAGAAACCACTGCATGGGGAGATAGATCATGTGCCAACCAAGCTGCACAACACCCAACAGTTTACTGAGTTACTATAAGTGCCAGCCTTCCTGCAATTTCCAGTAAGATGACCCTTAAGAGTACTTTGGAGAGTAATTTAGAGGATATTGGCATACTGTATTACCTCACCATGAGTACGGCAGGTGTTGTGCGTGTACCTAATACACAGGAGCAGCTGTTAAGTCATGTAAAAAGACTAAACTTTACTTTTAATTTCACCCTAAATAATTATGTATTGATGTATTATTGCTAAGGCTTCTTTTTCTGTATTGAAAATGTATTATTGTAGCTGTACCTGTTCCTAGTTATTCCTTGTGGGTCATAGCTAGGTTTATTTAGAAGAATCCCTTAGGTGAAGGGTACCAGTTTTAGAGCCTCTCCCAAATATACCATCTGACTCCATTTTACATAAGTTTTTCAACACTTTGATGCCTAATATAACGATCTGTTTACCTTGGATCCCGGAAGAAGGTAGTTGATCCAGAAGAACTGATGGTAACAGGAACCTCTCTACGGCTCCGGTATTCACCAACGCCCTTTTGGTACCCTGGGCTTTCTGCTGAGGAGGTGGTAGAGAATTCAGGCGAGTTACCAGGAGCGAGGTATCAAGGGATCAGGCAAGGTGTAGTCAAGTGCAGGCAAAGGTCGGTTCCAGAAGACAGGTTTCAGAGAAGAGAAGTACCAAGGGATCAGGCTAAGGCATAGTCAAATGCAGGTAGAGGTCAGTTTCAGGCGGGGAAGGTTCAGAGGTCAGGAAAACAGGCAGAGGGTCAAAAACCAGGAAACTCGGACAACCAGGGCTTTAGAAGGAACAGTAGGAACTGAAGCCAGCTTGGGCAAAGTGAGGAGGAAGAGGAAGGTATTTAAGGGAACAGGAACCAATCAGGAGCAGGCGCCCAAATTAGAGGTCATTGGGTCATTTTGGTGGAGTGTCCATTCTGGTGCGGGCGTCCGATTTGACGTGCGCAGGCACTTCGACGCCGGCCCTAAGTTGACGCGCCCGTGCTTATGTGCCGATGTTACACCTAATTATCAACATTTGAATTTGTGTAATGTTATAGGTCTGTCCCACTTTAAATAACAATTTAGAAAACATGAATTATTATTAAAAAAAATCCAAAATGTAATCAAACAAAACCATAGAAATAAATTAATACTTTGAATTTGTATTTCATTCATTTTTTTTAATAGGTCGACAAAGTCAAAAACATTTTGAAACACCCTAAATTCTTCAATTGAATATATAGTTTACATTTTTCTGGGACATATTGACTAATGACTCCTTTTCACTTAGGGGCAGATTTACTAAGGGTCGAAGTAAAAATTCGAAGTAATTAAAAAAATAGAATTTCGAAGAAATTTTTGGGTACTTCGACTATCGAATAGGCCAAAATTCAAAGTACTGTCTCTTTCAAAAATTCAAATTCGAGCCTTCGCCACCTTAAACCTGCGGAATTGCTATTTTAGCCAATGGGGGAACTTCTGGAAACTTTAAGGACTGCTTTTGAAAATCAAAATTTTTCAGGGGAATTCAATTCAATTGAAAATGAACCTATTCAACTGAAAATGGTCTATTTTTAATCAAAAGACCCCTTTAAAAAATTTGATGGTTGAATTTTATAGTTTTTTCACTTCGAAATTCGACCCTTAGTAAATCTGCCCCTAAATAAATATTGAATATTTGTGATATTAAACCATTATTCAAATTAATTTTTTATATGAAAAATATCTGAATTGTATAAAAAATACAAATGTTGATAAATAACTAATGATAACTTATCTGTCCCATTATGTTTCCCTAAAAATTGGGACTGCTGAAAAATTAGCAAAATGCATTAAAGTTCGCACTTGACTTTTTTTCCCAGTCCAAATGCATTAAAGTCAATTGCCATTTTTTCTTGTGGTGACTTTTTTGTTTCAATGACTTTTTGTCCAAATGCATCAAACTCAATGGCTGTTTTTTCTCAAGTTTTTTTCTCACTTTTTTGTCTTTTGTGGCTTTTTTGTCTGTAGTTTCACAAGGGTGTAGTTGCAGAGGGTGAAATGCAGAATTTCACAGTGAATCCACTCCTGGTAAAAAAATGCTCATCACTATAAATTACCCCCTGGGTGCAATTTCTATTTATTATTTGACACCCACTATAGCATAAAGAAAGTCAGTTCAGTGTTAGCCCCTTAGCACCTCCAAATATCCAATTAGAAATTGTTAAGCAACACAGATATTACCTGAAAAGTATAAAAAAGTATTTTAGAAACTTGAATGAGTTTGATGTTAATATGTTCATAGAAGATTGAGACAAACATGTGTAATAGTTTATTATACAACTGCTTTTAAATGATTGCTTACCTGAATTCTGACAATATGACCTCAAATTATAACCTATTGACGTTTTAAGTGCTAAAGAAAACAAGAATTTACCCTTTACCTGCTCTTTGTTTCAAAAGTCATGTTGATTTACTAAAATTATGATTTTTTTATTCTCTAAAGCAGTGGTCCTCAAACTTGGGGGACCTCACCAGCTTTTACTTGGCACAGTTTTGTATTAGAGGTTTTTATGGTTTTTACACAATAAATCTTGTATTTTGAGAGTTTTAGAGAAAAAACATGAATCTTTAGAGCAGTGGTCCTCAAACTTGGCCCTCCAGTTGTTAAGGAACTACAAGTCCCAAAACTGTGCCAAGTAAAAGCTGGTGAGGTCCCATAGAAGTCATTGGGAGTTGATCTGATCCTATTGGACCAGTTTTAATCATGTAACGGTTGGCACCCTAAATCTAGAACCGATGCCAAGCACCCTGGTCTAGGCTTGTGCTTGTCACCCCCAAAGAAGAGGAGATTTGTTGATAGGGTTACTAATCTCCCAGAATATGCCCATGTGCCCTGACCCTTAGAGGTTTTTTATTTTTTTGCTAGTAATTGTCCAAAAAAACTAGAATTTTTATAGGTTTTATAGGTTTTTTTATAGGTCACATTGTTAAGCATTTTTTTTCCATTTGTAATTTTTATATTCAGATCTTTTTATGACTTTCGTGACATTTTTTGTTTTAGAGGAATAGAGTTAGTTGTATATTTTCAAAAACCTCTAAAACCACCTAAATTTGATCTTTAATAAATAGGTCTTCAAATAGCCTCCAAATAATCATGATGTAACTGTCTGATTAAGTTTGTTATTATGTTATTTTCATTTTGGCAGCTAACGTTTGAGTCCAAAGCGATTAAGATGTTAACAAAGGTTTAACTGAAGAACACCCAAGAAAAGCAATTTTGTGAGTTAGCATAGTGGTAGCAAATTTTCACATTTTCACATATAATGACCCAGTCAGAACAGAAATGAAGCTGTACAGCAAAGCAGGGCATTTTGCAACCAGAAATAAGTGATAAGAAGTATTATGGCTAAAAGCTTTGCAAAGGATCAATTTATGAACAATCAAACATTTCTGAAGCTGACTCACTGAAAGCCATCACATACTTCATTTTGTATTTTCTGATATAATTACAGCACAAAAATAAAAACTTAGAACATACAAAATGGCATTTTTGGTTGGTGTTCAGTCAAAGCAAATTGGCCTTCCTTGCTCAAGGTACAGCAGAGGCTGCAAATGTCCCAAGTGTATTGCACTGTGAAGATAGTGGAGATGTTGATGAAAAGTCTCTTTACTTGCCTTGTGCCAGATGTAATAAACTGGTTAGTCAGATTTTTCACATCTGACCTGCCTGACTGAGCAGGTGAACCTTTTGAAGGAAGGAAAAATAGAAAAGGTGAGATGAGATGAGATCAGAGCTTAAAATCAATAACTGAACATAAGCTGTTAGAGCTGTAACTGAGGGTGCAATATGACAACAGCCTTTTTTTTAGAAAGTCAGTTTGTGATCATATGATATTGGCCTGACCCACAAAATTGCATTTATTCTTAACTTGCCTGTCAGTCTGGATCAGCTACGTATAAATGTGACAAAGGCACATTTTAATGGCAAACTGTACTAATATACTGTACTTTTTCTATCATCTTTTCTTCACTTTTTCTACTCTACTTTTTTCTGCTAATTGTTAACATTGTTATAATGATGTACATGCTGCTTTGTACATATTAATTAATGTTTCTTTTATTATATGATTTTTTTATGGCAAATTCCATTTCGCAGAAAAATTATTGAAGTCAATGGTGGTCAAAATATTTTTAGGCACACCAATTTTTTCTCACTTCAGATGCATTAAAGTCAATGTGCATTTTTCTTGTGGTGGCTTTTTTGTCTCTGCGACTTTTTTTTGTCTCTGTGCATTAAAGTCAATGGGCTTTTTTCTTACACTGTATATTGACTTTAATGTCTCTGCATCGATTTTGACTTGGCGACTTTTTTGTCCAAATTCATTAACGTCAATGAGCTTTTTTTCTTATGTCCACTTTTTCGTCTCAGCATGAATTTTGACTTGGTGACTTTTTTGTCCAAATGCATTAAAGTCAATTGGATTTTTTTCTTATGTTGACTTTTTTGTCTCTGCATCAATTTTGACTTGGCGACTTTTTGTCCAAATGCATTAAAGTCAATGGGATTTTTGTTATTGCAACTTTTTTGTCTCAGCATCAATTTTGTCTTTTGACTTTATGTCTGAGACTTTTTCTGTAGTTTTGTGAAAAAATTTGCAGATGGCAAAATGTGGAATTTCACTTAGAAGCCATGCCTGGAAAAGAATTTGCTCATCACTATGTATCAGCCATTCAGTCATAGTTATAAAAATATCTAGAACAACAAATACAAATTCACCCCAAACTTTACCATAATTGACATTCAAGTTGGGATTTCTGGTGTATCTATGAGTGCCAGTGGCTATTCTTCTCTATTTTAACCATAAATGATCTTCAGGCTGAGTAACTGCTTCAAGCCCCTCCAATGGAGCCAGCCTCAACATTTGAGAACCACTGAGTAGGGTTGCCACCTTTCCCTGCTGCTAAGTCAGGGTGAGGGGTGGGTCAATTACATTGTGGGGGCAGGTTGATGGCATCGTGGGGGTGGGTCAACGGGGGTGGGGCAGGTCAGTGAAATCTGTGGGTGGAGCTAATTTGCAAAACTGTGGAAAGTTTTGTGAAATGACAACATTTTGCAGAAAGTTTTCCAAATGCATTCTAATCAGAAGGCATTTTTGTGCTGTGTTTTTTTCTTGCATTGTGGAGTGAATGTTTTTTTTTCTTCTGCAAAATACATTTGAGTCAATTGGTGTTTTTTAACCTTTATGCTTTCTCCAAATGCATTGGAGTCAGTGTCATTTCCCCCCCATTTTTTCTGTGCATAAAAACACAATATTTGTGGCAAAACAAAATGCATGGTGAAATTCTAGTGCCGATTGGCAAAAACCACTTGAAAAAATCATAGCTTAAATTTGTATCAGGCAAAATATTACTCATCCATACTGTTACAGCATAACCTGGGTAAACATAAAATAAGTAAACATACGGCAGATTGAGCATGCATCTTTTTCACAGCCATGGAAGGTGACAATAAGGACAGGACCTTCACAGATATTGCTCTGTTGTTATAGGCAATGCAAAATGGTTTGCTGAATTATGTGGAAAAAAGAAAAAAATAGAAGAAATATAAAAATATAAAAAGAAAATATGTGCAAAATTGTAAATGAACATATGCATGCAGGAATATGAAATATTGATGCAATGATACAGTATTTGAATTAATTATTTTATTTTTTAGTTTTTTTTATTTAGTTTAGTTTATTAATTAGTGATGAAATACATTTTTGGCGTGAAAATTATGCCCCAAAATTTTGTCTCGCCCATACACTTCAATGTATTTTGGAGACTTTTTGCTGTTTAATGAATTTCCGGCTACCCAAATTTTCAGCAAAATGAAAAAAGATCAGATTCTTTCACTATGTTCAATATTTTACACATTTGTAAACATAACTTCAAAACGTTAACACCTCTCTGTGGCTCGCCATCTACCAGAAGCTTAGCTTCTCCAAATAATGATTTTTTTCATTTGATATTTGGATCAATAACGAGTGCAATATGTTTCCAACATACCTTTTAGTGTTGCACATATGTCCATGCTTGTTTTCTGTGTTGTTATGTCCTCTGGGACTTACACTTACAGCAATTTCACTACTGCTCGTCAACATTATGGTTTGTAGATTAATCTTTGTCTTTACACCATGAAAAATTTATGAACTTCTACTATTTTCAGATTTTTTTCCCTGGAACCTGCAGAAATGTGTGAAACTATTTATTTCACAAACAATTCAAATTTGTTTTTATACGTTTGAGGGGGAGATCCAATCTGCAGCGTGAATGTCAGAATGATTCTATGTCGGCTGAAGGTAATGTTGCCGTCACTAAATTCCTAGAGCAATCCTGCTAACTTTAACATTGTTTCTGGTAGGAAGAATTTTACAATATACTTAATTTTCTGAATGCGTTGTTCAGTTGGAGAAAGTATAGGAAACACTGCAACGTCCACATACTTTACTGGTTTTAGAAATTGAATGTAATGCAGTAACAGGAAATAAATAGACCGGTAATGTAAGATTAAATTTCCACTTGAAACGTACTGATAGTTTATAACATGGGTATCATGGGAAGGCATACTCTTTTGTTAGCAGGGAATCTCTGTATCTGGGCTGAAATGCTTAGATATGGGAAATAACCCATGTCAGAAGAGTAATAAGATCCCAGTGATGCTGGATTTTTGGTGAAATAACTGTATTGTGGGTAAAAAAATTACAATTTGTGTCTAAAAATTGCATCTTACTCTTTGCACTGATTTGATAAATGAGCCCCAATACAATACCTACACAATACCTACACAGAAAATGCCACCCATCTTGCCCAAATTCTTTATGTTCTTTATTATATAATTTCCTGATATTTAAAATACTGGTTAAAGTGTATAGGGGTATCATTACTGCTTGAAGTTGTCAACCAAATGTTTCTTTAAAAAAATGAGAGAGAGAAAAAGAAAACTCCACAAATGCACTTATATAGATTGAATAAGAGATAATATGTATTGGATATAACAAAGCAGTAATATAATAAAACTGCCACATTTAATCTTTCCGTATAAATCTTTGCTCTGACCCAATGCTTCAACCTAATTTGTTTCCCCTGCCTTGACCTCCACTGCAAATTTGAAAACGTTTCAGTCAAACTTTAATTTGCCAAACACGGAGGAACAAGAAGTATAACTGTGTTTATGAATTCCCTGGCCTTCAGCTTGGCCTGAAATGGATAGGGGTTTACATGGAAACTTTATTTGTAGTAAAGGTTACAAATAATCTTTGGTAAAATGTTTAATGAACCTCTGTTCACTCCATGCTCTTTATTCAAAGGTATTCCATAAACATTTCAGACAAAGACTGACCTCATGATGCACAGTCTCTCCCTTTATCTGCAGGTAATGCCCCAAAGTAAGAATCTTTAATAAATTTGAATAGAGACAATACTATAAAGACATAGTAAAATGGTGTATTTTTTTAACCTAGTACAGGTATGGGATGCATTATCCGGAAAGCTGTTATCCACAAAGATCTGAAATTTGTAAAGTCCATGTCCCTTAGACACCATTTTCTTAAAATAATAAACATTTTTAAAAAGATTTATGTTTTCTCTATGATAATAAAACAGTACATTATACTGTATGATAATTAATCCTTATTGGAAGCAAAAGCAACCAGTCGAGTTTATTTAATGTTTACAAGATTTTTTAGTAGACTTAAGTTATTTAAGTAGACTTAAATTATGAAAATATCCATTATTTAGAAAACCCCAGGTCCAGAGTATTCTGGATAGCAGGTCCCATACCTGCATAATTAACATATAAGCAGCAGGGTCGTTCAATAGTCTTAAATATTCCCTTGTTATGCAAAACAGTTATCCAAAAAGTTCTGAATTATGGGAAGGTCCTCTCCCATATAGTGCATTTTATCCAAATAATTAAATTAAAAAAACATTTTCTCTCTGTAATAATGAAGTGGTACCTTGTACTTGAGTTTGTGAATGAATCCAAAAGTGCAGTTGACCTAAAACAGATGAAATCTTATATGCAGATACACTTCTGCACTTATAGTTGTAACTCCTGTGTCCATCCTGCCTCCTCTGCTGAATCAAGCCCAGTAACCTTGGAGCTACTGCCAACATATGTATATGCAGGTTTATTTTGATGAACCAGACACAACTGCCACTTGTGCCCTCAATTATGCTGGGAAAAAACATGTAATAGGGAGTTAATGCCTGAGAAGGTGTTTGAAGGCACTCATTAGAAAGCGCGTGGCAAAATTGGTTCATTTGTTTTAGCCCTGTTAAAGGTTGTGTGAGAGATCTCTGAGTAAAGGTACTGGAGGCTGATGGTGGAAGTGGGTAAAGAAGAAAGGGCAAATTGTATAAATATTTGGTATTAACTGTGTAAAAATTATCCAGTATGAATAATAATTTATCAACTATGATGGATATTGTTTGGAAAATGTGATGCGCTTTAATGTGGAAGCTAGTACTGATATGGGATCCACTATCCTGAAACCCATTATCCAAAAAGTTCAGAATTACAAAAATGCCCTCTCCCCTAGATTCCATTTTATCAAAAAATCTATTAAAAAAAATGATTACATTTTTATCTGTAATGATAAAACAGTAACTTATACTTGAATCAAATTAAGATATAATTCATCCTTAATGGAAGCAAGCCCAGCCTATTGGGTTTATTTAATGTTTACAAAGATCCAGATTCATTAACTGGAAAGACCATGTTAGCAGGCCACATACCTGTACAAAAGTTGAATATAAATTTCTGTTTGATGAAACTGCCAAATAATTTGCCAGATGGGGGAAAATTTCATTTATATAAGTATGGTAGGTAAAAATCATGTCAGCTTGCAACCAAAATTGGACGTAGTACTCGGTCTTTTGTGTTTGTTGTCATTGTCATCTGTGTTGGTTTCCTCCCTCACTCAATACATAAAAGTTAACTGGCTTCTGATATAAAGACCTTACTGGGTGTAACTATAATAGGGACCTTAGATTGTAAGCAGAGACTGATGTGAATGATGTATACTTTCTGTAAAATTTAAGCAGAAAATAATGGCTCTATATTTATAAATATATTATATTTATAAATATTTATAAAACTTTCTACTGCAGTCATTCTATACTGAACAATTTTAGCTTTCCCATAGTTTGAATTCTTAATGTCTTTTTAGAAAGAAATATTGATGAAATCTGTTCTCCAGCAAAGACTGAGTGAAATCCTATAATTTCCTATGGGAGGAGGCAGAACATTCCTTTTTGCATTTATATTTTACTTCTTGTTGACGATCCTGTTGAAGTTGTTGACAGGACAATTAAATTATGGTGTTTCAGCAAAATGTTGCTACTCCATCGTACTTATCATTACTACATTGATGGAACAGCTCAAGTGAACTGAAGGAGCAAATATTACTACCCTAAATTCACTAAACAGCGAAATTCGTGAAATTCCGTTGGGTCTCGTTTTGGATGTGGGTGTCTGTTTTTGGACACCGGCACATATTAGCGAATTTATTCACCGGTGGCGAATCGTGGGAATTTGCTACAAATTCAGGCTAGGTAAATAAATTTACCCATCACTACTTTTGAAGTTACCCAAAATAGTTCCCTGTCTTGGTTCATGTAATGTCATCTCTTGAGTGTCAGTGACACTGCACATGCTCAGTACACTTGAACTGCTGTTGAGAAACTCCAATCCAATCACACTTTCACATAGAATTTACCTATGCAGGAATTATAATTACTATTAATTAACTATTAATTCAGAGATGTGTGTTGAGAATAAATGTTGGTTTGTATGGAGCATATGTGCCGAGTAGCGCACCTTGAACTGCAAGTTCTAAGAATATTTATTAAAGAAAAATGAAAATGCAGGGAAAGACAAAAACAAGTCCTTGAAAAAGGCAGAGGGTCAATGCTGGCAGCAAATAATCAGTTCTTAAAATGGGCCAAAAGTCAAGGACAGGCGTTAAAAAAACATAATCCAGGTAACAGGCCGAAGATCTGAATAGGCAGAAACCATGCAGAGATAATGGGCCAAGGTCAAGTCATTGAATAAAGCAAAACTCGCCTGCACACCCTGGCCTTCCTGTGTAGCTGTAGCTAGGTGCTTTATCCTTCAGGGAGATGGCACATTCCCCACGATCCAATGGAATAAACAAATGTAGTACTGGCACGCAATAGCACTTGCAATGGGGGATATCCCCTATGTGTTTATTGTGTCATACAAAAAAGTTCACAATGTTTTGGGGGCTGAAGAAGGGGCCAGCCCCCAAAACATTGTGAACTATTTTGTATGACACAATAAACAAGTAGGGGATATCCACCATTGCAAGTGCTATTGTTTGTCAGTACTACGTTTCTTTATTCCAAGGTCAAGTCATATCATTGAAGGAAGGACAGAACATGAACAGGACTTACGGATCAAGAACAGGATCAGGAACAAAGTCTCAGGAACAGCATCATGAACAAGGTTTCAGGAACAAGCACAAGATCACAGAAACTCAAGTCTTGGAGTCAGCAGAATGGCCAATGATCCAGCAACAGGGTGTAAGGGAAGCAGGCTTTAATAGTCTTGAGAAGCTATTGCTAGTGATGGGCGAATTTATTCGCCAGGGGCGAATTCGCGGCAAATTCCCGCGATTCGCCGCTGGCGAATAAATTAGCGAAACTGCCAAAAAAATTCGCCCAAAAAAAATTCGCCGCACAAAAACGAGTCGCACGTCGTTTTTGACGCGACGCGCGCTGAAAATGACGCGCCGCGCGTCAAAAACTACGCGTCATGTCGCGTTTGACGTGACGCGCGTCAAAAACGATGCGCGACTCGTTTCGCGAATTGGCGAAAAATTCGCGAATTTCTCTGGAAATTCGCTAATTTTTCGGCGAAGCGAAACGCGGCCGTTTCGCCCATCACTAGCTATTGCTTGCAGCTGGAAGGGGTGGGATCAGAGAACACTGACAGAGTCTGATAGTCTGTCATGGTCAAGCTGACCCCACACTGCCCCCTGTGGCTCAAGAAGGAACAGCAGAGGTTGTTAACAGGTCCCTGGTTTGCACCAAGGGAGTTCCTGACAAAGTGTGAGTATACTATGGAAAATCTACAAGCAGGTCTTCATAATCTGAGCCCATAGTATACATCACATTATTGGCTTCAAAAGCTTGAATTTAGTGGCACATGCTGTCTACCCCAGCTTAGGACAAATTAATTTAGTTCGATGGTATGTTTTATTATTTTTTGTGATAAATTAATAAGCTATGATAATAATCATAATAATCATAATAATGATGGTGTCTCAAAAACTGATCTTTCTTGTCCATACATACAGCATATATTATTAATTTACCTTTTTTGTATGTTACATGACAAAATATATTCCAACAGATAACACTCGCTGGACCAGCCATCCAATGAAATGGATTTTTTATTATACTCTGTGCAGAGAAGCCATGCATTTGAAGCTATATTTCTTGCATGCCTCTGATTATAGGCATACTTACTGAGCCAGATTCAGTGTTCTCAAAGAGAACCTAAAAAACTGATTACATTATAAGGATTTCTTTTGGATATTTTAATTTTATCTTTTTTTTAATCATTCATACCAAAGATGAATCAACCAATTACTGACAAACTGGTTATGGAGAAGTAGTTATCAGGCCTCAGCCCTAGACTGGCTGGGTCATTTTTACAAACTCAGCAACCACTCTCATGCAGGAGAAAAACACTACATAAGGTTGAGTGCCATCTTATGCTGAATTCATAGATAAATTGCATGGTTTTTGCAACAGTTAGTATGAGGTCCTTGTCCTGGAGAGTTTACAATCAATAAGGAAGAGGAGACAGACAGAAACAAAATAGGGAGGGGAACAAGTAAATAAGTCAACGGTATATTGCTGCAGAAATTAATTTTTTTCTTCTAGAAAGTGATTTTTAAGGAGCTATGCGAATAGGGAAGTCCCCTAAAGTAAAAATGTATGTGTAGGGACCCCTAGGGTTAACTGTTAATTTGCAGGGTTAATTTGCATATCCCCTGTTATTGGCCAGATGGAGCTGTGACCACATCCTGCCTCACATTGGTATAGTGCTTGGAAAGGAATGGCAGCTTCCTATTTGAGGAAGAGGTTGGATGCAGCTCAGCAATCCTCCGCTGTGGTTCCTGAGGGGTCTGTTACTCTGGGTAATAGAGTTTCTGGTATTGGGTGCCATTCATGACACCACAAAATCTTCAGATTATTAAACGAAACTCAGAGCAGAGCAGGGCATAGGGCATTAGTGGGACATCTGCCACTTTTACATGAACTCAGCAGGTCTGAGTTGGAGTCATTTTTAGTCAGACCATCGAACACCATCGAAGTTTAACAAACCAAAAAAAAATTCAGTTTTTTGTACGAAAAATTATGTTTTTCCCCTTTAAAAGTCTGACCAGGTCCGGATTTGTGGAAAGGCCACTTAGGCCCGGGCCTTGGGTGACAGGATTTTAGGGGGCGGCATGCTGCCCAGCAACACTGGGGATATGCAGGAGATGCTATAGTTTTTACAATTCTCAAGCACCAATCCCCATTGCTCCGGTCCTGATGATATACATTTGCAAATAAAGGAGTATGGGGCGACAAACGGCAGTGGGCCTAGGGGCGCCCACTATGTAAATCCAGCCCTGAGTATGACCAGAAAAAAACAAGTTTTGATAAATAACCCCCTTAGTGTTTAGATATTTGATTCACAAATTATGAAAAATTACAATTACTCTAGCTCACACCTGACAAATTTAATTATATTCAGATTTTGTTGTATCTGATGTTTAAGTACTGTCTACTGACACTGGCTATGGTTTGTTTGCAACAAGTACCTCAGGGGTGGTGCCAGATGGCCGTAGTATTTGTTTTACCTCTTGTTTAAATGCATTTAATGCAAAGAAGCCCAGGCAGCTTTGTAAGAGAATAAGGGATTAACATGTTAAAATTTTAGATAATTTTTAAGCAATTTTTCAGTTTTTTTACTGTAAAAAAAGGCTACAATCAAATTCAAGTTTCCAGTTTCTGAATTCAAACTTTCCAGATCTATCAAATGACAAAACAATTGGGAAGAAAAGCTGGCAGAGCTGCTGTACAAAGGGGTGTATTTTATAAATTAAAAAATTAGCAGGCATTGAAAATGGACAGTAAAAAAAAAAAATCAGAAACCGGTACCTGTTATCCAGAATGCTCTGGACCTGGGTTTTTCTGGATAATGATCTTTCTGTAATTTTGAATCTTCATAACTTAAGTCAACTAGAAAATCATGTAAACATTAAATAATCCTAATAGGCTGGGTGAGCTTCCAATAAGGATGAATTATATTTTAGCTGGGATTAAGTACACCCTATTGTCATCATTATTTTGAAAACAGACATGAGTCTATGGGATATGGCCTTTCTGCAATTTGGAGCTTACTGGATAACAGGTTTACTGATAAGGAATTCCATACCTGTACAACCGTAATTGAATACTTAAAGAAACATTTTAAATATTTTTGAAACAGGTCTAACACATGAGGCAGATTTAATATAGGCTATATTTAATGCTTGCATAAAATACAGTAAGGGGCAGATTTACTAAATTTGTGTGAATGATTCAAATTCATTTTCAAAAAGATTAAAATTTTTGAATATTTTTTGTGGCCACTTCGACCAATGAATTTTGAAAATTTAATTGAATCAAATGATTCAAATAGATCGAATAAAAATCTATACGATTATTCGAATATTCGACAGTTGAATTCCTTGCCCTTTAAATTTTTATTCGACTGCCTAGTTCGCCAGATTGAACCTATCGAATTGCTATACTTCACTATGGGAAGCTCCCATAGCAATTTTCTAAGTTTTTTAGATCGAATAAAAAACATTTTATCGTTCGATCGAATCTTTTCTATTCGATCGTTCGATTGGTCGAATAGCGTTAAAATCCTTCGAATTCAATATTCGAATTTGAAGGATTTTAATTCTATAAAAATTCGATGGTCAAATTCGAGGGTTTTTTAAAAATCAAACTAATAGTTCTACTTTCATCAAGGTTGGAATATTTTTTTTATATACCTGCACCCATTAGGAGATTCTAGCATTTTCCTTTAACCTATTTATGATATGGCATTTGGGTTCTTGTCTCTTCCATTTTTAATGGATGCACAGGAATCCAGCTTGCATGTGCAAAATGTAATCTCACCCCTCACTGTCTGCTGGCATGTTTGTCATATCACACAGCAAGACCTCGCTCCATTATAGCAAAAAGGGTGTCATGGCATTCAGCAGCTTACCTGCATAGACAGCTTGCAGTCGCTGTGCTCCAAAACTTTTTTCCCCTTCCAATGATTTATATTTTCTCTAGAAACATATAAATATATGAATATATAAAATCCCAGATTCATCATATTAGTTATTTATTTTTATCCCAAACCTGTTTAAGCCCCTATTATACTGTGTGTATTTCCCATCCCCCTTTAAGTAATGAAGTATAGTACTTCCTTACATAACTCATTTAAGAATTTAGTTTTTATATGAAAGTATTTTAATATAAGTGCTAAAGTGTATTATCCAGCAATAATGGCAATCAGCAACCCACAGGTTAACAGGGGTGGCAAAAAGCTGCAATACATTTTGATCAGTTTCCTACAAGCTGAAGATTTTTAATGCTAGTACATATATAACCCGTTTGTGGCACACTCCCTTTGAATGAGACACTCCAGTTTACAGCTGGCATGTACCTCTGGGAGCCATCCACAGAAATTGGGAGACACTGGGAAACTGGGATCTTACAACACAGTGCCTCCACCTAACGAGAATGGATACACCTCCAGAGGTTTCACTTGTAAATAAAATACACAGAGTTATACAGTAGGGATAGGCGAATTTGACCCATTTTGCTTCTCCGAAAATTTGCCAGCGGCGAATTGTTACTGCCGCCCATTAAAAAATTTGGACACGCGGCAAATGTTTTTGACGATCTTTTTTTTTTTATGCACAACACCATTCAAGTCCATGGGCATCATTTCCGTGGCTAAACAATGTGAAAAAATTTGCCCATTAACAGTAATACACAGTAATACACAGAGAATCGCTAGCAACACAAATTGGTTGTTAAACAAAGTCCTTTGAATATAAAAGTGCCACAGTTTAATTTGGGATGATGTTTATAAGTACAAAGTTCAATTCCATGCAGTAAGACCTTTTCCAAGAGATCTTTTACCCAACAAAGCACTACATTCTCCCAAATACCTCTCTCCTTGGAATTAGTAGCCACTCTAACATAGCAAGCACCCAAACAAGACCTGTCTTCACACAGGGGCCAAACGCGTATTTTCCAATATCTTCCCTCTGGGGTGATCACAAGGGCTTGGCTCACTGGACTTCATAGACAAATCTGCAACAATGACATTTCCCACTATGGCACCACCTGGACAACTAGTAGCTTGGCTGTACTTCAGGTCTCACCTCCTGGCAGAGTTCAGTAGATACAGATTGCTCTCTGGTCTCTTAGACAGACTTTTTCTTTCTGCCTGGGTGTTGCAGTGTGGTATTCTTTATAACATCTGGTGGCACACCCTGTAGATTGGTTTCCAAATCAAGCTTCCCCTGGTTCCTTCAGAGATGTACAATGGGGCTCCCAGAAAGCTTCAGGGATTCCTCCCACCTCCCAGTCTATAACCAGGACAAAGATGTCACAAACAGAGGAAGCTAAGGCACAGGAGATGGTTGGACTGAAAGAAAGAAAAAAAAACCCCAGATCTTATAGTTGAAAGACTTACAGAAGTGTTTATTGGAAAGTATTTAATGCTTTGCTTTCCTGGTTCGGTTCTCTGGATTTTACTATTTTCTAGTTTCTTAAATATTATAAAACATGCCCACTCTCCAAAATCAGGGCCTGCAGTTTTTTTCCTTTCTTCATTTCTCTGGTCTCCTGTCTACCCACTGCTTCAAAATACCCCATTACTTAAATAAAATGCTCTCTGTCCTTGCAATTTAGTTTTGTTGTTCATAATTTTCAGCAGTATGGACATAAAACTAAGACAAGTGTGTCTGACCTTTGATGAACTATAGGTTGGCATAGTAAGGCATGTATGGCCTTCTTTTGAAGTCGTTTTGACAAATAGGTCTATGGTACCATTAGGTTCAGTCAGTTTTTTCAGAACAGAGCAGATCAATTAGTCATTTATATCACTGGTCAAAGGAATCTACACCCACCTGTTCCATCATCAGAGAACAAACAAATTCTGTGTATATGGTAAACCTACTTAAAATCTAGAAGGCAAAAGGATGGACATCCTTTAAGTAAGCACCTGAAGCAAGTAACAATTATTCCTCATTGTAATAATATGTAATAGCCACTGTAACCAATGTCATCAAGGTCACTGGAACCCATCTGC
The DNA here is from genome assembly GCA_024363595.1 of Xenopus borealis. NCBI lineage: Eukaryota > Metazoa > Chordata > Amphibia > Anura > Pipidae > Xenopus > Xenopus borealis. The sequence goes on from CM044442.1 coordinate 12,636,186, forward strand.
AGATAAATACAGCAGGACGTATTGAGATGTTAATTGCCATGCATTGATTGGTTATATATACTAATTCTGGTATGGTTTTGCATCACTTATTTATAATTTATCAAAAACATTTTCAATACATTGATGGTGGCACCCTTACAATAAAACAGCAGAATGTATTCACATACTAAATGTGAAGGTCTCTTATGGCATATTACAAATTCAGTTATCATTAGATTGACTTAAAAGTAAGATGCATAAAATTTTTCTTGCTTGCTGTTGTACATTGTAGGAATAATCGGCACTTCACGCTTCAGCCTAAAATATAAATCTTTGCTGAGGTTACTGTAGCAACGGCAGAAGAGAGAACAAAATGAGGCCTCTGTGCTCACCTTGTTGGATTTTTAGAGACCTCTGGCAACTTCACAATTAATTTGTAGGAAAAAGTAAAAAGATTGGCACTTTTGACATTTAGAAAAACAGACAGTTGTCCTGACAATCACCAGCAAACTTGCAGATGGTAATTTTAAAGTCACAAAGGCTTTTCATTCCTCCAAGAAATCTTGAGATTGAGAGGCAACTTTTTTTGAATGTATAATTTTTTCCTATAGACCGAGAGAGAGAAAAAAATCCATATAATTGTCTGAGCTGAATCAATAGATGTAAGAGACAGTGAATTATGATGAGTTGGTATATTATAAGGTATAATGACTAACAAATAACAATGGTATAGACAATTACTGACCAAAGCTTTATTGAGCCAGTGTGGTGCTCAATAGACTACAGTGTTCAGGTCATGCTTTCCTGATGCTAGAGTTTCTTGTATTCTTGTCCTTTGTAATTGTTAGTGGCAGCAGTGCATCGCTTAACACTGGTGTGAATTAAGCTCTTATAAAGCTGGTACTTTAGTCATCCTGCAACCCTTTGCATCAGGTTTTTTACTAACCCTTCAAATTATATTCATTATGAAGAACAACCATTTATTATTCATAATAATAATAATTTCTTTATTGTCATAGGACTGTGAGGGATGGTATTAAAACTTTCATTAGGTACATCATTTCTAAAAATCCTTTTCTTATTAGTAAGAAGCATTTATATAGCTCTGACATGTTAGATTGTTAAATGGTTAGATCGGGTTGAAAAAAGACCAAAGTCCATCAAGTTCAGTCCCTCCAAATAAAAACCCTGCATCCATACACACACACTGACTCCTCTATACACTCACATAAACTATGTATACTCATACACTAACTATAGCTTTTAGCATCACAATAGCCTTGGTTATTATACTTATGGTGACCCTCTTTATTGGGAAAATGGTCCTCTGCTATTTGTCTATAATGTCTTTTAATATACTTGTAAAATTTAATCATGTCCCCAATTGAGCATCTTTTTTTCAAGAGAAAACAACCCCAACCTTGACAGTCTAGCCTCATAATTTAAGTCTTCCATCCCTCTAACCAGTTTAATTGCATGTCTCTGCACTCCAGCTCATTTATATCCCTCCTAAGGTCTGGAGCCATTTTTTATTCAAGACAGTACTTTAATTGCTTTAGTGGTCACAAAATGACACTGGCCAGAATTAGAAAACATGTTATCCACAAAAAAACCTTAGAACATTTTCAGTTAAGGAAACTCCCAACACACTGCCATTTAGTCTATAATTTGCATTTATATGTTTTGCCAAAGTGCATAACCTTGCATTGATCAACATTGAAACTAATTTTCCAGTTTGCTGCCCGTTTTTCCAATTTAGTCAAATCCCTCTGCAAAGTGGCAGCATCCTGCATGGGACCTACAGTTCTGCACAATTTAGTATAATCAGCAAAAACAGAAACAATACTTTCAATGCCCACATCCACGTCATTAATAAACAAGTTTAAAAGCAAAGGACCAAGTACAGAGCCCTGTAGTACTACACTAGTCCAATTAGAAAATGTTCCATGTACTACCACTCTTTTTAATATATCATTTAGCCAGTTCTCAATCCAGGTACAAATACTATGTTCCAGGACAACATTCCTTAATTTAACCAGCAAGCTTCTGTGTGGCAGTGTAGCAACAGTCTAAGTAAGTCACATCCACCGCCATCCGAGAATAGAGGTCCCTGATCACCTTCTTATAAAAGTAAATTACATTAGTCTGGCAATATCTGTTATGCATAAAACCATGTTGGCACAAATTCATAGTATTATGATTTGCATTGGAGTCATATTCTACTCTCTCATTCAGAACACTGTTTGGTTGCTAGGGAAATTTGAACCCTAGCGAACAGCTGCTGAAATCCTTAAATGGAGAGCTGCTGAAGTAAAAGCTAAATCATTTAAAAAAATAAAAAAGAAGCCCAATTATCTATACTATAAAAATAAATAATGAAAATGAACAATCCTCCCAGATCTATACAAGGACTAAACAACATATTAGCATTTTTATGTATACAGTTCTTGTGTCCTAATCCAGTGATTTTCAACCTTGTGCCTCCAGCTGTTAAGGAACTACAAGTCCCACAATGCAATGAAGGAGTCTGACAGCCACAGTCAGGCAAATGCATTGTGGGACTTGTAGCTTAACAGCTGGAGGCACAAGGTTGAAAATCACTGTCCTAATCTTATAAATGTGTTGATCATTTTCATCAGCAAAGCTTCAAAGGTAGCGAAATACGAAACATTACAAAATCAGATATGAAAGATAAATATATATATATATATAAACAGTATAATGACAGATACAACATGGATGGAGCATAAAAAGTTCATCATCTATAAAACATGCTCAAGAAGATCTTTTTATGAACTGTATTGAACAACTGCTTTATATATACATGTACTGAATACACATTTTTGATTCAAAGCATGCAAAATATCCTGCTCCATACGCATTAAATTTAGCATGACCAGTGTTCCACTTACTGTACATAGTCTCTTAATATACGTTTTTGTAGTAGTGCAAATTCTATCTAACATGGTGTTTTAGCAAATCTCTAGACCTATTTTGTTGATACAAAAGCAAAAAAGAAATAAATATCTGCTACTACAGGCACCTGTGCTTTGACTAATTAGAAACAAGAACTTTATTCAAACTGACAACATATGGCTGTATGAACAGAAGATGCACCTCTTTTGGCAAAATAATGCAAAATAAAACAATTTTTATGAGAACAGTACCACCTATCGTCTTCTTGAATAAAGCACATTTTCCTTATGCTTTTGTTTCTTACAGGCTTGCTTCAGGATATTCTTTTAGAGTAAAACTTTCTGTACTAAAGGTGTGTGTTCCTAACCCCTTTATGTCTGCAGTTATAAAATAATTTACATAGTTACTGTATGTTGGATTGAAAATCTAACAATTACATAATAATTTCTTATTCATAATTCACACATTTATAAAAGATACTCCTTATCCAGAAAGCTCCAAACTACTCCTAGTTTTTTAAAAAAAGATTCCCCTTTTCTCTTTAATAATAAAAAATGTACTGTGTACTTGTGATTGACCAAGCGGAATGAATCTAAAATCCTATAGTGTTTATTTAACAATGAAAGGGGTAATGTAATAATTGACCTAGTGCTTGTCTAGTAACCCATAGCAACCAATCAGCAGCATTTACTGGTTAGGTGTTTGAAAACAAACATCTGATCTTTTTCTATGGGTTCCTAGAAGTGGATAGAAATATAAAGTCACCCTTCTGTTCATGTGAAGTTCTGCCGGTCGCTGCTCACACATCACATGCGGTGTTTCCAGCACCCGCGGGGGAAAGTGCAGAGTCTGAAGGCACGAAACACGTTGGTTTGACCACCCTCCACTGTTGTTTGTACTCACAAATGTGTTCTAATAAAGCCGATTTTTCAAAGAAGAAAGTGATTGTTCCCCCACGACTTTTTGGTCAGTGCTACACCACGAGCAATACTTAAGGAATTGTAAACCAAATTGCAGAAAGATCCCTTAAGCAGAAGACCCTAGGTCTCAAGCATCCAAGACCCTCTTAAAAGCATTAAGGGAAGCAGCATTCGCAACATCACAAGCTAGGGCATTACACAGACATACCAACTTCATAGTGTACCACCCTTTGTGTTGCTTCAGATCAGTATATTATATGCACATATAAAAGTTTTTTCAACCTATTGCCAGAAGTGTCTCACAGTCCCTTGTTCTACCTGCTAGTTCTTTAACAGTGCTCATATTATTCTATAAGCATTTCTCAGAGCAACTAATAGTTCTCTGGAGTAGACTTAAACCAGGGGGCAGATTTACTAAGGGTCGAATTCGAGGGTTAAAAAAAAACTCAAATTATCTATCGAATTTTAATAGAATTAAAATCCTTTGAATTTGAATATCAAATTAGAAGGATTTTAACGATATTAGAAAAAAATTCAATCAAACGATAAAATCATTTGATTTGAAAGATTCGAACGATTTTAACCATTCGATCGAATTGTTTTTATTCGATCTAAATCGAATAAAAATATAAAGGGCAAGTAATTTGACTGTAATTTGACTGTCGAATATTCGAATAGTTGAATAAATTTTAATTCAGTCTATTCGAATCATTCGATTCGATCGAATTTTCAAAATTCGATGGTCGAAGTGGCCACAAAAATTATTCGAAAATTTTAATTTTAATCTTTTTGAAAATTCGATTTAATTTCGAATCATTCACACAAATTTAGTAAATCTGCCCCCAGTCCTACAAAAGCTTCTATTCTCCTAAGCCAGTTGAAGATATTCTGCTCCCGAAAACTCACATAAATGTAATTGAAGATAAATGATGGAAGAAGCATAAAATACAAAAATGCAAAAAATATAGTGTAATAAATAGTGATGGGCGAAACGGGCGCGTTTTGCTTCGCCGAAAAATTAGCGAATTTCCAGAGAAATTTGCGGATTTTTCGCCGATTCGCGAAACGAGTCGCGCGTCGTTTTTGACGTGCGTCGCGTCGTTTCCGACGCGTCTCGTCATTTTCAGCGCGCGTCGCGTCGGTTTCGTCGCGTCGCGTCAAAAACGACGCGCGACTCATTTTTGCGCGGCGAATTTTTTTTGGCGAATTTTTTGGGCAGTTTCGCTAATTTATTCGCCAGCGGGAATTCGCCGCGAATTCGCCCCTGCCGAATAAATTCGCCCATCACTAGTAATAAATTTTATTTACTGACCTGTGATCATATATGTAAGTTATTTGTGCTATTACACTCTATAGTTCTAGTTCAAAATCTACTTTAGTTATTAGAAAAATAAAGTGCAAAGTGTATGTAAAGTGTATGTGTACCTTTTATAGAATTAAATATAGTGCAAGTGCATTCGCTCATCTAGATTTCATCTAGCGTCCAACAACACATTTTGATTTTAATTTAAAAATAGAAATATTTAATTAATATAATGTGATCTTTTCTTTCATTAAACACTTAATGCATTCACTTCAGTCACTTCAGTCTCACAGTTTACACACAGACGGAGATATATTTCAGGATTCTTATTTGTTATAGCAGGGCCACATTAAGGAGAAACTCTACCAACAATCAAATTTATATTTTCAGAATTTTTCTCCTAGTAATTGTCCGAAAATATTAATTTTTTGTAGTGCATTGGTCAGTGTTTTTTATATTTAATTTTAAAATCTGGCATGGACTAGACATGTTCTTAATTTCCCAGGTGCCCCCAGCCATGTGGCTTGTGCTCTGATAAAATTCAGTCATTCTTTACTACTTTGCTATCAGCAGAACAATGGGAAGGTACATATGAGTAATAGTAATAGTACTCAATAGTAAAAATCCTAGTCTGGTTTAGCCAAGTCAAGACTCCTCCACATCAACTTCTTACACACCTTTTACAGTAAATGACGGCTCGAGTTTAGGAGCCGAAACGTCGCAATAAACCTTTAAGAAGATTTTTTCACTGAAGTCCCAAGAGTGCGGTTCTTTTTTGCTTTCTTGCATACTTTATAACCAGCACCTGGGCATTGCTTTATGGTCGAGAGTGCACCGGCTCCAGTCTCTCTCTCTCTCTCTCTCTCTCTCTCTCTCTCTCTATATATATATATATATATATATATATATATATATATATATATACAAAACAGAATATATTATATATTAGTGCTAAACCATTGGGTTGATAGATAAAGTTCAATTTCAAGTCATATACTCTTTTCAGGCTTTAGTATTCCTTACTATGATTAACTTTTATTGAGTTGTCACTTTCCTAGTCCTTTGATCTAAATTAGGTTACTTCAGAACAATTTTACCTGGATTTTTATTAAGGTTAGTCTTTGCAACAAAACTCTCATCCAACCTTAGTGAGTTTTGTGCCTCAGTTCTAGACACATAATAGCCCTCCCATTTGTGCCTCCAACACAGCTATTCCACAACAACCCAGCAATTCAATTGCAGTCAAATTATAGATAATAATCGATTGCAATCTAGACACACTTTAAATGGTCAGTTGCTGCATACTGCTTGTAATGATATGAACCCACATCCCTGTTTATTTTAAAATCCTGGTCAACATTAGTGATGGGCGAAACGGCCGCGTTTCGCTTCGCCGAAAAATTCGCGAATTTCCAGAGAAATTCGCAAATTTTTCGCCGATTCGCAAAACGAGTCGCGCGTCGTTTTTGACTCGCGTCGCGTCGTTTCCGACGCGTCGCGTCATTTTTGGCGCGCGCCGCGTCGTTTTCGGCGCGTCACGTCAAAAACGACGCGCGACTCGTTTTTGTGTGGCGAATTTTTTTGGGCGAAATTTTTTTGCAGTTTCGCGAATTTATTCGCCAGCGGCGAATTGCGGGAATTCGCCGCGAATTCGCCCCTGGCGAATAAATTCGCCCATCACTAGTCAACATTGAGAATTGGCAACATTTTTAGCCTTCAGAATTTTTTGCTACTGCTTCAGGTGCCACCACAACCAGGTACGATTGGTTATATTCTTGCTGTGGACTTAATTCTGACTTGATATGGCTGGTATGAAATAAATGTGATTTTCATTTGAAACTTAGACTTTTTTGTGACCATGGCCTGTTTATGGCACTTCTGTATTCCTTGACCCTTGACCTGCCTGCTGTCTCTGTTTGTTCCCGCGATTCGCCACTGGCGAATAAATTCACGAAACACCAGCAAAAATTCGCCAGCGAAAATTCGCCAAAAAAAAACAAGTCACGCGTCATTTTTTACGCGACGGAAACGATGTGACGCGCGTCAAAAACGGCACGCGACTCGTTTCGTGAATTTTTTCGCCAATTCGCGAATTTCGCTGGAAATTCGCAAATTTTTCGGCGAAGCGAAACGGGTGAGATTCGCCCATCACTATTCATGAATTGCATTGACTTCACTCTAACAATTAAGGGTTTTCTTTGTATCACTTCAGCTTCTCACCTAAATAAAACTTGGATGCAGACCAGTTCTGCTACTGTTCTTCAATGAAATATAGCCAGTAAATGTTATACTGCCCCTTTTGTACAGATACTGGATGAGAATCATGGCATATTGAAAATATTACTGGGATTTCATAGTGACTTCAATTGCACTGTTCCCCAAGGTGAGTTATGTATTTATTTTTGAATATGATTAAAATAATAAAAAAAAAACTATACCAAAATGTCAGATAAACAGAACTGCAAAAAATACCATTCATTTTCTACTTTTATGCATTGCATTTTTAGAAATAAATCTATGCTCCATCCTTCTCTGAATCATTACAATCTTTCAATGAAACACGATGTCTTTATCGATCTTCTGTTTCTTTGCACACTCAGTTCCTTCCTGCAATTTTGTTTTGGCATTTGAATTAAGTGCCTGCAATTATATTTTAAACCCAAGCCTGTATGATCTTTGTCTGAGCTCCACTTATTGGTTTACAGATTTAGCATTTGCCCATGATCATAACAAAAGAGGTACCTAGCAGTTCTCTGTGAACTTGGCTGATATTTCATTATTTCTGATCAATACATTCTGCCATTTATTTAATTTTTTTTTACAGAAATGTCAAAATCATTTTTTCTATACTCCAAGAACTCAAGTCGATGGTTGCTGAAGAAAGAAAATGTAAGATGTATATTATTTTAACACATTTATAATAATAGACTGTTTTACTGTAGTTTTGCCAAGACTGTAAAATATTCATTACAAAGCATGCATTAACATTAACCTTTCTCTAAAGGAGACATATTGTGTAAAAACAAGAATGTTCCAGTACATTATACTCCTCTAACTATAGAAGGAATATGTGTTAAAAATATATGTTTGGGGCTCATTTATTGAAAATATCTAAAACGATTCAATGATTATTTATGCTGCTGGTTAAGTTCAAGAATTTCAAGCCAAGAGTTCTAATAATGTATGACTGTGGGAGATATGACAAACATTGCACAAACATGAAGTGGCAGGGGCAGAGGTTTTATTTTAATAAAGTCATATCAGCTACAATGGAGTGATCCTTTAACTTGGTTTCTTTTAGACCCTGATTGATCATGTCTAATGCCTACTCTTTGTAACTCGCTCTTCAAGAAAACCTTCCTGAATGAACATAAATATAAATCCCATCATTTGATGATTATATTCAGTTTTTTTAAAGGTTCAGTTACATATATTTATTTAGGAAAAATGTTTGCTAAAACTTATTGCAATTAAAAAATATATTTAAAAAAATATTTTTGGTTCTTCAGTTTCTCATTGCCATTGATTTCACCACTGAGCTGAAGAAGAAATATTACCTCTTTGAGTGCCAGCCAAAGGTCTTGAAGCTAATACTGACCTCTGTCAGCTGTAACGCATTGTATAGAAAATATTGACAATTATAGTTAGACTGTATTTTGTAAGGCACCAGGGGTCATGGCAATGAAATTGTTTTGCTGTAGATGAACAATATTTTAAGGCTTGTTTGCCTGTGCTGAAGCAGAACAAGATTTCGAATTAAATGGAGCTGCATAAAGATATCACCAAGGTAAACATGGGCTCATGCAGAATCATTGATTTCAAAAGTCTACAGTACGGAAACAATATATACATCTATGTTTAATACAACAGATTAAGGCACCAAAAATTCTCCAAAATCACAGGGCTGGTTCAATAAATTGGGGCCACCACTTTAATTGCTCATTCATCTATTATTGTATCTGTGCTGCATAAATAGGGATGAACAACATTTTTATGGATTTGTGTTTTCGGCACAGGGGACGTTTTTCTGTGAAACTGCCACAAAAATGTTTAAGGAAAAATGCCTATTGACTTGAAGCAGTGGCTAGTGATAGATCTGTCCCGTTTTGTTGAAAAATGTGCAAAACTGAGAAAAAATTTACAACACGGCAAAAAAAATCGCAAAGCGCATTGAAGTCAATGGGCGGCACCTTTTTTTACACACAACAAATTTTATATGTGTACGACAAATTTTTGTCACTCCACATCCATTAATGTCAATGCCCATTTTTCTTGTGGCGCTCAGTGACTTTTTTCTTGGCGGCTTTTAGTCAAAATGCATTAAAGTCAATGGTCGTTTTCTCTTGCGCCTTTTTTTGTCTCTGCAACAGTTTTGTCTTGCCGACTTATTTGTTGTTGTGAATTCTTTTGCAGTAGTTTTTTGCAAAATGGTGCAATGCACAATTGCAGAGAAAAAAGTGCAAAAAAAAATCACCAATTGACTTCAAGGTATTTTGTGTAAATAATGCAGCAAAACAAAAATTCCTGTTGACTTCAATGTGTTTCAGGAATTTTCAGACAGACGGGTCAGATTTGCTCAACACTTAACTTCAAAAATTGTCTAATTAGAGTAAGATGTTATAAAAGTTTCACAATGTTAATGAACCATGAGTTACAGACAGGTACAGAGTATGGTATTTTACTTCCCTAAAATGTACTCCTTAGCATACCAGGGGTCCCCAACCCTTTTTTTCCTGTGAGCCACATTTAGCAAAACAAGCATAAAAACTGTTCCAGAGTGGAGCAAAATAAATGCTATGATAAGCCATTTAGTAGCCCCTATGTGGACTGACAGCCTACAGAAGTCTCTGTTTGGTAGTACACCTGGGGGCATATTTATTATGCTGTGTAGAAATTTGCCAAAAAAAAACAGTGTAAAAATCTATGTAAAAGGCAAGGCAAATTTATCAATATTACACCATGCAAACGCCAACATTGGCACCATTATTTTACATTGCTTCTAACGGAACTCAATCTAAGGGCCACATTTATTATGCTGTGGGATAATGCACCACATGTTGCCAGGTTTCACTGTGTATAAAATGGAGTACATTTTTTACACATTTATTTTAAGGGTAATATTTATTGTGTAAAAAACTTGGGTAAAACTTTGATCAGGTCCCTGACAAAAGCCCCCCTACCCCCTCATTGGCGCAGGTATGCTGGAGCATGGTTCTCTTCTAGAAGGGTGTGCCAGAGAAGGGTTAAAGCCTTAATCATTTTAGTAAGTAAATCTTACCATCCTTTTTTATTAAGTACCTATTAAGTACCATATTCAAATGTATCTTTGATGGATTATACATCATTCACACCAATCTTTACTCCTGAGTTACTTACAGTCTAGGGGCAAATTCACAAAGCGGCGAAAATGCGATAGCGTTGCCTTCGCCAAAGTTCACCGCACTTCACCTGGCGAATTTTAGCCAGCGCTACACAAATTCACTAAAGTGCGAAGTTACGCTCAGGTCAGCAAACGGTAGCGTAGTTGCGCTAGTGTTACTTCACCAGGCAAAGCACATTTACGCTAGCGATGCCTAATTTGCATACAGCACGAATTTCAAAGTATAATAGAAGTATATGTTACAGCCATTACATTACACTACACAAGCCCAGGAAACCTTTAATAAAAAAATAAAATAAAGTCCTATTGCCCTAAACAGGTGCCCACTGTATAGTTGAGTTGCCATATGTTAGGAAATGTAGGGGGGAAGGAGGGTAACCCCCCCAAAAAAATTCACTCTTTTTCAGACTCGTTTTTTTCATTTTTTTTTTCAAACTCCTCTCTATTGTATTGAACTTCCCAGGTCTGAAGTAACGTCTAGCGTAAGTGGTAACGTTCAGTAAAATGGTAAACTTAGTGAATTAGCGTAATTACGATCCTTCGTCAGTGCGCAACTTCGCCTGGCATTAGGGTGCGAATTTGCGCTAGTCTTTCTACTTCGCTAGTGAAAATTCGCCAGAGTAGGCAAAAGTTGAGAATTGACGTCACGCTGCGAATTAGCGCTAGCGTTAGTGCTTAGTGAATTTGCCCCTAAGACCCCAACACACACTGTGGGCATTCCAATGACACAATCTGCAGCTTTAGGCTTACTGTTATGGTACAAGAAAATTGCATTGCCTTACAACATTTTGTCTGCAAATCAGGAATAAGCCAGAAAAAAAAGCTGGTAAGGAAAGGGTCAAACACATTTCTGTGCACAATTACCACCTGACATTTGCTCAAAGTGCACAAATAGACACCAGAAACAAGTTTTTCCTAAGAAGTGATTTATTGGTGTGGATGTGACTGTTGCTGTGAGGGGCCAAATTGTTAACGTTATTTTTTCGTGAATTGAGTTTTTTGTTGCTAAAAATTGTGTATATTGCTAATCACCATGAAAAATTCAGTGTAAAAATTTTAAGTGTAAAAAAACACAAAAAATTGGGGTTTTTAAAAATATGAGTTTATACAAGGTAGAAAAAATGTTGTTTAAACTTTTGCTTTGTAAGCCCTAGTCTGGTTAATACTCATCTATTCTCTTTCTTTGGCTGTATTTCAAAATCTATTTGGTCAGAGCTTTTGCCGATCTTAAAGTCCCAGTGGGAGGTGTAGGAGATGCTTATTATCTTCTGGACTCCTTTTCATCATGAAAGTTCTCATACATTTTGTTTCTGTAAGTTTTAGCATTCTTTAACTGATGTTCTTTCTGTTGCCTTCTGATGTATAGCTCTTGTCACATAAGTCTTAATTACATTAAGTTGTTGCTGTGATCTTGTCTCTGGTTCTTTTGACTCCCGATCTTGTCTTTTAAAGTGGACGCGTGACCCCCAAAAAAATATTCGAAATCATATTTTATCACGTTAGTCAAGCAAAATGAACATTACTTACACTATATAAATTATTTTGATCTTGTTTCCTTCAGTCTGGGAATTCATAATTATAACAAGCAGACAGGAGCCATTTTGTGGAAACTGTTATTAAGGCAAGCCTTCAATCATCCCAAAATCTTGTTTGTGCACCAGAATGGGGGACCCGATGTCTATCCCCATGTCCTGGCTACACAATTAAATGGTTAAGAGAACTGGGGGAATGTGTGGGGAGCAGTGGCATCTAGGAAGTGCTTAATGGAAAGTGAAAGTAATTATCTGCCCCGCCTCTATGCCTAAGGCATAGAGCAGTGGCAGACAATATTTGATTGACAGCTGAGATTTTTAAATGAGCTTAAAACAGCTATGAATAGTTTAATAAAAATTTGATATTGGATTTCATGTTTAATTTGAAAAGGACTTTTATCATACAGATTTTTGTGTCTGGGTGACGGGTCCACTTTAATATCCTAGTTCTCACAACCCCCTCTGGTTCCTTTTTCCTGATTACCAGTCCAGTTCCAGTTCCTGCCTAGTTCCAGTACTCTTGTGTCCCTTTTCACCCTGCCCTTGGATACCCTCGTTCTGACTCCTGGTCTGTCCCTTGACTTTGTTTGTCTGCCACCAGCCAATTGTGGGTTGTATCTTTTCCTGCTGATTTCTACTGATTTCAAGTCTGCATATACATTGGGAGCACTATTACTCATGTGATCACTTCTCTGAATTCATTTAAGTTTTCTTTTGTTGTTAATCATGGTTTCTGTAAATAGTTATACCCCAGGTTACTCAGTCTTTTCGCTCCCAACTTCCTGTTACTCCCATTCTCCCAGGGGAAGATGTGAATATGTGACACTATTGGTTTTACTCCTATCCTGTTTAACCTTTTGCTCTGTAAGCCTTGGTCTGGTTTAATAATCTTTATCTATCTTTAATACTCCTTAAGATATCCTTATATGTTGGCTTTATTTCAAAATACATTTGGTCAGAGCTTCTGCTTCTCGTAAAGTCCCGTGGGAGGTGTAGGAGATTCTCATCATCTTCTGGACTCCTTCTCAAGATGAAGGGTCTCATACTGTACATTTAGTTTCTGTAAGTCTTGCACATTCTTTAACTGATGTTCTTTCAGTTGACTTCTGATTTATAGCGCTTGTCACATAAGTCTTAATTACATGCATCTACTGTGATGAAGTGTAAACAAATGCATTTTTGCTATTCTTGAACATATTCTGCTTTAATGTACCTTTCAATTTCTGCTCAGCAAAAGCTTTTTAGCAGGAAAAGAAAGAAATCGGTAAACTGTAATTTCCTTATGATTCATTTTATAGGAAAGGCATATTCTACCAACAATCTTATTTGAAATCAATAAAGTATAATTTACTTTTTTGTTATGCTCTGCATTTTTTTCTTGACACTATTTATTATCCATAAAATAGCTTTATTGAGTGCTTTGTTATGACTGATCTCATTAATATTAGGGCAATGAGGAAAACCCTTGGATAATTACACCAACTTTCTTTCAAAGTCTGCAAGTAAATTAAAATAATAATAGTGATAGTAATAAATAACCAGCGCGTTGTAATAAGAGTGTATGGAGACTTTTTAAGGGCTGGAATAACATTAGCGCAAATCAATTACTTGAAAAGTGTGGTGCACCTATAAGTTAACTGTTAACTGTTAGCATGTTACAGCAATTCTTACCAACCTTTCAGTAATATTTTTTTAGTACTGATTTTGAATTATTTGCTACATCAACTGACGCTTTTCAACTTTCAAATGGGGGTCACTGACCCTGGCTCCAAAAAACAATTGCTCAGTGAAGTTACAATCTGATTTTTATTAATTATCGTCATATTCAGGCCTTCTCCTATTCATATTTCCATCTCTAAATCACGCCATTGATTGGTTGCTAGGGTATGTTGGACCCTAGCAACTAGATAGCTGCTTCATTTCCAAACAGGAGAGTTGCTGAACAAAAAGCTAACTAATTCAGAAACCACACATAAAAAAATTTAAACTAATTGCAAATTGTATCATACTATCTCATCATACATCATACTAAAAGTTAATTAAAAGGTACACAACCACTTTAATTTATATATCTATTCACCTATTAATACTTAAGCCCAAAAGATAGAGATGGATGCTCTAAATTTAGCCTTGTCTTTGCACTTCTGGGGAAAAACCCTGCATTATGGTAAGAAATCATAGTAATTATGTTTGAACTTTACTCAATGTACTCATTTACATACAGTAAATGAGTGCTAGCTTCGATGTGAGAGTACATTTTTGGTTTTTCAAATGTGAAATTAAATAAAAAACAAAAAATGTCATTGTCCATACTCTTACAATTAATGACACTACCTCTGCAGTTTCCTCAACTGTATCCAAAAAATCAATAAAAGAAATGAAGTCCAGGCATCTGGAATTTCCAAGAAGCTGTGCCTTCAAGAGGAAAGACTGTTGCATTTCAGCTTCCTGAGAGCTAATAAACCTGCCTGTGGGACTTTCATTAGCTGATTTTGAAGTAACGGCAAGTTCAGAATCAATGGGTCAAGATTACATTGGCTGAAATATGAAAAGCTTGAATCTCTCTTTGGAGACCCTGTTTAAATTCATAATCAGTTTAGATCAATGGGGAAGTTGACTTGTTCTGTTCATACGTCACTTCAATAAGTTTTAAAAAGGCTGTGAAGATAGAAGAGAAAAATCAGTGACAAAAGGTAATGGGATACAAAAATAGATAGCACAGGAAAGGTGAAGGCCTCACAGAGGCAATCTGTATTATGTATACAATAAATGAGAAAATGGTTATGTTAAAAAAAAAAAAACTCCCATTTCCACATAGCTATCATCGACTAAATTATTAAAAATATATGGACATGTATGGCTATTACAGTCAGTAGAAGTCACCACCCAATTTATGTACAACCCCAGAAAAAAAGTGTTGCTCCTCTTACTACCTCTGAGCTTTCATACTCGTGGATGACTCCTAGGGAATACCTTTTTTTTACCTCATTTGTGTAAATCTGCATGCTCTACTAACTGCTTTGACCTTGGCCTACCTACCTGACCCTCATTCCTAGAGCAGGATAGTCAGGAATCAGAAAACTATTACCAAGTACATTAGAGGGCATTATAGACAAATAGCAGGGTAACATTTTCTTCCATAAAAAGGATCAGCATACCAGAGGCCACGTCTTTAGACTAGAGGAAAAGAAACCTATTTTGAAGCACCGTAGGTGAGGGCAGTGAGTTTGGAGAATGCCCTGCAGGATGTTGTGATGGCTGATTCTGTTAATGCCTTCTAATCTACAATTCATAGATAATTAATACTATAGATATTGGTATTTTTTTATTTGAATGTATGGAGCAATCAGTGTGAGTGTGCATATGTATGTTACTTATAGTAAGGTAACCGTGAACTAGAGTTGCTTGCTTCATATATTTTTACTGAGCAGGATATATTATACGTATATGCTCCCCTCTGTAAAAATACCAAACATTCATCAATCTTTCCCCCTATTTAGATCAGTTATATAATGAGTCATTGATGGCATACAGTACTTCCTACAGTTTCGTTGACCTTAGTCTATCTTTATTGTGCAAATTTAGTTCCCATTAGCAACAAATTCATTATACAATACTTTTAGTAAGGGGATAGTTAACTGGAGTTGCTTTTATCTAGCAGACTATCCATTTACTACACAAAATAAATTGTGTGACAATTATCTTGGGTATGGGCCATACAATATAGTTGGAGAAAGGATATCACAGACTGTAACCCTTAGGTTGATAATTTTTTATTTAAAGAATTGTATCCAGTAGGACAGTTATCAATATAAATGCAGTGTAGTTACTCAGTATTTATTCACATATACAAATTCTAGCACCATGCTTTAATTATAAGGGGTTAAATGTTTGAATAGTGGATTTAGTCAAGACGGACTTGTCAAGTCTCAATTATCAGGCCCTTAAAGTGGAACCTAGGTGAGCTACAGTAGTCCCTAAATACAGTATGTTCAGTCCCTACTCTACAGGTAGTACACTCAGAACTCTAATCCTTTTAGTTCTCCTCGGTGGAGCCATAGGCCGCTCCCTAGTTAACCTCATCCTATCTCTCACTACTGGAGTGAGCTATTATAATATCATCTCTCACTAACTTTACCTACTGGACCTAAATGGCAAATTCTGAAAAAAAATCTAAAAAAAAAAATAACGAAGATCAACTGAAAATTTGCTTTAAATTGGCCACTCTTTAACATGCTAAAATTTTATTTAAAGATGAACCACCCCTTTAACAGGAAATTAAAACTTTATGGAAAAACACCGAACTGTGGATCTAAGTGAGAGCTGCACCTTCACTGTAGAAAGTTTGCTCCTTTCCTCAGTAGGAAATTATCCAGAAACCCCTTATCCAGGAAGCTCTGAATTTCAGAAAGGTCATTTTCTGTAGACTCTATATATTTTAATCATATAATTTACAGACAAAACAATCCTAACTGTTTAGTTGATGTTTTATTAGACTTAGATTGTAGAACTACACGGACGGTTTCCAAGTGTTTTTGGCGGATGCAACACACCGCGCCAAAACACAGGCATCAAGTCGGAAAATAAGGTAAGAAATACAAATGTTGAATCTTGTTGCAGTGTTCATCCGACACGACATGACTGTCAGATGCAGAAGCAGCATGCGGGCTCCGGGGGATCTTGATGAAGCAGTTGCTGAGGGACAAGTTGTGTCGGATGGAGTTCTGCCAGGCGGGGAATTTCTCCCGGTAGTAGGGGAATCGGTTGCTGATGAAGTTGCAGATCTCGCTGAGGGTCAGGCGCTTGTTGGGGCTCTGCAGGATGGACATGGTGATCAGCGCGATGTACGAGTAGAGGGGCTTCACCAATGTGCTTCTGCCGACCCCGCTGCCTTGTAGAGTCTTTAGTGGAGGAGCAGCATGGGGAGCAGGGCATTAGCAGGTCCCCATACTCTTCCTCTTCTTCCTTCTGGATTAGTTCAGAGTTGGTGCTCAGTCCCGGATCGTCCATGTCATCATAAAACAGTACCTTGTACTTGATGGAAACTAAGCCACATGAATCCATATTGGTAAAAAAAAAAAATCCTAATGGAAGATGAGCTTAAATTAGGAGGAATCATCACATGTGAAACTCTTCTTGATATTGTGAAAACTTTTTATGACTTTTTAATGTTTTTTTTATTCAGCAAAGCAAATTTTTTTCTGCTGAAAGTTTTTTCCAACTTTGAGAAGTTCAAAATATCTTAATTTTTTTCACTAATTTTAATTATGGCCTAAAAATAGTTTTTTCAACCTCTGATAAATCTAAATTTATTTATAATGTATTCTGTAGGGGGAGATGGAAACCATTATAGAAATATCTGACAACACTGACTCCAGATTCCATTGCTCTGTGCAGTTAGATCTAGCTCCCTTGTTATTGGCCCAGGGTGCAATTATTGTTTGCAAAAATATTATGTTAATAAGTTATAATATAACATATGACCAAAGGAAAATATGTCAGTGAAAGCTGCATGAGCTGGAAGAGCGAGGGAGAAGGAAGCCAGGGAGGAGAAATCAAGTGCGGCAGAATGGATGGTCGCCCTTTCGCTTTTCTGAAGAGGACAGGAAGTGGAGTTTGTGTAAGTTATTTCTAAATAAAAGCTTTGCTATTTTAAAATGTAATTTGTGTTGGTGTTTTTATTTTGTTGTATGCGAACGAATTGTTTTAAAAAAATTTTTTGATGTTACTGGCCCTTTAATTGGATGGGATGCTGTGACACAATATTCTGTGTTAAGTGAGAGATAAATGTGATATCTGAGTTTAGTTATTCTGAGTCAAACAAACAATCCAAAGTGGCTTAATCTTGTGAACCCATATGCAATAATTATGCAGTTTTACAGCCAAACCCTCATTATAAGTTTCTAGGGGTCCAGGAAAAAAATTTCCCTGTAAAATTGGCATAACATAAAAAATAAAGCAAACATTTTTTCCTTAAAATAATATATTTTACAGTCAAACCCTTTTCTAGGGAACCAGAAAAAAATCTAAGTGCCAGTTGAAGGCATGCTGCTATCATTTAGTGTTAACTCCCACACCCTACCTAGCTTTAAGACTTTGTGAACCCATATGCAATAATTATGAATAACAAAAAATAAACATATTTTTTCTCTTAATATATTTTTTTTTACAGCCAACCCCTCATTATAAGTTTCCAAGGGTCCAGGAAAAAAATGTAAAGCAAAAGATAAAATGGGGGTACATAAAATCAGGGTTTCCCTGTAAAATTGGTGTAGGCCAAAATTTAGGTTTTTTTTAGATTCAACTTTTTAAATGAATAAACAAGCATTTGAGTTTGATAAAATTTCAAAATTGGATTAAAAAAACTGTGAAATTCACAAATTGAATTGAAGATGCCAGTTACATATATTAAACTGTAAATTAGCAATATAAATCAGAATTCCCTTTTTTGTCAAAAGCACATCACAATCGTTAGCATCTCTGCACACTGTTAATGAAAAGGAGAGAATGTTTGCTGTAAGAAGATGCAGCTTGTATACCTTACAAATTCCTAACCATTAGTCATAAACTTTTCTTGTGTGGGCGAGAATGTTGCTATAATGAAGGCCTATATAATATAAAAAGCAGAATCTGCAACAACATGGCTTGCAAGAAGAGCATATGGTCCTTTGGTCATATGTTATATTATAACTTATTAACATAATATTTTTGCAAACAATAATTGCTCCCTGGGCCAATAACAAGGGAGCTAGATCTAACTGCACAGAGCAATGGAATCTGGAGTCAGTGTTGTCAGATATTTCTATAATGGTTTCCAGCTCCCCCTACAGAATACACCACTGCTAAATAAATTTAGATTTATCAGAGGTTGAAAAAACAATTTTAAGCCATAATTAAAATTAGTGAAAAAAAATTAAGATATTTTGAACTTCTCAAAGTTGGAAAAAACTTTCAGCAGAAAAAAGTCATAAAAAGTTTTCACAATATCAGGAAGAGTTTCACATGTGATGATTCCTCCTAATTTAAGCTCATCTTCCATTAGAATTTTTTTTTTTTTTTACCAATATGGATTCATGTGGCTTAGTTTCCATCAAGTACAAGGTACTGTTTTATGATAACAAAAATGGGAAATAATTTTTAAAAAGCCAAATACATAATACATATCACATAATAATAACATAATAATAACAGAGTTAGCATTATGTCAACAGATAAACATGTACAGATTTTCTCTGAACAAAGGGACAGATGTCCAATTTGCTGAACCGTTCTTCAGTATCAAACACAACATATGGCATTTTAAGGGTTATAATATTAATGAGGGAACTTGAAACTAGAAGGAGACATCATGGCTTAACTAAGGACAAAGGGGTAATGCAATAACAGATGTAAAGTTTGCTCCATTGTAAATAACCCATAGCAATTAATATTAACTTGTCTTCTGTAGACATCATCATATGATTGTTTGCTATGGCTTGTGATATCGGTCTCTATAAATTTGCTATCTTTATAGATTTTTCTGTATGCAGAATCATAGGTTCCAGTTAAAAGGTTGGAATTTACATTATAATTTACTGAATATAAAGTCTGTAACACCACAGAACACTATAAGAGTTATTGGTTATGACTCTACTTGAGCAGTTGTTCACCTCAGATTTACTAAAAATCCATAAAGTGTCAATCAATTTAATGATTTTTAGCACTTACCAATCAGCTTTAATTTTTTCCTCAGTTTGTAGCAGACTACTGAAAACGGATTTGCTATTTTCCTATTAATAAGATCGTACAGTGTCCTTTTTTTTTTTTGCTTTAGTTTTTTCATGTACTGTATATATTGAATTAGAGAAATTCAGAATCAGTGCAATTAAACTGGTAAAGGGAATATATGAAGAAAGACTGGCCAAGTTGGGGTTCTTTACCTTGAAGAAGAGGAGCTTCAGAGCGGATATGATGATAACTATAAAAATATAAGGGAACTAAAGGACCATACAAGTTACTGATGCTCTATTCACCAAATATCCTTCCAGCAGACACAGGTTCATCCATTCAGATAAGAAGAGAGGAGGTTCCACCATAATAATTGAAACCATTTTTTTATAGTGAGAGCTGTGAAATTGTGGAATTCTCTCCTTGAATCAGTTGCACTGGCAGAATCGTTAAATGGATTGTGTCATGATTTTTATGATGTTTTTATTTCTAAATTACACTTTTTACACTGAAAATAATTCACTTTACAATATAAAATGTCATTCCTGAACCAGCATGTGTATTTTTTTAGTTGTAATATTGGTGTGCAGGTGCATCTCAGGTCATTTTGCCTGGTCATGTGCTCTCAGAAAGAGCCAGCACTTTAGTATGGAACTGGTTTCTGACAGGCTGTTGTTTCTCCTACTCAATGTAACTGAATGTGTCACAGTGGAAACTGGATTTTACTATTGAGTGCTGTTCTTAGATCTACCAGGCAGCTGTTATCTTGTGTAAGGGAGCTGCTTTCTGATTACCTTCCCATTGTTCTGTTGATAAGGTTGATGGGGGTGGAAGGGAGGGGGTGATATCACTCCAACTTGCAGTACAGCAGTAAAGAGTGACTGAAGTATCAGAGCATAAGTCACATGATTAGGGCACCTGGAAAACTGACAATATGTCTAGGCACATGTCAGATTTAAAAATAAAATGAAAAAAACTTTGCTTGCTCTTTTGAGAAATAGATTTCAATGCAGATTTCTGCTGGAACAGCACTGAATGGTTAGAAAACATATTTTTCCTCATGACAGTATCTCTTTAAAACAGGTTTATGGAAGATAACTCCAGGGACTGGTCAAATCTCCATCTTGACTTCATCTTGGAGTCAGGAAAGAATTTGTTCCACTTCAAAGCAAATTGGAGGAGCTTCATATGTGATTTTTTGCCTGGCTCAGCTAGCAGTTAGTCAGGTTTTTTATACCTCAGGGGTTGAACTCAATGGACAATGTATCTTTATAAATTTTATAAATAGCCTTATGCATATTGCTTCAAATTATTGACACCCCCCACATGGAAAACCCCAAGTCCCAAGCATTCATACCTATGAAGGGCCTCATCTATTCATCTTCTAGATAACTTCTCAACCACTGCCTGGTTACTAGGTAAGTGGGACATGAGCCATAAAATATAACAAATACAAAAAGTTAAATAATTGAGAAAGTACAACACAGTGAAGACCAAGGGGAAAATGTAATAAAATTAATTATTTTAATTGTTTTTAACATAATTAATTATCCCTCATGAAATTTTTTTTTTAATAAGAGCTATTAAATGTTACGTTTTAAGTAGAATTTATATAACCATTGGATATTAGTGGATTGTGAACTGCCTGTTACATATTTACCATTCTTTGGCACTTGAGCACTTTATATTGATTAAATGAGATTGTATAATTGATTCATTTTTTCACCTAATGAATTCACATGAGTGATTTAATAATGACCGAATGAATTTGACACCTGATGAATTTTTTCACTTAACAAACTCATATCAATGATTTGATAAATCACATACAAAGGTGTATTAAACTATACATGGTGTTTATTTTTCATACAATAATAGATACAAATTCTTAACCGTATACTATGTTACACCAATATTATTTCTTTTTCACTAAACTTTGGATGGTGCAACGTTTAGAATTGTCTAGGTGGTTCCTTGGGGAGGAGATCTAGACAACAAGCTGTTACAAATGGAAACTGCCTGGATATTTAGGTCAAACACACATAAATCAAAAGTTGAACTTAATGGCCACCTAAATTTCCAGGCTTTTCTGAGTAGATAGTTTGTAACATGTGCATTTCGGTCCTTTTCCCACACATATAAGTGAAATTTGATCTACGGTTTATACATTGATGTGGGAATATATGAGTGTACAGGGGCGAACATCTGTTGAGCCTTTTTTGCCAACACATACACCATACTGTATGTTTATAGCTTCATAACATAAGAATGTCAGATAAACAGTCTAGTGACCTTAGGTTTTGGTCTGCCTACACTGTGCCCTCTCTTGGTTGTCAAAATTTAAAATTTAAAATTCAAAAGAACTTAATAAAACATTATTTTCACAAATTGAAAAATTTAAGTATTTAAATTTTTTCAGATCACAATATATAGGATCACAATATAATTGTAATGTTCACTCTAAGGTCAAATCTTACACGTTATTTTTAATTTATAACAAATTGTTTATGAATTGCAATTTTGCCTAGTGGATTTAAAATCAATATGTTTGTACCATGGTATAGTTATTTGTAATAGGCGTCTATTCTGACTTGCATGACTTAGCTTGGGGGATATTTAATTTAATTTTATGCAAATCATTGTGAGAATTGATTAACCAATCTGTTATCAACACCTATCTCCACATTTGGAACTTTCATCACCCTCAAGCTACATATTCATATGCTGAGGTATAAAATCACCATGGGAACAGACGTCTTAATCACCGACATGGAGTTGTGGACCGTTTGAACTTTTGGAACTCAAGCGTGCTGCTGAACTGGTCTGTATGTATGCCATTTGGCGTTTTCCACACAGCTTGGAACGGGCAAAATAACTGTGTCTTTTACGAAGTACTAAGTGCTGAGGCGGCGGTTTAGGCACTGGGCTTAATGCACTTTATTGCCCTGTACTTTCAATTCGGGCATACCAAAGGGCAGACTCTGGTTTACTGCCTTACAGCACTACGACATTCACTGTGTGACTTCAGGCCCCTTTAACCATTGACACAGATTGTGGACCATGGATACAGTACCAATTTGAGTTATATACTCCTACATCTGCACACTTTTGGAACTATTGTTCAATTACAGGTCTCGTAATATATTCACAACTAATCCACTTTCTTCCAGTGGAAAACTAAGCTGTTTGTGATTGAATTTTCACTCCATCATTACTCAAGATTGAATTGTTATCCATTATCCAATCCATTCCGTTTTATTTCAGAGCTCGGACATTGGAATATCCAGATAAAGGGCTAGCTGCTACTTGATATTGAGATTTATTACCATATATTTGTCCTTACTCTGTCTGAATTATTTCTTGGGATGTATGCTATTTTCCACTACTGATTTCACCATAATCAGTTAGTTGGTTCTTTCTCATTTTTGAAGGGGATCCCCTCCCATAATGCTGCACTGCTTGTTTTTAAACATTAGTGTTTATTTTGATTTTATTTAAATATGGGCATGGTTGTTAAATAAAAATTGCCTTTTATTTTACCATTAGGCTTGTATTGACATTTATGATTTAGTCACAGCATTGTGACTGGGAGGTTGAGTCCTAGGTTCAGGTGTGTAGTAACATGGTTTATGTCTATGCATTCTTTTAATGGATTCCTTTGTTCCATACTTTCTCTGTGTCAACACTAATTCATTAATCAATTGATGCTAAAAAATTATTGACCATACTAGGTCACTAGAAAGAAAATATATGAGAAAAGTGTCTAACTTGGGAATGTTTGCTAACTATTGTATGTTCTCAGTTAATGCTCACTTGCTTCCTCCCTCCAAATCCCCCCTCACCGCTACCCCTCTATCCCTTTCTTCCCTCAATCTCTATTTCTTCTTCCCTCACCTTTCCTCTATTACCACTATCTCTTAAATGTTTCTCCAGGGGTTTAACAAAGAAAATCTCCAGCACTTAACTATGTACAGGAGTTATATGTCATTTCATTGAATGTACCAAAATGACAATGTGTTGGATTAATAAATAAATCTTTAAAAAAAAAATTGTCTAGTTCTTAATAATTTTCCATTGTTGAAACATTTGGAAATTTAAGATAAAGATGCACTGGCTGCTCATAAAAAAAAATACACTTTTAGACTACCCTCCATGGAAATGCGAGCATATTGTTCAAAATGCAAAGTGGTTGACCTGATGTTAATGTGTTTTAGTGAGATGTTGTTCAACTGTCTATTCAGTCTTATTCTAGGAGAGTAGACTTCATTAATAAATTAAAATGTTTTTGTCTTGTATTATGTTGCCTAACTATAAATCATATTTTTTTTCTGCAAATCATCAGCTTCGACTAAAACTAAGAACTTCAGCCAGCAAAACCAAACATTAATTGACATGTCCTAAATTACTATAGAAGTTTTAAAGACTGTAATTGCCCTGAGTTTGCTGGAATGTATAGTAGAATATAATTTTTGCTGATGCATTTTATGACAAACTGCAGTTGCTGAAATAAACTTGTATGTCATGATAAATGCCAGTAATAAGAGCTGTTGACCTCATGTTGTAAGGTTATTGTAAAATGTGTCAGGTCAGAGAAAACACACTTCAAATCTTTAGAAAATCACATACTTTAAATCGTACCAGGATTTCTCTACCTTTACTTAGCTTTCTTTTCTCTCCTGCTCTTTAATTACTATAAAATTACACAACATAAAATATAAAACCAAACAGTAACAGTACAGTACAGTAACACCAGAAAATTAAAGTGTTTTTAAGTCATGAAAATATCATATACTTTGTGCTGCATGGCTACACAGCAGCTTGTTTATATAAACTATAGTAGTACTTATATGTTATCTATTGAGTATCCTGTGCTTGAATGGCTGCCCCCATGGCTACACAGCAGCCTGTTTATATAAATTATTGTAGTACTTGTCTGTTATCTTCTATGTACCTTGAATGTTGCCCTCGTGGCTACAGAACAGCTTGTTTATATAAACCATAGTAGTACTTATATGTTATCTACTGTGTATCTTGTGCTTAAATAGCTGCCCCCATGGCTACACAGCATTTGTTTATATAAACTATAGTAGTACTTATCTGTTATCTACTGTGTATCCTGTGCTTGAATGGCTGCCCCCGTGGCTACATAGCAGCTTGTTTATATAAACTATAGTAGTACTTGTCTGTTATCTACTGTGTATCCTGTGCTTGAATGACTGTCCCCATGGCTACAGAGCATCTTGTTTATATAAACTATAGTAGTACATATATGTTATCTGCTATGTATCCTGTGCTTGAATGGTTGCCCTCATGGATACACAGCAGCTTGTTTATATAAACTATAGTAGTACTTATCTGTTATCCACAGTGTATCTTGTGCTTGAACGGCTGCCCCCATGACTACACAGCAGCTTGTTTATATAAACTATAGTAGTACTTATCTGTTATCTATTATGTATCCTGTGCTTGAATGGCTGCCCCCATGGCTACACAGTAGCTTGTTTATATAAACTATAGTAGTATGTATCTGTTATCTGCTATGTATCCTGTGCTTAAATGGTTGCCCTCATGGATACACAGCAGCTTGTTTATATAAACTATAGTAGTACTTATCTGTTATCTACTGTGTATCTTGTGCTTGAACAGCTGCCCCCATGACTACACAGCAGCTTGTTTATATAAACTATCGCAGAGTTTCTGAAGCAAACACACCAGTTTTACCAGTGCAGGGCAACAGTACATTATTCATTACTTTAAAACACTTTTGGTGTTACTGTTCCTTTAATGTAAAATGCTTAGAGTACACTTCTGAGCACTTCTGCAATTTATATTTGTTTGTTTTTTATGTATTCAAAACAGTAGCAATTTTTAAACTGCTAATATAATAAAACTGAAACAACATTGACACCTGCTGGTCTCTTCTGGCGACTAGTAGCATAACATTTCAGAAGAAGAAGAACAAGAATGTCTTCTGATATTGATGTGCTTATAAAAGAGCAAAGGAGATTGAATTCATGTTTATTTGATCTTTCAGAGCAGAGCAACATCAGAAGATTTTCCTCTTCTGAAATATTCTCCCTGACTGCGATAAATTTGTGAAACACATTGCAGTCAAAAGGCTAGAAAATGTTTTTCCATGTGTAACAATATTTTCCTAACTCCAAATGCATTACAGTTATTGGGCGTTTGTCTTATGTTGACTTTTTTTGTCTCGCCAACAATTTTGTCTTGACAACTTTTTTGTCATAACAAAATATTTTTTGGCAGATTTTTGCTGCAGTTTCACAGATCAATACCTGGTGAAAACATTTGCTCAGCACCAGTGTTAATGTAGTTCATTAGAATGACCTTGTTGCTGATTAAGGGTCTGGAGTAAAGCTATTCTATGGAGGAAAGATATAAAACCTCATTGATAACCAGCAGAAAAGGCAGAAATGTGGCATATAGCCTCATTTTTAGTGTTGGGCGAATTTATTTGTGGCAAATTAAATTCGTGAAATGCCTGCAAAAATTCGCCAGCGTAAAAAAAAAAACAGTAGCTGGTGCCCTTTTTTTTGCATTTTGCAACGTTAGTCTTGATTTATTAAAAGAACTATCTTAAGCTATAATTACATGTGTGTTTTCCTCATAGACCCAAGCATGACCAACTCATTTACCACAAAAGAAGGTTCTATTAACATTTTTATATATGTAACCTTTTTTTATTCGGCAGTATCTTAATGTCTCTCATCTATGCAGAAGCCTTTATTTAAATGTAACTAACTTCTTTCTTAAAAAAAAAAAAATAACACTGTTAGCCCTAATGTCATACAACATTATCTGCACAGTAATTTGCAACAATAGGCTCATTGTATTAATTTTCATATATTCTCTTATCAGAAAAATTCAGGGAGAGAGAGAAATACATGTCTCTTTATGAAGGAAATTGAAGTAATAAAACAAAGATAATATTATTCGAGCCAGCAGTGCTGTTACAGTAGGAAGAACTAGGAGCGTTTCCACTGACTTTATTATTTTTTTACCTTTTTAAAGGAGAAGAATTCCTGTGCTTCCCCCTGGACTCTAACCCAGTTAGGACAAGGCCTAGATGTTCTTCCCTAAAGTCAGCTTTTTAAAGGGTTTCAATTATTGTCTTCTCCCTCCATAAATTGCTCTTCACTTATTTCCACACAGGTCATCCTCCCCAATGTGCCCTTTTTGCTACTCTCCCATGTAAGTAAACATACTACTGTATGTCACTGAGCAGTGCTTGGTTCTGCTGCTCATATTAATAGCAGGCACTCATCATAAGAGGAACTAATTCTTCCAAACCTCACCTACAAAATTTAGGGGAAAATGCTGTTGCCTGTTAATAGTGTTCACTCCTACAGAAAATGAAGCCCCCCAAAATGTTTGCCTACCCAAGTTTTATGGCCAACATTTCCTACAGCATAAAAATAAGAAAGATGAACCAATTGAGTGACCCAAGATGAAAGATGAACCAATAGTGTTTGTCTGAATAAGGATACAGCAGGCTTGTTTTAAATTGGGGCCCTTCAATAACTTTTTCTTCTTCTTTTTTTCTTCTGTATTTGAAGTGGAAATACTAAGATAGGAATAAATACTAATTTCCCTCTCACTCTTTTCATCTTGAAGGTGTTACTGAAGGTGTTACTGGTTTGAAAAGTTGTTCTATTATTCTTGTCTAAATTGTTATTGCTCAGACTAGCTGCTTGAAATGTTGGCCACAATAGGGCACTATCTACTATAATGAGACACATGTTAAAAATAACACTTGGGGCAAGAGCACTAAGGGGTCCAAAGACATCCAGAGACTGGTGGAGAGAACAGTATTGGCAGATACAAGACAGCCCTGTACTTACTGATTACCATAATCCTGCACTTTATTGTGTTCTGAACAGATAACTATTGGACTAAAAAAAGGGGATGTTTTATCCAAAAACAAATGAAAACCACTGCAATATATCAACTCATGGAAATCATCAACTCCAGTTAATCTCCTTTGTTCAACCAATAGGTCTAAGTCAGGATACATAAGGCAGACAACTTATGATTTATTATACTCATTTATAAAACATCAGCATTCACAAGAATTATGTTATGTATGGTAGCCGAGGATGAGAGTATAACAGTGCTTTATTAACAGGCTCATACAGGCCTTACACAACAACAGTAACTTCTTACTTTCACTTTCAACTGTACAGAAAGTCCTGTGTATGCACAGTACAAGTCCTATGCACAATGACACCCGCATAAACCCACATAAACACCACATATTCCCCTATAGTAGGAAAGCATTTGGGCTGATGTAATAGACAACAAAAATGCATCTTAAAGCAATAATATACATTATTCACATCACATAGTCCTGGGTCCATGCAGGTCATTTTCTGATTCTCTCAGTGCGCCTTATAGGTTCATTTTCTTCAGACCTATTGCAGTTGGCATCAAGAGTAGGAAAATGTCCTTCTTTTGTGCAGTTGTGGCACTGTAAAGCTTTTTCAGGACATGTAACATGATTTTCAGTGTGTTGTATTGCACCACAGCGAAAGCAGTATTTTTTTATTTGTATTTGCTGCACGGTTTTGCATTGTAGGTGAAGCCCTTTCCTTAGCACTGTATTGTGCCTGTGACTGTGCATTATTAGGCCCCAGTGCTGAATACACAATCTGTTAAATTCCCAAAGTCACAGGTAACAACCAGCTCTCTCAAAGCTGCCACAAAGTGCCCTATGGACTTGCCACTACATTGTTTACGTTGGCAGAATTTATAGCTTTCAGCAACCACATTTACTCTTGGCATGAAAATGTTCTTTATAGCAGTAAGAGCATTTTCATAAGTCTCATCAGGTAATGATTATGTATAGAATATATGCTGTCCCTCTGCTCCCAGGCAGTGAATAAGTAAAGCAAGCTTTCTAGCAGTAGAAATCTCCCCTTCGTCAGCAGCAATAATGTAATTTCTCAAACATACAAATCCAAGCAGTAAAAGGTATGGAAGGCTCACCAGGGTGTGGAAGAAAAGCTGCAGGCTGCTGCAGAGGTATATAAAAGACATCCTTGTTGCCATTTGTTATGTTTGGTAGCCAAGGATGAGGAGAGTATAACAGTGCTTTATTAACAGACTCATACAGACCTTACACAACAACAGTAACTTCTTACTTTCACTTTCAAGCTGTACAGAAAGTCCTGTGTATGCACAGTCCAAGTCATTTGTCTTTTTTGGTTCAAACATACTATGTAGCAACATTTGGAGCACTAAATTTTTTGCATTTCAAGCCTCACCACTCTGGTTTCTCCAAACTATAGCATCACGTTTTCCTGTGGGACCTGACTGGGGACCTTGAATTAAAAAACTATTGTTTAACATTGTTTACATTAATTTTTATAGGAGAAGGAAAGATCTATATGATAACTGTAAAGGGATCTGACTTTCGTCAGTATAGTGAAGAATTTTTGAATTAAAGAAAGAGAAAAGAAACCCCTCACAATTAAACGAATAACTGTTCAAAACTGATTGCCTAATAAGATCCTACTCAGTAGGACCTTTTAATACCCCTACAGTTGTAACCTGAATAACTTATCAGTTGTCTATTATCTATGTGTCTCCTTAAAAAATCCTTGGGGGTTTTCTGTTGAAATTCTTACTTCTACTTTCCAATTTGGTTACATCTCTAGTTCTCTTGCAGACAAGGTTTTCCTTATCTATTTTCTCTCTTAAGGGTCCCGGAATTTGTGGTTTTCTAGTATAGCTCTCTGATCACAACAAGCTTAGTTAAAATTTGAGACCACAGTTCCAGACACCATGACTTCTCCACCTTGTGGGGTCCCTCAGATAGCAAAACAATTGAGATAGCTCTATGGGACTTCTCCACTCCTATGAATTTTCATTTTCACTATTTTAACCACTAAAACCTCTGAAGCAACTGGAAATATTTTAACCTATTTTAAGTATGAATTAATTACATCAATTCATTTAACTGGATGAATTGGCACTGGTCACCTTATAATAATTTTATCTATTATTTCATTTGATATAGGAATTTATTGGGTTAATGAATTGATTTTCTTGAAATTGATTAATATTTTTATATTAATCAATATATATATATATATATATTCATGGCAAATCTATTTATTTATTGAATTGAACTGTAGGGGTATTAAAAGGTCCTACTGAGTAGGATCTTATTAAGCAATCAATTTTGAACAGTTATTCACTTAATTGTGAGGGGTTTCATTTTTCTTTCTTTAATTCAAAAATTGTTTACCTTCGGTACAGTAAGCAGGGTGTTGCAACACAATTCTGCGTGTGTCTTGAACCAAGCAAAAGTCTGTGCACAGTGTGTGCTAAAATGTGATAATGATTTTTACAAAGCGCTCTCTCCAAAATTAAATTAAAATTACATAAAACAAGGTGTTTAGGTGCTTATAGTGCTTTCTTCATAAGGTGTTTTCTTCAAGCAATAAAACTCAGCACGAGTCTTCTCCACTCTCTTGTGGGATAAACAACTTACTGGATTTCTGATTTGAAAACAGCAAATCAGTATTGACTCCAGGGTATTTCACACTTCTGAGCGCATTTCAAACAATCACTTTCTCAGGTGTTATGGTGCAGATTGTGGAGGTGAACCTTTGCAATACAAAGAGATGGATTCTGCCAATGTTTTCCTCTCTCCTGTGTTCCACCTTTGCATCCACTAACTACTGCAACAGGAGGTAATGCTACAACAGAATGCATCAGGTGTGATATCCAGTATGAAATGTGTAACCCTTTCAACATTCCTTCTGTTAGTGTGACACTCCACATGTGGGGCTTACTTGATGGCACGGGACAAACCTGAGCCACTCCGAAGTGGTATTGGGAAAGACTGGTACTTATTAGCGCAGTGCCTCCACCTAGTGGGATCCGAAAATGCACCTATGGTGGCCCCACTAGGAAGCAGTATTAATGTACACACAGTATTTGGTAAACTAAATATGCTTTACTCTAAAGTAAAGGTAAGTAAAAGGGAAAATAATACCTACAACACTCCTGACAAGTGGCAATGGGGTCTCACCAACTAACTAAGGCCAGCACAAACTATCTCTCTAACTAAAGAATTAATGTCCTTTCCTCAGTCCCAAGAAATACAGCCTCTTAAATCTTCAAGCGGTCCTTTTAAAGAAATGATGACAATACTCATTTCCCAGTCTCTTAGGATATTTTGCAAGAAATCTTCAGGTGAGTCAAATACTTATGGACATACAATGCAACTCCAGCCCCTTTGAATACTTAAATGGTAATACCCTGCAGATAGTGATTCCTACCAATCCAGACTCCTCTCATACGCTCTGTCTGTCCAGGCACAGTATCTGCCTTCCCTGTGCCAGCCTGATCCAAATAACTGGTTTTTTTGGGGGGTTTTTTTTTGGGGGGGGGGGTTCCAGCTCTCTTGGCCCCAGCAGTTCCGCTTTCTCTCTTTCTGTCCACTAGGTGGCTCTCTTCCTGATGGCCATT
The DNA here is from genome assembly GCA_024363595.1 of Xenopus borealis. Classification (NCBI taxonomy): domain Eukaryota; kingdom Metazoa; phylum Chordata; class Amphibia; order Anura; family Pipidae; genus Xenopus; species Xenopus borealis. The sequence continues at coordinate 12,667,422 of CM044442.1, forward strand.
CTCGGGCTGCTGTGGAAATTTTTTTACTTTTTACCAGGTGACCAATGTATGTATGTAGTGTATGTATGTAGGCGCCGAACACAGGTTCAGACACAACATGCTGCATTTTTCCTGCGGTTGGCTCCTACATGCGTTCATGTGAGTACAGTCCCATTGAAAAGCATTGAGTGCATCTATACCTGCGCTCCCCTGCAGCTTTATGCAGCAAAACGGAGTGCAGGTAAAAATGCTTGCCCTTACTGTAGTCACCAGACAGTCCCTCTTTGGTGTTGCAGTTGCATACCCAGAGCTTCACTCTGTCTCCCAGTTCAGCACCACACTGCACAGCCAAGCTTCCTTAAACAGGTCCACCTGCAGACTAATCGGGCAGTGTACTGGTTTAGCCCTGCTCCAGGGTCATAGCATGTCTTACCCTGGAGATTTAATGGAGCCTATACCTCAGGCTGGGTGCTATATACCTTCCATCATATACAGCCAGCCTACCGGGGCAGAGCTCTTTGTCACAATATGTATTTGGAAAGAATACTGAATTTGACAACCGATATCCTTTTTAGCCCAGTTGTGGTCAATCCATAATAATTTGCAGCAACAGTTAATATAAATTAGTTCGAATTGTATGTTACAAGCTGATCGAAAATCAAGGGGCAAATAAAAATGCCCCAACTGCCTCTACTGATCATGTTGCAAGACACATTACACCAGATTTAATAAAAGGTGTCAGCCTTTGCTAAACCCAAAGCAAACTGAAGTAAAAATAGATTGAAAGTGATAGATGTACCTAGAAGTAATCAGTTTCTATTGCATTCGGATGAACATCACATCAGTGGATGCTGCAAGTCAGAAGCGAAACACACAAGGCGGCTAACATCTAACATAATACTCTCTTTGTTTAAGTGCTATTACAGTTTAAAAATACATGTGCCTGAGCAAGAAAAGGAAATTCAAAGACACAATTTGAAGGAAATCAAATAATGATTGCCCTGTGCTGCTGGGTATAATGAAACATATTTACTGGCTTCCTTCCAGGATGAAAGCTCATTGATTTTGTATAAAATGAAGTCTGTGCTGTCTGGAGGGTTTAGAAGAATAGTAATATGTTGCAAAATGACCACTGAAATATACTGTAATATGCAGGTTCTCAAGTCACTGGCAGATATACAATTGTAATAATAATCGCCAAGCTTTTGTTTTGCATTACAAACAGGCTAAGCTCTTTTGAAGGTTCAGTATTTGTGTGATTTTTGGTCCTATAACATTCAGCAGAAAAGCAGGAAATATTTTATTCCTGAGTGTGACAGTCTTTTCTGGATTTGTCTGGGACACTTGGAGAAAATGCAAGAAACAGATACAAAACTAACCAGCATACCAGTTATCTTGAATTCACAGTATGTGGATATAGCGTTGAACTGGAGGGATATGATTCAACCAGGGCTGCCACATCAGGGACCTGCAACCTCCCAAGAGCACAGGGCAAATCCCCCTCAGTCCCCACCTTTTCCCACACCCGAGCATACCTTCTTTGCAAAGTGGTCAGCAGGGGGCAGCCAGGAAGGAAGCGGCTCTGGCAGCCACACAGGAACAGATCTGGCCCAGCAGGGGTCTATGAGGGCTGGGAGCCCTCCGGGTTTTTTCACAGTGTCCCACTGGCCCAGTACAACCATGTGTGGGTATAAGTTAAGATGTCTGATACAAGATTTTCTTTTAAGTCAAAGCAATAAAGTTCATATAGGGTAGAGTGCAAATATTTCCTTTTTCTTATCTCAGCTTATGACCAGTAGAACACTGTAAAAATAAGATCTCTCTTAGCTTGGTCCTTGAATAGTAGTTGAGGAGATTGTGTAGATTTAATGTAACTAATCATATAAGTACTTTGAGAAATTATTAGGTGTCAGTGGTTCTTTACCAAAATGAGGATTTGTTGGACAGTAACAGCCTGAGTACAGCAAATGGTGAAGCAATATGAGAGAATAGTAGTACAGATATAGCAAAGTTTAAGCAGGTAGAAAAGGTTTGTTCACCATTATTTGTAGGACACGGTACTTGTGTGGAATACCTTAGTAAAATGTATCCTCTCATGTGGAAGCTTCTCAGGGAAGTTTAGTCCCTTTCCAGACTGTGATTCCTTCACACAGGCAGGTGTCTCCTGGGATTACCAGCTTTACTCTGTTTCTCTCGAGTGGAGCAGAGGCTGCTCTTTATAAGCTGGCCTGTCTAACTCACAATTCCTATTGTAGTGTTATAATTTTTTTACTGAGGTCTTATGCTCCAGACCCCTAGAACATATGCCCTGAGACTAGCTGAACACCAAAATGAGAAAAGTAACTTGCTCCCTCCTATTAAATATTAGGGCAGGGACCAGTCACAAGATCATTATGACAGTTGGGGAAACTTCACTTCCACGTGACATACAGTATGAAGGGCTTCCTAAACAACAGGGAAAATAAACCCTTGGGTCCCCTACATTGATATAGTTGTATTTCTGCCATTCCAAAGCCATTCTAGGATTGTTCTCTGTTAAAATGTATTAAGAACAAAAATAGCTTGCGAGATCAGCAATATGAACTGGCTCTACTATGTTATTATATGTTACTTATAGAAGTAGGGAAGAAACTTTTGCAGTTCTCACAACAAAAACAGTCATGTACATGAATGTTTACCTATAGAAATCCAGATGTAGGAAACAAAATACTAATGGCTGTGCCCAAAACCAACCAGATCTATGAAACAAGTCATTGAGATCTTCCACTACACACGTTGGTGATCAATACACTAGATCACTAATGATCACTTATAATTAGACACAAATAGCTTGGAACCTCTGACCTTACTGAAGCATTTTCTCGGAACAGTATCAGATCCCAAGCTCCTCTTTGGCACTGCTCATTGCAGTCAGCTGGAGTCTTGGCGTTAAGCAAACTGGGTTTCCTACCCTTGTATTTCTAGGATTATTAGTCCTTTTTATATTTCAATTCTTAAAAACAAGATGCTAGCTTTCCAGCAGATCCAGAAACAGTTGTGAGCCTACTGGAAGGTGCAATCTAAAATGATCTTGTATCCTAAAAGGTCTCATGTTTTCATCAGAATTCCATTAAACAATTCTTAATTGCTTGTATCAGTCTGCCTTGTCTGTGCATTAGCTGCACCTTATATTCTGTAGGTATTCCTTGGAGATTTAAAGGTTGCAGCCTCATCAGTTCCCTGCCGAGACCTTTAGCAGTCACAAGCAGTGAGTTCCCTGATTGGATTAAAGATTGATTATATACTAATCACAGCATCAAGGCAGGTTGGCTGCTTGTGGTCAATGGGATCCTGTAATCAGTGCTGTGATGAGATGCATGAGACTTGGCTAATACAAAAGCAGCTTAAATGCACAAAATGTCAGTTTACTTTCTTTTTCATCGACATTTGCATTTGTCTATGATGCTGATAATATTATCAAGACATTCTAAAATCAAAATGCAGCTGGAAATAAAACTGTAAATGCCATATTCCCTTCCCTGTATTTTCATTTTTGGGACAGAACTTTGCAAAATGGAATATAGTGTATTCAATAATTGTTTGTACTAACCTATTCACCAGTAAGTTTAACATGAATTCATACATAATAATTACAGATTGACCATATAGTAATCACTGGTTAATTCATTTCTGGTCAGGTGATCAACGCAAAATACTTTGGGTTTAAAAATTAAGTTGTGTGTATGTTGGTGCATTCTATAGTCTTTCCATGCACTGGAAGAACATTCAGCAATATAATACTAGGGATAGAACCTGTTAAATAAAATATGTGATTTGTTTTGTGGTGCAGTACAGTGTATTTTTTGCAGTGTCAGATTGGGGGAGATGGGGCTCACTGGAAAACCAGAGTAAGTGCCATCTCCAGCTAACGTCCCCCTCTGGTACACCACCCAATGCCACATTCCCCCCAGTACTGAGGGTATTTGGAGCCAAATATCACTTGTGGCATTTTGCCCCCCATGCTCCTCCACTGGACTAAATAGATTGCTCCTGTGCCGGACCATGGGGCCAAAGAGGACCTTCCCACAGGGTTTTCTCCCAATTTCCCAACAGGCCAGTATGTATGTTTATTTTGCACATTTATTCACCTTTAATGTAATAAACATACAATGAAATTAATCCTGTTTGGAACTAATCTTCCCCTGATGCCCAACCACCCATAATAGCTCACAAAGTGCTCAGAATTTTCTTTCTGCATGTCTTGCCCTTATACTGAATCATATCCAAATTTAGAATTTCAAATATTTTTATGACACTCAGGCTGCTCAGTAGTTGTATACCCATCCCCATATGATATCTTAATTTCATTATGACCCGGAGTGAGACACTATGGCATTTCAAAGATAATTAATGAAAATCTATAGAGAAACTATACTGTTATGCCATAACACAAGAAGGTTCATTTATGACCGACTGCAAGTGCAGTCTGCAAAGTTATTTACTAACAATGCAGTGTTTTCCCACAATTCCATAGTTGTCGAAGAGCTCTGAATTGCATCTCACAGATTTTCACTGCTAAAGGGCTATGGTTGTCCAAGGCTGGTATACAGGCCTGGATTTGGGCAGGGCCTAGGGTGACAAAATATTAGGGGCAGCATGCCACACAGCAAATTCCTAAAAGTACTGGGGAGCACAGCTCTCAGTCCCCAGCATTCCAATGCAGGCACGCATACAAGCTCGCACGGGTGAGTTTATGCCGGGGCTGCTGGCAAAAAAGAGCAAACCATAATGTACAACATTTTTGCCCTACTTCTTTTGTTAAGCTTTAGTTATCCTTTAAATATAGCATAGTCAACGTGGTTAGAATAAGCCATACACTACATCATTCTCAATAACTAAACACTGACTAAAGTCAACAGTTGTGACTGTTTTCTAAGCAGGTGTGGTGGATCAGCAGGGTGACCCATGCCTGGACATGACCTAAATGAATGAATTGTTAAGTGAGTACATGGACAGCACATAAAGTGCATACTTCTATGCCGGTGAACCTATTGAAACACTATTAAGTACAGGAGGATTACCTTAAACTTGGCCTAGCAAGTTAGAACTCTGGGTTGGGCATGGGTTACACATGGCTCTTTCTTTTCATGAGGGCCTTTGCTGTATTTGAGGACAAAATGTGAACCATGACGCCAGTGCAATGACATCATGCGTTTGGTATGAAAATTTTAAATAAGGAGACTCCAAGGTCACAGGTTCAATGCCAAGGTTATGCCGATTAGTGTTCCTGGTGCTCCGAAATTCCCATTTAATTGATTCCTGGATTTCTGACCACTTGCTGCAACCCTGACATATGATCCTTGCTGCCTGCCTTTTGAACGTTTGCTTGAGTCTTAACTACACTTACGCCTGATCCCTTTTACTACCATGAACTTGGAGCTAGAGCCTAGAGCTTCCTCGTTGGTCCAGACTCCTCCGTACTTGGAGCCGCAAGGCCCCTGACAATTACGCAGTTTCACACACAGAACTTAATCTCTTTACAATAACTTGGAAGCCAGTGGTTCTTAAGCAAATTATGACTGTAAGATGCGCCAGGACAATCTGCCGGCACTTACGGGTCCTTAGCCAAAGTGGCGCTTGTGTTGTGATGGCTGG